>CM035847.1:69623697-70223697 GCA_020510985.1 Pholidichthys leucotaenia
AAATATTACACAAAGATAACACAAGTAAACACAAAATGCAGTTTTTGAATGAAGGTGTTTATGATTAAGGGAAAAAAATCCAAACCTACATGGCCCTGTGTGAAAAAGTGATTGCCCCCTAAACCTAGTAACTGGTTGGGTCACCCTTAGCAACAACAACTGCAATCAAGCATTTGCAATAACTGGAAATGAGTACTTTACAGCGCTGTGGAGGAATTCTGGCCCACTCATCTTTGCAGAATTGTTGTAATTCAGCCACACTGGAGGGTTTTCAAGCATGAACCGCCTTTTTAAGGTCATGCCACAGCATTTCAATCAGATTCAGGTCAGGACTTTGACTAGGCCACTCCAAAGTCTTCATTATTTTTTCTTAAGCCATTCAGAGGTGGACTTGCTGGTTTGTTTTGGATCATTGTCCTGCTGCAGAACCCAAGTGTGCTTCAACTTGAGGTCATGAACAGATGGCCGAACATTCTCCTTCAGGATTTTTTGGTAGACAGCAGAATTCATGGTTCCATTTACCACAGCAAGTCTTTCAGGTCCTGAAGCAGCAAAACAGCCCCAGACTATCACACTCCCACTACCATATTTTAATGTTAGTATGATGTTCCTTTTCTGAAATGCTGTTTTACTTTTACGGTGGATGAAATGGGACACACACCTTCTAAAAAGTTCATTTGTCTCATCAATCCACAGAGTATTGTCCCAAAAGTCTTGATGATCATCAAGATGTTTTCTGACAAAACTGAGACGAGCCTTTATGTTCTTTTTGCTCAGCAGTGGTTTTCATCTTGAAACTCTCCCAGGCCATTTTTGCCCAGCCTCTTTCTTATGGTGGAGTCATGAACACTGACCTTAACTGAGGCAAGTGAGGCCTGCAGTTGTTTGGATGTTGCTGTGGGGTCTTTTGTGATCTCTTGGATGAGTCGTCGCTGCGCTTTTGGGGTAATTTTGGTCAGCCAGCCACTCCTGGGAAGGTTCACCACTGTTCCATGTTTTTGCCATTTGTGGATAATGGCTCTCACTGTGGTTTGCTGGAGTCCCAAAGCTTTAGAAATGGCTAAAAAAATTGAACTCAGCTTTCCAAAGATGTGATTAACCACAGCTAATTTATGTTTTAACGGGGGGGGGGGCAATCACTTTTTCACACAGTGCCGTGTAGGTTTGGATTTATTTTTTTTTTATTCTTAACAATAAAAATTTTCAATTAAAAACTCCATTTTGTGTTTACTTGTGTTATCTTTGTCTAATATTTAAATTTGATGATCTGAAACATTTAAGTGTGACAAACATACAAAGAAATGAAAAATCAGGAAGGGGCAAACACTTTTTCACACCACTGTATATCTTCACAACAAAGAAAGCTAGGGTCACCAAACTTGTTACACAGGTTCACCTTGGGATCCTGATCTACACTATGGATTGTATACGACTCTATTTGTTGTATATTCATGGATGATAGGATTTATCATAACATGGAAAAGTTTAAAACTGCTCTCCTTCAAATAAAATATTGGGATGTTAGAAAGAAAACAGAGGCATGGGATATTGCACTCACCTCAGAGTGCTCTTGTTGTTTTTCCGGGACAGCACACTATTTCCTTATACCAGACAACAGTGCAGTGGGGTGTTTCAGGCAAGGTGATCG
Organism: Pholidichthys leucotaenia; assembly: GCA_020510985.1. Classification (NCBI taxonomy): domain Eukaryota; kingdom Metazoa; phylum Chordata; class Actinopteri; order Cichliformes; family Pholidichthyidae; genus Pholidichthys; species Pholidichthys leucotaenia. Next base: position 69,625,346 of record CM035847.1, read on the forward strand.
TAATCTGTAAGGCTTATCTGGAAGTAAATTAACAATTATCACAATGACAATTCTGATTTTGGCTGCTTTCATATGAGGTGTGTATAGCCTCTGAGTAAAAGTGCAGCAGACTCCATTTTGATTCGTGATTTTGAGAAAAGACTAGGCTGTATTTTCATAGGCCTGAAAAAATCCAGTTTTGTTTCATTGCTCCACAGAACAAAATGCCAAAACCTCTTTGGCTTATTTATATAATTTTGAGCACATTGGAGCCAACTTTCTTGTGCTTTTGGATCAGTAGTGGTGCGCATGGAGTTCAGGCATGGACCTCTTCAGCATTTAGTATGCATCTTACTGTGGAAACTGAAACCTCAGTGCCTGCTGCCACCAAGTCTTGCTGCAGGTCTTTTGCAGTCAGTTGAGGGTTTTTTTTTATCATCTGCCTCCTCAGGACTCTGGTGGCAGCTGTTGATAGCTTCCTTTTTCTGCCACGTCCAGATAGTGTAACCACTGTTCCTCTAACTTTAAACTTGTGAACTCTGCTTCCAACTGTAGCACCTCTAGGGACATACAGTGCCTTTGCTGTCTTTTTGTATCCATTTTCTTGTTTGTGCAAGGCAATGATCTCTTCACTAAACTTTCTGGACAATTTTCTTGACTTACATTTCTAACATGCAATCAGACTTTACTGTCAACAGTCCAGGTAATTGAGGTGTTCTATCTCAAGCATACCTGACGCAACTAATGAAACCCTTGACTGGTTGCATCAGATGTGCTTGAGACAACACCTGATTTGTAAATGTGTTCTCTTATGAGGGATTCTATTCAGGAGGTTGAATAATTTTTAGACTGCAGTAGTCATTGAAAGCAGGATTTAGTGTTGAATTTGGATAAAATCCTTGTAATATTAGTTTAACTATTTAAACTGTTCTTGTGTAATTTGTTTATTGAAAACACCTGAAAATGTATACATTTTTCCAGTAAGCCTAAAATGCAATGGGAGTTGAATGATTTTGATTGCAACTGCATTTTAATGTTATTGTTCAACACTTTAGTCAACTGTGTTCATTTTAATGAAGATGAGTGGGCCCTGACGGTTGCAGTCTGTTGGAACCATGGTGTACAACCCCAATTCTGGTGAAGTTGGGACATCGTGTAAAATGCAAATTAAGAACAAAATATGGTGATTTAACAATCCTTTTCACCTTATATTTAATTGAATAAACTACAAAGGCAAGATATTTAATGTTGAAACTGATAAACTCTATTGCTTTGTTGCAAACATTCACTCATTTTGAATTTGATGCCTGCAGTATGTTCCATAAAAGCTGGGACAGGTGCATGCTTACCTCTGTGTTACATCACCTTTCCTTGGGCAGCGTGGTGGAGAAGTGGTTAGCACTACGGCAGCACAGCAACTCACCCTTGGCCGGGGGATCCTGGGTTCAATCCCAGCCCCTGACCAACAGTGATCTGTGTGGAGTTTGCATGTTCTCCCCGTGTCTGCGTGGGTTTACTCCGGGATTTCTTTGGTTTCCTCCCACATGCCAAAAACATGCAAGTTAGGTTAATTGGAATCAAAACTGGGGATTCTAAATTGTGCTTAGGTATGACTATGAGAGTGAATGGTTGTCTGTCTCTCTGTGTCGGCCCTGCGATGGACTGGCGATCTGTCCAGGGTGTACCCTGCCTCTCGCCTAAAGATGCTGGGATAGGCTCCAGCCCCCCCACGACCCGAAAAGGATTAAGCGGAAGAAGATGAATGAATGAATGAATGAACACTCAATAAATGTTTAGGAACTGAGGACACTAATTGTTGAAGCTTTGTAGGCGGAATATTTTCCCCATTCTTGCTTGATGTATAACTTTAGTTGCTCAGCAGTCCGGGGTCTCCATTGGCTTATTTTGTGCTCAATAATGCATCACACATTTTCAGTGGAAGACAGTCTGCACGGCAGGCAGGCCAGTCTAGTATCTGCACTCTTCTACTACGAAGTCACGCTGTTGTAACACATGCAGAATGTGGCTTGGCATTGTCTTGCTAAGATAAACAGGGACGTTCCTGAAAAAGATGTTGCTTGGATGGCAGCATATGTTGCTCCAAAACCTGTATGTACCATTCAGCATTATTGGTGCCTTCATAGATGTGCAAGTTACCACACACCCCCATACCATCACAGATGCTGGATTTTGAATTTAATGCTGATAACAATCTGGATGGTAATTTTTCCCTTTAACCCAGAAGACAGGATGTCCATGATTTCCAAAAACACTTTCAAATGTGGACTCGTCAGATCACAGCACACTTTTCCACTTTGCGTCAGTCCATCTCAGATGAGCTCCGGCCCAGAACAACTGGCGACATTTCTGGATATACGCCTTTTGCTTTGCATGGTAGAGTTTGGCTTTGGTCAGCATAGCACCACCATCACTGTGAACTCTACCCATATTTCACTTGTAGCTGTGCTATTAAGTAAGAAAATAAATGAAAGTTTGTCCAATTTGTGTCTAAACAAATATTTTTTCTCCTCTTTAAATACCTCTTAAAGGAAAAGGGAGAAAGTAGCTCTTTATGGTTTTTTTGGGCCCTTCGACAGGCCCCAAAAAAGTGTCAATTCAGACACTGGCAGTTTCCTGCCATCTGGTGGATCAATAGTGGTACTGCACAGTAAAGGGGTCTGCACTTTTCCCACATTTTAACAGCTCACACGTCTTAAAATAAAGTGTTTGAGATGTATTTTGTTTACATTTTCTTTATTTTTTTTTTAATTACTGAAGCAAATGTGTTTGATATTTTTCCTGGACCGCCCCAGAGGACGGGAGAGCTGGTCGTGAGAACCAGCAGCTTTGGGTCCCAGTGTAGGCCAGGTCGGTTGCTGCGACAGGCGCGCCAGTACTGGCAGTTTGCTGTGGAATCACGGCGAAATTATTGGGAGATGGGCCGGAGTGACGTGAGTATACTGTTGACCGGTGAGCCAAGAGGTAACAGGGATGGCTATTAGGGTGACTAAGATCTGAAGAAAATAACAATATAAGCCACACTTGGTGCAAGCCTCCTGGTACCAGTGTTAGCTGGGGGCTAATGGCTCAGGGGCAAATATGCTGGCTACCTTCAGCACCCCTTCCATCTGGACAGCTAGGCGGGCCAATAATAGAGCAGTGGGCCGGTCTCAAGGACAGCAGTGGGTTGGCTTTGTCAAATCATGACGTCGTGGAGATTGTGTGGAAAGACGAGGCTGAGTTTATTACTCAAAATCAGTTTTATTCACAACCACATTCTCCAACATCCAAAAACAGACAAGAGGAAGGCATGCCCCCACAGCTGTCCTTTTATACCCCAGGACATCAAAGCAAACAGTCGCATCGTCTTTACATCCCAAATCACAATGCACCCCCCTTCAGGTCTTCTGTCCCCACCTGAAGTCCCGGTGGTCAGGAAATCCTTCATGGCCATCTCTCTACATACAAAAGGCCAGACTTCGCATCCTCCTGCTACCCTTAGGAGGTTCAGACCTTTTGTTCCTCTGAGACGTGCAGTAAACAATAAGCATACAGTAACAAGCATGTGAAGCATATGGAAACCACATATGTGCCCACAACGTATACAATTTACCTGGAAGACTCAAAAATGTTTCTGGGGGAGAACAGCGACATACAGGCTGTATGGTTTTGTTTTTGTTTTTTTTAAGAATTCACTGGTATTTTCTGGATAATTATGTGACCAATGAACACATTTCAGACAGTTAAAACCTACAAACACACCATTTTTTAGTCAATGACTCCTTTAAAACATTTATTTTGACATTGTTCTACATCTTGTAAGCTTTCCAAAGATGTATGGCATGTGCAGTATACCTAGGTTTTATGTTTTTTACATTTTAATTTATATTTAAAATATTTTATTCTTTAAATTTATTTTATGTAGTAAAAGTATATAGTGTCCTTCTGGTCCCTTCATTGTTAAAAACGCTGCAGACTGTTCAGAAAGTGTCAGCTCTATACAGTCTGGTCCAGTTGCAGTTAAGAAGTTGACTAACTGATTCAATAGCATTTCTGCAGATATTTTTATTGCTGTAATGGTGTTTTAAACATTTTAAAAAAAAAATAAGGGAGGACAAAAAAAAACAACTTAATTTTTGCTTTGGTTTAATCGCAGTTTTCTCAGTCATAGTAAAATATATACATTGCTAATTATGCTAGGGGAAACTAGGAGGTCTTGCCTATCTGTAGAGACCAAGATTAGGTGTGTCGACCCAAGACTTGTAGAGCTATAATAGATTTATTTTGGGTATGTCTGTTTAGGATGGATGGATGGAGAGACCAGAAAAGTGAACAGACATTCTACTGCTCTAGCTAGAACTCGAACAGGACCTAATGTTAAACACCTTAGCCATCCCATGGTCACCCCATCTCACCGAAGAAACAGGTTCCAATCAGTACCATTTTCTGGCTTTATGAATGGGTTTGCACTGTCTACAACTAAAACTCGTAGCCAAAGTAAATTTATTAATAAAAAGTGACAAGCTTTACAGTTGCAATTCAGGTTGTAATTCATTCTTTATTGTTTATTCTTTTTTTAATTCTACACAAAAACACCATGCCATTTTTAGAGACACTGGGAGAGAAGGAAAGCTCCATACATTACATTTAACTGCTTTTACAAAGGACAGACATTGCCACCTGTCATGTACATAAAATGTCTGAAGTTTTGAGAATAAATGATGAGATTTATTTCTTCAAGCTGCAAAAAACAAAAGAACAAGTTATAACTTTGTTAAACTATAGCCATTAGCTGATTATAAAATCAATTCAGATTGTTAGACATGATATTGATATTTTCAGTCTTGATTAAGAACTTTTATTGTGTATGCTTTTACAATTTGTTACCTTCAGTTCATGGCAAAATGTATTCCGTCTCAGCCTGGTCACCTGAGAGAGGGACAAAAACAAAATTAATGCAAAGGTTCTTTAACATAAAAAAAAAAAAATCACGTAAAGAGATTAGGTTTACTTGTTTGATAGTAGTCATAAATCTTGACTACAGCTGGTTTCAGATTCTCCACTGGCAGCTCCTGCGTGATCTCTAAGCTGTGGTTGATGGCTGTGTTCTTTGGTAACTAAACAGGCAAGAAGGAAAGGCAACAAAACAGGAAACAATTCATAAACTGCCATTTACAAGCTCAAGTAGGTTCATTTTGTCTTCTTTTAATTATTTACCTTTTGTTGTTATTAAAGCCAAAAATAGAAAGGAGATGTTTTTACCTTCTTTACATGTTTCGACTGTTCACTGCAGCCTCAAGAAAGATAAAACAATCACAATGCTCCCATCAGATTACAGTAATAATGGACACGGAAACATATGAAAAACAGATGGAAACCATGTTGGCAGACAGCAGCACATATGAAATCATAAAAACAAACCCCACAGAAGAAAAGAAAAAAATGCTTAAAGCCCTTCTTAAACCCCTATTAGAAAGCAAAAAAATCACAAAGGATGCATACGATCACCTGATACCCACAGCCAGCATCACCTCCTGAAGCTATGAAACCCAAAAATACATAAGGATATCCCACTGCGACCAATAATAGACAGTGTTGGCTCAGTTACATACAACTTATCAAAAGCCCTGGTTGAAATCATCAAACCCCTCTGTGGACTATCAGAATACCACTGCAAAAACTCAAAAGAGCTGGCACAAGAACTCAAATATATGAAACTCAAAAATATGAAAATAGAATCAGACGAGATCCTCATTTCACATGATGTCATTTCATTATTCACAAAGACCCCTGTTGATGTCACACTACACATAGTGCAAAAACACCTCAGACATGACAGAACCCTAGAAAGACACACCAGTCTTACAGTTGACGACATATCTGAACTATTACAATTTGTTCCAAAATCCACCTATTTTCAATACAGAGAAAAAAATCTACATACAAAAAGAAGGATTTGCAATGGGAGACCCACTATCAGCCATCATAAGCAGCTTTTTCATGGAGGATCTGGAAAACAAAGCCATCAACACAGCACCCACACAGTGTAAACCCACCCTCTGAAAGAGATACGTGGATGACATTTTGGAGAAAATAAGGAAAGGACACACACAAGAACTCACTGACCATCTGAATAGCATGGGCAGCACTGGGAATATAAAATTCACACACGAAGAGGAAGAAAATGGCACCATAGCCTTTGTGGACATGAAAATCCACCACAATGATGATGGCAGTATAAAAATCACAGTCTACAGGAAACCAACCCACACGGATCAATAACTACCATGGACATCAGAACACCCCACAGCACACAAACTATCAGTTGTCAGGACGTTATATGAACAGGCCACCATCATCACAGACCAAGAAGACAGACAGGAGGAAGAAAACCACATAAAACATGGGCTCATACGCTGCCAATATCCAGTATGGGCCATAAACAAAGGGAAACAGCAAGTCAAAAACAAAGAAAACAAACAGGAAACAAGACACAGAACAAAAGCTGAAATCAAAAACAAGGACACCATAACTATACCATACATCCGAGGGATAACAGAACCAATTCAAAGGATCATGAAAAAATACAAAATAAACACAGCAGTAAAACCACACAAAAAATGAAGACAGTTATTAGTACACCCCAAGGACAAAATAGAACAAGACAAAAAAAATGCAATGTAATATACTGTATGAAATAATCATGCAGATCATGCAACAAAACCTACATTGGAGAAACTGGAAGATCATTCACCACAAGGAAAAAAGAACACCAGAAGGAATGTGAGAAGGAAACACAAGGATGACTCACAAGATCACAGAAAGAAAAGGCAGAACAAGAAACATTAAAATCACCAATATCATATTACTGCAAAAGAAATAATCACATCATGGACTAGGACAACGCACAAATTATTGGATTGGAGCACAAAAGACACAAACGCTGGATCAAGGAGGCCATAGAAATCAGGAAGCGGGGAAAAGATAGCATGAACTGGGATGAGGGGGCCTTTATGCTTTCCCACACCTGGGACCACATTCTCCAGAGACCATCAGATGGCGGAAAGCGGGTCCAGCTAGGTGGATCTGACAGGTCTGCTGGGCTGGCCCTGCCTACGAAAGTCAGCTGATAAAATGACACCTCACAGCAATCAGCTGACACTTCTGACAAAGGCCACAGTCAACAGTCGAAACATGTAAAGAAGGTAAAAACATCTCCTTTCCATTTTTGTCTTTAATAAGAACAAAAGGTAAATAAATGCCATTTACTAGCTTTAGCTGAGAGTTCTCACCTCCTTCAGGTACACAAGAACATGGTCTTCCTTTTGTTCAGCACGATCTACCAACAAGGCACCTGTGAGCTGTGAAGAGACAATCATCAGTTGGTATATCATCATCATCATCATAAACTGACCCATAGCAACAGTGCTGTACAGGTGGAAAATACTGAAATGACTCACCTTCTTTAAAGATTCAAGATCTGGGACAAATCCAGAGAGCATTTTAATGTCCAGGATCACCATGTTAGTGGTGTTTTGTTTCCCATTGTATCTACAAAGAAATCATAAATGTCTGACGTTACTGAGAAGCAGTAGTCTGAGCACACTGTAATTTAGACTGTAGGAGGAAAACCATAACCATTTACTTATGCCCCTCCAATAAAAAACATGATCATATGGGTCCCTCTAGTCCAGAGGTTAACTGAAAATTGTCCTTTATTGACAGATTTTTATGCCTTGGTGAAATGGAGAGGCATACGGTAATCACTCAATGCGTCTGTGTGTGTGGTTGTATTTGTCTGTCTGTCTATCTGTTACCAGCTTTTCAGCTCATCCAGCCTAAGTTAAGTGGAGCTAAAGGTTTGTATCATTGTATTGCCATATTTTCTCAACTTTTAATTTGCCAGAATTTTGAGATAAGGTTTTGTTTTCAAAATAAACACAAATTTAACTCACCATTGCTGAGTAATGGGGCCACGAAAAAAAGGTATTGTAATAACTATGCCAGCCCACTAGAGGTGGCAGTGCAACTTTTTTACAGCATACGGATAACTTTTTAAACATGCTGGACCACAGCGAACAGCTGAGCAATAGAGGAAAAAAAAAACTTTCAAACTAAGTTTTGTGCTTAAATTATAGAGCGATTTCAATATTAAAACACTAATAAGTCCTACCACTGCAACATTTCATTTTTAAAGCTTTTGTTACAGTGTTGTGAAAAAAGGGTTTGCCCCCTTCCTGATTTCTCATTTCTTTGTGTTTGTCACACTTAAATGTTTCAGATCATCAAACAAATTAGAATATTAGACAAAGATAACACAAGTAAACACAAAATGCATTTTTTTTAATGAAGGTGTTTATTATTAAGGGTAAAACAAAAATCCAAACCTACATGGCCCTGTGTGAAAAACTGATTGCCCCCTCCCCTGTTAAACCATAAATTAACTGTGGTTTATCACATCTTTGGAAAGCAGAGCTCAGTTTCTCGAGCCACATCCAGGCCTGATTACTGCCACACCTGTTCTCAATCAAGAAATCACTTAAACAGGACCTGCCTGACAAAGTGAAGTAGACCAAAAGATCCTCAAAAGCTAGACATTATGCTGTGATCCAAAGAAATTCAGGACCAAATGAGAAACAAAGTAACTGAGTTCTATCAGTCTGGAAAAGGTAATAACGCCATTTCTAAAGCTTTGGGACTCCAGCGAACCACAGTGAGAACCATCCATCTTCTTCTGCTTAATCCCTTTCGGATTGCGGGGGGTCTTGAGCCTATCCCAGCATCTTTGGGCGAGAGGCAGGGTACACCCTGGACAGATTGCCAGTCCATCGCAGAGCCAGCACAGAGAGACAGACAACCATTCACTCTCACATTCATACCTAAGGACAATTTAGAATCCCCAGTTTGATGCCAATTAACCTAACTTGCATGTTTTTGGCATGTGGGAGGAAACCAGAGAAATCCCGGAGCAAACTCACGCAGACACAGGGAGAACATGCAAACTCCACACAGATCACTGTTGGTCGGGGGCTGGGATCGAACCCATGATCCCCCGGCCAATGGTGAGTTACTGTGCTGCCGCAGTGCTAACCACTCCACCACCACGCTTATCCACAAATGGCAAAAACATGTAACAGTATTGAACCTTCCCAGGAGTGGACGGCTGACCAAAATTACCCTAAGAGCACAGCGAAGACTCATCCAGGAGGTCACAAAAGACCTCACAACAACATTCAAAGAACTGCAGACCTCACTTGCTTCAGTTGAGGTCAGTGTTCATGACTCCACCATAAGAAAGAGACTGGGCAAAAATGGTCTGCATGGCACAGTTCCAAGACGAAAACCACTGCTGAGCAAAAAGAACATAAAGACTCGTCTCAGTTTTGCCAGAAAACATCTTGATGATCCCCAAGACTTTTGGGAAAATACTCTGTAGACTGATGACACAAAAGTTGAACTTTTTGGAAGGTGTGTGTCCCATTACATCCGACATAAAAGTAACACAGCATTTCAGAAAAGGAACATCATACCACCAGTAAAATATGGTGGTGGCAGTATGATGGTATGGGGCTGTTTTGCTGCTTCAGGACCTGGAAGACTTACTGTGGTCTTAGGTCTAGGGGGCAATCACTTTATCACACAGGGCCATGTAGGTTTGGATCTTTTTTCCCTTAATAATAAACACCTTCATTTAAAAACTGCATTTTGTGTTTACTTGTGTTATCTTTGTCTAATACAGTATTTACATTTATTTGATGATCTGAAATATTTAAGTGTGACAAACATACAAAACAATGAGAAATCAGGAACGGGGCAAACACTTTTTCACATCACTGTACGTCACATTATTTTTCTCATCAATGAAAACTACAAGTCCGACACTCCTCACCTCTAAAACATGGCGGACCACAGCGAACAGCTGAGCGAAGGAAAAAAATCCTTTCCAAGTAAGTTTTGTGCTTAAATTATGCAGTGATTTCAATATTAAAACACTAATACTGTAACTCGTACAACTGCTACATTCAGTTCTTAAAGCTTATATTACATCACATTATTTTTCTTCCGTACTGGGGGCTGTTTGGTTACATTCATTATGCCTCAGTGCAAACTTAGGCATACCATAATCACTACATGCGTCTGTGTGTGTATCTGTTTGTCTGTTACCAGCTTTCCTGGTCAAAATCAAGTGGAACTAAATCAATCAATCAATCTATTTGTATAGCACTTTTTAAACATTAGATGCTGCGCAAAGTGCTTTACATAGATAAAAACAGTAGGCACATTTAGTTACATATTTTACATGATATATCCCCACCCCTTCCAACCCTCCCATATAGATACCCACAAACACACCACACAAAGGCACATACATCACCCCCTACTTCTCTTACACACATATAAAATAAAAGAGACATTGCTCGGAACCGAGGCACCACGTGAAGGAGCAACCATCCTGTGGAGCCCCCCACGTCGGGAGACCACACAGCCCGTAACCACAGAAGGCGCCACAAAGGGCCACCCCAACCAGAACAGGCCAGGGCCCGCATCACAGCTGTAGGTAGTGGTATAAAGCCCCCACCCACCCAAGCTAGAGCGATCCATGAGACCAACACCCCTGCAGATGGGCCAGGCAGCATCCGGCATGAGGCGCCCCACTGAGGAAACACTGGAGCTAAAACACATAAAAAAACAAGATAAAACTAAGAACACATAGACCAAAGGGAACTAAAGACCCATACTTAGAAACTGAACTAAACGCATCAATAAGAAGACGAGAAAATCTAAGAACAAATGGTGCCAAGAAGAACATAAAACAGCGGAACATAAATGACTACTTCAGTAATAGTTAAACAGGTTTATTAAAAACCAAATGAAAAAGGTGGGTCTTGAGCCTATTCTTAAAAACATCTATTGACTCTGCAGCACTGAGGCTCTCTGGCAGGCTGTTCCACAGACGAGGACCATAATAGTGAAAGGAAGCTTCACCAAAAGTCTTGGTCTTGCATCATTGTATCACCATAATTTATCAAATTTTTATTTGGCACAATTTCCACATATGGCTTTGTTATCAAAATAAAAACAAATTTACCTCACCTTTACCGTCACTGGAGTTGGGAAAAAGGTATTGTAATAACTATGCCGGGCCAGTACAGGTGGCAGTGCACCTTTTTTACAGCAGCCCCCCCCCCCCCCCCCCCCCATCCCATGTCTCCCTGCCACAGGCACCAAGGCATCAGCACTAAGGCATCAGCACCTTGGTGCTTTCATTTTCAGTAGTGACAGAAAAATCTGAAAACTGTCTGTCATTTTGATAGATTACACTGAGGTGATCTAATTAAAATCAATTACAATGGCAGGTATTACATGTAATAGTTTGGGGTTTTTTTGTATTTTGTATATTTTATTAATCCCAGATGGAAATTACAGGGCATCCACCTGGATGGATGAGGCAGCCACAGTGCGGTGCCAGTTTAACCTAACTTCCATGTTTTTGGCCCATGGGAGGAAACTGGAGAAACCGGGGTAAACCCACGCAGACACAGGAAGAACATGCAAACTCCACACAGAAGGGTCACTGATAGTCAGGGAGTGGGATCAAATCCACAATAGTCTGGGGTGGAATCGATCCCGTGACCTTCTTACTGTGCTGCCACAGTGCTAACCACTGTGCCACTGAGCTGCCCAATGCTGCACAGTGGCGCAGTGGTTAGCACTGTGGCAGCACAGTTTACCCTCCGCCGGGGGATCGCGGGGATCGTGAGATCGTGGGTTCAATCCCTGCCCCCGGCCAACAGTGATCTGTGTGGAGTTTGCATGTTCTCCCCGTGTTGCGTGGGTTTACTCCGGGATTTCTCCGGTTTCCTCCCACATGCCAAAAACATGCAGGTTAGGGATAAGGGGCGCTTGCGCACGCAGCGACCGGCAGCTGGTGGCTTGTCACCAGACTGCAAAACAAATCTACCTCCGGGTACAAAATAAGTAATAAAAAAATTTAAAAAAAAATTTAAAAAATGCCAAAGCTGAGCTTTGCCAATGCCGAGCTGCCCAGTTATGACAGAATTTTTCAACCCTGTCTGTCAAAATGACAGGTAACTAAAAAGTCAAGTGCAATCTCTTATCTCAGGCGGTAGCATTCAAATGTGGGCCACTTCTGGCATCATCCTGGAGCAAAAACAAAGGTGAGCCTCAAATGGCTCACATGTAAAACACTAAATCTGGCCCAGTTATCCCAGAACAAATATGGCCCACTCCTGGTAATACCCCCCTTACACAGGTGTTGAGATTGTTGAGAGACCCCTGAGTGATGATAAAATGGCCAGATCCCCAAAAGATCTTTCAATGATCTTTCAGCAGTCACCAAGATCTCTCAATGATCTCCAGTAATCTCCACGGTCCCCAGAGTTTTGACTCTATCCAAAACAATTTCTCAATGATCTCCAAAGGGGAGTGAGCATACAACAATCTTCCAATGATCTCCCAGCAATCTTTCAACAAACTCTACTGGACTTTCATCAAACACTCAGCAATCCCTCACTGATCTCTCAGCCATCTCTGCCTTCAGGCTGGAGAAATTTGGCATTCATTGAACAATCGCTGAGAGATCATTGGGAGATCGACAAGATTGTTGAGTGCTCTTTGAGTTCTCCTCGAACACTCAACAATCTCACACTCTGTATTTTTCTTCGTTTTGGGGGGAAACAAGTCAGTGTATATGTATGCATATGTGTGTTTAGACTTTTGAGTCCCAAAATTCTGCTGTATATATCCAGTCTTCACTGAACAATCACAACTCAGTGTAGCTGCAGTGTTTCTGTTGAGCCTCTGTCAAAGTTACTACCTATGTTTTGGTGTAAATGCACACCTGCTTTTGTGCTGTTTGGTGAATACTTACAGGGACTTCAGATGCAGAGTGAGTTTAGGTCGAGATGACTGACTGGTGATGTTGAGCTCTGCTTTGACCTCCACACTAAGAGAGGTGACATCTGTAGGAGTTGGGATGTTATAGTGAGGTGAAATCTGGAAAACAGTATACAAATTAAATATTTATTATAGTTACAAAATAAACTGCTTACTAAAAATAATAATTATGGAAACTCTCTGTCAGGACGTGGACTGGGCCCCATGACCAAACACTGATTTATAATTTATATTCTTTGTCTCCAGGACATGGGCCCCAGCCCACGTCCTCACTTTGAGTTTATTTTTGTGAAATTCTCTGTTCTGTTTCATTGGTGTTTTTGGTTCATGGTCTCTGTTTTGTGTTATTGATTTTCTCTGCTTATTATTAGTATTATTATTATCATAGTCATGTTAATGTTTGCTCATCGTTAGTCCTGTCATTATCTGTAACTTTGGTTTGGCTTTATTTTGGGAGAGCTTTCAGTTCCTTTTGAGTGTAACCTGGTTCTGTTCTGTTTATTGTCCACACCTGTTTGTAATCACATTCATCAGTCTAGTTTATTTAAGGGACACTGCCCCTCACCGGGGCAGAGCGCCCTCGTCCCTTCTGGCATTATTTCACGCTTCTGCCTGCCTCTGTCTGCCTAGTCTATTTTATGTCCAGTTTTGCCTGTCCTGTTCTGCCTGTCGGTATTATTATTTAGACCCTTGAGCTAGACAGAGTTTGACCAGCTCTTAATGAATCTTCATCAACTTTAAGTCTTGCTTTTGGGTCCTGCATTTAAACCACCCCCGACACTCTCTACTGCTGTTCATGTTATTCAGTTCCATTGTTTTATCTTCTTTTTCCCTTGTATTTATCCAAACAGATAGACAGAACTCTTTAATCAAAACAGAAACGTTAGGGACTTTTTCAAATGAGAGTGCCACTCACCTGAACTGCAGCACATGCAGTCCCCTTCACCTCCAGGCTGTACTTCCCTGAAATATCTTTCAGGATCACCTCCTCCTGGTAGAGCAGTTTGTTGTCCTTATTCACATTAAAAGTCATTTGACCACTGGGAGCCTGGACTGTCACTGTGCTTGAACCCTTAGGACTGAACACCAGAGTGGAGTAGAGAGCCAGAGCTTGAAGAGCCACCACCGTGTCCTACAACACACATGCAAATATCAACTACTACAAACACAGTTGATATATCTTTAATGAGTACTATCCTTCCAGAGCAAAGTGGTATACATTCTTCTTCTTTCGGCTGCTCCCTTTAGAGGTCGCCACAGCGGATCATCTGCCTCCATCACACCCCATCCCTTGCATCTTCCTCTGTAACCCCAACCCTCTCCATGTCCTACTTCACTACATCCATGAATCTTGTTGGTGCTCTTCCTCTTCAACATCCTTTCTTCAATATATCCACTATTCCTCCTCTGCTCATGTCCAAACCATCTCAGCCTTGCTTTTCTTGCTTTGTCTCCAACCGGAGCTGTCCCTCTTATCTCTAATCCTGCCCCTCCTGGTCACTTCCAGCAAGAATCTTAGCATCTTTAACTCTTGCCACCTCCATCTATCCCGTTTTTTTTTTTTTTTTTGTTAGTGTCACCTTCTCTAATACTGTACATACAGCACATCTTCATACATCATAGCAGGTCTCACTACTGTCTTGTACACCTTCCCTTTTACTCTAGCTGTCAGCCTTCTGTCACACAACACCTCTGACACTTGTCTCCACCTGCTCCACCTTGCCTGTGCTCTCTTCTTCAGCTTCCTTGTACATTGTCCGTTGTTTTAGATGGCTGACCCCAAGGATTTAAACTCACCTTCCTTCACTTCCTCTTCTCCTTTCATCTTCACCATTAAACCTGTTTCCCTCTCATTCACACTTATGTATTCTGTCTTGCTTCTACTGACTTTGATTCTTCTTCTCTCCAGAGCATACCTCCTGCTCTTCAGGTTATCTTCCACCTGCTCCCTACTGTCACTACAGATCAGTGTCATCTGCAAACATCATAGTCCATTGAGACTCCTGCATTTGAACTTTAAGAACAGCATATGTAGACAGAAATTGTATAATGCAGTTTACAGGATTTCTACAAAATAATTTTTAAAGAGATACTTGAAGTATAGAAATTACAGTTTGGGTGAGGGGGGGTCGGGGGTACTCAGCTGCTGTGTCTGGCTGCTAAGTTAAATATAGATATACATAGACGGATCAGGCAAAGTCACAGAAAATATACTATATTCTGATCAAACTGACAAACTGGGGGCAGTGGTGGCCTAATGGTTAAGGCTGTGAAGCCCTAACCAGAGCGTCGCTGGTTCAATCCCCAGCCCGGCAGGATCAGATCTGGGTGGGACAGCAGTGTGTGCCCCACCCTCTTAAAAGAATCCCCACTGTGGTGCCCTTGAGCAAGGCCCTTAACCCCAACTGCTCCAGTGGAGCTGCTCAGTGGCCACTGGTCAGTCTGTGGTTGTACTGGGCAGCATCCTTGTGTGAGTGTGAACAGGGCATCCTCGAAAAAGAGAGGTTGCCTCTCAATGGAACTTCCCTGTATAAATTTAAAAAAAAAAAACAAAACATTAAAATGACGAAACTGATTTTGAACAATAAATTAATTAAATACCATTACACGGGCCAGCTTGACTATACTGGGATCTTGTTTACTATCCAAAGATTGGGAATCTCACTGTGACTTAAAATTGCAACATGTATTTTTTTAAATCATAATTTGGGAAAATAACATTTCAGCAAGTGGTAAATAAAGGAAAATTGAACTATATCCACATGGGGGGGGGCTGCAAAGTTCTTGGGCTGACTAAAAAGGAGTTCTGCTTATAGGTGCTGAGCAAGTAGTATTTGTGCTTCAGCGGCAGAGGAACAAGAGGGCAGAGCTGAGAGTGAGAGAACTGTCAAGAGTATGGGTATAATAAACTACATTTGGTCAAGTTTGACCACTGCATCATGGTCAGCCTAAGAACTTTTCAGCCTCCCCCTCCGCCCCCGTACCTCCCCTGGTCTTCAGTTTGCATAATGCAAAAATCAACAACATGACCTACAAGGTCATGATACAAGTACATCAACTTGTAGTTTGCCATCTAAATAAATAGAAGTGAATAAAACACTTAAGAAAATGGAGAAGAAAAATGTTCTAAGAGACAGATACAGTGGTGTGAAAAAGTGTTTGCTCCCTTCCTGATTTTTCATTTTTTTTGTGTCTGTCACACTTAAATGTTTCAGATCATCAAACAAATTTAAATATTAGACAGCGAAAACACAAGTAAACACAGAGTATTTGTCAGTCCACAGAGTATTTTCCCAAAAGTCTTGGGGATCATCAAGATGTTTTCTGGCAAAACTGAGACGATCCTTTATGATCATTTTGCTCAGCAGTGGTTTTCGTCTTGGAATGCTGCCATGCAGGCAGGCCATTTTTGCCTAGTGTCTTTCTTATGGTGGAGTCATGAACACTGGCCTTAACTGAGGCAAGTGAGGCCTGCAGTTGTTTGGATGCTGTTGTGAGGTCTTTTGTAAACTCTTGGATGAGTCGTCGCTGCGCTCTTAGGGTAATTTTGGTCAGCTGGCCACTCCTGGGAAGGTTCACCACTGCTTCATGTTTTTGCCATTTGTGGATAATGGCTCTCACTGTGGTTCGCTGGAGTCCCAAAGCTTTAGAAATGGCTTTATAACCTTTACCAGACTGATAGATCTCAATTACTTTGTTTCTCATTTGTTCCTGAATTTCCTTGAATTGCAGCATGATGTTCAGCTTTTGAGGATCTTTTGGTCTACTTCACTTTGTCAGGCAGGTCCTATTTAATTGATTTCTTGATTGAGAAGAGGTGTGACAGTAATCAGGCCTGGGTGTGGCTGAAGAAACTGAATTCTGCTTTCCAAAGATGTGATAAATCACATTTAATTTGTTTTAACGGGAGGGGGGGCAATCAGTTTTTCCCACAGGGCCATGTAGGTTTGGATTTTTTTTTTTACCCTTAATAATAAACACCTTCATTAAAAAAACTGCATTTTGTGTTTACTTGTGTTATCTCTGTTTAATATTTAACTTTTTTTTGATGATCTGAAACATTTAAGTGTGACAAACATACAACAAAATGAGAAATCAGGAAGGGTGCAAACACTTTTTCACACCACTGTATACAGTCATGTATGAAAACTTATGTCAGAGAAAATTCTTCTTAACAACACGTAACTGAGCAAAGTGTCTTTTATTCCTTTGTTTAACAGAACTCACAGATTCAAGTTTATCCACATGGGCAGAAATGTTTCAGTTTACCACACAGTTAATACTTGATGGTCTAATAAGTGACAAAAGTGTAATTTTTCGCATATTTTTGTATTTTTTTATGTCTACATTTCATCAGCTCTTTATTTGGCGATCCACTTGCTCTTATTTTGAAGGGATGCAAGACCGGACAGAAGGTCTTATTTTGAAAGTTTGCTCGCTAAGTGAGTTACCTGCAGAGTTCAGACTCGAAATGTTTATCTTCTCCTGTCTCCCCCCTTGTTTAAAGTGAACGGCAAAGCTGCAGGTCTTACAGCAGCAGCTCATATTACGTGACAAATACTCGAGTATACGCGATACAACTATTTATGTATCACATGCAGCCAATTGTACCGATACAACAAATATATTCGGTATATCGCCCAGCCCTAGCCCAACCCAGTGCATCTGTCCCTGTTCTAGCTGAATCTGCATGTCGTTTCCCGAGCCTGGCTCCTGACACCTATTGCCTGTACTGTTAGAGCACCGACCATGCCACCTGACCTTTCCAAGAGAGCGAAAACATGTCTGGGTGGTGCAGTACCTGTGTGGAGGAGAAGCCTCCATAATAGTTTTGCTGCCCCGTTAACCACCTGATGATACCAGAGGCATAGCCCAGATCTTCAGCAGTAGGAGAGGCACTGAGTTTGGCCATCAGCACATAGGAGCCGATCTCCACAGAGAGAGAGGCTGAAGTTTCTGTGGCTGTCTGAGACCAGTAGGTGAATCCTCCTAAAAAAAAAAAAAAATAATAAAAATAAAAAAAAAATTCTTACATTTATTCGAAAGACACTTTCAAACTACACTTTGGTGATCTACACTCATGGTTCCATTGGTTTAACATCTCAACAACCCTCCATGGCTTTTTCAAACTTCAAGGAAATGCAGGTCTGATCTTCTACAGATAATGCATTTCTCCAGTGTATCAAGTTTCATGTTTTCACATTGCTGATATCACATGAATGTGCTGGTCAGCCTGGAAGCTGGGGGTGCCGGCCGCTACTGATTAGTTGAGTCACCGGCATTTTTACAAGTCTTTTAATTTTGTCACCCCATGTCAAACTCGGCCGTTGCTAAATCAGCCGGGAGCCACTTAGTGTAGTGGCTTGTTATTGAATAAAAAGCGTAAAAAGTATCTTGTTGCATTATTTGTAACTTGTAAACTGTGACAAACACATACAGTTGTGTTATGATCCCTGGTGCGCCATTACGCAGCGCACCAAGGGAGGAATGAAAAGCCCACGTGCAGGAGTGGTTTTGTGCGTTTTATTGAACAAAACCCCAAAACGTGTGAATGGGAATGAATGAAGTGTGTGTGTGTATGTGTGTGAAACACCCAATAATGAGACACAGCTGATGACACTGACAGGAGGGGGGGCGTGCCCGAGCTGTCAGGGAGCAAAGGACCCAAAGGGCTCCCTGATGCGCCTGATGGAAAATAAATAAATATGTGCATTTTTTTAAATATTTTTTTAACCAAATTAGGGGGTATTTACTTGCATTATTAGCATATTTGTAATTTGTGTGTATTGTGTGTATTTTCTACTACTGAATTTAAAAAAAAAAGAATCGCGGGCCTTTTTGTGAATTTTTTTAAAAACCAAATTAGGGGTAAAAGAGAACAACCACTGAAATGAACATATTTGATGCAACTGTTGTATGTACTTATATTATCTGCATATTTGTAACTTATAAACTGTGCCAGTGTCATAGCCAGGATTTTCAATAGGGGTTGCAAATTAGGTTCAGAACCAGGTGGTCACTATTTTTTTAATAAATTTTATTGTGCATTTTCTTTGAAAAAATGTAGCCCAACTATTTACAAAAATCACATTTCAAATTTGAAAGATCTGCACCATCTGGGAGATCTAGACATACTGCCTGGTACCATCTTTGACAATAGTCACAATCAACCCAGTCCATAAACTTTCCATCAGTGCACAAATGTTTATCAAGTTCTGGTTTAAAGCACTTGTAGCACAATTCCTCACTGATTACCTCCTCTCTCTGCCTCTTTCTCCTCTTTCTGTGTGAAAGGCCGATAGCAGTCTGGAATGCACCTCTAACCCTTCTCTTCCTCGGAACCTTTACGGGGGGACAAATGTTTTCTTTCATGCTTTCCAACTGGCCAAGTAATGATGTGGATGGATTAGACTGAGGCACAGCTGTTGCCTTACAGTTCTGTGTATTGAAGATGGGTGCCTGTGACTCTGACTGGAAACTGTTATGGACTGATGTTGACGTAGAAGACAGTGAATTTCTAGGAGATTCAGTCCATTGAGGCGATGGTGAACTGATGGACAGTGACAGACAAAGCGTAGGTGAGGACAAGTTGTTTACTGGTGTTGTTGGTAAACGAAGTGTAGATGATACACTGTTCACTGGTGTCACTGGTTGATCTTCTAGCCTTGGGCTTGTGATGTGCTGAGATGATGGCTGTTCACCATCTGATCTTTCCACAATGTCAATTCTCTTACCAGTTATCAGAGCATCCCTGATTTTTTTCAGAGCATCGAGAAACTGTGTATATTCCGGCATTCCTTTTTCGCCAAGCAGGCGACAAATGTCTTTGGTTATTTCACTTGCTCTATTGATCATTCCCCATCTGTCTAATGTTGTGGGTGCAGATAAGTGTGGAACTGCTGGAAGTGAGGTCACATCAGAATTGTCAACAGGATAGATGAGTGGAATGGAAGACACATAATGAGCTTTTGAATATCTTTTTGGAATAAACTCCATTACCATTAGATCTAAGGACAGATGCTGTCGAAGAGCAAACATATGTCGACATGGAAGTGCATAGGCAGTGTGATAAGTACAAGTGCATCCAGTAGCAGTAGGGTGGTTAACAGTGGAGGATCCTGTTTTGCTTTTAACTTGGTATGTGTCGTCGACCTCAAATACCGAATATGAACCCCTCAACTTGAGCTGCTGCACAACTTCTTTGCATGCATATGGTGTGAAGTGTTCGTTGAGTAGGGCACTGTCCCTGTCATCTGTTGGTATAGACTGTTTTGTCATCATTGCAAACTCTTTGTGGCTTATCTTGTACTGTGCAGCCTCAAGGAGGGAAAACAGCTTACTCCACATTACATCAAGAGGAGAATTCTTTGGAGCAACACTTTTCACTTTTTGGTTGAATGATTCTTTGATAGATAGATAGATAGATAGATAGATAGATAGATAGATACATACTTTATTTCAAACAAAACAGTAAAAAAACAAAACAAATGACAAGTACAATAAAAGTGACAGTATACAACGCTCGAAAAGGAGAAGGAAGAAGTGAACACTTATTTACTCCAACTCCTCTTTTCCCTAAATACAACCCATATGAAATATATACAAATTACCTCATTTAAGACCCCAAGTAGACAATTAACTATATTTTGTACATATCAACATTGATACTCAACCATCCCAACATACATACAGTCCATACATCAAAACCAGCCCCAAACAACACAGATATGCACAGTACTGTCCCACCTACCATTCCATAGTGTCCCAGAGTGAGCACAGTGAATTGTACATATAAATACTACCCCTCTAACATATATTCTTTCAGCAAATAATGTTTATACCTATTTTTTAATTGATTTCTGTTTGTACATAGTTTCAGTTCCAGCTCCAGGCTGTTCCACAAATCCACCCCACAGAGTCTCCTCTCAAATTATAATCATTGTCTCTTTTTTTGAATATTTTTTGTATATTAGTTGGGAGTTGATTATTAATTGCCCTGTACATTATTTGTGCTGTCTTAAATTTGACTAAATACATTAACTTTATGACATGTGACTTTTAAAAACAACGAGTTGGTATGGTCTCTATATCCAACATTATTTATTATCCTTATAGCTTTTTTTGTAATGTGCATATTGGCTGGAGGTTGGTCCTGTAGGTGTTTCCCCAGACCTCTACACAGTAGTTAAGATGTGGTAGAAACAGTGAATTGTACAGTAAGAACAATGATTTATAGTCCAAGATGTGTCTTGTTTTCTCCATTATCCCTATACATTTTGCCAACTTGGATGTGACTCATCCATCCATCACATCAGTCACCGGATGTGACTGATGTGAGGTTTCCAGCAGATTTTACTGTCTAGCGTCACCCCCAGAAACTTATTTTCCTGAACTGTTTCTATTCTGGTATCATCTATCGTTACTATTATTTCATGACTTATTTTATAATTTCCAAGCAACATAATCTTTGTTTTTTTTAGATTTAGAGATAATTTATTTTTGTTGAACTACTGCGTTAACCTTTTCATTTCAGTTGTGACCACCTCTAAAACCTGCTGCAAATTCTCAGCAGTGCAAAGGATATTTGTGTCATCCATCCATCCATCCATCCATCCATCCATCCATCCATCCATCCATCCATCCATCTTCTACCGCTTTTCCGGAGGTCCGGGTCGTGGAGGCAGCAGTTCAAGCAGAGAAGCCCAGACTTCCCTCTACCCAGCCACCTGCTCCAGCTCTTCAGAGGGGATACCAAGGCGTACCCAGACCAGCTGGGAGACATAGTCTCTCCACCGAGTCCTGGGTCTGCCCCGGGGTCTCCTCCCAGTGGGACGTGCCTGAAACACCTCAAGTGGGAGGTGTCCAGGAGGCATCCTAATCAGATGCCCATACCACCTCAACTGACTCCTTTCAATGTGGAGGAGCAGCGGTTCTACTCTGAGCCTCTCCCGGATGACTGAGCTCCTCACCCTATCTCTGAGGGTGAGTCCAGCAATCCTACGGAGAAAGCTCATTTCAGCCGCTTGTATCCGCGATCTCGTTCTTTCGGTCATTACCCAAAGCTCGTGACCATAGGTGAGAATAGGAACGTAGATTGACTGGTAAATCGACAGCTTTGCCTTAGAACTAAGCTCCCTCTTCACCACAACAGACCGGTACAACGTCCGCATCACTGCAGATGCTGCTCCAATCCGTCTGTCGATCTCTCGCTCCATTTTCCCCTCACTCGTGAACAAGACCCCAAGATACTTAAACTCCTCCACTTGGGGCAGGAGCCTGTCCCCAACCCGGAGAGGACAATCCACCTTTTTCCGGCTGAGGACCATGGACTCGGACTTGGAGGTGCCGATTCTCATCCCAGCCGCTTCACACTCAGCGGCAAACTGTCCCAGCAAGAGCTGTAGGTCATTGCTGGATGAAGCCAACAGGACAACATCATCTGCAAACAACAGAGATGAGATCCTGTGGTCACCAAGCATGACACCCTCCATTCCCTGGCTGCGCCTAGAAATCCTGTCCATAAAAATTATGAACAGGATCGGTGACAAAGGGCAGCCCTGGCAGAGTCCAACTCTCACTGGGAATGACTCCGACCGAGTGTTGGCAATACGAACCAAACTCTCACAACGGTCGTACAGAGACCGAATAGCTCGTAACAACAAGCCCGATGCCCCATACTCCCGAAGCACCCCCCACAAAAATCCACAAGGGACGCGGTCAAATGCCTTCTCCAAGTCCACAAAACACATGTAAACTGGTTGGGCAAACTCAATTCAATTCAATTCAACTTTATTTATATAGCGCCATTTCACAACAACAGTCATCTCATAGCACTATCAACTGTAGGTGGAACCCCCACAGTTGCAGAAAGACCCCAGCAATCAGGCGATCCCCTGTGAGCAAGCACTTGGCGACGGTGGAGAGGAAAAACTCCCTTTTAACAGGAAGAAACCTCCAGCAGAACCAGGCTCAGGGAGGGGCAGTCATCTGCTGCGACTGGCTGGGGGGTGAGGGGATAGAGAAGAAGAAAAGAACAGACATGTAGAGAGCAAACAGCATGATGAGGACTCAATCTATGGGAGAGAACAAACAAATGTTAATGACCAGCAAAAAAAATATTTCATTGAGAGTGAGAAAAGGAGTGAGGCCCAGTGCATTACTGGAGGTCCCCCAGCTGACTAAACCTATTAGCAGCATAACTAAGGGAGGGTTCAGAAATACATGATCCCTCCCTAATTGTAGGCTATATCAAAAAGGTAGGTTTTAGCCCTATTCTTAAAAACAGAGATCGAGTCTGACTCCCGAATCCAGATTGGCAGCTGATTCCACAGGAGAGGAGCTTGATAACTGAAGGCTCTGCCTCCCATTGTACTTTTGGAGATTCTAGGTATTACAAGTAATCCTGCATTTTGGGAGCGTAGTGCTCTGTTAGGATAATATGGTAGTATCAGATCTTTTAAATAAAAAGGAGCCTGATTGTTTAGAGCTTTGTAAGTAAGAAGAAGGATTTTAAACTTAATTCTAAACTCTATGGGAAGCCAATGAAGGGAGGCCAGAACCGGAGAGATATGATCTCTCTTTCTAGTACCTGTTAAAACTCTTGCTGCAGCATTTTGGATCAGCTGAAGACTTTTTAAAGATGTTTTAGGACAGCCTGATAATAAAGAATTACAATAATCTAATCTCGAGCTAACAAAAGTGTGGATCAGTTTCTCAGCATCACTCTGAGACAAGATGCTCCTAATCTTGGCAATATTACGCAAATGATAGAAGGCAGTCTTAGAAACAAATTTAATATGTGAATTGAAGGACAAATCCTGATCAAAAATAACGCCAAGGTTCCTCACAGAGCTATTAAGAGAAAGAGTAACCGCATCCAAACTGAAAGTTTGATTTGGAAAGGAATTTCTAAGGTTTTTTGGACCAACAAGAATGACTTCAGTCTTATCTGAATTTAATAGCAGGAAATTACAAGTCATCCAAGCTTTGATTTCCTTAAGACAGGCTTCTAACTTGGCTAATTGATTACTATCATCTGGCTTCATTGACAGGTATAATTGTGTGTCATCAGCATAACAATGAAAATGTATACAGTGCTTTCTAATAATGTTGCCTAACGGAAGCATATATAAACTAAAAAGAGTAGGGCCTAGCACAGATCCCTGTGGAACTCCATGACTGAGCTTTGAGTTGAAAGAAAACTCATTATTTACATGAACAAACTGGAACCTATCAGATAAATCTTAGGAACCTATCAGATAGATCTTTTATCTCTCGGCGCCACACCAGTCGGCTGCCTTTTGCAACAGCGGCTCGATTCCGAGTTTTTTTTTCCCTTCCTCTCTCTTTTGATCACTTTTTTTTTTTTTTCACCCCACTTATATCACGGACACACAGATCGTCCCAAATGTCTCCTGAGCCGGTGGACGGAGCCACTGTTTATAGCAGGATTCGATACAACAGGGAAGAGCTGCTAGCATTTAACCGCCACCCGGTCCCACTGGAAAAACTCGACATACCGAGAGAACTGAGGTGAAAACGCCGCGGCTGCCGGGCTGGAGTAAGGCGGAGGACAAAAAATATAAGGTACAGACCCTCCCTTCCATCTGTTGTCATGGGAAATGTACGGTCGATACTGGGAAAGTTAGATGAGCTAGCGGCTATCTCCCGTTATGATAGCACTTACCGGGAGTGCTCTCTCCTTTTGTTTACTGAGACGTGGCTAACTGAACTAGCAGCAGATGCTAACATTGAGCTGGAGGGTTTTCACATGATACGAGCTGACCAAACACCAGAGAGTGGCAAAACTAGGGGCGGTGGAGTGATAATGTATGTTAACAACAACTGGTGTAGACCGGGACATATCACTGTTAAACAACGACACTGCAGCAAAGACATTGAGTTGCTAGCTGTTAGCATGAGGCCTACATATCTCCCGAGAGAACACTCACACGTGATCTGCATTGTTGTTTATGCAAATCCGACGGCGAACGCTGGGACAGCGCGTGACGTCATCCATTCAGTAACCAGCAGGCTGCAGACAGAACACCCAGATGCTCTTCTCCTCATCTCAGGCGATTTCAACCACGTTTCACTGTCTCCCATTCTGCCCACTTTCACCCAGTATGTCACATGCCACACTAGAGACAATAAAACACTGGATTTGTTCTACGCAAACACTAAGGAGGCGTACACCTCATCACAACTTCCCCCACTTGGGAGATCGGATCACAACTTGGTTCATCTCCGACCGGTGTACAAACCCCTAGTGCACAGACAACCTCCGGCCATGCACACTGTGGAGTTATGGTCTGAGGAGACAATGGACACTCTAAAGGACTGTTTTGAAGCCACTGCCTGGAAGCAGCTCTGCGATCCACATGGTGAGGACATCGATGGCCTCATTCACACCTTCACGGGCTACCTCAGCTTCTGTGTGGACAAATCCGTTCCCACCAAGACCATACGGCGTCACTCAAACAACAAACCCCGGATCAACCCTGAGATAAAAACACTTCTGAGAGAGAAGAAGAGGATCTTCAGGTCGGGGAACAGGGAGATGCTGAAGTCCGTACAGAGGGAGCTGAGGAGAAAGATCAGAGAAGGCAAGGACAGCTTCAGGAAGAAGATGGAGGACAAGCTGCAACAGAGCGACATCAGCGGGGTCTGGAGAAACCTCAAAACCATCTCGGGGCTCCAGAATACCTCCCCCCAGGCCACGGGGGGCAGGGAGTGGGCGAACAACCTGAATCTGTTTTTCAATAGATTTGACCAACCGCCCTCCCCCCTGTCTGCACAACAACCACTGCTGCCACTAAGAAATCAAGTCCTGCTGCCCACTCCCCACTCCACCGACACCCCCCCCCACTCCCAACACACAGCCCCCCATCCTGACCCTGACCAAGACCCAGGTGAGGACGGAGCTGAGGAAGATCAAGGCGAGGAAGGCGTCGGGACCGGACGGCATCAGCGCAAAGCTCCTCAAGTCCTGTGCAGACCAGCTGTGTGGGATTGTGACGTATATCTTCAACATGAGCCTGAAACTGGGGAGGGTACCACAGCTGTGGAAAACATCTTGTGTGGTACCTGTACCAAAAACTTCCCACCCCAAAGACCTGAACAGCTTCAGACCGGTGGCCTTGACGTCCCACTTGATGAAGACCCTGGAGAGACTGCTCCTTGCTCATCTCCGCCCCCTGGTGGAACCAGCGATGGATCCACTCCAGTTCGCCTACCAGCATGGCATTGGGGTGGAGGATGCGGTGATCTTCCTCCTTCACCGTTCTCTGTCCCACCTGGAGAAGCCCGGGAATATGGTGAGGATCATGTTCTTTGACTTCTCCAGTGCTTTCAACACCATCCAACCGATGATCCTGAAGGACAAGCTGCTGCGCGCAGGGGTGGACAAGCACCTGTCATCATGGATCCTGGACTACCTCACGAACCGGCCTCAGTTTGTGAGAACCCGGGACTGTGTTTCCGACACGATCATCAGTAGCACGGGGGCCCCCCAGGGAACGGTGCTGGCTCCCTTCCTGTTCACTCTTTATACTGCGGACTTCTCACACAACACAACACATTGCCATCTACAGAAGTTCTCTGATGACTCTGCGATCGTTGGTCTCATCTCCAGCGGAGATGAAGCTGAGTACAGAGGGCTTATCCAGGACTTTGTGGACTGGTGCCATCGGAACTGCCTCCAGATCAACGCGAGGAAAACTAAGGAGCTGGTGGTGGACTGCCGCAGGCATGGGCAGCCCCTCACAGCACCAGTAAATATACAGGGAACAGACATCGAGATGGTGACATCCTACAAGTACCTGGGTATTCATCTGAACAATAAACTAGACTGGTCACACAATACTGACGCACTCTACAAGAAGGGACAGCGCAGGCTGTTCCTGCTGAGGAGACTCAGGTCTTTTGGTGTACAAGGGGCGCTGCTGAAGTCATTCTATGACACGGTGGTGGCATCAGCCATCACTTTTGGAGTGGTCTGCTGGGGCAGTGGCATTACTGCAGCCGATAGGAAGAGACTGAACAAACTGATTAAGAAAGCTAGCTCTGTCCTGGGGCAACGCCTTGATCCGATGGAGGAGATAGGAGAGAGAAGGACGGTGGCTAAACTGTCATCTCTGCTGGAGTCCGAGTTCCACCCTATGCAGGACATACTGGATGCACTGAGGAGCTCATTTAGCAGCAGACTACATCATCCCAGGTGCACAACCGAGAGGTTTCGTAGGTCCTTCCTACCAACGGCTGTCAGACTGTACAACCTAAGCAGGGCTGCTCGTAGAGATAGCAAAAAGACGTAACAAACTAATAGTTTTTTTTTAATGCAAAAGATGCAATAGACTTACACAATGGTCCTCTCCGGCATACAACTAGGAACATACCGGTCGCTATGGAGGGTGAGAATATGTATGGGCACATAATCATACCATGTAGGATAACTAAATAGATGGTTATGCTGTTTCATCCCACCTAGCAACAATGCTCTGCACTGTGTGTGTTTATATATTTACATATTTATTCCATCTAGCTACAATGCTCTGCACTGGGTGTGTTTATATTTATATATCTATATATTTATTCCATCTAGCTACAATGCTCAGCACTGGGTGTGTTTATATTTATATATCTATATATTTATTCCATCTAGCTACAATGCTCCGCACTGTGTTTTTATATATCTACATATTATTCCATCTAGCTACATTGCTCCGCACTGTGTGTTTATATACTTGCATATTTATTCCACCTAGCTGCAATGCTCCGTACTGTGGGTGTTTATATATTTACATATTTATTCCATCTAGCTACAATGCTCTGCACTGTGTGTTCATATATTCATATATTTATTCCATCCAGCTACAATGCTCTGCACTGTGTGTCTGTGTGTGTGTGTGTGTGTGTGTATATATATATTTTATAGTAATATGTACATATGTATATTAGCTGCTCTTGCTTGCTTGTTTTTTTTCTTGCCTTCTGATTGTTGCTCTGAGTGTTGCTATCCCTGTGCTGTTGCAATCCTGGAATTTCCCCATTGTGGGACTAATAAAGGCTTATCTTATCTTATCTTATCTTAAATAAGATCTAAACCACTGCAACAAAGTTTCATTAAGTCCAACATAGTGTTCTAATCTATCAAGTAGAATATTATGATCGATAGTATCAAAAGCTGCACTAAGGTCTAAAAGGACAAGTACAGAAACTAGTCCATTATCAGATGCAATGAGGAGGTTGTTAGTGACCTTCGCTAAGGCTGTTTCAGTACTATGATGGATTCTAAACCCAGACTGAAACTCTTCAAGTAAACCATTTCCCTGTAGGTGGTCAAATAATTGCGTAGCAACAACTCTTTCTAAGATTTTTGAAATGAAAGGGAGATTAGAGATTGGTCTATAGTTAGCTAAAGCTCCTGGATCTAGCGTTGGCTTTTTGAGTAAGGGTTTAATTACAGCCGTTTTAAAAGCCTGCGGTGCATGGCCTAAAGTTAATGAAGAGTTGATTATATGAAGAATAAGGCTACCAATAAGTGGGAAGACTTCTTTAAATAACCTGGTAGGAATAGGGTCTAAAAGACAAGTTGAAGGTTTGGATGAGGAAACTATTTTGTCTAACTCACAAAGGTCGATTGGAGTAAACTCCAAGACAGTAAACTCATCAAGACAGACATCAGTAGAAGGAGTTGTAGTAGTTACAGTATTTAAGTTAACTGTGGGAAGAATCTGATTGATTTTATCTCTGATGGATGAAATTTTATTATTGAAAAAGTTCATAAAGTCCTGACTAGTAAGCTCTAAGGAATGCTAGGATTGACAGAGTCCTGACTCTTTGTCAACCTGGCTACAGTACTGAAAAGAAACCTGGGATTATTCTTGTTCTCTTCTATTAATGCAGAGTAATAGCTCGTTCTAGCTTTTCTAAGAGATTTTTTATAAATTAAAAGATGATTTCTCCAAGCTAAATAGATTTCATCTAAATTAGTGGAGCGCCATTTTCTTTCTAATTGACGAGTCTTCTGTTTTAAGGTACGAGTTTCTGTGTTGAACCAAGGAGTTAAAAATCTCTGATTAGACTTTTTCTTTTTTAAGGGGGCCACCAATTCTAGAGCCTGATGCAGAGAAGCTGAAACACTATCCACCATGTTATCAATTACAGAAGGAGCAAGCTGTCTATAGCTTATTTCCGTTGTGTTGACACATGGCATAGAGGAAACAATCTGCATAAATTTGGTAACAGCATCATCTGAGAGGCATCTACTGTAATAATATTTTTCTTTAGGAGCCAAATAGTCAGAAATAGTAAAATGAAAGGTTAACAGACAATGGTCTGACAGTACAGGGTTAGGAGGAGACACTACAAGATTTTCTATTTCTATGCCATATGTCAGAACAAGGTCCAATGTATGGTGGAGGTAATGAGTAGAATTTCCTACTTTCTGAGAAAACCCAATCGAGTCTAATATTGAATTAAATGCCACATTAAGGCAGTCACTATCTACATCCACATGTATATTAAAGTCCCCTACTATAATTATTCTATCAGATTTCAGCACTAAATCAGCTAAGAAATCAGCAAATTCGGATAAAAATTCTGAGTAGGTTGATGGGGGGCGATAAACTATGGCAAATAAAATTGGGTTTAACCTAAAATTGCTAAAGTGCCCAATACTGAGGACCAGGCCTTCAAAGGAATTATAACATGTTTTTTGCTTTACATTAACTAGTAATTTGGAATGGTAAAATGTTGCTACTCCTCCTCCACGACCAGAACCTCTGGGATTTTGACAGCTTAAATAACCAGAGGGAGTTGATTCATTTAAACCAACATAATCCTCTTGCCCTAACCAAGTCTCTGTAAGGGATATTAAATCAATCTGATGATCAATTAACAGATCATGGACTAACAGAGACTTGGGAGTTAGAGACCTAATATTTAATAAACCACATTTAATTTTTAAATTATGAGGAGGAACAGAGGCCAATTCATTCAATTTAGAGGCTTTATGTTTAATTTGAGTTTTACCAATATTTTGCTTTATCATTTTGGGATGCTTATGCATTATATTTTTATTTACTTTGGAGGGAGCAGACAACGATTCTCTGATGGGGAAGACAGGGGCTAAGCTGAGGGGTGGCGGATGAAGAGGAGCTGCAGAGAGGCGTGTAAGACTGCGACTCTGCTTCCTGGTCCCAACTCTGAGTAGTCAGGGTTTTGGAAACTTGGATAAAAAAGATGCCAGATTGTTAGATAAATGAGAAGCACCATCCAAAGTGGGATGAATGCTGTCTTGTCTCATAAGACCAGGTTTTCCCCAAAAAGAGCTCCAATTGTCAGTGTAGCCCACGTCATTTGCAGGATACCACACAGACAGCCAGCAGTTCAAGGATGACGAGCGGCTAAACATGTCATCACTGGTCAGATTGGGGAGGGGCCCAGAGAATACTACAGTGGCAGACATCGTTTTTGCAAAGTCACACACCGATTCTATATTAACTTTCGTGACTTCCGACTGCCGGAGACGGATGTCATTAATGCCGGCGTGAATAACAATTGTGGAATATTTACAGTTACTTTTAGCCAGCATTTTCAAATTTGACTCGATATCGCCTGCTCTGGCCCCAGGAATGCATTTGACTATGGCCGCTGGAGTCTCTAGGTTCACGTTTCTGACTACAGAGTCGCCAATGATCAGAGTTTTTTCCTCAGCGGGTGTGTCGCTGAGTGGGGAAAAACGATTAGAAACGTGAACTGGTTGGTGGTGTACCGGGGCTTTGCGACTAGGCTTCCTTCTCACCGTCACCCACCCAGTCTCCTCGCTGCTGAGGAGAGCCGGGGAATCACTGACGGGAGGGCCTAAGCTAGCTAGCTCCACTGCAGCTAAGGGGCGTCCGTCGAGATTAACTGGCGCAGACGGTGTTTCAATGCAGCGGAGCCGGGATTCCAAATCAGACAACCTCGCCTCGAGCACCTCAAAAAGACAACATTTATTACATTTACCGTTATCACTAAAAGAGGCAGAGGTGTAGCTAAACATCTGACAGAGAGAGCACACCAGAGGAGGAGAGAAAAGAGAGCTAGTAGCCATAGCTAGTGGCTAGCTAGTGGCTGGAGAGCTGGAGAGCAAACCACACAGGCAGACAGCAAAACAGGAAGTGACGATACGTCACTCCCACGAACCCTCAAGAATTCTCGAGAGGGTAAAGAGCTGGTCCGATGTGCCACGGCCAGGACGAAAACCACATTGCTCCTCCTGAATCCGAGGTTCGACCAACGGCCGGACTCTCCTCTCCAGTACCTTGGCATAGACCTTCCCAGGGAGGCTGAGGAGTGTGATCCCTCTAAAGATGGAGCACACCCTCCGGTCCCCTTTTTTGAAGAGAGGAACCACCACCCCAGTTTGCCATGCCAAAGGCACTGCCCCCGACCTCCACGCAATGTTGCAGAGGCGTGTCAACCATGACAACCCAACAACATCCAGGGCCTTGAGGTACTCAGGGCGAATCTCGTCCACCCCCGGGGCCCGGCCACGAAGGAGATTTTTAACCACCTTGGCGACCTCAGCCCCTGTGATAGGCGAGTCATCCCCCTCGTCCCCAAACCATGCTTCCTCTGTGGAAGGCGTATCAGTGGGATTGAGGAGATCCTCGAAGTATTCCTTCCACCGCCCGACGATATCCCCAGTTGAAGTCAACAGTGTCCCATCCGCACCATACACAGTGTGGACGGGGAGCTGCTTTCCCCTCCTGAGCCGCCAAACAGTTTGCCAGAATCTCTTTGAGGCCAACCGAAAGTCTTGTTTCATGGCCTCACCGAACTCCTCCCATACCCGGATTTTTGCTTCAGCAACCACCCGAGCTGCACTCCGCTTGGCCTGCCGGTAAACCTCAGCTGCTTCGGGAGTCCCACAAGCCAACCAAGCCTGATAGGACTCCTTCTTCAGCTTAATGGCCCCCCTCACCACTGGTGTCCACCACTTGGTTCGGGGGTTGCCACCACGAGATGCACCAACCACCTTGCGGCTGCAGCTCTGGGCCGCCGCTTCAACAACAGAGGTGGAGAACATGGCCCATTCAGACTCCATGTCTCCAGGCTCCCTCGGAATGTGGTTGAAGTTCTTCCGGAGGTGGGAGTTGAAGACCTCCCGGACAGGGGCCTCAGCCAGACGCTCCCAGCACACCCTCACTATACGTTTGGGTCTACCAAGTCTGAATGGCTTCCTCCCCTGCCATCGGATCCAACTCACCACCAGGTGGTGATCAGTTGACAGCTCTGCACCTCTCTTTACTCGGGTGTCCAAGACATACGGTCGCAGGTCTGATGATACGATAACAAAATCGATCATCGACCTGCGACCTAGGGTGTCCTGGTGCCAGGTGCACATATGGACACCCTTATGCTTGAACATGGTGTTGGTTATGGACAGACTGTGGTTAGCACAGAAGTCCAATAACTGAACACCACTCGGGTTCAGATCGGGCAGGCCATTCCTCCCAATCACCCCCCTCCAAGTTTCACTGTCGTTGCCCACGTGCGCATTGAAGTCCCCCAGTAGGACAATGGAGTCACCAAGAGGAGCACCCTCCAGCACCCCAGTCACAGACTCCAAAAAGGGTGAGTACTCTGAAACATCATTTGGTGCATAGGCACAAATGATGGTCAGGACCCATTTCCCAACCTGAAGGCGCAGGGAAGCAACGCTTTCATCCACCGGGGAAAACTCCAATATAGTGGCAGCAAGGTGGGGCGATACAAGAATACCCACCCCTGCTCGTCGCCTCTCGCCTGGGGCAACTCCAGAAAAGGCCAAGCTCCAGCCCCTCTCCAGGAGACTGGTTCCGGAACTGGAGCTGTGTGTTGAGGTGAGGCCGACTATATCTAGCCGGTATTGCTCAACCTCGTACACCAGCTCAGGCTCCTTCCCCACCAGAGAGGTGACATTCCACGTACCAAAAGCCAGTTTAGAAAGCTTGGGATCAGTCCGCCAAGGTCTCCGCCTTTGACCGCCACCTAATCCACATAGCATGGACTGCACGGTGGCGCAGTGGTTTAGCACTGTGGCAGCACAGTTTTACCCTCGGCCGGGGGATCGCGGGGATCATGAGATCGTGGGTTTGATCCCAGCCCCCGACCAACAGTGAGCTGTGTGGAGTTTGCATGTTCTCCCCGTGTTGCGCGGGTTTACTCCGGGATTTCTCCGGTTTCCTCCCGCACACCAAAAACATGTAGGTTTAGGGCGCTCGCGCACGCAGCGACCAGCAGCCGGTGGCTTGTCACCAGACTGCAAACCAAGTCTACCTACGGGTACAAATAAGTAACAAAAAAAAAAAAAAAAAAAAAATAGCACCGGACCCCCATGATCCCTCCTGCAGGTGGTGAGCCCACTGGTGGGCGGACCCATGTAACTCCTTCGGGCTGAGCCCAGCCGGGTCCCATGGGTGGAAACCCGGCCACCAGACGCTAGCCTTCGAGCCCC
The DNA here is from genome assembly GCA_020510985.1 of Pholidichthys leucotaenia. Taxonomy (NCBI): domain Eukaryota; kingdom Metazoa; phylum Chordata; class Actinopteri; order Cichliformes; family Pholidichthyidae; genus Pholidichthys; species Pholidichthys leucotaenia. The sequence continues at coordinate 69,658,728 of CM035847.1, forward strand.
TCCCCCAGGCCTGGCTCCAGGGTGGGGCCCCGGTAACCCCATACCGGGCGGGGTACACTGAATCCTTGATATATAATTTATCATGAGAGTCTGTTGGATCGTTCTTAGTCTGGCCCTTCACCCAGGACCAGTTTGTCTTGGGAGACCCTTTCAGAGGCAAATTGCCCCGGACAACATAGCTCCTGGGATCACTGGGGCATGCAAACCCCCCCACCATGATAAGGTGACAATCCATGAGGGGGATATTTGTGTCATACGCAAACAAAATAAATTTCAGAATTTTTGATACTTGGCATATGTCATTTATATATAAGATAAAGAGTTTGGGTCCCAAAACTGACCCCTGGGGCACACCACAAGAGATGTTCATGAAGGGTGATTTGTGCTCACCAATTTGTACAAATTGTTGTCTGTTACTTAAATAACTTTCCACCCAACTCAGTCCGACCCCTCTTATCCCAAACCTTTCCAATTTCCTCAGTAAAATTCTGTGGTCAATGGTGTCAAAAGCTTTCTTTAAATCTATAAATACTCCTACAGCAAACTTTTTTTTTTATCGATACAACTAGTAATTTCTTCTATAAGTTTGATCAGTGCCAAAGATGTAGATTTGTCTGCTCTAAAACCATACTGGTTGTCTGTAAGGAGGTTATGTTTTTCAATGAAATCATCCAGTCTGTTCGTGAAGATTTTTTCAAGTATTTTGGAGAATTGTGAGAGTAAAGAGACCGGCCTGTAATTTGTGAAATAATGACCGTCTCCTGTTTTGTATAGTGGTATTACTTTTGCTATTTTCATTTTGTTTGGAAATTTACCAGTTTGAAATGACAGGTTACAGATGTGGGTGAGTGGTTTAACAATTCCTTCAATTACTTTTTTCACTATTGTCATGTCAATTTCATTCCAGTCAGTTGATTTTTTGTTCTTAAATTTACTCAGTCTCGATAATTTTCTTTTCAGTAATTGCACCCAAAAAGATTGTGTTTGGATTTCTATCTTCTATTTCATTTACAGAACCACTGTTGTTTGTTTCTGGTGTCACTATTGATTTTGCTAATTCAGGACCAACGTTTACAAAAAATTTATTGAAACCACTAACCACATTCATCATATTATTTATCAAATTGTCATTTTCAATAAAATATTCTGGATAATTAGCATTCTTTGATCGGTTGCTAATAATCCGATTGAGTACTTGCCATATTCCTCTTAAGTTATTTTTATTATCCTCTAATATTCTGTTGCAGTATTCTTTCTTACAAGTCCTCATTATATTAGTAAGCTTGTTTTTATATCTTTTATATTTGATCTGCACTTAATGAATTGTTTATATAATGTATTATTCTTTTTACATGCATTTATTAACCCCTTGGTGACCCAAGGAATATTTTTGTTTTGTTGTCTGTCACTGTATTGTTTTATAGGTCAGTTTTTATTGTACAATGATTGAAATATTTGTAAAAATTTATCATATGCTTTATTTATATAATTTTCATCACAAACTATCTTCCAGTCTTGCTTTAATAATTCCTTTGCCAGTAAATACATAGATTCTTCAGTTCTTATTCTTTTATATTTAATATTTTTGGTATACTTTTTCTTCCTATAATCACACTGATAGACAACAAAAATCGGCAGGTGGTCACTGATATCATTCAATAAAAGCCCACTCATGATATTATTTTCCATAATGTTTGTGAATATGTTATCTATTAGTGTGGTACTGTGTGACATGATTCTGCTAGGTCTGATAATTGTTGGATGTAAGCCCATACTGTACATTGTGTTGATAAATTCTTCTGTCAAACTATGTTGTTTTGAATTCATAAGATCTATATTGAAATCCACACAGGTGAACATAACTTTATGAGTTAGTTTTGCATACATTTTTTCCATCCAGTCCTTAAATAAATCAATGTTTGATGCGGGTGTTCTATATACACAGCTCACTACCATATTCTTCACATTGTCCAGACATATTTTTATTGTAATTAATACATTCAAATAAATCATCCACAGTTACTGACAAATTTTCAACAACCTTCTATTACAAGCTCTTGTCAACATAAATTGCAGCTCCTCCTCCTTTTTTCACTTTTCTATTTATATAATTTAATTCATGATAAAATCCACTCCTTTCTCTTCACTAAGCCATGTCTCTGATATTGCCACAATATTGAATGGCTCTTTAAACTGATGTACTGTAAATAATCTTTAATGTTATTAAAGTTGGCATAGAGACTTCTGCTGTTGAAGTGGATCATAGAAATATTGAAATCAGATGTGACAATTGTGTTAAACTGTTCATACGTGTAGTAACTAGTTATTATTGATGGAACTAAATAAATTATTATCGGGGTCTATGTTATATTCTACATCCTGTGGGTTGTGATCCATATATTCAAAAACTTTCAGTTCCATTTGTTCCTGTTTGTTGATCTTTTGTTTCATGTTGTTAAATGTCCTGATGCAGATGAGTGTGATCCTTCAATGTCTTACAGTTATCATTTGTTGCTGTCGACTCCAGTTCATAATGTTCATTGGTATTTGTTCAGTTCCACAATATTTCGGATGTTAATAACCTTGGCTTCTTCAGGTGATTCATTTAAATTGATGTATATTTTACAGTTTGATGTCCAGGTGTTTTGAATCTTTTTTTGCTTTCTCATGTACAGTGGGGTAAAAAAGTATTTAGTCAGCCACCAATTGTGCAAGTTCTCCCACTTAAAAGATGAGAGAGGTCTCCAATTTTCATCATAGGTATACCTCAACTATGAGAGACAAAATAAGAAAAAAAAATCCAGAAAATCACATTGAAGGATTTTTAATGAATTAATTGGTAAATTCCTCGATAAAATAAGTATTTGGTCAATAACAAAAGTTCATCTCAATACTTTGTTATATACCCTTTGTTGGCAATGACAGAGGTCAAACATTTTCCGTAAGTTTTCACAAGGTTTCCACACACTGTTGCTGGTATTTTGGCCCATTCCTCCATGCAGATCTCCTCTAGAGCAATGATGTTTTGGGGCTGTCGCTGGGCAACACAGACTTTCAACTCCATCCAAAGATTTTCTATGGGGTTGAGATCTGGAGACTGGCTAGGCCACTCCAGGACCTTGAAATGTTTCTTACGAAGCCACTCCTTCGTTGCCCGGGCGGTGTGTTTGGGATCATTGTCATGCTGAATGACCCAGCCACGTTTCATCTTCAGTGCCCTTGCTGGTGGAAGGAGGTTTTCACTCAAAATTTCACGATACATGGCCCCATTCATTCTTTTCTTTACACGGATCAGTCATCCTGGTCCCTTTGCAGAAAAACAGCCCCAAAGTATGATGTTTCCACCCCCATGCTTCACAGTAGGTATGGTGTTCTTTCTCCTCCAAACACGACAACTTGAGTTTTTACCAAAAAGTTCTATTTTGGTTTCATCTGACCATATGACATTCTCCCAATCCTCTTCTGGATCATCCAAATGCTCTCTAGCAAACTTCAGACGGGCCTGGACATGTGCTGGCTTAAGCAGGGGGACACGTCTGGCACTGCAGGATTTGAGTCCCTGGCGGCATAGTGTGTTTCTGATGTAGCCTTTGTTACTTTGGTCCCAGCTCTCTGCAGGTCATTCACTAGGTCCCCCCATGTGGTTCTGGGATTTTTGCTCACCGTTCTCGTGATAATTTTGACCCCACGGGGTGAGATCTTGCGTGGAGCCCCAGATCGAGGGAAATTATCAGTGGTTTTGTATGTCTTCCATTTTCTAATAATTGCTCCCACAGTTGATTTCTTCACACCAAGCTGCTTACCTATTGCAGATTCAGTCTTCCCAGCCTGGTGCAGGTCTACAATTTTGTTTCTGGTGTCCTTTGACAGCTCTTTGGTCTTGGCCATAGTGGAGTTTGGAGTCTGACTGTTTGAGGTTGTGGACAGGTGTCTTTTATACTGATAACGAGTTCAAACAGGTGCCATTAATACAGGTAACGAGTGGAGGACAGAGGAGCCTCTTAAAGAAGAAGTTACAGGTCTGTGAGAGCCAGAAATCTTGCTTGTTTGTAGGTGACCAAATACTTATTTTACTGAGGAATTTACCAATTAATTCATTAAAAATCCTTCAATGTGATTTTCTGGATTTTTTTTTTCTCATTTTGTCTCTCATAGTTGAGGTATACCTATGATGAAAATTGGAGACCTCTCTCATCTTTTAAGTGTGAGAACTTGCACAATTGGTGGCTGACTGAATACTTTTTTGCCCCACTGTATCTTACTTTTCTGGCTATTTCTGCGTTTTCTTTTGTGAGGTGCTCGTTCATGTAAATGTTCGTTCCTTTCAGTTTCCTCCCTTGTTTTAGCAGCGCAGTCTCGTGTTTTCTGTTGACAAACCTCATGATGACAGCTTGTTTGTCGTTGTTTTTCCTGGGCAGAGGGTGGCAGGCTTCAATGGTGTTACAGTCCAGCTGGATTCCTTTGGACTGCAGGAAGGCTGCCACCTGTCGCTCCGTGGATTCGACTTCCAGCTCATCGAGCCTCCCTCCACTGTCCGCGGCCACCGCTCGAATATATGATTGGGGTTTAACGTAGAGCCCTGTGATGATTACGTTGTTCACCCAGGTGTACTGCTCCAGTTCCGACACTCTGCTCTCCAGATACGCCAGCCTCTTGTCCTTCTTGGCATTCTGGATCCGCAGCACTTTCACCTCCTTGAGCAGGCCCAGAATGTTTTTTTTGCTGCAGCTTAACAGCAGAAATCTCTTCAGCCAAGAAGTCAAGCGATCTTTTAATATTGTCCACCTCCTCAGTCTGCTGAGCTTTCTTAGGATCCATGATCCCGGACGATTTATGTTGACTAAATAGCTAATGAACAGCTGTTCTGGACATTTCACTATGGATTCTCCAAAACCTTGTAAAGGTTTTGGAAAAAATGAAATTCTAATTAATGATGCCACTGTATCACACACAGCGATGCTGTAAAATGCCTAAACATTTAATACTGTTGTGATTTTTGAGGGTTTGAACGGTAATTCAGCATATGCGGCCATACAGCGCATGCAGATGAGCTGCTGGATCACAGTGTAACAGGCAAGGCACAGGACCTGAACTTTCTGGGAGACTTCTGTTTTGCTTCCATTGGGAGCGGATGGCCAGCTGTGAGCGTCAGTTGGCAGAGAGCCGATGCTGTTTCGCTGTAACTATGTGTCCTCCCAAGTGTTCAGCTGCATGGCTGTATATGCCAAATTATAATTCATTCAGATCCTCATTAGAAGAAGACAAAACCATCTCTATTGTCATTCAGTCCATACAGCCAATCATGCACAGTAGAACGAAATTACGTTTCTCCTATCTACAGTGTTAATCACATGTTGAATCAAAGGGGTCGCTGCCTTGAAAGGCACCACCACAAACAACTTCTCTTCCCCCCGTTCTATTATGCTGAGCACCAAGCTAGAAGGTGGGAAGTACCATTTTTATATGGTTTGTGGTATGACCCAGCTGGGACTTGAACCCCCATCCTCCCGGTTGTGGAGCGGATACTCTATCAACTAGGCCACCACTCCAGCTTCATGCTCTTTATCTAGTCCCATTTGCAGCTTCTGACTCCCGTGATTTGTGTACTGACCACTCCGTGAGACATGTCAGTCACAAAACTTTCACCCAACTAGATTAGGGGTGTCACGGTCCGTGTGCTGACGCTGTCTGCACTCAGGTTGTGCGGTAGTTTCCCGTTCTCTTCTCTAGCGCACCTCTTGGCCTCCGGGCTTTTATTTTGACAGCGTCTCGGCGGTGTTTCCGGCTGTCAGAAGCCAAGCTCCGCGGGACGGCTGGATCCCAATGAGCTGATGATTCCATCAGCTGATCAATCTATCAAACACTATTTAAGGGAACAGCTCTGTTTGCTCAGGGCTGCGACCTCGTCTGACATTCCTCGTCTGACATCGTCAATTATTCCCTTGTCCAACCTCCATCCTAGATCCTCTATCCGTGCCTCTTCCCAGTAAGTGTAAACCTTAGTCTGTGTGTTAAGTCAGTGTGTCGTGGTCTTAGTTATTTTGTGTTTTGCCCCCCGTGGCTTATTATTTTGTGTCTTTGTCCTTTGTTAATAAATTATGCAAACTCATCGGCTGGCCTGCAGCGTCTCATTGACAGCTCGTGAGAGCCAACCATGACAGTAGGTCACAGCCAGAATGAGACGCCGGTCAACGTGAGTTTGCCGTGGGCTAGAGTTTTTTTCCCTTTGCTGGGGCTTGCATGGTGTTAGTATGTCCACTCTCAAGTGTGGGTTTTGCCCTGAATGGTTGCAGGAGATAGATGGCTACTTGGCCAAGGCCTGTCTCCTCATGCCCACCCATGCGGCACACAACTACCTGTTTCTCACCCAGAGAACTTTATTAAAGTATCACCTCACCTCTTTTCCGAAAGGAAAGGAGATGGTGACGTGGATTGTGGTGCAACGAGAGTTGATCGAGAGAGCGCTCGAGAAGGCAGCCAAGGAACCCTCACCTTCTCCCCAGAGTATGGTGTCCCCGATGAGGGTGGAGATCCGCGGACTGTGGGGTAACCCCGGCAGGAGGCCGACGGAGAGGCATCCCCACTCCTCGCCTCAGGATTCAGCTCCTGTCACCCGTCCAGCCCAAGTGCCATGTTTTCCTGGTCCCATCTTCATCTCACCATCAGCCAGTAAACGTCGTCGCCATGCTCCAAATAAGCCTCAGCGAGAATGCCGTCCGGATCCAGTTCCGGGTCGTCGTCGGAACTCTGCCTCCCAGTCAGCTGCTTCTTCTGCGTCACGTCAGGAGGCAATTCCGGCAGCCTCTCCCTCCGGGTCATCTGTCCCTGCTGTCCCGTCAGCTCCTTGTGCCCGGATTGCCTCGGCTGTCACCCCCTTCTTCTCGACGTCTTCCCCGGCTGCTGTGAGTGCCATGAGTCCTGCTTCGGCGAGGCCCGTCATCAATCCATCACGAGTGGCTCCTCCTCGTCTTCCCAGGGGGCCTTCCGTCACCATACGGAGGGGAAAGGGAAGAGCTCAGCCCGCTACAGCAGGCACCATTGGCCCTCTGGAGGAAAGGCAAGTGCAATTTCATTCTTCCCCTCGTTCTTGTGATTTGCCTTGTCTGACTCCTGGGGGTGGAGTTCAGGGTTTGCAGTCCCCCGAGTTCCCTCCACCTGCTGTAGCCTCTAACATTGAACCTGCTGCCTCTGTGTCTCTTCCGTTGAGCGTTCCGCAGCGCCAGGCCTACGCCGCCGGATGGGGAGGGGGCCTGTGGTCCTTGAGAGCCTGGTTCCAGCCCCTCAGCCACGTCACGGGCAGAGAAGGAGAGCGGACTGCAGTTTGGAGCCTGCGCCGATGACGAAACGTCCCCGGGTCTCCATGGATGAGCGGTTCGATCCAACAGGTCGAGAGGCCCCTGCCACCACGCCGTACGGGTCGTCGGCGTGGACGTCAGCGTTGGAGGATCCTCAGACTGTGGAGAACATCATGCTGGCTGCGGAGCCCGCCGTAGCCGAGTGGGAGCCAGAGGACGTCCTTCTTCGTCCTGAGCCCGGATCGCCGAAGTCCTGGACGGTGACGGAACTCGAGATCAGGCAAGTGCTCTACTTTGTCTTCCTTCTTTCTTCTCTGGAGCATTTTTGCCTGTCTCTCGGGGAGACGAGCCCGGTGCAGCCGTCCGCTGCATCCGACCTTGTCTCGCCGGGTTCTGTCGCTACCGGTGATCCTGATTCCAGTTCTGTTCCCTCTCCTGAGCCTTTTCCCAGGGTTGCCGGTGATGAGTCGGTCCTGGTCTCAGCTCTGAGGGTTCCGGGTTCGGGGTTGGAGGTCATCCATGGTGCTGTTCCGACCCAGTCGGGGTCCATCGTGGGTGCAGCCACGACCCAATCGGGGTCCATCGTGGGTGCAGCTGCAATCCGATCGGGGTCCATTGTGGGTGCAGCACGGGCTCACCTGGGGTCCAACAGGAGGACAGCGCCTGTTCTGGTGACGTTCGGAGGTGGAGCTGCAGATCCTCCGCTGAGCGATGCCAGACTGGTCCCTCATCCTTTTCCCGTTCCCTCTTTCCCTCAATCGGGTGCCGCAGGGGTTTCCCGTAGTCGGCTTGGCTCTCCCTCGTCGCTCCTCATCATTAGGAGGCTGTCTCCGAACTCTCCCCTGGGGTCCTGTTGGCCTGACGATGCAGGTCGGCCGCCTGGGAGACTTTTTCGCTGGTTTGGCATTCTGGGTCGGCCAACCGACATACTGAACTTTCTACTGGGCGACCTGGTTCGTCCGCCGGAGGTCCCGTCTCTCTGGGTCTGGGACTGGGCTAGACCGCCCGAAAGAATCCTGTTTCCCCTATTGGCGATTTGGACGCTGGACGCAGGCAGACCGCCTGAACTTGTTGTTTTTTTTCCCTTCATTATGCTCAGCCTATCATCATCCCTGTTTTTCACCCCTCTGTATGATTGGGGATGCTTTGTGTTTGGGGTTTTGAACTTTTTGGAACTGTTTTCGCTGCTCTTCATCGTATGTTATTTTTTCCACTCCTCTGTAGTCTAAGGGTTGTTTTCTGTGCCCGTTATTTGGCCTATATCTCCACTTTGTGCGTGGTTTTTTTGTACTCTGTACTTGGTGATGTGCCCGTCTGTCTGTCCTTGTTGAACTGTTGTATGTTACTGTCAGGTAGCGTGTGTTTTTTTCATTTCTCTCCTCCCCTCTTGTGTGGTATTTGTACACTGAATTGTATGTATTGCTGCTCTGTGCCATGCGATTTTTTTTCTCCCCCTTTTATTATGGGACATGCTGCAATTTTGTGCCTACATTGAGTTTCTGTCTTCTGAGGTTCTGTTTGTCATTTTGAGTTTTTTTTTTTTTTCTTTTCTGTGATTAGGTTGGATTCTGGCCCTCCTTGGCCTTTTTTCCCCCTCCTCCCTCCCTGGGGCAGTCCTGTGGACCTTCCAGGTGGGGGGGCGTGATGTTCCACCATGTCTAGAATCCACGTCGTGAACGGGGCAACTGTCACGGTCCGTGTGCTGACTCTGTCTGCACTCGGGTTGTGCGGTAGTTTCCCGTTCTCTTCTCTAGCGCACCTCTTGGCCTCCGGGCTTTTATTTTGACAGCGTCTCGGCGGTGTTTCCGGCTGTCAGAAGCCAAGCTCCGCGGGACGGCTGGATCCCAATGAGCCGATGATTCCATCAGCTGATCAATCTATCAAACACTATTTAAGGGAGCAGCTCTATTTGCTCAGGGCTGCGACCTCGTCGAAGATTCCTTCCTCTACCATCCGTTCCTGTAAGTGAATTTCCTAAGTATCTGTATTTCTGTGTCTGAATTGATCCTTAGTTGTGTTTTTGCCCCCCCCCATGGCTCGTTATTTTGTCATTTATCCTTTGTTAATAAATTATGCAAACTCATCGGCTGGCCTGTAGCGTCTCATTGATGGCTCGTGAGGGCCATCCATGACAAGGGGCTCATGAATAACACTGAGATGGGCTGTATAAAATGACACAAATTAATTTTTGTTGATCATAATACTGTTATAATGTAATAGTGTTCATGACATTAGAATTTGAAATTAAGCCACAGAAAAAGTAATTAATAACTTTTTTTTTTCCCCAGAGGGAATGGTCATGGTCAAAAGAGGAGCAGAAGTGCATGTTAATGCAGGGTGAACCAGGATGGACGAATGAGCACAGAGCGGAGCTGAACAGGGAGACTACCCAGTGCTGAACCGTCTCCCACAACAGCCGGAGACAGTCGGAGCCGCTGCTGACTCTACAGAATGTGTAAAAAAATGTTCTGAAAAGAAACTTCTCAGAAGCTGTGATGTTAGTGTAATTGTGGAACACAGTTATTTGCTGCAGCTTAGAAATAAAAAAAACCCCAAAACTGTCAGAATAATGGCAGACAGCCTTCTGATTCATTTTCGCTGTGCTGTGACTTGCCAACGCTGACACCTACTTCACCACACATTTATTCGCATTATCCTATTTAAATATCCGCTGACGTGAGGTGGGCACATTGCTTGTAGGGGAATTTAACCCTATTCAGACAACAGAGGGAACCCGGATCGTACTGGGTTTGCCTGGATTGCTGGGCTGGTCTGAAACGGGCTTAATAGAGCCTGTAGGATTTCTTTCTTGAGGATCTCTTACCTTCTTTTTTAGCAACACTATCGAGGTGCTGTAGGAGGTGAACGCGAGTCTCCATGTCTCCTGCCAGGGTGAAGACGTACGCCATCAGAGCTGTAGTGTAGGTATTGCTGAGGTCCGTCATTGAAGCCTTCAGGCACAACAGGCTCTTGTTCACCACAGGATCCTTTAACAGATTAAATTAATAACACATTAAACTGATTTTATTAATTAAACCAGTAAAAATATCCATTTGATGAAATAAATCCATTGTTTTTTGTGTAGCCTTTTGATTTATTATAAAGTTTACTTATAGGACTTCCCCAGAGTGGTTGATTTGGTTGGCTAAATTTTCCTTGGTTGATTAGTTTGAAGTGGGCCACAGTGGCATGAGTTCATCTCTGTTGCATCTCTCTTGGCCAACCAAACTTCCAGCAACAGCAAGTAAACTAAAGCCATTTTGACATGGCCACAGATTGTTTGCATGTAGATTTGTTCAGGGCAAGACTGCGATTAACCCTAATGAGTTTTTAAGATTGAATTAAGTGTGATTTATAACAATTTTTACTGTTATGGTGAGAAAGTGAAATTCGCTGTACTGCCAGAGACACACCAGTCAGCCAAACTTCAGTGTTCAAAAGCGAGCATCATCAACTTGTCTGGTTGTGTTCTGATCAGGTTTGAGGTGATGGCGGTGAACAAGCGCTAAGTGATAAGTACAAGCGTAAAAACATAACACTTCCTGTTCTGAGTGGACAGAGATATTGCAGTGACAGAATATTGACAGGCAGATGTGCTCATTGAGAGACTGTCATCAGACCTGTGATGTATGGTGCAGAAGGGACTTTTTATGTCCGAAATATAACAACTTCCTATTTCATGGTGAAACATCCTATTTTGAGACCCCATGCAGGCCACGCCCATTGACGAAAACTCAAGCTTTTAATAACTTTTAATCCCACGTACCTTCAGGGCATAATTACTGCATTTGATGTCGTTACAATTAAAACTGTAGGACAAGATAGATCAAATGCAATGTGTGCAACTCACCAAAACTGGACATTAAACCAAGATTTCCAAATAACCCAGCCACAGGGGGTGCACAAGCCAGTGTACTCCTTGTGCCGGTCCCAAGCCCGGGTAAATAGGGAGGGTTGTGTCAGGAAGGGCATCTGACGTAAAACTTCTACTAAATAAAGCATGCGGATCGTGATGAATGAGACTTTCATACCAGATCAGTCGAGGCCCGGGTTAACAACAACCACCACCGGTGCTGTTAACCAACAGCACCGGAAATTGGGAATTGGGAAATTGGGCTACTGTTGGTCAAAGATTGAGGAAGAGGAGAGGGGGAAGGTGTGATAGGAGGGAGAGGGAGAAAAGGAAAGGTAGAAGTGTGGAGGTGAAAGTAGGGACGTTAAATGTACAGTGCATTCGGAAAATAGTCACAGCACTTCACATTTTCCACATTTTGTTATATTACAGCCTTATTCCAAAATGGATTAAATTCTCTTTTTCCTCAAAATTCTGCACACAATACCCCATAATAACAAGAAGAAAACAGTTTTTTTAGATTTTTGCAAATTTATTAAAAATTAAAAAAACCTAAGAAATCACATGGACATAAGTATTCACAACCTTTCACAGTCTTTGCCATGAAGCTCAAAATTGAGCTCAGGTGCATCCTGTTTCAACTGATCATCCTTTCTTCAGCTTAAATGGAGTCCTCCTGTGGTAAATTCAGTTGATTGGACATGATTTGGAAAGGCACACACCTGTCTATAAGCATTTTTCACATTGTCATTATGGGGTATTATGTGTAGAATTTGAGGAAAAAAATGAATTTAATTGATTTTGGAATAAGGCTGTAACATAACGAAATGTGGAAAAAGTGAAGCGCTGTGAATACTTTCCGGATGCACTATAGGGACTATGACTGGTAAAGGCAGAGAGCTGGCTGATAGAGAGAAGAAAGGTAGATACAGTGGTGTGAAAAAGTATTTGCCCCTTCCTGATTTCTCTTTTTTTTAATGTTTGTCACACTTAAATGTTTCAGATTATCAAACAAATTTAAATATTAGACAAAGATACCACAAGGAAACACAAAATGCAGTTTTTAAATGAAGGTGTTTATTATTAAGGGTAAAAAAAATCCAAACCTGTGTGAAAAAGTGACCCCTCCACCCCCGTTAAAACATAAATTAACTGTGGTTTATCACATCTTTGAAAAACTGAGTTCAATTTCACTAGCCACACCCAGGCTTGATTACTGCCACACCTCTTCTCAATCAAGAAATCAATTAAATAGAACCTGCCTGACAAAGTGAAATAGACCAAAAGATCCTCAAAAGCTAGACATCATGCTACGATCCAAAGAAATTCAGGAACAAATGAGAAACAAAGTAATTGAGAGCTATCAATCTGAAAAAGGTTATAAAGCCATTTCTAAAGCTTTGGGACTCCAGCGAACCACAGTGAGAGCCAATATCCACAAATGGCGAAAACATGGAACAGTGGTGAACCTTCCCAGGAGTGGCCGGCCGACCAAAATTAACCTAAGAACACAGCGACAACTCATCCAAGAGGTCACAAAAGACCCCACAACACCATCCAAAGAACTGCAGGCCTCACTTGCCTCAGTTAAGGTCAGTGTTCATGACTCCACCAAAAGAAAGAGACTGGGCAAAAATGGCCTGCATGGCAGAGTTCCAAGATGAAAACCACTGCTGAGTAAAAAGAACATAAAGGATCGTCTCGGTTTTGCCAGAAAACATCTTGATGATCCCCAAGACTTTTGGGAAAATACTCTGTGGACTGACAAGACAAAAGTTGAACTTTTTGGAAGGTGTGTGTCCCATTACATCCGGCCTAAAAATAACACGGCATTTCAGAAAAGGAACATCATACCAGCAGTAAAATATGGTGGTGGTAGTGTGATGGTCTGGGGCTGTTTTGCTGCTTCAGGACCTGGAAGACTTGCTGTGGTAAATGGAACCATGAATTCTGTTGTCTACCAAAAACTCCTGAAGGAGAATGTCCGGCCATCTGTTCGTGACCTCAAGCTGAAGCGCACTTGGGTTCTGCAGCAGGACAATGATCCAAAACACACCAGCAAGTCTACCTCTGAATGACTAAAGAAATACAAAATGAAGACTTTGGAGTGGTCTAGTCAAAGACCTGACCTGAATCCAATTGAGATGCTGTGGCATGATGTTAAAAAGGCGGTTCATGCTTGAAAACCATCCAGTGTGGCTGAATTACAACAATTCTGCAAAGATGAGTGGGCTAAAATTCCTCCACAGCACTGTAAAAGACTCATTGTCAGTTATCGCAAAAACGCTTGATTGCAGTTGTTGCTGCTTATTGTGGCCCAGCCAATTATTAGGTTTAGAGGGCATTCACTTTTTCACACAGGGCCATGTAGGTTTGGATTTTTTTCCCCCTTAATAAACACCTTCATTTAAAAACTGCATTTTGTGTTTACTTGTGTTATCTTTGTGTAGTATTTAAATATGTTTGATGATCAGAAACATTTAAGTGTGACAGAAAAAAATGAGAAATCGGGAAGGGGACAAACACTTTTTGATGCCACTGTATACTGTGTTCAAGAAAGCAGATGGAAGGGAAGCAAGGCTAGAAACATTGGAGGGGGATTTAAACTGTACCACCATGGTGTAGATAGGAAGAGAGATGGAGTAGGAATAAACTTGAAGGAAGAGTACGTGAAGAGTGTTCAAGAGGGAGTCTGACAGAATCATGAGTTTGAAGCTAGAAGTAAAAGGTGTGATGGTGAATGTTGTCAGTGTGTATGCCCCACAAGTTGGATGTCAGGTTGAAGAGAAAGAATAATTCTGGAGTAAGTTGGATGAAGTGGTAGAGAGTGTTCCCAGATAGGGAAGTGGTTGGAGTGGACTTTAATGGGCATGAAGGTGAAGGGAACAGAGGTGATGAGAATGTTCTGGGTAGGTATGGTTTTAAGGAGAGAAATGTGGAAGGACAGATGGTTGTGGATTTTGCTAAAAGGATGGAAATGGTTATGGTGAACACATACTTCAAGAAGAGAGAGGAACATATGGGGGCTTACAAGAGTGAAGGAAGGTGCACACAGGTGGACTACATCTTATGCAGAAGGAGAAATCTAAAAGAGATAGGAGACTGCAAGGTGGTGGCAGGGGAGGATGTAGAGAGACAGCATCGGATGGTAGTCTGTAGGATGACTTTGGAAAGCAAGAAGAGGAAGAGAGTGAAGGCTGAGCCAAAGATTAAATGGGGGAAGTTACAGAAGGAAGAAGGCCGCACGGAGTTCTGGAAGGAGCTGATACAGGCTCTGGGTGGTAGGGAAGAATAACCAGATGACTGGGAAAGTACAGCAAAAGTATTGAGGGAAATGGGTAGAAAGGTATGTGGTGCATCCAGTGGACAAAGGAAGGAAGACAAGGCTTGGTAGTGGAATGAGGAGGTACAGGAAAGTATTCAAAGGAAGAGGTTAGCAAAGAAAAAGTGGGACAGTCAGGGAAATGAAGAAAGTAGACAGGAGTATTTTAAATCTAAGTGCATGGCAAAGAGAGAGGTGGCAAAGGCAAAGGAGAAGGCATATGGTGAGTTGTGTGAGAGGCTAAACACTAAGGAAGGAGAAAAGGACTTTCATCAATTGGCTAGAGTCTAGGGGTCAGCAACCTTTACCACTCAAAGAGCCATTTGGACCCGTTTCCCACAGAAAAGAAAACACTGCGAGCCACAAAAACCCTTTTGACACTTAAAATGAAATAACACTGCATATAACTTTTTTTTTCCCTTTATGCTATGTATAAACAAACTATAATGTGTTGCATTTATGAAATCAGGGAACTCCTGCAGAGAAAACAAAATTACATTTCTGCATGCAACAAAAACATTTTGAACTCCAAAAAAACCCAAAACATTGGGTTGAAGGTTGACATTGGGTTGAAAGGAGAGTGCTATTTCTAGCACTGATGACTCCTGATCCTTCGATAAAAATCTCATAATTCCGCTGAAAACAATACCGAAAGCTCAGAATTCCAACACGAACCAGCGATGTGATTTGGGGTTGGGGAAATTATCTGAAAATTCAGCAGGGGGTCTGTGGGACGTAGTCCCCCAGCGGGTCCGGGGTAGAGCCCCGGTGGGGTGGGGGGGGGTTAAGCGGGGCAAAGCCCCCCGAAGGTCCTAGGTTTTTATGATTTTTAAGTACCAGAACTGTGCTTAAATGACATAAAACAAACAGCTGAATGCCACTTATTAATGTATAATATTGACTTATGTTCCAAGAAGATAGCATTCCTAGAAGGACGGTGGCTAAACTGTCATCTAAACTGTCATCTCTGCTGGAGTCCGAGTTCCACCCTATGCAGGACATACTGGATGCACTGAGGAGCTCATTTAGCAGCAGACTACATCATCCCAGGTGCACAACCGAGAGGTTTCGTAGGTCCTTCCTACCAACGGCTGTCAGACTGTACAACCTAAGCAGGGCTGCTCGCAGAGATAGCAAAAAGACGTAACAAACTAATAGTTTTTTTTTGAATGCAAAAGATGCAATAGACTTACACAATGGTCCTCTCCGGCATACAACTAGGAACATACCGGTCGCTATGGAGGGTGAGAATATGTATGGGCACATAATCATACCATGTAGGATAACTAAATAGACGGTTATGCTGTTTCATCCCACCTAGCAACAATGCTCTGCACTGTGTGTGTTTATATATTTACATATTTATTCCATCTAGCTACAATGCTCTGCACTGGGTGTGTTTATATTTATATATCTATATATTTATTCCATCTAGCTACAATGTTCAGCACTGGGTGTGTTTATATTTATATATCTATATATTTATTCCATCTAGCTACATTGCTCCGCACTGTGTGTGTTTATATACTTGCATATTTATTCCATCTAGCTACAATGCTCTGCACTGTGTGTTCATATATTCATATATTTAGTCCATCCAGCTACAATGCTCTGCACTGTGTCTGTGTGTGTGTGTGTGTGTATATATATATTTTATAGTAATATGTACATATGTATATTAGCTGCTCTTGCTTGCTTGTGTTTTTTTTTTTTTTTTTTTTTCTTGCCTTCTGATTGTTGCTCTGAGTGTTGCTATCCCTGTGCTGTTGCGATCCTGGAATTTCCCCGTTGTGGGACTAATAAAGGCTTATCTTATCTTATCTTATCTTATATTCCAACAAGCATTATCCATCACATGCTTTAACACTTGATCAAATCAAAATCAGTTAATTTTATCTGTTCCATAATAGAAATAAAATTCCAACATACCATTACTTTTTATAATTTCAGCATTCATTTCAGATCACCAGTTTCAATCTTCATTGAGACTTGAGCAGTTCATTTTGCACAATCACTGATGTAGCCAAGTCTTAGAAATATTCAAAAGTTATGAGTCAATGTCCACTGTGCACTGTCAATTTCAAACTGTTTGGAATCATAAAAGGGGATGGTTAACTTTTATTACCGTTTCCTCCCTCGCGCCAGCCCAGCTCATACAGCCGTTGTACGCCGCCAGTAACAGAGAGTTAATGACTCTCCACCTGGCCATACCGATTACCGGAAGTGGCCATACGCCACTTCCAGTCCTGCCTGAAAGGGCGCAGCTTCACTGCATTCGTGGACCACAAGCCGCTAACGTACTTAACGTACTTTATCTTCCTGGAAGATAAAATAAAGCGGAATTCGGCGAATTAGCAGAAAATCACATCCCTGAGAACACGCTGCTATGAATCTTTGAAAAAGATATATATTTATATATTTACATATTTATTCCATCTAGCTACAATGCTCTGCACTGGGTGTGTTTATATGTATATATCTATATATTTATTCCATCTAGCTACAATGCTCCACACTGTGTTTTTATATATCTACATATTATTCCATCTAGCTACATTGCTCCGCACTGTGTGTGTTTATATACTTGCATATTTATTCCACCTAGCTGCAATGCTCCATACTGTGGGTGTTTATATATTTACATATTTATTCCATCTAGCTACAATGCTCTGCACTGTGTGTTCATATATTCATATATTTATTCCATCCAGCTACAATGCTCTGCACTGTGTGTCTGTGTGTGTGTGTGTGTATATATATATTTTATAGTAATATGTACATATGTATATTAGCTGCTCTTGCTTGCTTGTTTTTTCTTGCCTTCTGATTGTTGCTCTGAGTGTTGCTATCCCTGTGCTGTTGCAATCCTGGAATTTCCCCGTTGTGGGACTAATAAAGGCTTATCTTATCTTATCTTATCTTATCTTAAAAAGCATACAACAAGCCATTTGATTGGTCCAATCGTTTGCACTAACTATCCATTCGCAGGGCTGTCAAGCTACTGCAATACAGCAGTAGCTTGAACACAACACATCCGAGTTATCGCGGGAGACGACTTCCGGGGAAGCGCCGAGCGCTTATGTAATCGTGTTGATTTTCGCTGACGGTGATTAAACTTTAACACGTTTTTTTTTTTAGATTTTACAAGATCACCATAATCTTCAAATTTAGAATTACATTTTAAGAACTAATGAACTAAAATAAAATACATTTTAATTAAATACTCATTTATTTTCCAAAGCCACAGGGAGCCGCAGCAGAGGGATGAAAGAGCCGCATGCGGCTCCGGAGCCGCGGGTTGCCGACCCATGGGCTAGACAGAGAGATCAAGCTGGAAAAGATGGGCAGCAGGTTAGGCTGATTAAGGACAGAAATGGTAATGTACTAAGAAATGACGAGAGTGTGTTGAGAAGGTGGAAGGAGTACTTTGAAGAGCTGATGAATAAAGAAAATGAGAGAGAGAGGAGGATGGATGAAGGAAAGATGGTAAACAAGGAAGTCCCGAGGATTAGCAAGGGAGAAGTGAGGGCAGCTTTGAAGAGGATGAAGAATGGAAAAGCGGTTGGTCCAGATGACATACCTGTGGAGGTATGGAGATGCTTAGGAGAGATGGCAGTGGACTTTTTAACCAGATTGTTTTACACAATCTTGGAGAGTGAGAGGATGCCCGAGGAGTGGAGAAGAAGTGTTTTGGAACCAATTTTCAAGTGCAAAGATGATGCTCAGAGCTGTAGTAACTACAGAGGCATAAAGTTGGTCAGCCACGCTATGAATATATGGGAAAGAGTTGTTGAAGCCAGGTTAAGAGGAGAGATGACAATTAGTGAGTATAAGTACGGTTTCATGCCAAGAAAGAGTACTACAGATGCAATGTTTGCTCTAAGAGTGCTGATGGAGAAGTATAGAGAAGGTCAGAAGGAGTTGCACAGTGTCTTTGTCATCTAAAGAAAGCATAGGATTGGGTGCAAAGAGAAGAAGTGTGGCAGAGAAGTATGTGAGGGTGGTGCAGGACATGTATGAGGACAGCAAGACGTGGTGAGGAGTGCTGTAGGAGTGACAGGTGGGTTCAAGGTAGGGGTGGGGTCACATCAGGGATGAGCTCTGAGCCCCTTCTTGTTTGGACAGGCTGACAAAGTCAGGCAGGCGTCTCCCTGGACAATCATGTTTGCAGAGGACATTGTGATCTGTAGTGAAAGTAGGGAGCAGGTGGAAGAGAGCCTGGAGAGGTGGAGGTATGCTCTGGAGAGAAGCGGACTAAATATCAGTAGAAGCAAGACAGAATACATGAGTGTGAATGAGAGGGAGGCAGGTGTAACGTGAAGATGGAAGGAGAAGAGGTAGTGAAAGTAGATGAGTTTAAATACCTGGGGTCAGCCATCCAAAGCAATGGAAAATGCACAAGAGAGGTGAAGAAGAGAGTGCAGGCAGGGTGGAGTGGGTGGAGATGAGTGTCAGGGGTGATTTGTGACAGAAAGATAGCAGCAGGAGTGAAAGGGAAGATTTACAAGACTGTAGTGAGACCTGCTATGATGTATGGTTTGGAGACGGTGGCAGTGACAAAAAGACAGGAGATGGAGCATGGAGGTGGCAGGCTTGAAGATGTTAAGATTTTCATTGGGAGTGACAAGATTAGAAATGAGTATATCAGCGGGACCGCTCACGTTGAGCGTTTTGGAGACAAAGTAAGAGAGGCAAGGCTTAGAGGGTTTGGACATGTGAAGAAGAGGGAGGAGGAGGAGAAGTAGAAGAACTGTACATGTCTATCACATTTCATATTTGTTGGTGAAACTAGAGGATGGAGCTGTTGTTTCGGGGGCTCTAAAGATCTATTTCATGGGACCTTTAAAATATGTAAATTTCACCTGTCCTGATCCATCTGCGAAATTTTATGACTTTTTGAGTATGTTTAGGCCCCCAAGTTGCCAATTTATTTGGAGGGAAAAAGAAAAAGAAATTTCAGCTTCAGTAGGCCTTCACACCACCTTTGGTGCTCAGACCTACAGTTAATAGTCACATTTGCTGAGATTCATTAGTATTTTCTATAGGTTTTAACTGCTTATGTCAACTTGAAATCTTTAATATGAATTTTAGATTCACAAATGTAGCCTTTTTTCTTAAAGTGTACCAGATTGATGCACTGTCATGAAACATCTTCCTCTGCTTTACAAACATAGAAGCCCCCCAAACACAATTGTGCATAGGCCCCCCAAAAGGAAGAGACAAAGTGATAAGGACCTGTACGTATATAGTGTTTTTTCTAGTCACAAAGACCACGCAAAGCACTTAACTAGTAGGTACACTAACCCTCTATTCTAAGGGCCTATAGCAGCCAGATACCTAGGGATAATTTCGAGTCACCAGTTAACCTAACAGGAAGAAATGGCCCTGATCAAAGTACATGGCCTGCATTATATTTGTACAGTTTAAAGTAACAGAATTACTTGGCCTTGTGTTTGACATACAGTTTCGATAATCAGTGCAAATTGAAGATGATGGTACCCATGTTGCCTGTTAGCCATGTGAATCTTAGTGCTTGGTTAGAGTATGTACACAGAGAGAAAGCTGCCATGTTTAATGACTGTTTGGGTAACTGGAATCACTTTATAATGATGCAATAACACTTTTGTTAATTGAGTTTTCTTTAGAAATTATTTTTAAAAATATCTTTTCCTCAGGTAGAATACCGCCTGGAACTATTGGAAACATGAGATGTAGTGGCACTTTCTGGTTACCAAGTGAACTGCCCCCCATTCTCTCCATTCAGTAGAACATCAGTTTGGATTCCACACCAAAGCAGCAATAGTGGTGACATATGAATTAAGCTCTTAAAATGCCAGTATTCTGCCCGTGGGATGTTTAAAATTTTCTACTACTACTCAGAGAAGAAAGAATTTTATTTACTGTGCATATGCTATCTGTAGGCATTTTTAGGGAAATTGGCTTGAATGCTAAGATGTTAAATGCAGTTCTCTTAGTGACCACAAGACATTAGTAAAACCAGAGATTCCAAAAGTTCTGTATGGTAGCTTTAAATAGCATGACATCCTTTAAGTTTTCTCACATTTGTAGATATGTTCATCTCCAAAAAGGCAGCAGTGATATAAGCGCTGAGAGTCACTTCATCAGACACACCACCCTGTAAAGAGAAAAAATTGCAATCAACGTACTCCAGTATTCACAGATTTGAAAACAGAAAAGAAAAACCATGGATATTGCAAATGGCATTAATACCACACTTCAGAAATGAATGTGACTTGCAAAACTGAGTGGTGCAGGATTTTTGTTTCAGTTAAACCATTGGTTCCCAACCTTTTCCGTGGAGTCCCCATCCCACAGCCTGTCCACACACAAGCGCCCAAAGAATTAAGTGATAAATTTCAAAGGCATGTTTAAACATGTTTTGAGTGGGTTTATACAGATTTGACTATCCAGTAAGGTGTACTATTATGATACTTAAATTTAAAATGCACCAATGTCATTTGATGACCTCACAACCTCAAAACAGCCAAGGCCTTGCACACCCTCTTATCTGTGGTTGATGCCCCTCCCCAATACAGGGCATGGGCCCCAAGTTGAGAACCATGGATTTGAACTGTTCGGAGCTGCTACTACAGGAAGAAGTCAGTTTCTGTGCTGTAAAAACTCACAGAAAACTCTCGACTTACTTTCATTCTGTTGTTAAAGAGTTTCCCAGACTTCCTGAAACAGCCACTATTTTGTTGTCTGCGCTCCAGATACACCTTAGACTCTTCAATTTTGCTTGGATCAATGTAGATGAAAGACTGAGCTTTGGCAAAAGACCTCACCACAAAAGCCGTTAGCCTGAGAAAAAGCAAAAGAAAAAAAGTTAGTTACTTGCTCTTGTTACTGCTGACTGTTGACAGGGAGGAAGTGGGCATTATTACATTAATCTAAAGTATAAATTTGCAATGCACTTTACACTTTTTGCCACTAATTTTAGTAACTTCTGGTGGTGTGTTGCACATTTTCACACTTTGCGCCCTCATCCAATAACAAATGACTTTGTGCACACTTTGCACTCATAGGAGTGATGCCTTTTTAAAAGATGCGTGGCAGGGCACAAAGTCAGTGTGTTAAGTTACAACAGAGCAGTGATAATGTGCTTCTGACCAACAAAAACCATGTCTAAAGTCAGTGCTGTATAATTAATTGCTATTTAAGCACCACATTTTAAAAATCTGCGTGAGTTGTTTCTGTATTATTTTAGACTTACTGTTGTTATGGTTTATTCTGGTCTTGTTTCAGGTTTGTGTTGAAAGTATTCCCTGTGTCATCCTTGTCTAGTGGTGATCTCACATGTACTCATTACGGATGTTATGTTTGGTCCTCAGTTTCCAAGGTTTGTTTACATTCAGCTTTCCATTGTTATGCCTACTCTATTCCTCCTGTGATAAGTTCAGGCTTTTTAGCCCCTGTGCTGTACTTTGTTTTATTATCAATAAATTCTTGTGAACTGGAAATTGCCTGGGTCTTTTTCCTTTGCTTGCTCTGGTCATCATAACAGTGCATGTCTGTTTTTCTTCTCAGAAAACCCAGGGGAAGACGTCATTATAATAGCAATCTGCCAAAGGTCATGCAAACCTGCCTCTTAACAGTAAAGTGATGAGTTATTCTGATTGGTTTATTGCATGTTACACCCAAAACACACCTCTGAATAAATAAGAAACTTGGGACAACCTTTCACATGTTTTGCAAGTGCAAAATCAGATTTTTCTACCAATATAATAGCAAAATAGACTTGAACACACCCAAAAATTATGTTGGCACTTTTTTTATGTTTTAGTTTCTTAACAGTCTTTATTAAAGTTTCATCAAAAGAAAATACATGAGAAAAAAGAAAAAAATATTAATTTGACAAATAATACCATATTCAAAACCCATTCCTTGTTCCTCTCTCCCATCCATCCTTCCCACTGGTCCCTACTTGTCCAATATAAATCTATATGTCACAAACATACCTGTTAATATTTTTATTTCTCATTTAGTGATATTTGTAAACTCTCATAATAATGTATAAAAAGGAGTCTACTTTTTAATTACACTTTTGATTTGACAGTCTATAATAGCACCCAAAGTGTTTAAAACAATATCATTCTAGTTGCATTTTTGATCGTATATGGGTGGGTCCACAGAGAAGCTTGTGGATATTTGCATATATTTAAGGAGACATAAATCACATTTACCAGTCAGAAAAAAAAACACCTCAGCGCAACCTCTCTCACATGTGTATAATGCTGCGCAACATGTACATAAAATAATTGTGTCATGTCCTCACCAAGTGTTCCCCTTTCCAATTCCAAATGTACTGTATGCACCATTATCATGCTTGTAGCTCAGCTGTCGCTGGTAGCCTAAAGGAAAAATAATGGAAAAGTCACTGACAGTTCAAGTGAGAGAAAGATCCCCAACCAAATATCAACTCGTAATGCCATGACTGACATATCTGCCCCGAGGCCATTGGTGTGAAGACCTTTAGCCTTTATAGCCCAAAGTTACTGCCACAGTTTTACTTGAAATAATAAGTAAGCACACCTGTTAATAATGACACTGGTTTTAGTTACTACATCTGTGTCTCCCTAATATATTGTGTCCAAATGAATAAAGTTTACAATAATCATAAGCAGGGACAGGTGGTATCAATGGACTAGATGGGCTAAGCCCCCCCTCGCCCTGCTTGAGAAAGAAAAAGAAAATTATATATTATTTATTCTAATTTAACATTTTACTCTGTTTTTATGGAATGTTAAAGCCCTGAGAGTCCACAAAGCTCACCAAAAAACATTAGATATGTATAAATGGGCTGTGTTTTTGCAGCCCCAACACTGTAGCACAGCCATCCAATTACTGTATATGTGTCCATTTGTGACAGGTGTAAGAACCACCCTCTCACTCCCTCAGTTTGCTTTATATGTAACTTCACTGTAACTTTGGCAGAAGATTGACAGGAGGCTCCAGTACTGCCAAGTGGTGAAACAAAGTAGAAGTTGTTATGTCAGAGTTTGGAGTCAAGGAGAATGCCAGGAGTGGAACTGAACACTCCTTTATTTAACACAGGCCTCCGTGCACCTAACCACACATGCAACCACTGGCAGAGATAAAGGCAGAAGAGACCGCCCCACTACCTACAGCCCTTCTTATACCCCCGGGGTTGGCGGGACCGGAAGGTGGAGCCATCACCCTGTGCTACACAAATAAGAGCTCCATAAAATACAATATACAGTCTGAACAATAAATAACTACATTACATCCCCCCCGTAGGAAAATCCAAAACACACATACAAACAGCCAACCCCAATTTGGAACCCGAATCATCCACTAAACAAAAACTAAACTAAAATCACAAAAGGGGCCTATGGCATTCACACAAAATAACTAAAATTAGGGGAGATGGGGAGACTGCCGTCCCACCCCCCCCACATGGCGAGGCAGGCTATTTTGCCGCCTATGATACACAAAAGTCCAGTTATAAACTAAAAGAAAATTACTGTTGTGTCTCCTACTTAAAACAGAACACCAAAATAATCCCAAAAGTATAAATACGGATTAATAACTAACAACACATACACATCCGGATGACCCGTGCCACCCCACTTCCCAGACCCTTAATCAGTCAGTCCACCCCTGGAGGTAGCTCACCTCCCGGGCCACAGCTGGTCGCCTCAATCCTGGTGCGCCATCTCCTCCACACCTCTGGATGTTCCAGTCGTCTGGGGCTGTGCCCAACTGCCTTCTTCGGGGCACGCCGTAACTCGTTAGGATGATGCTATGAGCCATCTGACAGCAAAAGGTAACCATCCAGCCGCTCACCAGTCACCTGCAACTGGCCCTGGTACTGCTCCATCTTCCACTTAATTCTCATCTGCCTGGACCTTGCCTCCGGCTGAGCCCGAACCCAGTCAACGACTCCAAGCGGGGCCCTGCACAGCCTGTGGTGTCTCCGCCTGGCACTCGCTCTACCAGTGCCACTCGGTCCTGGCCCGACTCCTTGTAAACCCACTGCGGACCCTGCCGATGTGGCCCTGTGTTCACCGGCCCACCACGGCCGAGCTCTGGGAACACCATCTTTTGGGCCTCACTCACCGCCACAGACTCTTCCCCATGCCGCCCGGTACCCTCGTCCAGGGCAACTTGGACACTGGCACTGGGGCCCTCCCGCAACAACCCTGAGCATGAAAAGGCCTGTCCACTTTCTGAAGTGCCCAGCAATTGCTCATCCCACATAGCATCGTCCCGAACTCTCGGAACTGGTCGGTTCCACAGTCCGCAACCCAACCACTCTACTACTCTCAGTGCTGCTTCTGATGGAAAACCCGAGGCCATAGGACAGGTTGCAGCCCATAATGTTTGTGCCGCAGGCCATCATGACGAACTCCACATTGGCCATCTCCGCCGACTTTTACCAAGCCGTCAGTCTAACGGTACCCACCGTGGCCAACCGTCCTCCTCCATAGCCGAAAAGTGACGCTGAGTCACCTCCAATTCTGTAGTGGGGAAAACATTGCCTAACTGTAGCCCAGTTCAGCAGAGAACTCTCTGCCCTCGTGTTGATCAGCATTGGTACCAGTACTCCATCCAACACTACCGTGCAATGTGTGTGCCCACTGGTACTCGGGGACACAGTATGTATTACCGTCGGGGCAGGAGGGGTTGAATTTCTGCGCGGGCTCTCTTGTTCTGCTGACTGGCATACTCTCGCAAAGTGGTGTAGATGGCCACACCTGCGGCAGTGTTTCCCTCTTGCTGTACACTCTCTGGCCTTGTAGCTGTGCTTCGTGGACCCGCAGCCCATACACCTGGGTTTCCCTGGGGCAGACCTCATCCGTACAGCATTGGCCGCCTCCCTGCCATCCTCATTGCTCCCATCGTTGTCCAGGTCCACTACCTGCATGGCCATGGGGGATCGTAAATCTCTCGGTGATAGTCGCTTGCTTAGCTCCAGAGTTAGCTTATCTGCTGCTTCCAGCTGGAGCGCCATCTCAATGGCCCTGGCCAGCGTCACCTCACCCGGGAATGTGAGTAGCTTGGAGCAAACCACAGCAGAGTTGGTGTGTTCCGCCAACTGGTTGCGAACCATTTCTTCCTCCAACAGCCCAAATCAACACTCAGTGGCCAACTGCCTCAAGTCCGACACAAACCACTGGATGGGTTCGCCTACCTGTTGGTGGCACTGTCTGAACTTAATCCTCCGGACGATGATGTTGTCCGGTGCCCTGAAATGGCACACCATTAACTCAACCACTTCTTCATAGTTGTCCGCATCACCAAGCATGCCCAAAATCCTCTGTCCCTCCATTCCCAGGTTGTGCTCAAGCAACGCACGCGCCCTCAGCTTCTCCATCCTTCCCAGGTCCAATGCCACCATATACGTTTGAAAAGCTTCGTACCACCGAGGCCACGGTACAGGCGGCTCACCCGGGAGCTCCAAGAACAGCGGAATTGGTGTTCCACACGCTTACATGATTTTACTTCTCATCGCCAAAATGTTATGTCTGAGTTTGGAGTCAAGGAGAATGCCAGGAGTGGAACTGAACACTCATTTATTTAACACAGGGATCCGTGCACCTAACCACACATGCAGCCGCTGGCAGAGGTAAAGGCGGAAGAGACCGCCCCACTACCTGCAGCCCTTCTTATACCCCCGGGGTTGGTGGGACCGGAAGGCAGAGCCACCACCCTGTGCCACACAAATAAGAGCTCCATAAAATACTATATAAATATATAAAATAAATAACTACATTACAGAAGCCACCCAATTGTTAATAATAAGTGTGAGCTCCTTAAAGGACATCTGTGGTGAAAGCCAGTGGCATTTCTTTAATTTACCCTCCATTTTCTCCACGACTCCTAATTCTTTAAAACCGCTACAAGACCACCTAAATGAACCAGACACCTGATCCATGTGTTACCCAATTAAAACCATCAGGTAATATAGGCTCATTTCCTTGCCAATCACCTACTAGCAGGGATGCACTCTTTTCCCAGTTAATTTTAGAAGAGAAAAGTTTTCTGAAACACTCAGTGATGTGTGTGAGTTTTGTACATCATTTTGATCCTTTACAGCAATCATGTCACCTCCATATGCAGAAACACTCAATCATAGAGAGTTGCTATTTCATTTTGCTCCTGTGAAGTCCTTTCTGATAAGACAAAGCATGGGCTCAATCGCAATGGAATACAGCATGCCAGATATTATACAGCCTTAGCTGATACTGCTGTTTACACTGAAAGGGACACTTAACCACCATTAATTTTCAATACACTTTCAATGTCAGTGTAAAGTTTTGATCAAGGCAATGAAGCTTGAGGAGAAACCAAAAGCCTGAAAAAATGTTTCAAAGCTACTGGTGCTCCGCTCAATCAAAAGCTTTCCCTTGGTTAAGGAACATCAATCCAAGCTTTAAAGCCAATGTTCTAGAGATGTCCAAATATCTAATCAGGGATATACTATATGTTAGGGATACTTGGCTTTCGGGTGAAATTTATGGAAAATGTAAAAAGTTCACGCTACAGTGATATAATATCATGAAAGTGGGGCATTAAAGTAGAAGCATGCAATGGTGATTTCCTCATATCAAACAATTAATTGAAACAAAAGCCAACAACAGTTGTGGGTATACCACAACAAAAAATGTCAGTGTCTCAATAACCTGTCATGTGCCCTTGAGCATCAATTACAGCTTGACAACAACGTTTCATGGTGTTCACAAGTGGACTTATTGTCTGCGGAGTCATGGCATTCCACTTTTCTTGAAGGGTGGCCTTCAGGTCACTGAGGTTGTGGGGTGCAGGGTTATGAACCTCTACAAGGCTTCTTCATGGCTTCATGGCTTCTTCATGGCTTCTTCATTTAGATTTGATTGGCGGTTGGCAACCAGCTTACAGGTACATTACCGCCACTGACTTGATTATCATCACCCTATGTCTTTGTATAAGGAGTTCTGAACAACTCCTTATGTGTGAAACTCAGCTGATCCCATAGGTTTTCTATGGGATTTAGGCCTGAAGAAAGTGCAGGCCACTCCATTTGAGGTACCCCAGCCTCCAGCAGCTGTTCCCTAATGATGCAAATGACCCAGCAAGGTGCTGGCTGGCTAATTGGCTAGTTTAGGGAGCTTGCAAGCTCCCTAAAACCACCCAAGTAGCCAAAATGTTTTGGCCCGAATCTGGCCTGAATCAGGCAGGCCAGAAGGCTGGAGTCACACCAGATGCGGGAGTGAATGATGCACCAGAATCTGTCCGACACACCGAGCCAGGTGCGGGCCGAGTCCGCCTGCATCTGGCAGGCAAGTATTAATAATAATAATAATAATAATAATAATTCATATTATAAATACTGATTCAATTCATTAATGTGTATAATTATACATAAATAAATACATAAATGTTCTTGTTTGTGTGGGCACGGGGTGGTGGCTCTGCCTTCAGGTCACACCACCACCCGTGACTATAAAAGGGATGCATGCAGGAGGGGCGGCCTCTTGGCTGTCTCCTCTGCAAAGCAGTTTGGTGTGGTTTGGTTGCACTGCCCTTTGTTAATAAACATGTGTTCAGTTCTCATCCTTTGACTCCAACCTCCGACACAGCATTTGGCAACGAGGATGAAAACAGATAAAATTGAAGGTATGAAAGTGTGTGATGCCCCAAATCGTCCGTTTTTTGGAGTTCCCGGGTGAACCACCTGTTCCCTGGCCTCGGTGGTACGAGGCCTTTAAGACGTATATGGTGGCGCTGGACCTGGGAAGGATGGAAAAATTAAGGGCATGTGCGTTGCTTGTGCATAGGAATGGAGGAACATCGGATTTTGGGCACGCTCAGCGATGCGGATGATTATGAAGAAGTGGTTGAGCTGATGGCGTGCCATTTTCGTGCACTGGACAACGACATCGTCTGGATGATTAAATTTCGACAGCGCCACCAACGGGTGAGCGAGTCCATCCAATGGTTGGTGTCAGACTTGAGGCAGCTGGCCACCGAGTGTTGGTTTGGACCGTTGGAGTAAGAAATGGTCGGTGACCAGTTGGCAGAACATGCCACCTGTGCTGGAGTCCGATCAAAGCTGCTCACATTTCTGGGTGAATTGATGCTATCCAGGGCCATTGAATTGGCACTCCAGCTGGAGGCAGCAGATAAGTTAACTCGGGAGCTGAGTGAACGTCTGTCACCGCGAGAGTTAGGATCCCCCATGGCTACACAAGAAGTGGATCCAGACAGCGATGGGAGCATTGAGGACGATGCGAGAGGTGCCAACGCTGTGATGCTGAGGTCTGCCCTGGGGAAGCCCAAGTGTGTGGGCTGCGGGTCCACGAAGCACTGCTACAAAAGCAGAGATTGCCCGGCAAGAGGGAAGCACTGCAGTAGGTGTGGCCATTTACATCACTACGCGAGGGTGTGCCATGGGAGCCCGCAGAAGAGTTCAACCCCTCCCACCCCAACAGTGATCTATACTGTGTCCCCAAGCACCAGTGGGCACACGTATTGCACGGTGGAGTTAGATGGAGTGGAGGTGCCGATGCTGATCGACACGAGGGCGGAGAGTTTCCTGCTGAACTGTGCTACCGTAAGGCAATTTTTTCCACACTGCAGGACTGGAGGTGACTCAGCGCCGCTGTGTGGCCATGGAGGAGGACGGCTGGCCACAGTGGGAACAATCAGACTGACGGCTCGATACAAGTTGGCGGAGATGGCTGATGTGGAGTTCTTCGTGATGGCCCATGGCAGGAACATCATTGGCTGCAACCTCTTTTATGGCCTCGGCTTCGCCATTAAGAGCGGCGCTGGGGAAGAGTGGTCAGGCCACGGACTGTGGGACCGACCAATTCCGTGGGTACAGGATGACGCTGTGTGGGATGAAAAGTTGACCAGCACCCCGGAGATTGGACAGGCCTTGTCGCACTCAGGGTCACCGCAGGAGGGCCCCAGTGCCTGAGCCCGAGTCATCCCGGTCAAAGGTACCAGGCGGCGCAGGGAAGCGCCTGCACCAACGAGCGATGCCGAAGGGATGGTCCCAAGTGTTCCTGGAGCTTGGCTGAAGCGGGCCGGTGGACACGGGGCCACATTGGCAAGACCCGCAGCGGACTTAGAAGAGGTCGGAGCAAGACCGATTGTCACTGAGAGAACAAGTGCCAGGCAGAAACCCTGCAAGCCAAGCACAGCCCTGCTGGGAGTTGCGGGCTGGGTTCAGACTAGAGTGGAGACGAGATCACGGCGGGTACGGGCCAAACGGTAGGTGGAGGAGCCCCAGGGCCAACTGTGTATAATGGCTGGTTGGGGCAGCTCGGACGGCTCGTGGAGGCACCCGAATGAGCTGCAGCGTGCCCAGGAGAGGTTCGAGGGATGTGGGCCTGGATGAGTGGAGCATCCAGCAGTGAGGAAGAGGAGGCACATCGGGGTCGAGACGACCAGCTGCGGCCCGGGAGACAAACCACCTCCAGGGGTGGCCTGAAGAAGGACCTTATTTACCTTTTGTTCTTATTAAAGACAAAAATAGAAAGGAGAGGTTTTTACCTTCTTTACCTTTCGACTGTTCACTGCAGCCTTCATCAGAAGTGTCAGCTGATTGCTGCGAGGTGTCATTTTATCAGCTGACTTTCATAGGCGGGGCCAGCCCAGCAGACCTGTCAGATCCACCGAGCCGGCCCCGCTTTCCGCCGTCCGATGGTCTCTGGAGAATGTGATCCCAGGTGTGAGAAAGCATAAAGGTCCCTTCATCCCGGTTCATGCTATCTTTTCCCCGCTTCTTGATTTCTATGGCCTCCTTGATCCAGCGTTTGTGTCTGTTGCTCTCCAATTCAATAATTTGTGCGCTGTCCTAGTCCATGATGTGATTATTTCTTTTGCAGTAATATGATATTGGTGATTTTAATGTTTCTTGTTCTGCCTTTTCTTTTTGTGATCTTGTGAGTCGTCCTTATGTTTCCTTCTCACATTCCTTCTGGTGTTCTTTTTTCCTTGTGGTGAATAATCTTATGGTTTCTCCAATGTAGGTTTTGTTGCATGATCTGCATGATATTTCATATATTACATTGCATTTTTTGTCTTGCTCTATTTTGTCCTTGGGGTGTACTAATAACTGTCTTAATTTTTTGTGTGGTTTAACTGCTGTGTTTATTTTGTATTTTTTCATGATCCTTTGAATTGGTTCCGTTATCCAATTCCCCGCCTATGAAAGTCAGCTGATAAAATGACACCTCGCAGCAATCAGCTGACACTTCTGACGAAGGCTGCAGTGAACAGTCAAAACATGTAAAGAACACATCTCCTTTCTATTTTTGTCTTTAATAAGAACGAAAGGTAAATAATTAAAAGAAGACAGAATGAACCTACTTGAGCTGAAGAAGGACAGTCCAGGGGGGCCCACGGGGCTTCTTCCCTTAGCCATGTGTACATAAGTTAATTGTTATGCATGTGTTTGGTGTATTATTGTGTATATAGTTTGGGATTATTTTGTGTATTTTATTTTAGTTTAGGAACACGGCAGTTATTTTTTTTTTTAGATGGACTTTTCATTAGTACAGACGGCAGAATAATCCTTGCCGTGTGGGGGTGGGATGGCAGTCCACCTGTTCTCCCCTAGTTTACAGTTGTTTTGTGTGACTGTGATAGGCCCCTTTTAGTGTCTAAAGTTTAGTTTTCTTAGTGCTGGATTTGGGTTCTAAATTGGGGAGCGTCTGAATTGTATGTGTGTGTGTTTTGGACTCTTGAGGGGGAGGAAAAATGTTATATAGTTATTTCTATAGTTTATATGTTCTACGTTCTTGTTTGTGTTGGCACGGGGTGGTGACTCCGCCTTCATGTCACGCCACCACCCGTGACTATAAAAGGGATGCAAGCAGGAGGGGTGGCCTCTTGGCCGTCTCCTCTGCAAAGCGATTTGGCGTGGATTGGTTGCACTGCCCTTTGTTAATAAATGTGTGTTCAGTTCAGCACCAGATCTCATCCTTTGACTTCAACCTTCGATACAACATCATGTACAAAGACTTTCCTACTGAAAGGTGAAGTACGTTTAAATCAAGAAAGCGCCATAAGCAAAAAAAAAAAAAAAAAAAAAAAATCCAGATGTATGAAACTGTGTGTACGCAGGAGTCCAAGCACATTTCCTTTGTACATCCCAATCTACTTGAAATTGAACGCATGTGAGGAAATACCGGACTCCTCCCTGGACACGCCTCCATTTGAATATGCAATTACATGCAAATAGATACGCAAATAGATATATACAAGTGCTGCACATTTGATTCTCCTGTATCCACGATCACAAATAATGGATTTAATGGCATTTCATGGACTGTAAGTTGGAGGCGCTCCTGAATGAGGTAGAGGCGTGT
The DNA here is from genome assembly GCA_020510985.1 of Pholidichthys leucotaenia. Lineage (NCBI taxonomy): Eukaryota > Metazoa > Chordata > Actinopteri > Cichliformes > Pholidichthyidae > Pholidichthys > Pholidichthys leucotaenia. The sequence continues at coordinate 69,690,543 of CM035847.1, forward strand.
AAAAACGTATTGTTTGGCATGCTGACCTCCAGCATTAGCACTGGATAGAGGTAATTCAATAGCCTGTTCACAGCCCTGTAAGATTAGTTTACTGTTTTCCTTTATTCAGACAGGGATGAGGAGATGTTTATTTAACCATGACATGTTTCCGCTGACATCTGCAGACGTCCTCATAAGTGTTAGCTGTTCACTGTGATTTGTGACCAGCCAGGTAGATCAGCTGGTTGAATAAAGGAAAACAGTAATGAAAAAGAAGACAATATGAAACTATTTAGTGGGTAGCCACAGTCACCTGTCAGTTGAAATCAGATCATATTAGACTAGACAAGCACATATTTTATGTTCAAAATGCAAATCTCATCCTTTATAGTTATATACAACTTACATGGATTACACACACTACTAAATGAATGAAGTACGCCGGGGAAAGGGTGAGACTGTTGCATTTCAAACTTTACGCATGTGTTTATTGATATTACTACTGTACACACAGGCAATTGGGGGCTTGGTAGAATGCTGTGAAACTGTAGGTTAATCAGCAAAAAAAGAAAGTCACTTACTCCAACCGCTAACTTGTAATGAAGCCTTGAAGATGGGGTGATATTTGGGGGCACACAGGGGTGTTGCGCATGAGGTACCTTATTTAGGACAATTACATGAAGTTACTCACAAGAAGCCACCTATCCGCACAGTGCCAGTTTGTAGTTTGTTCCCAACAATGCTGTTCATTAGAATCATTAGGAAAACCACCTCTTGCTGCAAATTATGCTTTGATGTTGGCCTGTTCAGCTGCATTGTATGGGAATATGATGTACCTGGGTCACAGCCGGATAATGCCATCCCACACAGCTGGCACAGGTCGATGGCCTATGCTCCATGGCAAGCTGTGGGCTTAAGTAAGTAAGTACACAGCTGGGAAATAAGTACTTGGCTGGGAAACTCCCAATCAGTCTGCCAGCTCCCTCTGGAATGCCCCTGCTGCCAGGAATCCCAGCGTTGTCAGCACCTGCATTGGGGCGGGCAGTACACTGCTTCTCGCCATGTCGCGCTCCAAGAGCAGCCGTAGGTCTAACTACAGTTCCACAAGGACTGCCTGTGGAAACCTAAACCGGCTGACAAGCCAGTCATCCTCCTGAGCCAGAAAATCTTCTGTCTCCAAATACCCTTTCTCGCCTCACTGCGCGGTTTGCAATATCCTTTAATAATGCTAACGCTATTGTTGTTAGAGGCATTTTCTGCACTTCTTTGTGCTTGCTTTTATATCCACTCATCTAATTGCACACACTTGGATGTTTGTTCATTATGTGTTGCTGGTGTGTACAATAATTTTCACGTCATTATCAGTCTCCCAACATCACCTCTCAGTGTCGCCAAAGGACCGATAACAGTAGAAACATATGCACGCCAGCCATGAAGTTGCCGTGGGGCTGCGCATATTTCTACAGTCATTTCATTCTTGATACATCTGAAATTTTCCTTGGAAAAGGGCGTACGCCATGTTTTTGTGCGTAAGTACCCTTTGTACATAAGACCCCAGATCTGTATCTTGGGCAACTAAGGTGACCACAGTCTGTTCTAACTGTTCCATATCTCATCCATCAGTGGGCACCCAAAACCCAGCCAGATCCAGCAACCATTAATGGCCCAGATTTGGTTGGGTTTTGGTGAGCCATTTGCTAGAGCACAGCTGAAGGTGCCAGAACTCAATCAGAATCAGCCAGAATCCGCCTGATTCTGTTGTGGCTGGACAAGTTGTTTCTTTACTCACACCATTACTGTCCACCATGGAACCTGAACCACACTATTAACAATATGTACAAGGAGAAGAAAGATAGATTATTGGCAGAAAAGTCAGAAAACACTCAGTCTTTCTCCCATGCGTCCTGTCAGCACACTCGTGCTCCACCCACTCAGAGAGAGACAACAAAGGGTGGTTTAGAGAATCATGTCATTGTTGTCTTGTTGGTTACAGGGTACCTTGAAAGTCATAAAGTTTGACTTATTGACCAGTGTGGCTCAGAAGGATGTGACTAAGCACACTGGTGTGCACTGAGCTTTACAGTACATGTCCATCCTCTGGAATTCCTATTTATAGAAATTTTCAAATGGTGATAATAAGTCAGCATTGTGACACTGCAAAAACCTTCGTCATGTCTCAATAATTTTACAGATTCAGCTGAATTTGTTGTATGTTTTTTTATATTTTGTTATTTTTTTTAGATTACAAAGGTGTTAAATTAAACCTATAAAAGGTATTAGAGGCTTTTTTGTATAGTATACAGGTATACCTTGGGATTTTGGTTTGCCCTCTGATGTGCAGTGGGAAGAAAAAGTGTATAAGCAACTGATATTTTACACTTCTTAGCCCCCAGTAGCACTAGCATTGTCAAGTGTTAAATTTTCCCCTATCATGAAACTAAGAGTCTCACCACTGGTCAGGTAGTTGGTTGCCTTTTTCATTATTTCTGGGGTGAGCTGCTGTGTCCCCTTCAGGTACTGTAGGATGTAGATGTTGGGGGCCAGCAGAGCCATGTTCTGTTCACCACACCCATACGGCATCTGCAGCATTCCATCCAGGTTCTTCAGGGCCCGGCCAAGGATATCACCTGCACAAATGTACTGTTTCATTAAGACTGAACGCATTTTTTTTTTTTTTTTTTTTTTTTTCTCTCGGCGCCACACGAGTCGGCTGCCTTTTGCAACAGCGGCTCGATTCCGAGTCTTTTTCCCTTCCTCTCTCTTTTGATCCGTCTTTTTTTTTCACCCCACTTCTATCACGGACACACAGATCGTCCTAAATGTCTCCTGAGCCGGTGGACGGAGCCACTGTCTATAGCAGGATACGATACAGCAGAGAACAGCTGCTAGCATTCAACCGCCACCCGGTCCCATTGGAAAAACTCGACATACCGAGAGAACTGAGGCGAAAACGCCGCGGCTGCCGGGCTGGAGTAAGGCGGAGGACAAAAAATATAAGGTACAGACCCTCCCTTCCATCTGTTGTCATGGGAAATGTACGGTCGATACTGGGAAAGTTAGATGAGCTAGCGGCTATCTCCCGTTATGATAGCACATACCGGGAGTGCTCTCTCCTTTTGTTTACTGAGACGTGGCTAACTGAACTAGCAGCAGATGCTAACATTGAGCTGGAGGGTTTTCACATGATACGAGCTGACCGAACACCAGACAGTGGCAAGGCTAGGGGCGGTGGAGTGATAATGTATGTTAACAACAACTGGTGCAGACCGGGACATATCACTGTTAAACAACGACACTGCAGCAAAGACATTGAGTTGCTAGCTGTTAGCATGAGGCCTACATATCTCCCGAGAGAACACTCACACGTGATCTGCATTGTTGTTTATGCAAATCCGACGGTGAACGCTGGGACAGCACGTGACGTCATCCATTCAGTAACCAGCAGGCTGCAGACAGAACACCCAGATGCTCTTCTCCTCATCTCAGGCGATTTCAACCATGTTTCACTGTCTCCCATTCTACCCACGTTCACCCAGTATGTCACATGCCACACTAGAGACAATAAAACACTGGATTTATTCTACGCAAACACTAAGGAGGCGTACACCTCATCACAACTCCCCCCACTCGGGAGATCGGATCACAACTTGGTTCATCTCCGGCCGGTGTACAAACCCCTAGTGCACAGACAACCTCCGGCCATGCACACTGTGGAGTTATGGTCTGAGGAGACAATGGACACCCTAAAGGGCTGTTTTGAAGCCACCGCCTGGAAGCAGCTCTGCGATCCACATGGTGAGGACATCGATGGCCTCATTCACACCTTCACGGGCTACCTCAGCTTCTGTGTGGACAAATCCGTTCCCACCAAGACCATACGGCGTCACTCAAACAACAAACCCTGGATCAACCCTGAGTTAAAAACACTTCTGAGAGAGAAGAAGAGGATCTTCAGGTCAGGGAACAGGGAGATGCTGAAGTCCGTACAGAGGGAGCTGAGGAGAAAGATCAGAGAAGGCAAGGACAGCTTCAGGAAGAAGATGGAGGACAAGCTGCAACAGAGCGACATCAGCGGGGTCTGGAGAAACCTCAAAACCATCTCGGGGCTCCAGAATACCTCCCCCCAGGCCACAGGGGGCAGGGAGTGGGCGAACAACCTGAATCTGTTTTTCAATAGATTTGACCAACCGCCCTCCCCCCTGACTGCACAACAACCACTGCTGCCTCTAAAGAAATCAAGTCCTGCTGCCCACTCCCCACTCCACCAACACCCCCCCCACTCCCAACACACAGCCCCCCATCCTGACCCTGACCAGGACCCAGGTGGGGACGGAGCTGAGGAAGATCAAGGCGAGGAAGGCGCCGGGACCGGACGGCATCAGCGCAAAGCTCCTCAAGTCCTGTGCAGACCAGCTGTGTGGGATTGTGACGTATATCTTCAACATGAGCCTGAAACTGGGGAGGGTACCACAGCTGTGGAAAACATCTTGTGTGGTACCTGTACCAAAAACTTCCCACCCCAAAGACCTGAACAGCTACAGACCGGTGGCCTTGACGTCCCACTTGATGAAGACCCTGGAGAGACTGCTCCTTGCTCACCTCCGCCCCCTGGTGGAACCAGCGATGGATCCACTCCAGTTCGCCTACCAGCATGGCATTGGGGTGGAGGATGCGGTGATCTTCCTCCTTCACCATTCTCTGTCCCACCTGGAGAAGCCCGGGAATATGGTGAGGATCATGTTCTTTGACTTCTCCAGTGCTTTCAACACCATCCAACCGATGATCCTGAAGGACAAGCTGCTGCGCGCAGGGGTGGACCAGCACCTGTCATCATGGATCCTGGACTACCTCACGAACCGGCCTCAGTTTGTGAGAACCCGGGACTGTGTGTCCGACACGATCATCAGTAGCACGGGGGCCCCCCAGGGAACGGTGCTGGCTCCCTTCCTGTTCACTCTTTATACTGCGGACTTCTCACACAACACAACACACTGCCATCTACAGAAGTTCTCTGATGACTCTGCGATCGTTGGCCTCATCTCCAATGGAGATGAAGCTGAGTACAGAGGGCTTATCCAGGACTTCGTGGACTGGTGCCATCGGAACTGCCTCCAGATCAACGCGAGGAAAACTAAGGAGCTGGTGGTGGACTGCCGCAGGCATGGGCAGCCCCTCACAGTACCAGTAAATATACAGGGAACAGACATCGAGATGGTGACATCCTATAAGTACCTGGGTATTCATCTGAACAATAAACTAGACTGGTCACACAATACTGATGCACTCTACAAGAAGGGACAGCGCAGGCTGTTCCTGCTGAGGAGACTCAGGTCTTTTGGTGTACAAGGGGCGCTGCTGAAGTCATTCTATGACACGGTGGTGGCATCAGCCATCACTTTTGGAGTGGTCTGCTGGGGCAGTGGCATTACTGCAGCCGATAGGAAGAGACTGAACAAACTGATTAAGAAAGCTAGCTCTGTCCTGGGGCAGCGCCTTGATCCGATGGAGGAGATAGGAGAGAGAAGGACGGTGGCTAAACTGTCATCTCTGCTGGAGTCCGAGTTCCACCCTATGCAGGACATACTGAATGCACTGAGGAGCTCATTTAGCAGCAGACTACATCATCCCAGGTGCACAACCGAGAGGTTTCGTAGGTCCTTCCTACCAACGGCTGTCAGACTGTACAACCTAAGCAGGGCTGCTCGCAGAGATAGCAAAAAGACGTAACAAACTAATAGTTTTTTGAATGCAAAAGATGCAATAGACTTACACAATGGTCCCCTCCGGCATACAACTAGGAACATACCGGTCGCTATGGAGGGTGAGAATATGTATGGGCACATAATCATACCATGTAGGATAACTAAGTAGACGGTTATGCTGTTTCATTCCATCTAGCAACAATGCTCTGCACTGTGTGTGTTTATATATTTGCATATTTATTCCATCTAGCTACAATGCTCAGCACTGGGTGTGTTTATATATTTATATATCTACATATTATTCCATCTAGCTACATTGCTCCGCACTGTGTGTGTTTATATACTTGCATATTTATTCCACCTAGCTGCAATGCTCCGTACTGTGGGTGTTTATATATTTACATATTTATTCCATCTAGCTACAATGCTCTGCACTGTGTGTTCATATATTCATATATTTATTCCATCCAGCTACAATGCTCTGCACTGTGTGTCTGTGTGTGTGTGTATATATATATATTTTATAGTAATACGTACATATGTTTATTAGCTGCTCTTGCTTGCTTGTTTTTTTTCTTGCCTTCTGATTGTTGCTCTGAGTGTTGCTATCCCTGTGCTGTTGCAATCCTGGAATTTCCCCGTTGTGGGACTAATAAAGGCTTATCTTATCTTATCTTATCTTATCTTATAAAGTCAGCCTTTAAATTCAAATGATCAATTAAATCCACTTATGCACAGAAATAGAAAAAATCTGGAAGCGGCCAAAGCAGCTTTACAGAAAATATTAAATATTCAGAAAATCATGATTAATTGAAAAAAAGTCATACATGAATTTGCTTTCTGTTTTACATGAATGTCACCATGATAGCACTATATACAGAAAAAAGGCAGTCCAGAATTTAATGCTATGCTTACACTTTTGCTTCAATCTAGTTGTATTAATGCAAGAGCATTCAGTGAACTTTTTAAGTACAGCGGCTTTATTAAGACATCCATCCATCTTCTACTGCTTTTCTGGAGGTCCGGGTCGCGGCGGCAGCAGTTCAAGCAGAGAAACCCAGACTTCCCTCTCCCCGGCTACCTGCTCCAGCTCTTCAGAGAGGATACCAAGGCGTACCCAGACCAGCTGGGAGACATAGTCTCTCCACCGAGTCCTGGGTTTGTCCCGGGGTCTCCTCCCAGTGGGACATGCCCGAAACACCTCAAGTGGGAGGCGTCCAGGAGGCATCCTAATCAGATGACCATACCACCTCAACTGACTCCTTTCAATGTGGAGGAGCAGCGGATCTACGCTGAGCCTCTCCTGGATGACTGAGCTCCTCACCCTATCTCTGAGGGTGAGTCCAGCAATCCTACGGAGAAAGCTCATTTCAGCCACTTGTATCCGCGATCTTGTTCTTTCGGTCATTACCCAAATCTCGTGACCATAGGTGAGAGTAGGAACGTAGATTGACTGGTAAATCGACAGCTTTGCCTTAGAGCTAAGCTCCCTCTTCACCACAACAAACCGGTACAACGTTCGCATCACTGCAAATGCTGCTCCAATCCGTCTGTCAATCTCTCGCTCCATTTTCCCCTCACTCGTGAATAAGACCCCAAGATACTTAAACTCCTCCACTTGGGGCAGGAGCCTGTCCCCAACCCAGAGAGGACAATCCACCTTTTTCCGGCTGAGGACCATGGACTCGGACTTGGAGGTGCTGATTCTCATCCCAGCCGCTTCACACTCAGCGGCAAACTGTCCCAGCAAGAGCTGTAGGTCATTGCTGGATGAAGCCAACAGGACAACATCATCTGCAAACAACAAAGATGAGATCCTGTGGTCACCAAGCATGACACCCTCCATTCCCTGGCTGCACCTAGAAATCCTGTCCATAAAAATTATGAGCAGGATCAGTGACAAAGGGCAGCCCTGGGAGAGTCCAACTCTCACTGGGAATGAGTCCGACCGAGTGTTGGCAATACGAACCAAACTCTCACAATGGTCGTACAGAGACCGAATAGCTCGGAACAATAAGTCCGATACCCCATACTCCCGAAGCACCCCCCACAAAAAACCTCGAGGGACGCGGTCAACTGCCTTCTCCAAGTCCACAAAACACATGTAAACTGGTTGGGCAAACTCCCACGAACCCTCGAGAATTCTCAAGAGGGTAAAGAGCTGGTCCGATGTACCACGGCCAGGACAAAAACTACATTGCTCCTCCTGAATCCGAGGTTCAACCAACAGCCGGACTCTCCTCTCCAGTACCTTGGCATAGACCTTCCCAGGGAGGCTGAGGAGTGTGATCCCTCTAAAGTTGGAGCACACCCTCCGGTGCCCTTTTTTGAAAAGAGGAACCACCACACCGGTTTGCCACGCCAAAGGCACTGCCCACGATCTCCACGCAATGTTGCAGAGGCGTGTCAACCATAACAGCCCAACAACATCCAGGGCCTTGAGGTACTCAGGGCGAATCTCGTCCACCCCCGGGGCCTGGCCACCAAGGAGATTTTTAACCACCTTGGCGACCTCAGCCCCTGTGATAGGCGAGTCATCCCCCTCGTCCACAAACCTTGCTTCCTCTGTATCAGTGGGATTGAGGAGATCCTCGAAGTATTCCTTCCACCGCCCGACGATATCCCCAGTCGAAGTCAACAGCGTTGACTTCGACTGGGGATATCGCATCGACTGGGGACCACACTGTGTATCCGCACCATACACAGTGTGGACAGGGAGCTACTTTCCTCTCCTGATCCGCCGGACAGTTTGCCAGAATCTCTTCGAGGCCGACCGAAAGTCTTGTTCCAGTCTTTATTAAGACAATCCATTCAAAATTATTGTATTATTCATATTATTATTGTAAACAACACTAAATTGTTCCTAATTTTGAACAAAATTACCATTTCCCTGATATTTACGGACACTGTTCTTTACTTAGTATACATAAGCACATCCACGAGTAAAATTCACTATACTGTAGCTTGTAATTGTAACCTACTGGGACTGTTTGTGAATGTTCAAGATGAGAATGAATAAATAAATTACCACTTATGTGCTACATATGTAAACTACAGCAACCAGAGACCTCAACTGTGCTGAGACTTAAGGAAACAACTGCAAATAGACAGAACAAAATCATACTAGGAAACCATTGTCATCAAAATGGTAACACTGCCGCAGCAAAAAGTCACAACGCTTGCAAACAGAGAGCTGCACCACAAATATTCACATCAACTGCAAAATGAAACTGCCATTCAACGGATTGGCCCATCACTTTGTATCCCTGATATCACTTCTGTTGTGTTGTGGGTTTCCACAGCACATGTTTGCATCTGCAAATGCTGTGTTTTTGTAGTACCTGTGTTTTGCCATTTTGAAGAGATGTTTTCTTAATTTAATTTTGCTTTGTCTGTTTGTAGTTGTTTCCTTACTTTTCACTCCATTTGAGCTCTCTGGGCCACCATAGCAAAGTTATGCACCTCTGCTCGTGCTTTTGGTAAAGTTATGCATGAGTGTTGCTGCTGTCTGATGCAACAACTGTGTATTAAATTGAAAGTAAAACTTCTAAAAACAACTTCAAGCAAACTAACTGGTGAGTCTCTTTAATATGAGCTCAGACTTCAGATATACATATAGTTAGGTCCATAGTTATTATAATATTTGGACACTGACACAAGTTTTGTTATTTTAGCTGTTGACCCAAACATATTCAAGATACAGTTATATAATAAATATGGCCTGAAAGAGTACTCCCAGCTTTAATTTGAGGGTATCCACATCCAAATTGGAGTTACAGCTTAGGAATGGCAACCATTTTTATATAAAATCTCCTCATTTCAAGGGCTCAAAAGTAATTGGACAATTGACTTAAAAGCTATTTCATGGGCTGCATGGGCTATTCCCTCATTAATCTATCATCATTAAAGCAGATAAAAGGTCTGGAGTTGATTCCAGGAGTGGCATTTGCAAATAAACATAAGGGCAAAGACCTTAATTTGCGGAGACATGTCCTGTGGTCTGATGAAACTAAAATCAAACTGTTTGGCCCTAATGACCATCGTTACATTGGGAGGAAAAAGGTGGAAGAGACATGTCCTGTGGTCTGATGAAACTAAAATCAAACTGTTTGGCCCTAATGACCATCGTTACATTGGGAGGAAAAAGGTGGAAGCTTGCAAGCCTGAGAATGTCATCCCAGTTATGAAGTATGGGGGTTGCAGCATCATGTAGTGGGGGTGTTTTGCTGCAAGAGAGATTGATGCACTTCACAAAATAGGTAGCATCATGAGGAAAGAACATGATGTGGAAATACTGAAGCAACATCTCAAGACATCAGCCAGGAAGTTCAAGTTTGGGCACAAATGGGTCTTCCAAATGGACAATGACCATACTAACAGATTAGTTACAAAGTGGTATAAGGACAACAAAGTCAATGTTTTGGAGTGGCCATCATAAAGCCCTGATCTCAGTCCCATAGAAAATGGGCCTACAAACCTGACTCGGTGTCATGATCCTGAGTACGGTGGGTGCCATGCTCAGCCTCCAAGTTGCTTTATGTCATCTTTTGTATTTCTGTATCTGTTTATTTTGTATTTATTATGGTTATCTTAGTTTGGGGGTTTTCATGCACTTCTGTATGTTGTCTCTAGGTAGTTATTTTGTCAGTGATTAGTTCTGAGTTGTTTTGTATGTGTAGTGTTGTCATTATCGTCTTGTCTATATATTTGTGTATCATCTTGTATTATTTGTTTCTCTTGGGGTTGTGTTACTTTACTCTCTGTATCATTATTTATTATTTCCTGTCTGGGCTTTTATTTTGACAGTGCTTGTGTATGTCCTGCTGTCAAACTTTGTTTTGCGGGTTGCACACCTGTCACAGATTGTGTTTTATTATTTCCTCACTCTTGTGACCCACACCTGTCATTCATGGTTCATTTCCCATTTACCTATTTAATTATATGGCAATGTTTCCCGTTGCCGTGCCCTACTGTTAGCATCCTCAGAGGAAGCAGTTGTACTCTGAGTGAATGTGTTTTTCTCCACAGAGGTAAACGGGTGTGCTCCGCCATGGATTTATACTTTTCCCGTTTTCCCCAGTTGTGAGCCCCGTTTCTCTTCAGGTGTGGCTCCAGCTTGGTTTCATCTCTTTTTCCCTGGCATGTCTGAGTGCCTCAGCCTGGGTCCATCCAGGCTGTTCTCTTTTCCCCTCGGCATGACCCCCGTTCCCCTCCAGTGCTCCACTCCCTTATCTGTAGTGTTGTATATTGTTCATGTTTAAGTTAACCCTTTAAAATTCCAGCTTCTATAATACATATGCGCCCCTTGCTGCCTAAGTCGCACGTCCACGCCTGTCATGTGACGTGTCCAGAAACCTTAGAAAAGGCCCAGTTATACCAAGCATTCCACATCACAAGATGGCAGACATGTATAGCTCACTGGTCTTCAGTGGATGAGTGATGTCACCTAAAGAACTACCTCGTACATCACTTCCTGCACGGTCAAAAAACGGATGTAAACAAAGGCTCAGTCACAAGATAATATTTCCAAACGGAGGAAGAATTTGCTCCAAATTTTGCCTACTCTGATGTTAAAAAAAGATTATTTAGCTTCTGAAAGTAAATATCTACCTTTTGTGATAACAGAGGGTGGCCGAAGCTGGTTTATTTTCATCTGCCATCGGCTGGAGCTGCACGTGACTAGACAGAACAATAGTGCCGGTTTGATGGTGTTATATAAGATAAGATAAGATAAGATAAGCCTTTATTAGTCCCACAACGGGGAAATTCCAGGATTGCAACAGCACAGGGATAGCAACACTCAGAGCAACAATCAGAAGGCAAGAAAAAAAACAAGCAAGCAAGAGCAGCTAATATACATATGTACATATTACTATAAAATATATATATACACACACACACACAGACACACAGTGCAGAGCATTGTAGCTGGATGGAATAAATATATGAATATATGAACACACAGTGCAGAGCATTGTAGCTAGATGGAATAAATATGTAAATATATAAACACCCACAGTACGGAGCATTGCAGCTAGGTGGAATAAATATGCAAGTATATAAACACACACAGTGCGGAGCAATGTAGCTAGATGGAATAATATGTAGATATATAAAAAACACAGTGCGGAGCATTGTAGCTAGATGGAATAAATATATAGATATATAAATATAAACACACCCAGTGCTGAGCATTGTAGCTAGATGGAATAAATATGTAAATATATAAACACACACAGTGCAGAGCATTGTTGCTAGGTGGGATGAAACAGCATAACCGTCTATTTAGTTATCCTACATGGTATGATTATGTGCCCATACATATTCTCACCCTCCATAGCGACCGGTATGTTCCTAGTTGTATGCCGGAGAGGACCATTGTGTAGGTCTATTGCATCTTTTGCATTCAAAAAAAACTATTAGTTTGTTACGTCTTTTTGCTATCTCTGCGAGCAGCCCTGATTAGGTTGTACAGTCTGACAGCCGTTGGTAGGAAGGACCTACGAAACCTCTCGGTTGTGCACCTGGGATGATGTAGTCTGCTGCTAAATGAGCTCCTCAGTGCATCCAGTATGTCCTGCATAGGGTGGAACTCGGACTCCAGCAGAAATGACAGTTTAGCCACCGTCCTTCTCTCTCCTATCTCCTCCATCGGATCAAGGCGCTGCCCCAGGACAGAGCTAGCTTTCTTAATCAGTTTGTTCAGTCTCTTCCTATCGGCTGCAGTAATGCCACTGCCCCAGCAGACCACTCCAAAAGTGATGGCTGATGCCACCACCGTGTCATAGAATGACTTCAGCAGCGCCCCTTGTACACCAAAAGACCTGAGTCTCCTCAGCAGGAACAGCCTGCGCTGTCCCTTCTTGTAGAGTGCGTCAGTATTGTGTGACCAGTCTAGTTTATTGTTCAGATGAATACCCAGGTACTTATAGGATGTCACCATCTCGATGTCTGTTCCCTGTATATTTACTGGTGCTGTGAGGGGCTGCCCATGCCTGCGGCAGTCCACCACCAGCTCCTTAGTTTTCCTCGCGTTGATCTGGAGGCAGTTCCGATGGCACCAGTCCACAAAGTCCTGGATAAGCCCTCTGTACTCAGCTTCATCTCCGTTGGAGATGAGACCAACGATCGCAGAGTCATCAGAGAACTTCTGTAGATGGCAATGTGTTGTGTTGTGTGAGAAGTCCGCAGTATAAAGAGTGAACAGGAAGGGAGCCAGCACCGTTCCCTGGGGGGCCCCCGTGCTACTGATGATCGTGTCGGAAACACAGTCCCGGGTTCTCACAAACTGAGGCCGGTTCGTGAGGTAGTCCAGGATCCATGATGACAGGTGCTGGTCCACCCCTGCGCGCAGCAGCTTGTCCTTCAGGATCATCGGTTGGATGGTGTTGAAAGCACTGGAGAAGTCAAAGAACATGATCCTCACCATATTCCCGGGCTTCTCCAGGTGGGACAGAGAACGGTGAAGGAGGAAGATCACCACATCCTCCACCCCAATGCCATGCTGGTAGGCGAACTGGAGTGGATCCATCGCTGGTTCCACCAGGGGGCGGAGATGAGCAAGGAGCAGTCTCTCCAGGATCTTCATCAAGTGGGACGTCAAGGCCACCGGTCTGTAGCTGTTCAGGTCTTTGGGGTGGAAAGTTTTTGGTACAGGTACCACACAAGATGTTTTCCACAGCTGTGGTACCCTCCCCAGTTTCAGGCTCATGTTGAAGATATACGTCACAATCCCACACAGCTGGTCTGCACAGGACTTGAGGAGCTTTGCGCTGATGCCGTCCGGTCCCGACGCCTTCCTTGCCTTGATCTTCCTCAGCTCCGTCCTCACCTGGGTCTTGGTCAGGGTCAGGATGGGGGGCTGTGTGTTGGGAGTGGGGGGGGGGTGTCGGTGGAGTGGGGAGTGGGCAGCAGGACTTGATTTCTTAGAGGCAGCAGTGGTTGTTGTGCAGACAGGGGGGAGGGCGGTTGGTCAAATCTATTGAAAAACAGATTCAGGTTGTTCGCCCACTCCCTGCCCCCCGTGGCCTGGGGGGAGGTATTCTGGAGCCCAGAGATGGTTTAGGTTTCTCCAGACCCCGCTGATGTCGCTCTGTTGCAGCTTGTCCTCCATCTTCTTCCTGAAGCTGTCCTTGCCTTCTCTGATCTTTCTCCTCAGCTCCCTCTGTACGGACTTCAGCATCTCCCTGTTCCCCGACCTGAAGATCCTCTTCTTCTCTCTCAGAAGTGTTATCTCAGGGTTGATCCAGGGTTTGTTGTTTGAGTGACGCCGTATGGTCTTGGTGGGAACGGATTTGTCCACACAGAAGCTGAGGTAGCCCGTGAAGGTGTGAATGAGGCCATCGATGTCCTCACCATGTGGATCGCAGAGCTGCTTCCAGGCAGTGGCTTCAAAACAGTCCTTTAGAGTGTCCATTGTCTCCTCAGACCATAACTCCACAGTGTGCATGGCCGGAGGTTGTCTGTGCACTAGGGGTTTGTACACCGGTCGGAGATGAACCAAGTTGTGATCCGATCTCCCAAGTGGGGGGAGTTGTGTTGAGGTGTACGCCTCCTTAGTGTTTGCGTAGAACAAATCCAGTGTTTTATTGTCTCTAGTGTGGCATGTGACATACTGGGTGAAAGTGGGCAGAATGGGAGACAGTGAAACGTGGTTGAAATCGCCTGAGATGAGGAGAAGAGCATCTGGGTGTTCTGTCTGCAGCCTGCTGGTTACTGAATGGATGACGTCACGCGCTGTCCCAGCGTTCGCCGTCGGATTTGCATAAACAACAATGCAGATCACGTGTGAGTGTTCTCTCGGGAGATATGTAGGCCTCATGCTAACAGCTAGCAACTCAATGTCTTTGGCTGCAGTGTCGTTGTTTAACAGTGATATGTCCCGGTCTGCACCAGTTGTTGTTAACATACATTATCACTCCACCGCCCCTAGTTTTGCCACATAAGCTGAATTGTGATGGAATAAAAGCGAAATTGAGGTGGAAAAAATCATGAGTTTCTGGATGTGGGAGAGAAAGCGAAAATGACTGACAGAAGACAAAATAAGGACTGGGAATGAGGACACGGATGGATGGCGACACATGACGAGCAGTACGTCTGTTTTTTATCCGTTTGTTTACATTGTACTGATTTTCTGGTTCATATACTTTGAAGATAAAACCCACAACAAAAAGAATGACAAAAAAAAACAAAACCATCCTTTGTGTAAATATGTCCAAAGTCCACTTTTGACCAAAAGTTATGTAATTCGATATGGCTGCCATCACATTATGCACATTAGATGCATAAATTTCCTCCTATTTCAAACTTTGGATCATATTCTACATCTTTCTAATTGACAGTAAGCCATTATCTCCTACACTTTCAAGTTATCGCCTTTGAAATATCTGATATCTAAACTGAATATTTTCTTGAAAAAACCTCGACCACCAGATGGGGTGGAGGCTGACGGGTGTGACGGTGCACCATAGAATGCTTACAGGTTTATAAATGTTGCAAACTCACAGTTGGCGTTTGGTGTCTTCTGCAAACCCTTGAAATGGGTGATTTATGACAGTTACACAAGTTCTACCAGGAAGAATGGGCCAAAACTCCAGCAAACTATTGTGAGAAGCTTGTGGAAGGAAACCCAAAACATTTGACCCAAGTAATACAGTTTAAAGTCAATGCTACCAAATACTAAGGAATGTATATAAACTTTTGGCTTTGAAGAAAGTTATAAAAAAAAATCCCAAATTGTTTAGCAAATATAAATAATTTACCTGATAAATAATTGACCTAAAACAGGAAAAGTTTAGTCTGATTTATTGTCAGACAGTGAGAGAAGAAAAAAGGTCAGGTGTCTTTTTATACAGTGTACAGTATGTAAACGTCTGGTTTCAACTGGATTTAGATATAGCAAATTTACTAATAGTGCAGTTTTTAAGCAGGGTTATATTCTAACTTCTGTGCTCAGTTGCCATTGTGACTAGTAGTTTTCCACAGTTAGTTCAAGGTCCTGCTAAAGGCACATGAAGCATGCATTTTGCACTGTACTGTAGGGACCAGAATTGGTTCCATGGTACTTCTCAGATATAAAGCTAATGCATTTAGGCACAAGATAAAAGGAATATTTAACAGGACAAGATGATGAGACTGTTTGCTTAAGAGGCAACACAATGATGTTAAAATGATTTTTTATTACCCAGAACTGACACTAAAGCTCGAGCAGATCCAACAATTACATTGTCAGGGAGTTGAATCTCTATTTCTTCTGTCAAAGTGTCTCCTGTGTATAGACAGAAATCAGATGTCAGTCCTTAGAAATGACCTGCTCTTCCACAAAATATATGCAAATTTATCTAGTCTTCCCATAGCTCCTGTCACACCTTGATGATTTAGGCAGTGCATGTTGATCTTTAAAAAATTTGGAGAATATGCTGGCATACATTGAATAAGTTATGAGTAAGTTTTGTATATGTTAAGAGCACACTGAGGCATGCTGGTATACGTCGTAGTGCAGCGAAGTCGTCGAAAAATTTTGTGCATTTTTGTGTATGCACAAACTTTTTGGACGTATCCAGCGTATGGCTCATATATCTCGCATATGCGGGCCATAAGTTGCAGATAAATTATGCGATCATTGACACATGCTCACACGCGTTACTTGCAAGTTACTCAAGTTGAAATATGTCAAGATAATGTCTAGTGTACACCAAACTTGTTTCTAACCATTGAGTAACGTGCTTTAAACCTATGTGTAACTTATTGAATGTGTTTCTAACATCTACCATATACAGTGATCCCTCACTTATCGCGTTTAATGGGGACCAGAACCGACCGCGAAAAGTGAAAAACCGCGAAGTAGCATCACCCCCCCCCCCCCCAAGGGCGTCACAAGCACTATTTTGCACAAAAAGGCACAAGAGAACAGCGAAAAGTGCCACTAAGCAACACGAGCGATAAAGAACAATGAATGCGGTCTTCCTTCGCTGGGTATGGGCGCTCGGCAGGGAGAGAAGCTGGGTAAAACGTCTCGGCCAATCAGCTTGCGAGATTCCCGAGCGGTGAAGAGGTGGGCGGAGAGGAGTGGAGCAGTGGTCAGATAGGTGGATTTTGAGTTGTGCGGGCTCTCCGTGTTGATACCTGATGTTCTAATGTAGTCTCCCTGCCTTCTGCTAGCGCCCGGGCAACTTTCGTGCCATTTTTTCTCAATTTTGAATTTTTGATGAATATTTTTGAAAAATCCGCGATGCACTGAGGGCGCAAAAGGTGAAACGCGAAGTAGCGAGGGATCACTGTAATGGCATATTGGCAGCATTGGTTCACAGGAGGAAACCATCAAGACTCCGTGCGAGCACATGTCCATATCAAACTGAGCTTTATTATTAAAGAGATGTTTCATACCTTGACATGTTTCAACTGTCATCTGGCGTTCGTGCCGTGTCACATCAGCTGTTTTATCCATTCCTTTCCCCCGCCGTATGATGGTCTTTGGAGGAGCAAATCACCTCAGTTGAACTGTGATGATAGAGTCTTCATGCTTTCACACACCTAGGATTCACGGATCAGGAGGCGACGACAGTTTGGCATGACCGTGCTATGTATAAATTAAGATAAGCTATGCATAAGTTCCATCACATGGTCGATCCCTTGCTGTGGTATGATGGCTTGCATACCTCTATGACCCGGAGAGCTATGTCAGCGGGAGCATATGCTCCTGGTAGGGTGACCCATGCTGGACAGGTTGAAGGGTAGAGGTCAGACAAATGTGAAACACCTCACCTAGAGGATAAATAAGTTTGTGTAGGGCTAACAACCCTGCCTGGAAGCTGTAAAGCCGATTCCCCTTCTGACTCTCAGGACAAAACTGAGAATCGCTACATGGAATGTCAGGATGATGTATGAAACAGGGAGGACCATCCCAGAAGCGAGAGAAATGAAATGAAGATGAGAAATGAAAACCTACAAGATAGGAGTACTCGGCCTAAGTGAGACCAGGTGTCTACAGACAGGACAGCTAAGACTTGCATCTGGAGAGACACTGCTGTATTCAGGACACACAGAGGATGGAGCCCTCATACTGAGGATGTGGCCCTGATGCTGGCACCGGAGGCACAGCAAACACTCATCCGCTGGGAACTGGTAAATTCACGGATCATTACAGCCAAGTTCACCACCAGAAAGAAGAACATCAAGTTGAATGTCATCCAGTGCAATGCTCCCACCAATGATGCAGATGATGAGAAGAAGGAGGATTTTTAACCAACAGCTGCAAGCAGTGATAGACAGAGGAGGAGCCAAGGACATGACCATTCTGATGGGAGCTTTCAATGCCAAGATAGGATCAGACAACACAGGCTATGAGGACATCATGGGGACACATGGACTGGGACAGATAAGTGAAAATGGTGAGTGCTTTGCAGACCTGTGTGCCCTGAACAAGCTGGTGATTGGTGGAAGCATCTTCCCACACAGACACATCCACAAGGCCACCTGGAGATCACCGGACCACATCACAGAAAACCAAATAGACCATATCTGCATCAGCCGGACGTTTAGGAGATCATGGCAGGATGTGCACATGATGAGCGGTGCGGACATATCCTCAGATCACCACCTTCTATTGACATCAGTGAGACTCCGGCTCAAGAGACTCAACAACTCTGGCAACACACGGGCAGGTACAACGTCGGACTGCTGAGGAATAAAGTCAAACAAGCAGCCTTTCAGATCAGCCTTGCCAACAGTTTCCAGCCATTACAAGAGTTGATAGAAGACAGTGAGACAGACATAGAGACACAGTGGCAGCACACTAGGAAAATTTGGCATGATACCTGCAAAGAAGTTCTGGGCAGGAAGAAGACTCAACACAAAGAGTGGATCCCTGCAGACACCATCCAGAAACTGGAAGAAAGGAAAGGGAAGAAAACTGTCTTGAACACATGCTGGACAAGAGCAGTTAAAGCAAGAGCACAAGAGGAGTATACAGTAGTGGAAAAGGAAGTGAAGAAAAGCATCAAGAAGGACAAGAGACATTACATCGTCAACCTGGCCAGTCAAGCAGAAGAAGCTGCAGGACAGGGCAACCTGAAGGACCTGTACTTAGTGACCAAGAAGCTGTCAGGCAAGTTTCAGCAGACAGACAAGCCAGTGAAAGACAAAAACAGAAACTCACTAACAATAACTGGGGAACAGCTGAAGCGATGGGTAGAGCACTTCAGAGAACTTCTGAACCATCCAGCCCTCAAAACACCACTACACATCCCACCAGCAGAGACAACACTACCAATCAACTGCAACAAGCCCTCAGAAGCAGAGCTCAAGAAGGCCATCATGACCTTGAGGAATGGGAAAGCTGCAGGATCAGACGAGATACCGGCGGAAGCCATCAAAACAGACATTGAAGCAGCCGTCAACATGCTACACAGCTTCTTCAGCAAGATCTGGGAGAAGGGAGAGGTACCAGCCTGGAAAGAGGGGATTGTCATCAAGCTTCCGAAGAAGGGAAACCTCAGAAATTGCAGCAACTACTGAGGGATCATGCTCCTGTCAGTGTAGAACAAGGTTTTTAACCGAGTTCTACTGGAGAGGTTGAAAGAGGCAGTCAACCCCAAGCTCCGAGATCAGCAGGCAGGCTGCTGCAAGAAGAGATGCTGTGCCAACCAGATTGCCAGCCAACGCATCATAGTGGAGCAATTGCTGGAGTGGAACTAACCCCTCTATATCAACTTCATAGACAATGAGAAGGCCTTCGACAGTGTGGGCTGTGAGACGCTGTGGAAGTTGCTGAGGTATTATGGAGTTCCCAAGAAGATCATTTCCCTCATCCAATGCATCTACCAGGACATGAGCTGCAGGATCGCACACACTGGCCAGCTGTCAGAGAGCTTGGAGGTGAAGGCTGGAGTCCGCCAGGGGTGCTTGCTGTCACCATTCCTCTTCCTCTTAGTCATCAATTACATCACGACAACAGGCAGGAAAAATGGGATACAGTGGACACTCTGGATGCAGCTGGATGACCTCGATTTTGCTGATGACCTGGCACTCCTGTCACATAACCACAGCCAGATGCAGGACAAGACTACTTACCTGGAGACTACATCAACCGGGACAGGACTCCGGATCAATAAGAAGAAGACCAAGCTGATGAAGATTAACACCACTGCCAACACACCAGCCACAGTTGGAGGCGAGCCCATCAGAGAGGTGGAGTCCTTTGTCTACCTGGGAAGTATGGTGAATCGACAGGGGGGCACAGACCAAGACATCACAGCCAGGATCGGCAAGGCAAGAGCAGCTCATACTGAAGAATATCTAGGCATCAAAAGAGATCTGCACAAGAACAAAACTTTGCATCTTCAACTCTAACATCAAGTCTGTTGTACTTTATGAATGTGAGGCCTGGAGGACAGCAAAGATGATGCAACAGAAGATCCAGACTTTCTTTAACACATGCCTGAGGCGCATCTTTAACATCAGGTGGCCGGAGAAGATCGGGAATGAAGACCTGTGGGAGCGAGCGGGACAGAAACCAGTGGCAGAACAGATTCTGCAGAGGAAGTAAGACTGGATTGGACACACCCTCGGGAAACCAGCATCCAGCATCACACGTTAAGTCCTGACCTGGAACCCGCACGGGAAGAGAAAAAGAGGCCGGCCTCGAAACAGCTGGAGACAAAACACTGAGGTGGAGCTGAAACAGCAGGGAACCAACTGGAGGGGAGTAGAGAGAGCAGGCCAGAACCGAGTGTGATGGCAAGGGGTCGTCGATGGCTTATGCTCCATGGCAAGCTATGGGCTTAAGTAAGTAATGCATAAGTTATACTATCACTGGGCATAAGTTGTGAACGCCACCAACACGCTAAGCATTCATTGGTATAAGTTATCTATAAGTTATTGAAACGTTCTATATAAGTTACAAATACATTATGTACAGTGGGGAAAATAAGTATTGAACATGTCAATATTTTTTTCATTAAACATATTTCTGATGGAGCCATCGACCTGAGATTTTCACCAGATATCAGTAACAACTCAAGTAACTCATACATATAAAGAAATCAAGGTAACTGTGTTCACAAAACAAGTTCTATTTAATAAAGAAAAAAGGGAATAAGTATTGAACACATGAAGAAAAAGAGGTGCAAAAAGGCATAGAAAGCCAAAAAACAGCTGAAATCTATCAGAATTTAAGAAGCCATTCCATCCCCCATCAGTGCAAATTAATTTGAGCTGGTTAAGTCCTGACTGATAGTCACAGACCTTTTTAAAGGCTGTCAGATTGTCACCACAAAGACCTCATGATGGGTAGAAGCAAAGAGCTCTCTCTAGCCCTTTGCAACCTTATTGTTGCAAAACATAATGATAGTATTGGTTACACACACATTTATAAACTGCTGAATGTTCCAGTGAGCACTGTTAGCGCCATCATTCGGAAATGGAAAGGATATCATTTTACCGTAACCCAGCCATGACCAGGAGCTCCTCGCAAGATTTCTGACAAAGCAGTCAAAAGAATTATCAGAAGAGTTATTCAAGAGCCAAAGATCACTCATGGAGAGCTCCAGAAAGACCTGGAGTTAGCAGATACTGCTGTTTCAAAGAAAACAATAAGTAATACACTCAGCTGACATGGGCCCTATGCCTGCTCACCTCGCAAGGCTCCATTGCTGAAGAAAAAGCATGTTGAAGCTCATTTGACGTTTGCTGCACAACATTTGGGCAAGCCAATAAAATAATGGGAGAATATAGTCTGTTTAGATGAGACCAAAATTGAACTTTTTGGATGCCACAATATACAACATGTTTGGAGGAGAAATGGTGCTGCACATCAGCCCCAAAACACCATACCAACGGTGAAGTTTTGAGCATCATGGTGTGGGGGTGTTTTTCAGCACATAATACAGGCGGACTTCATATAATTGAAGGAAAGATGAATGGGCAAATCTACAGAGGCATCCTTGACCTAAGTCCTGACTGATAGTCACAGACCTTTTTAAAGGCTGTCAGATTGTCACCACAAAGACCTCATGATGGGTAGAAGCAAAGAGCTCTCTCTAGCCCTTTGCAACCTCATTGTTGCAAAACATAATGATAGTATTGGTTACACACACATTTATAAACTGCTGAATGTTCCAGTGAGCACTGTTAGCGCCATCATTCGGAAATGGAAAGAACATCATTTTACCGTAACCCAGCCATGACCAGGAGCTCCTCGCAAGATTTCTGACAAAGCAGTCAAAAGAATTATCAGAAGAGTTATTCAAGAGCCAAAGATCACTCATGGAGAGCTCCAGAAAGACCTGGAGTTAGCAGATACTGCTGATTCAAAGAAAACAATAAGTAATACACTCAGCTGACATGGGTCCTATGCCTGCTCACCTCGCAAGGCTCCATTGCTGAAGAAAAAGCATGTTGAAGCTCATTTGAAGTTTGCTGCACAACATTTGGGCAAGCCAATAAAATAAAAGGTGAATATAGTCTGTTCAGATGAGACCAAAATTGAACTTTTTGGATGCCACAACATACAACATGTTTGGAGGAGAAATGGTGCTGCACATCAGCCCCAAAACACCATACCAACAGTGAAGTTTTGAGCATCATGGTGTGGGGGTGTTTTTCAGCACATGATACAGGCGGACTTCATATAATTGAAGAAAAGATGAATGGGCAAATGTACAGAGGCATCCTTGACCTGTTGCTATCTGCAAAGATGCTGAAGATGAAATGAGGGTGGACATTTCAGCAAAACAATGATCCCAAACACACAACCAAGGAAACTCTCAACTGGCTCCAGAGAAGGAAAATAAAGCTGCTAGAATGGCCCAGTCAGTCACCTGACCTGAATCCAATTGAAAATCTATGGAACAAACTGAAGATCAGAGTTCATAGAAGACGCCCACGGAACCTTCAAGATTTGAAGGCAGTTTTTGTGGAAGAATGGGCTAAAATCACTCCTGAGCAATGCCTGTGACTAGTTTCTCCATACAGGAGGCATCTGGAAGCTGTTATTACCAACAAAGGCTTTTCTACTAAATATGAAATGAATTTCAACAAATGTGTTCAATATTTATTCCATGTGTCATTCCACTTTATTAAATATACTGTTACTTTTGTGAACACAGTTGCCTTGAAATTAGAAATATGTTTAATGAGAAAAATGTTGACGTGTTCAATACTTATTTTCCCTGCTGTATATGTCCAACTCGTTATGGATACGTGATGCATATGCTCAAAATTGAAAATTTTGGTCGTATGCCAGCGTTTTAGAGAAATTTTGATACGTCAGCATATGCTGCCTAAATCGTCAAGGTGTGACAGGGCTTTAACATACAGTTATTTTAATTTACTAGTAAATATTTGAAAATCCTGTCTGCTGTAGACATGCATACTGACCTTTGGGGCAGAGGAGCATGTTGTGTGTCTTTGTCACCTCAGTTCCCTCAGCCTGAGGAAAAGATGTAGACAGTGAGTTACAGTCAGAGTATGTGGCAACTAGTTACATTTATTCGAGTACATGTCTTCAAGTAACTTTCTGACAAAATTGTATTTTACTCAGTAGTTTGCATTTCATGAGAGCTTTACTCTTACTCGAGTATATTTTTTAAGAAAAGCCTGTACTTTCACTCAGGTTAATCTGGTTATACTCTGAGATACTTTTGGTTTCACTGATTTGAACTGTGTGCAGATTTTTATTCATATTCAGAGGTGGACATTTTAAAATTATTTAAAATTGAAATCCTTTTCTCTTTAAAATCAACTTTATATTTTTATATTAGAAGGTACATGCAATGGTGGAGCTGGTGAGGTGGCACAGGGTGCCTGTGGCCACCCTTGGCATAATTTTGGTCACTTTAGCAAAAAAGTTGAATCCGTTAGAATCTTTCACGCTGCCCTGCTGTACCCCACAACAGCACGCATGCATCCGGTGACCAGCTGTTACACTTGAAAACAGAGTAGCTGCATGCTACTCTGTTTTCAAATGTCATAGCGTGTGTCAAACTGATGCACTCTTAATCATGGTATCACTTGCCTGTTTATGTAATTTTGCAAAGATAAAATGTCTCAGCAACAAATGTCCCACTGGGAGGAAAAACAACAAAGATGTAGCAAAAACTACCTTTTTATGCACTGTGTCTCCCATAATGCTAATGGGTCAGTGAGCTATCATTACATGTTAAGACACTAACGTGATGTTTCATCGCATTTTGAGGCATATTGAGACAGATTAACCTTTTTGAATGTTTTCTGTCAGGAAAATTGGCTCACGTTACAGTGAAAATATACAGTGGTGTGAAAAAGTGTTTGCCACCTTCCTGATTTCTCATTTTTTTGGATGTTTGTCACAATTAAATGTTTCAGATCATCAAAAAATTTTAAATATTAGACAAATATAACACAAATAAACACAAAATTCAGTTTTTAAATGAAGGTGTTTATTATTTAGGGTAAAAAAATCCAAACCAACATGACCCTGTGTGACAAAGTGATTGCCCAGCCCCCCCTTCCCGTTAAAACAAAAATTAACTGTGGTTTATCACATGGCGGCACGCGGTTGTGCAGCGGCTCTTTGCTCCCTACTTTTGTGTGTATGTATGCTGTTTTTGGACACTGGACCGTGTGAAGCTGGATTTCTGTACAGTCGTACTGAGCTGATAAACATTGGACTTCAACAAAAGTCTGCTAAGCTGGTCTTTTGTATTTATCGCTCAGTATGTTTTTTTCATTATTGCAACGTACACATTGTATTCAACTTTTAGGTAATTTTGTTTCAAGCATTATTTATTGTTGTAATTATAAGAATGTTAAATGCATGAGTGAACTGTGAGTGTGATAGTTTGTTTATAGTTTGTTTTTAGGGAGCAGCATCTCAGTTTCGTTGCATTGTTCATTAACAATGGAATGACAATAAAGGCACTTTGACTTTGACTTTGATCTTTGGAAAGCTGAGTTCAATTTCTCTAGCCACACTCAGGCCTAATTACTGCTACACTTGTTCTCAATCAAGAAATCACTTAAATAGGGCGGTGGCGCAGTGGTTAGCACTCTGGCGCCCACAGTGGTCGCCATGGTGCTTCGCTGCGCCCTTTGTTTGTTTTTGTTTGTCAATTGTGTGTCTGCCAGCTCTTATACCCGTGAAGAGCTTCTAAATATCAGGACTTTCACTCCCACGGACCTACTCCCAGTTTTTTTTAGCTCCTGCCGCCGATCTGGTTCATTGCTTAGCTCGAAAAGTGAGACGGCGAAAGAGAGGAAGACGAGCGGGCGCTCTCATCCGGCTCCGCAGGAGAGGCACGCGCACGGCTTTGCCTGGCATATTTCTGTCCAATGCCAATTCTCTCTCTAACAAGGTAGATGAACTGAGACTGCTGATGCGTTTTAAGGACCTCTCTTCCTCGGCTGCCCTCTGTTTTACCGAGACCTGGCTCAGGGAAAATACACCGGACAGCGCGCTGCGCCTCGAGGGATTTCAGCTGTTTCGTGCTGATCGTGACACAGAGCTCTCCGGTAAATCCTCAGGAGGAGGAGTCTGCTTCTACATCAACAGCAGCTGGTGCTCTGATGTAACGGTAATTTCCAAACACTGTTCTCCCACCCTGGAATTTCTTTTTATTAACTGCAAGCCATTTTATTCCCCGCGGGAGTTCGCCTCATTCATCCTCGTCGCTGTGTACGTCCCTCCTGACGCGGACACGCGCGAAGCTCAGCGCGTGCTCGCGGATCACATCCAACACACGGAGCGGATTTTTCCAGACTCTCTGGTTATTGTGGTTGCCGACTTTAACCAGAGCAATCTGAGCCACAATCTCCCCCGCTACAAACAGTTTATTAAATGCCCCACCAGAGGAATAAACACGCTGGATCACTGTTACACCACAGTGAAAGACGCATATCGTGCTGTTCCCCGCGCTGCGCTCGGACTATCTGATCACGTGATGGTCCACCTCATTCCCACATACAGACAGAGATTGAAGCTCACTAAACCTGTTGTGAGCACTACGAAGAAATGGACCAGTGAAGCTGAGGAGAAGCTGGAAACGTGCATGGAAATAACTGATTGGGGCATGTTTAAAGGAGCCACGCATGATTTGGATGAATACACGGACACTGTGAACTCATATATCCTATATATAACCTTCCCTTAGATGGGCTACCTTCCCAGGTTGACGAGCCACCATCTACCCGAAGCATCTGGTTTTAAGGCGCCAGAGATCCGCCCTCGCCCCTTCTCCTAATAGTAAAAGCAGTTCCGCCGGGCTTAGAGACTAAACCACACGGGCAGGCTAGGAGTTGGACTTAGTTGCCAGAGGCTTTTCGAGACGCACGCCATAAGGAGCATTTTATGAGCACTGGGAGCTTAACCCCAGTGCCGCTCCTGGCTATGACAACCTTGGAACCACTACGAAGAAATGGACCAGTGAAGCTGAGGAGAAGCTGGAAACGTGCATGAAAATAACTGATTGGGGCATGTTTAAAGGAACCACGCATGATTTGGATGAATACACGGACACTGTGAACTCATATATCCACTTTTGTGAGGAGAACATTCTTCCATCGCGCACCAGGGTGAGGTACTCTAATGATAAGCCCTGGTTCACTGCTAAGCTCAGACAGATCAGGAAGGAGAAGGAAGCAGCGCTGAAAAGTGGAGACAGAGACTGCTACAGGGAGGTGAAATATCGGTTTAACAGAGAGCTGAGGAGAGCTAAATCTGTGTATTCTGAGAGACTCCAGCAGCAGTTCACTGCTAATGACTCGGCTTCTGTGTGGAGAGGACTGAGGCAAATCACCAACTATCGGCCTCAGGCTCCTAAAGGTCAGGATGACAAAGCCCTTTGTCTAAGACTGTCCCAACACTATGCCCGTTTTGACACCTCGTCATCTGTGTCCAACTCCCCCCCTCCCTCCAGCTCCACAGCCTCCACGATCCCTACTTCATCAAAGGCGCCCCCCCTCCTCCCCCCCTGCCCTTGTCATCAGTGAGCAGGACGTTCTCAAACAGTTCTCCAGACTGAACCCGCACAAGGCCCCCGGTCCGGACGGCGTGTCTCCCTCCACCCTGAGACACTGTGCGAAAGAGCTGGCTCCTGTCTTCACAGACATTTTTAACACCTCCATTAAGCTATGCCACGTGCCGTCCTGCCTCAAATCCTCCACCATCATCCCTGTCCCCAAGAAGCCACGGATCACTGGACTTAATGACTACAGACCTGTAGCGCTCACCTCTGTAGTCATGAAGTCCTTTGAGCGCCTGGTCCTGCCCCACCTCAAGTCCATCACCACCCCCCTCCTGGACCCGCTGCAGTTTGCCTACCGAGCCAACAGGTCTGTAGACGACGCAGTCAACCTGGCCCTCCACTCCATCCTGCAGCACCTGGACTCCCCGGGAACCTACGCCAGGATCCTGTTTGTGGACTTCAGCTCCGCATTCAACACCATCCGCCCCGCTCTGCTCCGGGACAAGCTGTCCCTGCTCAACGTGCCTGACTCCCTCTGCAGGTGGATCACCGACTTCCTGATGGACCGGAGGCAGCATGTGCGGCTGGGAAAGACTGTCTCAGACTCTGCTAGCATCAGCACCGGATCACCCCAGGGCTGTGTACTTTCCCCCCTACTCTTCTCCCTTTATACCAACTCCTGCACCTCCAGCCACCAGTCTGTTAAGTTGATCAAGTTTGCGGACGACACCACCCTCATCGGGCTCATCTCCAACGGCGACGAGTCCGCCTACAGGAGAGAGGTGGCCCAGCTGGTGTCCTGGTGCAACAACAACAACCTGCAGCT
The DNA here is from genome assembly GCA_020510985.1 of Pholidichthys leucotaenia. Taxonomy (NCBI): domain Eukaryota; kingdom Metazoa; phylum Chordata; class Actinopteri; order Cichliformes; family Pholidichthyidae; genus Pholidichthys; species Pholidichthys leucotaenia. The sequence goes on from CM035847.1 coordinate 69,717,989, forward strand.
GAACGCTCTGAAGACAGTGGAGATGATTGTGGACTTCAGGAAAGTCACAACCCCTCTGCCCCCCCTCACCCTCACAGGCTCTCCCATCACCACTGCTGATTCCTTCCGCTTCCTAGGCACCACCATCACCAGGGACCTCAAGTGGGAGCCGACCATCAGCTCCCTCATCAAAAAGGCCCAGCAGAGGATGTTCTTCCTGCGGCAGCTGAGGAAGCTCAAGCTACCCACCAAGATGTTAGTGCAGTTCTACACAGCCATCATCGAGTCCATCCTCACCACCTCCATAACCGTGTGGTACGCAGGAGCCACTGCCAGGGACAGACTAAGGCTGCAGCGCGTCGTGCGCACTGCTGAGAAGGTGATCGGCTGCAAGCTCCCATCTCTCCAGGATCTGTACATCTCCAGGACCCGGAGGCGTGCTGGCCGGATCATAGCCGATCCCTCACACCCTGGTCACGTACTGTTTGCCCCTCTCCCCTCAGGTAGAAGACTTCGGTCCATCCAGACTAAAACCTCCCGTCACATGAACAGCTTCTTCCCCTCTGCCATCAGACTGCTGAACACTAAGTGACTTATTAACTCTCGTGCACTATGTACAGCAGCTCAACCAGACTCATGTCAATCATCACTGTTTTCTTCCTGCATTACCGACTGCACTATATGGTTCTCCACATTATCTGCTGCTCGCTAATATATTTAAACTACTGACTAGTATTACTCACTCTTATTCTACACTTTATTGCATGTATAGTTTATTTCTTTTATTTTATCATGTTTAATGTTGCAGCATTGCACCGAGACAAATTCCTAGTTTGTGTACTACATGAACAATGGCAATAAATCTGATTCTGATTCTGGCAGCACAGCAACTCACCCTTGGCCATGGGATCCCTGGTTCGATCCCAGCCCCTGACCAACAGTGATCTGTGTGGAGTTTGCATGTTCTCCCCGTATCTGCGTGGGTTTACGCCGGGATTTCTCCGGTTTCCTCCCACAGACCAAAAGCATGCAGGTTAGGTTAATTGGAGACTCTAAAGTGGCCCTAGGTGTGAATGGTTAAGGAATAGCGCCGTACCGTGGCTGCTTCATCCATCCAGGTGGATGCCCTCAATTTCCCCTCTTGGGATCAATAAAGTATACAAAATAAAAAATAAAAAATAGGACCTGCCTGACGAAGTGAAGTGGACCAAAAGATCATCAAAAGCTGGACATCATGCTGCAATCCAAAGAAATTCAGGAACAAATGAGAAACAAAGTAACTGAGATCTATCAGTCTGGAAAAGGTTATAAAGCCATTTCTAAAGCTCTGGGACTCCAGCAAACCACAGTGACAGCCAATATCCACAAATGGCGAAAACATGGAACAGTGGTGAACCTTCCCAGGAGTGGCCGGTCGGTCCACCAAAATTATCCCAAGAGCACAGCGATGACTCATCCAAGAGGTCACAAAAGACCCCACAACAACAGCCAAAGAACTGCAGTCCTCGCTTGCCTCAGTTAAGGTCAGTGCTCATGACTCCACCATAAGAAAGAGACTGGGCAAAAATGGCCTGCATGGCAGATTTCCAAGACCAAAACTACTGCTGAGCAAAAAGAACACAAAGGATAAGATAAGATAAGATAAGATAAGCCTTTATTAGTCCCACAACGGGGAAATTCCAGGATTGCAACAGCACAGGGATAGCAACACTCAGAGCAACAATCAGAAGGCAAGAAAAAAACAAGCAAGCAAGAGCAGCTAATATACATATGTACGTATTACTATAAAATATATATATATATACACACACACACAGACACACAGTGCAGAGCATTGTAGCTGGATGGAATAAATATATGAATATATGAACACACAGTGCAGAGCATTGTAGCTAGATGGAATAAATATGTAAATATATAAACACCCACAGTACGGAGCATTGCAGCTAGGTGGAATAAATATGCAAGTATATAAACACACACAGTGCGGAGCAATGTAGCTAGATGGAATAATATGTAGATATATAAATATATAAACACACCCAGTGCTGAGCATTGTAGCTAGATGGAATAAATATGTAAATATATAAACACACACAGTGCAGAGCATTGTTGCTAGATGGAATGAAACAGCATAACCGTCTACTTAGTTATCCTACATGGTATGATTATGTGCCCATACATATTCTCACCCTCCATAGCGACCGGTATGTTCCTAGTTGTATGCCGGAGGGGACCATTGTGTAAGTCTATTGGATCGTCTCAGTCTTGCCAGAAAACATCTTGATGATCCCCAAGACTTTTGGGAAAATACCCTGTGGACTGACAAGACAAAAGTTGAACTTTTTGGAAGGTGGGTGTCCCATTACATCTGGCGTAAAAGTAACACAACATTTCAGAAAAGGAACATCATGCCAGCAGTAAAATATGGTGGTGGTTGTGCGATGATCTGGGGCTGTTTTGCTGCTTCAGGACCTGGAAGACTTGCTGTGGTAAATGAAAATATGAATTCTGCTGTCTACTAAAAAATCCTGAAGGAGAATGTCCGGCCATCTGTTCGTGACCTCAAGCTGAAGCACACCTGGGTCTGCAGCAGGACGATGATCCAAAACACACCAGCAAGTCCACCTCTGACTGGCTTAAGAAAAACAAAAGGAAGACTTTGGAGTGGCCTAGTCAAAGTCCTGACCTGAATCTGATTGAAATGCTGTGACATGACCTTAAAAAGGCGGTTCACACTTGAAAACCCTCCAATATGGCTGAATTACAACAATTCTGCAAAGCTGAGTGGGCCAAAATTCCTCCACAGTGCTGTAAAAGACTCATTGCCAGTTACTGCACAAGCTTGATTGCAGTTGTTGCTGCTAAGGGTGGCCCAACCAGTTATTAGGTTTAGGGGGCAATCACTTTTTCACACAGTGCCTTGCAGGTTTGGATTTTTTTTCCCCCGTAATAATAAACACCTTCATTTAAAGACTGTATTTTGTGCTTACTTGTGTTATCTTTGTCTAATATTTAAATTTGATTGAACATTTAAGTGTGAAAAACATACAAAAAAAATAAGAAATCAGGAAGGGGGCAAACACTTTTTCACACCACTGTATGTCAACCAGGCAGGATTGTTTTAAATTTTGGTAAAGGATTCAAGGTTTTTATTATTATTACAGAGAAGTATGTCATGGCTTTATTAATCGCAGCAGGCTATTTAATAAAGGCAGTTATTTGGTTTGGTAGGAACAGTCATGATGATGTTAAATTGGTACAAACTAGGGATACACGACATGCTGTATATCAACATGCTATCGGTGTCAGCAGATAAAGTATTTAAAATTATTTTTCGGCACTGGCAAAAATTAATATTTGCAGCCGATAACATAATTTTACAGACAGTCGGGAGTGATGCTCTGCTGTGATGTTTTTCCAGCGGTGCGAGGGAATGATGTCATCATGTCAGGCAGCATAGATAAACCGACATGCTGATGGGCCAGACATGTCCCGACATGTCTGTGAAACTTAAGCTGCAGCCTCTGTTGTTCCAGAAAACCAATCACTCACTCGCTGAAAAATTCACCAATTTAGCTTGAGGTACAAATGTATTAATGTAATTTTTTAAGAAAAAGTTGCAAATTTATGAAAAAAAAGTTGCAAATCTACAAGAAAAAAACATTTTCAATAAAGAATTGCAAATCTGAGCAAATAGTTGCAGATTTGAGGAAAAAAGTTGCAAATCTGAGAAAAGTTGAACATTTATAAGATTGTTTTTTGCATTTCTGCTTAGAATTGGTGGTTCAAAGTCATATTATTCAGTTATGTAACATGGTAGAGAATGTTTTACGATGATATCGGGAGGACAATTCTTTTTTCCAAGTTGTGGGTTTACTCCGGGATTTCTCCGGTTTCCTCCCACATGCCAAAAAAACATACAAGTTAGGTTAATTGGCATCAACTGTTGATTCTAAATTGTCCTTAGCTGTGACTGTGAGAGTGAATGGTTGTCTGTCTCTCTGTGTTGGCCCTGCGATGGACTGTTGAACTGTCCAGGGTGTACCCTGCCTCTCGCCCAGAGATGCTGGGATAGGCTCCAGCCCTGCTGCGACCCGAAAAGGATTAAGATGAAGAAGATGGATGGATGGAGAGGCAGTGTCCCCCTGTCTCCCTCCTTGATTTACACCTATGGATGGGGATGGGGGGGTTGCAAAGGGGATGCTTTTGGGTCATTTTGCTAACAAAGACAATAGCATCTCCCCTCAAATCACCCACTGATAGGTCCTACATCATACTGCTAACAACCAATACAACTCCACACACAAAAATTAACAAGTATAAATATATAAACACAGAAATAAAGAGTTAGTGCCTTTATATAACCCCTTATTTTGCAAGAAACATTAAATTATTGTAATGCTGATTTGTTTGCCACCCTGAAATGGTCACTCTGTCCATCCTGACCACGCAACTGAAAATTTCCTGGCTACATGTGGATAGTTTGTTATTTATTGTGTTTTATAAATTAAAAGTTGCAAATGAGCAAGAAAAACTGTGAAAATTCATAATGAAAATATACATTTATTGGGGAAATGAAAATTCATGACAACATGTCCAGTGTACAATAAACAAATTTATGATAAAGACTGCAAGTGCAAATTTCAAATTTTACAAGAAAGGGTTACAAATTCATACAAAAAAATAAATAACTTCAAATTTATGGCTAAATTTATGTCAAATTTATGAAAAAGATCACAAGTTTATGAGAAAAATTGAAAATTTTGTGACAGTAAAGCCATCTCTAGTCAAGTAACTTTTTACCCTTCAGCCTTTTGCAGGCTGAAGGGTAAAAGGTTACTTTTGTTGTTACCCCACCGGGCGAATGGGCATCGGCAACATTAACACCTACTTTGTGAATGCAATAACTAGGAAAAGAAACAATATAGGCTTTTCAAATCAATACCATAGTTATAGCTAAGAAAAATCTTGGACAGCCTGGAATTTGGGTGACCTCTGACCTTGAAGTCAAAGGTCAAGGTCAGAGTGCCATCTAAACTATATCTCAAGAACAAAGAAGGCTGGGGTCACCACACTTGGATTCACCTTAGGATCCTGACCTCAAACTCTGGCTCTGGGGTCAAAAGGTCAAGGTTTTTGATTTTCATTTCAAAACATTGTAAGAATAATTTCCAAAGGAAATGACGTACATGTTTCACATTGATACCTTAGCTCTATCTTTGAAAAATCTGGGATGAGATCGAACTTTGGCAACCTTGACCTCAGAGGTCAACTTTCAAAAAAAAACAACTTGTAAATGTGATAACTTCTGAATAAAATGACGTAGGAATGAATAAAGTAAAAGGGCATGATTGGCAGCTGCCACTATTCTTTTGTTCATGCTTTCTTACTCTTACTCAAGTAACTTTTTGATGACTACTCCCACTTGTACTTAAGCAATTAAGTGCATAGGAAAATGCTGTTTTTACCTGAGTACAACTTCTGGATACCCCACCTTCCTCTGGCTACAGTGGTGATCAGTGACAAATAGTCACAGCGACATTCAAATCCACATATAGCGGTTAATGTTTAAACTTTTTCTCAGGAGTCTTGACTGTTTTGCTTTTTTGTTTTGGCACCAACCTTTACAATAAGAGATTTTGTGACCACGTCGATGCGGCCTCTGTCCGGTACGCTGACAACCTCATTATCGCATGAAACCTGGGAGGGCACCGCCTCCGCAGACACAGTCACATTGACAACCCCTACAAAAAAAAAAAAAAAAAAAGATCAGCCAAGATTCAGCAAATTCCTCAAGTATGAATACATTTTATCTCTCAGGACATCTTCCCAATTTCTTAAACATTATATAAATGAAGACATGCTGCTCCTTCACTGTGACACCCTCCAACATTTACACCAGTATCCCCCAAAGCCTCACCTAAGGCTGTGGGGTTCATGGTCCAGCTGAGGGTCTTGCGCTCATTGCCACACAGACAGGATGTGTACAGGTCCCCAGAAAGGGGGGTGAGGGTGTAATCTAAGGACGGCGCAGGAGTAACAGTGACCTGTACAAGGAGCACAACAAAAGCGTACAGATAAAAGCAGGTAAAACCACTTCAACAGCTATGAATGAAACTAGAAGTTAAAGAATAACAACTAAGAAGTTGATCAAGATAATTTACTGATTTGTACATCAAAGCAACACTATGTGTCCTTTTTCACCTTCAAATGATGTTTCCAGATCATGGTACATCTAGCCACAGTATGACTGGGTGAATGTCACTTCCACCATAGCCTGAGTGGGCCCTGTTTCACCTACAGCAGCACTACAACTCACCGTTTGTTTTTTACAAAATAAATGTTTGTGTTAAAGTGCCTTGGTTATTAAAAAAAAACAAAACAAAAACATGCCAATACAGCAGCGTTATAGCCACAGCTGATATTCTGTCAAATGCTGAGCAATGAAGAATAACAATATTTCAGAATAAATCAAGTATTAATACATTGTTGTCTAATTTTGATCTCCACTGTATATAAACTGAAAAGACTACAACTGGCACTTTTTGCAGCCTGTGTTAGCCAGTAATAGGGCCCGTCTTTAGTCCCCCAAAAACAAAGCACTGTGTGATTGGCTATTGGGACTCAGGCTATAAAACGTGCCAGTTTTAGAGACCTATTATGACAGTCAACAGTGGGCTTTTGTGTCAGGGCTCCCACCTAATGCTAGTGCTTTTATTACCCTGGATTTATACTGACTCTGGATCCAGTCCATTACGGCTGCGATCTGGACTCCATGGTGTATAGTTTACATTCTAGTCAATGTTCCAATCCACACCTGGTCTGGACCAGTATGGAACAAACTCGGCTTGCCGGATTCGAATTGCTAATGAAACACAAATCTATTTTTGAGGGATGCTGGATCCAGCCTGCAAGGAGATGCCGCAGTATCTCATGGTATTTAATAGTTTTTGTTCATTAAAAATGATTTAAAGAACGTCTGTTATTTTCTGTGGTCTACTCCTCCAGCACTGTGTCAAAGAAGTGTACCTTTTGTCTTATGAAGTTGTATTTCATATAAATATGTAACCATTCTTGTAAATTTGACTTTTTTTTTACTGTAAATAAGGACCTGTACTTATATAGCATTTTTTCTAGTCTCAAAGACCACTCAAAGCACTTAACTAGTACTAACCCTCTATTCTAAGGGCCTATAGGAGACAGATATCTAGGGACAATTTAGAACAACCAGTTAACCTAACATGGGCGGTGCGGTGGAGCAGTGGTTAGCACTGCACCAGCACAGCAACTCACCCTTGGCCATGGGATCCCTGGTTCGATCCCAGCCCCTGACCAGCAGTGATCTGTGTGGAGTTTGCATGTTCTCCCCGTGTCTGCGTGGGTTTACTCCGGGATTTCTCCGGTTTCCTCCCACAGGCCAAAAACATGCAGGTTAGGTTAATTGGAGACTCTAAAGTGGCCCTAGGTGTGAATGGTTAAGGGATAGCGCAGTACTGTGGCTGCTTCATCCGTCCAGGTGGATGCCCTCAATTTGGGGATCCTCTGGGGATCAATAAAGTATACAAAAAACAAAAGCATGTCTTTTGGATTGTGGGAGGAAACCAGAGCCCCTGGAAGAAACCCACACAGCACAGGGGGAACATGCAAACTCCACACTGAAAGGATCCTACCCCTGCCAGCCTGGGGATTCGAACCTGGAACCTTCTAGCTGTTAGGCAGCAGTGCTAACCACTGCACCACCGTGCTGCCTGTGCTGTGAATGTGTTTTTCTTTATTCATTTTTCCTCTCATGAATTTATAGCCTTTTTTCTTGTGAACCTGGGACTTGCTTATGGTGAATTTGAGACTTTTTAAGGGTAAATAAGCATCACTTATCATATTTTTGCATCTTTATTCTTGAAAATTTGAACTTAATTTACATTTTCATCTTGCTTCTGCTAAGTAAGTCGCCCATCCAACCCCAAACCCCCCCCCCCCCGACCATCCCCTTTGTTAAAAAAATAACAACTACAGCCCATACTCATTGATTACCATGATGCATTTGTTCATGTAGTTGAAGACAGTAGCCTTCAGTACAAAGTGCTCCCCACGGATGATGGAGTATGGCAGGGTGAGCCCCAGGAAGAATGGCTGGAAGACTCTGATTTCTTCGCGAGGAGCTAAACCAAAACCTTGAGAGGACAAACAGAAGGTCTCTGTCTCCCAGGTGGTGATGGTGTCTGGAACAGTGAGGGGGACGTCCTTCATTCCATGTTCTCTGAATTAGTAGATATGTACAAACACAAGTTGTTAGATGTAAAAACACACTAAGTTTTAAAAATATGTCACTTTTTATGACTAATATGCTTTATAATTATACAACAAAATCCTGTTCAGTTTTCCTCAATCACTTTGGTGCATTTCTCAGAACAGAACTGAAATTCTCAGAACAATTAGGTCAACCTCCACATCACCTAGTCACTTCCTCTCATCATAAAAGTAATTTCTCCTAATTTTGAGCAAACAACAAATGCTTTTGCACATTATGAAGATACTTGTGTAAAACTGTCTTATTTTTTACATCACTTGCTATTGGTACAGTATGTCAGTCAAAATACATTAAACAGGATTTCTCTTGAATAGTTCTTCACCCCAAAATATTTAGGCATTTGTTCATTGCTTGAGTCAATACATGCAAAAGTGTTGAACTAGATATCATTATGCCAAGCAGATTTTATACATTTCTATTACATTTTTTTGTAAATCCGTATTAAATTGATTCGTTGTTCTTGGTTGAATGTCAGGGGTGGATTCGCCCCGAGTACCTCAAGGCTCTAGATGTTGTTGACATGATTGGGTGACCCAGGAACAGACGTGGACTCAGAATAGACACAATTATCTTTTATTATAGGGTGTGTGAGTGTGGGTGTGTGCGTGTGTGCAGAAGTGTAGCAGCAGGGCGAGCAGAGCACCGTTCAGACTGGCAACCCTAGGAGGAAACACAGACAGACGGATGAGTGCCTGAGGTTTGGAGGAATGTATCAGAGAATGTGCAGTCTTACGAGTAGGCTGGAGAACTGAGGCACTGAAGAACTCCTGAGGCTCCAGTCCAGTCGCTCCGTGTCTAGGCTGCCGCTGCCTACGAGGTGAAGTGGTGCAGGTTTGTACAGTGTAGGAGAAGTGCAGGCTGTGCTCAGGTCCGCCGCCAGGAGGAGGAAGTCCGCAGCCAGGAGGCTTCCATCTGTGCACAGGGGAGATGGAGAAGAGCGGAGAGTGCAGGAAAGGATGATGGCTTACTTGTCGGTGGGGAGTTCAGACTTCCAGGAGAAATGACAAGTAGGACAAGGCTGAGGAGGCGGAACTCCAGAGCAGAACGTGTAGAGTAGGTGAGAAGGTCTTGCCAGACCACGGGAGCGTTGACGTCTCCGTGCAGACCAGAGGACAGCGCTGCTTAAGTAGGCCGCTAGATGAGACGAACAGGTGTGTGCGCAGCTGTGGAGATAATTAGGGCAGCAGGCACGCAGAGCGGATCATGACAGTTGTAGGGCTGTCATGATTGACATGCCTCTGCAACATTGCATGGAGGTCGGAGACAGTGTCTTTGGCATGGCAAACTGTGGTGGTGGTTCCTCTTTTTAAGAAGGGGGGGCTGGAGGGTGTGTTGGGGAATCACACTCATCAGCCTCCCTGGGGAAGTCTATACCAGGGTACTGGAGAGGAGAGTTTGGCTGATGGTCGAACCTCGGATTCACAAGGAACAATGTGGTTTTCATCCTGGCCGTGGCACATTGGACAAACTCTTTACCCTCTCGAGAATCCTTGAGGGCTTGTGGAAGTATGCCCAACTAGTCTACATGTTTTGTGGACTTGGAAAAAGCATTTGACTACATTCCTTGTGATTTCTTGTGGGGGGGTGCTTAGGGAGTGTGGGATATTGGGCTCACTGCTATGAGCTATCCAGTCTCTATGCGACTCTTGCGAGAGTTTAGTTCATATTCCCAACACTCAGTCAAACTCGTTTCCAGTGAGAGTTGGAGTCCGCCAGGGCTGCCCTTTGTCTCCGATCCTGTTCATAATTTTTAAGGACAGCAAACTGTATCTAGGCACAGCGATGGAACAGAGGGTGTCATGTTTGGTGACCATAGCAGCTCGTCTCTGCTGTTTGCAGATGATGTCGTCCTGTTGGCATCATCCAGCAATGACCTACAGGTGTAAGTGGAGCAGTTTGCTCCTGAGTGTGAAGCGGCTGGGATGAGAATCAGCACCTCCAAGTCCGAGTCCATGGTCCTCATCCGGAAAAGGGTGGGTTGTCCTGTCTGGATCAGGGATGAGCTCCTGCCCCAAGTGGAGGAGTTTAAGTATCTTGGGGTCTTATTCACAAGTGAGAGGAAAATAGAGCTGGAGATTGACAGACTGATCGGAGCAGCATCTGCAGTGACGCGGATGTTGTACTGTTGTGGTGAAGAAGGAGTTGAGCTCTAAAGCAAAGCTGTCAATTTACCAGTCAATCTATGTTTCTATCCTCACCTGTGGTCATGAACTTTGGGTAATGACCGAAAGAATGAGATCGCAGATACAAGCAACTGAAATGAGCTTTCTCCATAGAATTGCTGGACTCACCCTTAGAGATAGGGTGAGGAGCTCAGCCATCCAAGAGAGGCTCAGAGTAGAACCGCTGCTCCTCCACGTTGAAAGGAGCCTGCTGAGGTGGTTTGGGCATTTGTTCAGGATGCCTCCTGGATGCCTCCCATGAGAGGTGTTTCAGGCACGTCCCACTGGGAGAAGACCCCAGGGCAGACCCAGGACTCGCTGGAGAGACTGTGTCTTCCAGTTGGTCTGGGAATGCCTTGGTATCCTCTCTGAAGAGGTGGAGCAGGTGGCTGGGGAGAGGGAAGTCTGGGCTTCTCTGCTTGAACTGCTGCCTCCACAACACAGACCTCCAGAAAAGCAGTACAAGATGGATGGATGGATGGATCTTTACTTTCACTTATGAGGGGAAATGTGCTAAGAATTAGGTCAACCAATGACCTTCCAGTTCTCTAGAACAGCTCAGAGGTGAATCCTATGAACCTTCAATTGGCAGAAGATACAAAGCCTTCACAGAGCAATTACCATTTCTGACACAAAAATAGCCATCAAGAGAATGAGCACGGTCAGCAGCCCGGAAGAAGAGGCGTAAGGATGTGAGATGGAAGAATAAGGAGACAAATCAGAGGAAGAAGAGGCCAAGTACATTGTCCTGTTCCTGGTGAATTTTGGGGCACAATTGTTGACCATTCTAAATCATGGCCTTACAATGGCTGAGGTTGGCTGGAGGGTGTAACCAAATACTGGGAGAACCACTGTATCCTCAATTATCCAAACATTTTATCGGGAGAATAGGTAGGTGACCCAAAAAATGTGCACTGTACTGTACATAAAGAAATGCTGTGTACTTACTGTAAAACTTCAAAATGCATAATTCAGTAAAAACAGTATAGTAAAAACTTAAAATCATATCCAGTGTCTTTCAATCTATTCCCCTTATACGGAAATATGTGACTATAGTTTTAAAATTACTCTGCAACACAGAGAAAAGTCTTGACTTATTCATTTTCTGTCGTTGTTACCAAACGCCACAACAGCTGTCATTAGAAAATACAGCATGAACCGTTCTACTGACAACATGGCTGAACATTTTGATGCTGTTGTTCATAAAGATGGCATTGGGACTCTTCGTTCTGTTGGTAGTGACAGCTTCATTGACATAAATATTTGCTTTTGACACATAGACTAAACATTTTGACCAAATTACACGCTATTGCAGCTCATCTACTGTGTTTTGCAGTGTGCACACTTTGTTTTGAGAAACGCACTTTGCATTGTGCAAACTTCAATTATGATAGATAGATAGATAGATAGATAGATAGATAGATAGATAGATAGATAGATAGATAGATAGATAGATAGACTTTATTGATCCCAAACTGGGAAATTACAGTGTAACAGCAGCATGACAGTTGACAGCCAAACAACAGAAACACACACATGACAGACAAAGGGATTACCCATGGAAAGTAAAAACTAACACGACTATAAAACCTATATACATTATAGCTTAATATATGATGACCCGTATAAACACATGAATCATCCCATTGCACAAAGGAGGAGTATCAGGAGCAGAGTTAAAAGTGATGTACCAGTTAGTCTGTAAGGTGCAGTGTGGCAGCATAGCTATGACCAGAATACAACGTCATAGTGAGTTATTGTACAGTGAAATTGCATGTGGCAGGAAAGATTTCCTGTACCTGGCCGTTCGACAATGAAGCTTTAGAAGTCTACTGGAGAAAGTGCTTCGCTGTCTATCTAGTGTGTGGTGGAGGGGGTGATCAGGATTGTCCATGATGGATCTCAGTTTATTTAGTGTTCTCCTCTCCACCACTGTCTCAAAGGTCTCCGGTCTGAGACCAATTACAGAGCCAGCCCTCTTGATAATCTTGTCAAGTCTGTTGGTATCTCTGGCCCTGATACTGCTACCCCAACAAACAGCAGCAAAGACAATGGTGCTGGTGACAGTCTGGTAGAAAAGCTCCAGCATCCTGCTGCACACGTTGAAGGATCTCAGCTTTCTCAGGAAGTAGAGTCTGCTCATCCCCTTCTTGTGCGCAGCATCGGTGTTGGATCTCCAGTCCTACCCGCTGCTGATCCTGACACCCAGATATTTGTAGTCCTCAACCACTACCACATCCTCCCCCCCCTAATCTGCAGTGGCTGAAAAGGAGCCTTCCTCTTCCTGAAGTCAACCACCATCTCCCTGGTCTTGCTGACATTCAACCTCAGGTGATTCTTCTCCTTCCACTCCACAAATCTGTCTACCAGTGCCCTGTACTCCCTCTCCTCTCCTCCTCTTATACACCCCACAACAGCTGAGTCATCAGAGAATTTTTGCAGGTGGCATGACCCAGTGTTGTACTGAAAGTCAGTGGTGTACAAGTTAAAAAGAAAAGGAGAGAGCACAGTCCCCTGTGGCACTCCCGTAACACTAGCCACCACTCCAGACAAGACACTGCCCAGCCTGACAAACTGTGGTCTGCCTGTCAGGTAGTCGGTAATCCAGGAGATCACAGAGCTGTCAACCCCCATCACCCACATCTTCTAGCCCAGCAGCAGTGGCTGGATGGTGTTAAAGGCACTGAAGAAATCAAAAAAAGTGATTCTCACAGTATCTCCTCCACCATCCAGGTGCAGATGGGCTCGTTGCAGCAGGTAGATGACAACATCTTCAACTCCTAAATGGGGCTGATATGCAAACTGCAGAGGGTCCAGCCACGCCTTCACCTGCGGCCTCAGGTGGGCTAAGACCAGTCTCTCCATGTTCCGAGAAATGCACCAAAACGAATGAGAAAAACTGTAAAAACATGGTCACATTAAGGATAGTGGGGGCCCCTGGGCTTCAGAAGAATTTTGTGCCCCCCCCCCAAAAAAAAAGAATTACGGTGGACACTGGCTACACGAGCACTGCGCATATCAGCTTTAAAGTCTCAGTGTTACACAGAGGACTCCAACACAGTCTTAAATTTTAAAAGTGGCTCATTAAAATTGACAGATCGTCACTTCCTTGTGGTAACGTATCGTCACTTCCTGTTTTGCTGTCTGCCTGTGTGGTCTGCTCTCCAGCCATTAGCTATGGCTACTAGCTCTCTTTCCTCTCCTCTGGTGTGCTCTCTCTGTCAGATGTTTAGCTACACCTCTGCCTCTTTTAGCGATAACGGTAAATGTAATAAATGTTGTCTTTTTGAGGCGCTTGAGGCGAGGTTGTCTGATTTGGAATCCCGGCTCTGCTGCATTGAAACACCGTCTGCGCCAGTTAATCTTGACGGACGCCCATTAGCTGCAGCGGAGCTAGCTAGCTTAGGCCCCCCTGTCAGCGGTTCCCCGGCTCTCCTCAGCAGCGAGGAGACTGGGTGGGTGACGGTGAGAAGGAAGCCTAGTCGCAAAGCCCCGGTTCACCACCAACCTGTTCACGTCTCTAATCGTTTTTCCCCGCTCAGCGACACACCCGCTGAGGAAAAAACTCTGATCATTGGCGACTCTGTAGTCAGAAACGTGAACCTAGAGACTCCAGCGGTCATAGTCCAATGCATTCCTGGGGCCAGAGCAGGCGACATCGAGTCAAATTTGAAAATGCTGGCTAAAAGTAACTGTAAATATTCCACAATTGTTATTCACGCCGGCATTAATGACATCCGTCTCCGGCAGTCGGAAGTCACGAAACTTAATATAGAATCGGTGTGTGAGTTTGCAAAAACGATGTCTGCCACTGTAGTATTCTCTGGGCCCCTCCCCAATCTGACCAGTGATGACATGTTTAGTCGCTCGTCATCCTTGAACCGCTGGCTGTCTGTGTGGTGTCCTAAAAATGACGTGGGCTACATTGACAATTGGAGCTCTTTTTGGGGAAAACCTGGTCTTATGAGACGAGACAGCATTCATCCCACTTTGGATGGTGCTTCTCATTTATCTAACAATCTGGCATCTTTTTTGTCCAAATTTCCAAAACCCTGACTACTCAGAGTTGGGACCAGGAAGCAGAGTCGCAGTCTTACACGCCTCTCTGCAGCTCCTCTTCATCCGCCACCCCTCAGCTTAGCCCCTGACTTCCCCATCAGAGAATAAAAATATAATGTATAAGCATCCCAAAGTGATAAAGCAAAATATTGGTAAAACTCAAATTAAACATAAAGCCTCTAAATTGAATGATTTGGCCTCTGTTCCTCCTCATAATTTAAAAATTAAATGTGGTTTATTAAATATTAGGTCTCTAACTCCCAAGTCTCTGTTAGTCCATGATCTGTTAATTGATCATCAGATCGATTTAATTTCCCTTACAGAGACTTGGTTAGGACAAGAGAATTATGTTGGTTTAAATGAATCAACTCCCTCTGGTTATTTAAACTGTCAAAATCCCAGAAGTTCTGGTCGTGGAGGAGGAGTAGCAACAATTTACCATTCCAAATTAGTAGTTAATGTAAAGCAAAAAACATGTTATAATTCCTTTGAGGGCCTGGTCCTCAGTATTGGGCACTTTAGCAATTTTAGGTTTAACCCAATTTTATTTGCCATAGTTTATCGTCCTCCATCAACCTGATAGAATAATTATAGTAGGGGACTTTAATATACATGTGGATGTAGATGGTGACTGCCTTAATGTGGCTTTTAATTCAATATTAGACTCGATTGGGTTTTCTCAGAAAGTAGGAAATTCTACTCATTACCTCCACCATACATTGGACCTTGTTCTGACATATGGCATAGAAATAGAAAATCTTGTAGTGTCTCCTCATATCCTTGTACTGTCAGACCATTGTCTGTTAACATTTGATTTTACTATTTCTGACTATTTGGCTCCTAAAGAAAAATATTATTACAGTAGATGCCTCTCAGATGATGCTGTTTCCAAATTTATGCAGATTGTTTCCTCTATGCCATGTGTCAACACAACGGAAATAAGCTATAGACAGCTTGCTCCTTCTGTAATTGATAACATGGTGGATAGTGTTTCAGCTTCTCTGCATCAGACTCTAGACTTGGTGGCCCCCTTAAAAAAGAAAAAGTCTAATCAGAGATTTCTAACTCCTTGGTTCAACACAGAAACTCGTAGCTTAAAACAGAAGACTCGTCAATTAGAAAGAAAATGGCGCTCTACTAATTTAGAAGAAATCTATTTAGCTTGGAGAAATCATCTTTTAATTTATAAAAAATCTCTTAGAAAAGCTAGAACAAGTTATTACTCTGCATTAATAGAAGAGAACAAGAATAATCCCAGGTTTCTTTTCAGTACTGTAGCCAGGTTGACAAAGAGTCAGGACTCTGTTAATCCTAGCATTCCCTTAGAGCTTACTAGTCAGGACTTTATGAACTTTTTCAATAATAAAATTTCATCCATCAGAGATAAAATCAATCAGATTCTTCCCACAGTTAACTTAAATACTGTAACTACTACAACTCCTTCTTTTGATGTCTGTCTTGATGAGTTTACTCCAATCGACCTTTGTGAGTTAGACAAAATAGTTTCCTCATCCAAACCTTCAACTTGTCTTTTAGACCCTATTCCTACCAGGTTATTTAAAGAAGTCTTCCCACTTATTGGTAGCTTTATTCTTCATATAATCAATTCTTCATTAACTTTAGGCCATGTACCGCAGGCTTTTAAAACGGCTGTAATTAAACCCTTACTCAAAAAGCCAACGCTAGATCCAGGAGCTTTAGCTAACTATAGACCAATCTCTAATCTCCCTTTCATTTCAAAAATCTTAGAAAGAGTTGTTGCTACGCAATTATTTGACCACCTGCAGGGAAATGGTTTACTTGAAGAGTTTCAATCTGGGTTTAGAATCCATCATAGTACTGAAACAGCCTTAGCGAAGGTCACTAACGACCTCCTCATTGCATCTGATAATGGACTAGTTTCTGTACTTGTCCTTTTAGACCTTAGTGCAGCTTTTGATACTATCGATCATAATATTCTACTTGATAGATTAGAACACTATGTTGGACTTAATGGAACTTCGTTGCAGTGGTTTAGATCTTATTTATCTGATAGGTTCCAGTTTGTTCATGTAAATAATGAGTTTTCTTTCAACTCAAAGCTTAGTCATGGAGTTCCACAGGGATCTGTGCTAGGCCCTACTCTTTTTAGTTTATATATGCTTCTGTTAGGCAACATTATTAGAAAGCACTGTATACATTTTCATTGTTATGCAGATGACACACAATTATACCTGTCAATGAAGCCAGATGATAGTAATCAATTAGCCAAGTTAGAAGCCTGTCTTAAGGAACTCAAAGCTTGGATGACTTGTAATTTCCTGCTATTAAATTCAGATAAGACTGAAGTCATTCTTGTTGGTCCAAAAAACCTTAGAAATTCCTTTCCAAATCAAACTTTCAGTTTGGATGCAGTTACTCTTTCTCTTAATAGCTCTGTGAGGAACCTTGGAGTTATTTTTGATCAGGATTTGTCCTTCAATTCACATATTAAATTTGTTTCTAAGACTGCCTTCTATCATTTGCGTAATATTGCCAAGATTAGGAGCATCTTGTCTCAGAGTGATGCTGAGAAGCTGATCCACGCTTTTGTTAGCTCGAGATTAGATTATTGTAACTCTTTATTATCAGGCTGTCCTAAAACATCTTTAAAAAGTCTTCAGCTGATCCAAAATGCTGCAGCAAGAGTTTTAACAGGTACTAGAAAGAGAGATCATATCTCTCCGGTTCTGGCCTCCCTTCATTGGCTTCCCATAGAGTTTAGAATTAAGTTTAAAATCCTTCTTCTTACTTACAAAGCTCTAAACAATCAGGCTCCTTTTTATTTAAAAGATCTGATACTACCGTATTATCCTAACAGAGCACTACGCTCCCAAAATGCAGGATTACTTGTAATACCTAGAATCTCCAAAAGTACAATGGGAGGCAGAGCCTTCAGTTATCAAGCTCCTCTCCTGTGGAATCAGCTGCCAATCTGGATTCGGGAGTCAGACTCGATCTCTGTTTTTAAGAATAGGGCTAAGACCTACCTTTTTGATATAGCCTACAATTAGGGAGGGATCATGTGTTTCTGAACCCTCCCTTAGTTATGCTGCCAATAGGTTTAGTCAGCCGGGGGACCTCCAGTAATGCACTGGGCCTCACTCCTTTCCTCACTCTCTATGAAATATTTTTTTTTGCTGGTCATTAACATTTGTTTGTTCTCTCCCATAGATTGAGTCCCCATCGTGCTGTTTGCTCTCTACATGTCTGTTCTTTTCTTCTTCTCTATCCCCTCACCCCCCAGCCAGTCGCAGCAGATGACTGCCCCTCCCTGAGCCTGGTTCTGCTGGAGGTTTCTTCCTGTTAAAAGGGAGTTTTTCCTCTCCACCGTCGCCAAGTGCTTGCTCACAGGGGATCGCCTGATTGCTGGGGTCTTTCTGCAACTGCGGGGATTCCCCGTCTACAGTTGATAGTGCTATGAGATGACTGTTGTTGTGAAATGGCGCTATATAAATAAAGTTGAATTGAATTGAATTGAATTGAATTGAATTGAATTAAATAAAGTTGAATTAAAATTAAGGAAGGGTGAAGAAAAGGACTAATAATTTTTGGCCCTGGGCAGCTCTAAGACTTGCAAAAATGCAGCCATGTGTTCAACTAATAAATCCAACCGGAGTAGTGGTAGAGCATCCACTCCATAGCGGGGAGGTTGTGGGTTCGAGCCCATTAAAAATAGGGTACTTTCCACCTTCTAGTTTGGTGCTCAGCATAAATAGAATGGAGAAAGAAAAGCTGGTTACCCAGTCACGGTGTACTCCTTGTGCCAGTCCCAAACCCAGGTAAATGGGGAAGGTTGTGTGAGGAAGGGCATCCAGTGTAAAATCCTTGCCAATATGTGGACCCACGATCAACTGTGGCAACCCCCAATAGGGAGGAGCCAAAAGTATGTATGTGTGTGCTTGTGTGTGTGTTCAACTAAGAAATAGCATTAACTTCTTGTCTTGATTGATGCTCGGGTTGGATTTTACCAAACTAACTTTCGTTGTCTTTTATTATACAATGACAAAAAACCAAACTAAGAAATTCTGCAAGTTCAGAAAGGTGGAATGTAAACAAATACTGTAGTTCTAGAAGAAGATAGAGCTTTAATTCAAAGTGAATTAAGCAAAGTACCATAGTCCATTATAATACTGAACATGCCAATTTGTCCAAAACAACCTCGGCAGACTTCTAAAATATCTAAATATCTAAACAAAAAAAGTTTTAAAATCACTTTTTCACCAAACAAATTAAGTAATATTCATGCGTAGTACATACTGTACATGTACTCTTTAACCATTCATTAGCAATGAAACTATTTTTATGGTTAAAAAAAAATCTATTTACAATGGAAACTCACCCAACTTCCACCAGATCCCATATCCAAGTCTCGGGGAAGAAAGTGCGCACTGTCTCTATGGGCTCAGGTGGAAGCGCTCCGGCACCTCCTCCGGAAGCAGGCACTGCTTCTCTATTAGGAGCAGTCACAGAAGGTCCCCTTAGCATAAACCCCATATCGTCATCATAGCGTTCCAAAGCTAAAAAAAATAAATAAATAAATAAATAAGAACATATGTATCACAATCAGAGAACAGCAGTTATGATAACAGCTGTTTAATTCTTGAAAGATTTATATAATTGATTTAAAAACTTCAACACTTTAAAAACGGGTTACCATAAGGGTTATAATGGTATATTCTTCCCATGAACTTGAGGCAAAAAGGCAATTTGATCATTAGGTTTGTTACCACCTTCAGTCCCACATTCTAGATAAGAAAAATAAATTAAAAAAACAACTGAATTAAACAGACATACACACATACATATATATACACACACACAAGTAATAATATTTTCATAAAGTACCTGAAAAACACCGTAGGCACCTTCATTCTCTTGATAATCACCATATGGCAAAATGGATCTTTTTGATCTGACAGGTAAGCATTCGCCAGCATCTTGAACTTCATATGGGATGTAGGAGAACTTTCTGACAGGTAGAAGGCCAAATATCTGAAAAGCGTGTTAAAAAAATGAATTTCCTTGAAAATTAAAAAAAAAAAAAGATTTATGGCCAACACTTATCTAGAAACAACCACTTTCCCCCTTTTTTGACAAAAATAGTAGTCATGTAAAAAAATTTGGACACCCCTTTAAATATTCGGTTCTTTATTAAGAAATGTTCACATATCTATGTCTAACCTTGTTTTTGTTTTTATTTGCATTTTTTAACATTTATTTTAGCCATTGTAAGTGGGAATGAATGTGGGGGGGTGTCCTAAAAAACATGGTGGGGTGTCCTAATTTATTCCTCACTTTACAGAAACTTTGAAAAAAGTCATTAATTCATTTTAATTGTTTAGTTGTATTATGTGAATCTCCCAGTATTTTTAACATTGATACTAAATATCCATATGTCCAAATATGTAAAAAAAAAAAAACAGGCTTATACAGGGTGTCCTAATTTTTTTACATGACTGTACATCTTCATTATTACATTAGGCTCATAATTTGTAGTATTCTTGTAATTGCATATGTACATACCCCATAACAAAGTCTACAGTGAACTGGAGGACATTACAGTGCAAAGGTGAATGCCATTGCTCCACACTGGTACCAGCAGTTACCTTTTCTGCAGTCAGAGTCTTCTCTGGTTCCATGATGAGGACGCTCTTGTCAACGGCACTCACACCACACAGAGAATGGGGCAGAGCCGTCACCTGCATTCTGGTCTCTTCTCCTGGGACAGCTGATGATGGAGAAAATTCCAACGACACCTGAAACACACAAATCACATGGTGTTGGCTTCTCTGGCGTGAGATTAGATTTACTCACTGATCATTCACAAAAGACAGGTGCACAAAAAAAAAAGATGGCTTGAGCTGTTCTAATTTTTAATTGTGGAGCATGTTATGGTTAAAATCCAGAATAATGACAGGATTCAAGATGTTTTGGCTCATCCTTCCGGGTTTTTACCACAAATATTGTATACATGTACCAGAGGTTGCACTAGACTGTTTTGCTATCTGTCATTTTGATAGTCAGGCTTGTAAAAAATTCTGTCATGATTCATTATTATCTGTCATTTTAATTGACTTTAATTAGATCGCCCTCAGTGTAATCTGTCAAATGACAGACAGCTTTCAGAATTTTCTGTCATTGCTGAAAAAAAATCTGTCAATGAAGGACAAATTTCAGTTGAAGCAACTTCTGATGTGTACAGTATTTGTAGCAAGAACATTTCTAGCTTTTTGGGAGAACTATGCAAGATTGTTTTTTTGGGGGTCCCTATTTTTTGAATGGGTAAGAGTTCAAACCCTTTATAATACAAGAAAATCTCTTCCCTCCAAACATAAAACAAAAAATAAACCTGGGTCCTTGTCTAGACTGAACAGAAAAAAATAAACAGAATAAAAGTTTAACTAGCATCTGGGCAAATGTTGCACATTTGAAAGAAAAAAGTTGTGAATTTTCATGAAAAATGTTGAAAATCTACAAGAAAAAAAGTCACAGATTTTATAAGAAAAAAGTTTCTAATTTATAAGAAAAAAAGCAAATTTATGAGAAAAAAATCTACAAATTTACATTTTTTTTTTCTGAAAATTTATGAGAAAAAAGCTGCAAATTAACAAAAGTTGAAGGTAATTTTAATTCTTCCTTGAAAACATCTTGAGTATGAACATGTAGTCTGGGGCCCCCAGTAGCTGAAACGGCCCATAGCATTTGTATATTTTGTGTTATAGTCACAACCGGCTCTGATTTACAGTTCTGTGTTTCAGCTGTTGGTTCATTTTTTCACAGCCACCTCCTCATACTGACCTTGTTAATGAAGCATTTTTCAGTGGAGAAGTCAGCATTGTGGGCGATCACATTTTTACTGGGGAGGACAACATAAGCCACAACCTGGATGTCTGGTGCCATCTCTGGAGAGACTGTTAACTTAAAGGACACCTCACCCTCATTCACTGAAAGAGCACATGAATTAAAATAAGTAAGTTTTCCAACAACTTTATCTACACATTATTAAAGAGTTCAAAAAAATTCCTAAATCCAAATTTAAAGGATAATATGATAGAATTCGCTGATCTTGTGATTAGAGTCACAGTTTACACACCTGTTTTATCTAGCAGCATAACTTTTTGAAATCCGTGCATAGCGATGGCTCCTCTGGATAAGACCTGAAAATTTTAGAAGAAATAATTAACACAAAAATAAATTTTGTTTTCATTTCTATTGTTGTATAGAACAAATGGTTCTTAAAACCTTTCATGGTCACAAAGCTAACTTTGGGCAGACATCTTTAGTCCCTCCACTGTCCTCAAAGCGGTCTGTAGTAGGGATGGGAATCACCACAGGCCACACAATGCAATAGTATCACGAAACACTTGGGCCACGATCCGATACTATTACAATCTTATGATACGCTTATTATTGCAATATCATACTGTATATTGCAATTTCCAATCCCAGTCTTTGTCTTGTCAAACTCCAAGCTAGATCTCAGCCATCCATCCATCCATCTATCCATCCATCCCTCCCTCCCCATTTTTCCAGAAGTCTGGTTCGCAGCGGCAGTGTTATGGTTTGATCTCGTCCACGCTCGAGCCATGCACTATTTTCGCCCATCTGACGGCTGTGTGCCCCTTTTGGCTCTCCAAGCCTTTATTGTGACAGCACTCGGAGGGGCTTCCGGCTGTCAGAGCTGTCAGCTGAGTCGCATTTCGCCTCATCAGTGGCTCCCTACTTAAGAGGGCAGCTGGGAGCGAAATATGCAACAGTCTCGTCAAAAGCTTCCCGTTGGTCAGATGTTGTTTGAGCATCCCGCTGTTCAGACGTAGACTATCCTTCATCTGTATTCGTAAGTGTGTCTCCTTGTGTATCCATTTTCCGTTGTCATTGACTGTATTTCGTTGTAGTGTGTTTTAGCCCCCCGTGGCTTGTTATTTTGTCATTTCACCCTTCCTTTAATAAAACTGTGCAAACTCACCGGTGATTTGTGGCGTCTTATGATGGCTCGTGTGGGCCATCCATGACAGGCAGCAGTTCAAGCAGAGAAGCCCAGACTTCCCTCTCCCCAGCCACCTGCTCCAGCTCTTCAGAGAGGACACCATAGCGTTCCCAGACCAGCTGGAAGGCAAAGTCTCTCCAGCGTGTCCTGGGTCTGCCCCGGGGTCTCCTCCCAGTGGGATGTGCCTGAAACATCTCAAGTAGGAGGCATCCAGAAGGCATCCGATCAGATGCCCAGACCACCTCAGCTGGCTCGTTTCAACGTGGAGGAACAGCAGCTCTGAGCCTCTCCCAGATGACTGAGTTTTTCACCCCATCTCTAAGGATGAGCCCAGCAATCCTATGGAGAATGCTCATTTCAGCCACTTGTATCCGCAATTTCATTCTTTCGATCATTATCCAAAGCTCATGACCATAGGTGAGGGCAGGAACGTAGACTGAGCGGTAAATTGACAACTTCATCATAGAGCTTAGCTCCCTCTTCACCACAACAGACTAGTACAATGTCCACATCACTGCAGATGCTTCTTTGATCCGTCTGTCAAGCTCCCACTCCATTCTGCCCTCACTTGTGAATACAACCCTCCACTTGGGGCAGGAGCTTGTCCCCAACCTGGAGAGGACAATTCACTTTTTTCTAGATGAGGCCCATGGACTTGGACTTGGAGGTGCTGATTCTCATCCCAGCTGCTTCATACTCAGTAGCAAACCATCCCAGTAAGATCTGCAAGTCATTGTTGGATCAAACCAACAGGACAACATCATCTGCAGACAGCAGAGATGAGATCCTGTAGTCACCAAACATGACACCCTATGTTCCTTGGCTGCACTTAGAAATCCTGTACGTAAAAATTATGAACAGGATTGGGGACAAAGGGCAGCCCTGGCGGAGCCCAACTCTCACTGGGAACGAGTTCGACTGGGTGTTGGCAATATGAGCCAAACTCTCGCAACAGTCGGATAGAGACCAGATAGCTTGTAGCAACAAGCCCGATACCCCATACTGTCAGAATGTGGGCTGGTCTCATGTCCTCACTTTTATTTCTAGTTTATTTTCCTTGTCACCAGGACATGGAGTCCAGCCCACATCCATGCTTTGAGTTTACTATTGTATGAATATTTGTCTCCTATGTTTGTGTGTATTATTATTATTATCTTGATTCTGTATTTCCCCTGCTTCAGCTTTAGTTAGGTCATTGTGTTTATTTTTGTTATGTCTCTATTTATGTTCCACAGATTTGCCATATATTTCTGTTTATTATTATTGCCATAATCTCTGTTTTGTTTTATTTGCATCCATGCATTGTCCTTAGTTCTGGTTTTCATGATGTCATCGATATCCCCATCTTAGCTTTAGTTCTCTATTGTGCTGGTTATTATTATTATAATTGTGTTTACGTTCTTTGTGGTGGTCTTGAGTTTTGAGTTGATGTGTATGTTTATTTCTGTCCTAGTCTAGTTTGAGTTTTGTCTTGCTGTCTTGTTATGTTCCTGATTACCCACGGCTGTTTGTGTTTTGGTTAATGAGCTCTGCTCTATTTAAGGAATGCAGCCTGTTACCTGGGTGTGGCGTCCTAACATTAACTGGTATCTTACACACACTTCAAGCCTGTCTTTTGTTGTAACTAAGCCTGTGAGTGTTGTCTAGAATTACCTTGCCTAGTCTTGCCAAGTTTTGCCTGGCCTTTTAGTTTTGTTTCAGCCCACAAGCTGAGCATTTTTCTGTTAATAAATCAGCAAACTTATTTCACAGCTTTTGGGTCTTGTTTTCTGCCCAGCCTGGGGACCCACCATAACACATACTCCCGTAGCCCCCCCCCCCCCCACAAGAGACCATGAAGAGCACGGTCAAATGCTTTCTCCAAGTCCATGTAGACACACATGTAGACTGATTGAGCAAACACGCATGAATCCTCAAGGATTCTTGAGAGAGTCAAGAGTTGGTCTGATGTGCCATAGCCAGGATGAAAACCACATTGCTCCTTCTGAATCTAAGGTTCAACCAACGGCTGAATTCTCCTCTCCAGTACCCTGGCATAGACCTTCCCAGAGAGGCTGAGGAGTGTGATCCCCCAAAAGTTGGAACACACCCTCCAGTCCTCCTTCTTAAAGACAGGAACCAGCACCTCAGTTTGCCATGCCGAAGGCACTGTCCCCGACCTCCATGCAATGTTGCAGAGACGTGCCATCCATGACAACCCCCGGGTTCCGGCCACCTAAGAGTTTTTAATGGACTGAAAACTCAATTGTTTTTATTACTCTGGTACTTAAATAAGTAAGTTTGTGTTTGCAGCATGTATCAATGATTCTTAATAAAGTATCACGATATTAGTGTCTCTGAATTGATACAGTATCACCGCCACAAAGTATCACATCGATTGTTTACCCACCCCTCGACTGTAACTAATTAAACTTACAGCAGAGGAAATAAGTATTGAACACGTCAACATTTTTCTCATTAAACATATTTCCGATGGAGCCACTGACCTGAGATTTTCACCAGATATCAGTAACAACCCAAATAATCCATACATACAAAGAAATCAAGTCAACTGTGTTCACAAAACAAGTTATATTTAATAAAATGTAATGACACAGGGAATACGTATTGAACATGCTTGGTGAAATTCATTTAATATTTAGTAGAAAAGCCTTCGTTGGTAATAACAGCTTCCAGATGCCTCCTGTATGGAGAAACTAAGCACAGGCATTGCTCAGGAGTGATTTTAGCCCATTCTTCCACACAAACTGTCTTCAAATCTTGAAGGTTCTGTGGGTGTCTTCTATGAACTCTGATCTTCAGTTCGTTCCATAGATTTTCAATTGGATTCAGGTCAGGTGACTGACTGGGCCATTCTAGCAGCTTTACTTTCCTTCTCTGGAGCAAGTTGAGAGTTTCCTTGACTGTGTGTTTGGGATCATTGTCTTGCTGAAATGTCCACCCTCGTTTCATTTTCAGCATCTTGGCAGATAACAATAGGTTCTTATCAAGGATGTCTCTGTACATTTGTCCATTCATCTTTCCTTCATTTATATGAAGTCTGCCTGTACCATGTGCTGAAAAACATCGCCACACCATGATGCTCCCACCTCCAAACTTCACTGTTGGTATGGCGCAGTGCCATTTCTCCTCCAAACATGCTGTGTGTTGTGGCATTCAAAAAGTTCAGTTTTGGTCTCATCTATTCTCCCAGTATTTTACTAGCTTGCCCAAATGTTGTGCAGCAAACTTTAAACAAGCTTTAACATGACTTTTCTTCAGCAAGGGAGTCTTGCGATGTGAGCAGGCATTGAGTCCATGTCAGTTGAGTGCATTACTTATTGTTTTCTTTGAAACAACAGTACCTGCTAACTAAAGGTCTTTCTGGAGCTCTCCATGAGTGGTCTTTGGCTCTTGGATAACTCTTCTGATAATTCTTTTGACTCCTCTGTCAGAAATCTTGCGAGGAGCTCCTGGTCGTGGCCAGTTTATGATAAAATGATGGATCCAACAGTGCTCACTGGAACATTCATCAGTTTAGAAATGCACCTGTAGCCACTGTCATCATTGTGTTTTGCAACAATAAGTGTCAGAACATGGGTTGGACCCCCGACCTCGCCTTGAGTGAATTTTTGTATTATTTTCTGTGCTTTGGCTCTCATTATTATTAGTATCTTAGTTCTGTGTTTTCCCTGCCTTTGCTCTAATTTATATGGTCATTAGGGTAATTATTTACAATATATCTGAAAAATGTCCCTGTCTCTTCTTGCGCTCTGTATGTTCATTGTCATTGTTGTCCGGGTCTCTGTCATAAGCATTGCCTGAGTTATGTCTCCCCTGGTCCTGTATTGTTGTCTCATGTTTACCTTTTGTCTCAGTCCCTCATGTTTTCTGTATGTGTTGCCATGCCCTCCTGTCTGATTGCCCCTGAGTGTTCCAACCTGTTCTATGTTATCTTGATTGCTCCCTTGTCTATTTATGTCAGCCTGAGTCTCTGTCCAGTGTGGTGTCCTACAATCATGCTACATGATCAACATGTACCCTGTCTAGTCTGTTTATCCTGCCTGTATCCGACCATGCTTTTTGCCTGCCAAGGTTGTGTTTGCTGTGCCTGTCAGCTTATTTATTTTCTGGTTTGGCCCTCGAGCTGTGTTTGGGTAACCAGCTCAAATAAAAAAACTGTTGAACTTGAGTCTTGTATCTGGGTCCTGCATCTACAACTTGTGACAATAAGGTTGCAAAGGTCAAGAGAGAGCTCTTTGCTTCTACCAATCACAAGTTCTTTGCAGTGTGACAATCTGATAATCACAGACCTTTTAAAGGCTATCAGTCAGGACTTAACCACATGAAATTAATTTGTACTCATGGGGGATGGGATCGCTTCCAAAATTCTGATGGATTTCAGCTGGTTTCTTGGCTTTCTATGCCTTTTTGCACCTCTTTTTCTTCATGCATTCAATACTTATTTCCTGTGTCATTACACTTTAAAAAATATAACTTGTTTTTTGAACACAGCAGCCTTGATTTCTTTGTATATATGGATTACTTGGGTTGTTACTGATATTTGGTGAAAATCTCACGTCAGTGGCTCCATCAGAAATATGTTTAATGAGAAAAATGTTGATGTTTTCAATACTTATTTTTCCCTGTTGTATGTACTCAGACATCTTCTTTCAGCAGCTCCTTTTAGGCCAGGGGTGTCCAAACATGTGCCATGGAGGGCTAAGACTGTGCAGGCTTTACCTCCAACCAGTATCTTCAACAGCAGATTCCACTGAATTTCTTCCCACGGATTCTAACTGATTCTCACTGATAAGTGAAAACACTTGCTGAAGAGACTGGG
The DNA here is from genome assembly GCA_020510985.1 of Pholidichthys leucotaenia. Lineage (NCBI taxonomy): Eukaryota > Metazoa > Chordata > Actinopteri > Cichliformes > Pholidichthyidae > Pholidichthys > Pholidichthys leucotaenia. Next base: position 69,745,330 of record CM035847.1, read on the forward strand.
TAGAGGTAAAACCTGCAGGGTCTTGGCCTTCCATGGCACATGACTGGATGACTGGACACCCCTGCTTTAGGGGTTGATACAGCGGACAATCTGCCTCCATCTCACCCTATCCCTTGCATCTTCCTCTGTAACATCAACTCTCTCCATGTCCTCCTTCACTACATCCATGAATCTTCTGTGGTCTTCCTCTTTTCCTCCTGCTTGGCAGCTCTATCTTCAATATCCTTTGCCAATATATCCCCTGTCCCTCCTCTGCACATGTCCAAACCATCTCAGCGTTGCTTCTCTTACTTTGTCTCCAAACCACTCAACCTGAGCTGTCCCTCTGATATACTCATTTCTAATCTTGTCCTTCCTAGTCACTCCCAATGAAAATTTTAGTGTCTTCAACTCTGCCACCTTCAGCGCCACCTCCTATCTTTTTGTCAGCGCCACCATCTCCAAACCATAGATCATAGAAGGTCTCACTACTGTCTTGTAAATCTTCCCTTTCACACTTGGTACTACCTTTCTGTCACAAATCACCCCTGACAGTTGTTTCCACCCACTCCACCCTGCCTGCACTCTCTTCTTCACCTCTCTTGTGCATTTTCCATTGCTTTAGATGGTGGACCTGGGGATGGGCATATCGATACTCAAGTGTCAATACTTCAATACCAGCTGGTCTATACTTTGGAGTCGACACTTTAAAATATCGCAATACCACCGTGCTAATACAAAACTTGCAATTTGTTTTCACTTCTGAGAGTTTTAGGCATTAAATTTATGTGTGAAATGTGTGAGCAGAGTGAGTTCAGCAATGTTGCAGGCGGCAGAAGAAGTATTACAGAAGAAGTATTACTTCTGAAATGTTACACCATTCATCCAAATTCTATGGTGATACCAAGCACCACAACTGTGAAAAATAAACAAAATAAGCACTATTTAAGTTTGTAAAATAATAGTGTAAAAATAAATAAATAAATAAATAAATAAATAAAAATTAAAAAAAAAACATTGCATTGTGAAAAACATTACACATACGTATATGCTGCTTGGTATCACCATAGAATTTGTATGAATGGTGAAACATTTCAGAAGTAAAAAAGTACTTGAATCCAGTTGACTTGACTGAGCTTTCATACAGCATACTTGAATGCCTGAATGACTGAGAAACTTCACCAAATTAAGAAATTGAATTAATTTTGCATTCATTTTGTCGTAATTATTTTTACTATAGTTGAATTATATTTCATTTTATTTTTATTTACTTTGCTCATTGTTCTCTTTTATTATCATTTTATAAGCATTTCTTTCAAGTATTTATTTCATGAGTTTTATTCATATTGCCCTGGCAATAAAGTTGTTTATGAAACTGCAATCATGTGATTTTCCTTTAAGGGGCAAAAAGTATTAGTATCGAAGAAAAAGTCACATAAATTAATGATATCGTATCGAAAGGAAAAATGCTGGTATCGCCCATCCCTAGGTTGACCCAGGTATTTAAACTTATCTACTTTCACGACCGCCACTCCTTCCATCTTTCCCGTTCCACCTGCCTCCCTCTCATTCATACTCATGTATTCTGTCTTGCTTCCAATGTCTTTCATTCTTCTTCTCTCCAGAGCATACTGCCACCTCTCAAGGTTCTCTTCCACCTGCTCCCTACTCTCACTGCAGATCACAATGTCATCTGCAATTATCATGGTCCACGGAGACTCCTGCCCAACCTCGTCTGTCAGCCTGTCCATCACCATGGCAAACAAGAAGAGGCTCAGAGCCGATCCCTGATATAATCCCACCCCCACCTTGAACCCATCTGTCACTCCTACAGCACACCTCACCACCGTCTCGCTGTCCTCATACATGTCTTGCACCACCCTCACATACTTCTCTGCCATTCCTGACTTTCTCATACAGTACCACACTTCCTCTCTTGGCACCCTATCATATGCTTTCTCTAGATCCACAAAGACACTGTTCAACTCCTTCTGACCTTCTCTATACTTCTCCATCAGCACTCTTAGAGCAAACATTGCATCTGTAGTACTCTTTTTTGTCATGAAACCATACTGCTGCTCACTGATTGTCACCTCTCCTGTTAACCTGGCTTCAACAACTCTTTCCCATATCGTCATAGTGTGGCTGATCAACTTTATGCCTCTAGTTACTACAGCTATGAGCATCACCTCTGTTCTTGAAAATTGGTACCAAAACACTTCTCCACTCCTCGGGCATCCTCTCACTCTCCAAGATTGTGTTAATTAAACAATCTGGTTAAAAAGTCCATTGCCATCTCTCCTAAATATCTCCATACCTCCACAGGTATGTCATCTGAACCAACTGGCTTTCCATTCTTCATCCTCTTCAAAGCTGCCCTCACTTCTACCTTGCTAATCCTCAGGACTTCGTTGTTCACTCCTTTTCTACTTCCTTAGTGTCCAGCCTCTCATACAACTCACTATATGCCTTATCCTTTGCCACCTCTCTCTTTGCCATGCGCCTAGATTCCAAATACTCCTGTCCACTTTCTTCATCTCCCTGACCATCCCACTTTTTCTTTGCTAATCTCTTCCTTTGGATACTTTCCTGTACCTCCTCATTCCACCACCAAGTCTCCTTGTCTTTCTTCCTCTGTACACTGGATACACTACATACATTTCTACTCGTTTCCCTCAATACTTTTGCTGTACTTTCCCAGTCATCTGGTAATTCTTCCCTACTACCCAGAGCCTGTATCAACTCCTTCCTGAACTCTGTGCAAGCTTCTTCCTTATGTAACTTCCCACATTTAATCTTTGGCTCTGCCTTCACTGTTTTCACCTTCTTGCTTTCCAAAGTCATTCTACAGACTACCGTCCGATGCCGTCTCGCTACATTCTCCCCTGACACCACCTTGCAGTCTCCTATCTCTTTCATATTTCTCCTTCTGCATAAGATGTAGTCCACCTCTGTGCACCTTCCTCCACTCTTGTAAGTCACCCTATGTTCCTGTCTCTTCTTGAAGTATGTGTTCACCACAGCCATTTCCATCCTTTTAGTAAAATCAACAACCATCTGTCCTTCCACATTTCTCTCCTTAAGACCATACCCAAGACCTCCTCATCACCTCTGTTCCCTTCACCTACAGTATCTCACAAAAGTGACTACACCCCTCACATGTTTGTAAATATTTTATTATATCTTTTTATGGGACGACACTAAAGATATGACACTTTGACACAATGTAAATGTCACAAGCTGAGCACTGGAAGTTTCTGCCATGCTTAGTCTCGTGGCTTTTTCTCTGTATTTATTTATTTAGTGTATTTTATGCTTCTTGGGTTTCTGTATTCGTGTACTGGTTGCCATTTTCCTTTTTATGTTCTAGTTCTGTTACACTTTTATATTGTATTAATTTAGTCTGCTTGAGTTGATATTTTATTCTTTATATCTTTATATTTTCACTGTTGTGGTGCCATGTTGAACTTCCAGTGACCAGTATGAGAGAGTGTGAGAACGAGAACACCAAATTTGACACACCTGCTCTCCATTCACCCCTGAGACCTTGTAACACTAACAAGTTACTAACAAGTCACATGACACCGGGGAGAGAAAATGGATAATTGGGCACAATTTGGATATTTTCACTTAGGGGTGTACTCACTTTTGTTGCCAGTGGTTTACACATTAATGGCTGTGTGTTGAGTTATTTTGAGGGGACAGCAAATTTACACTGTTATACAAGCTGTACACTGACTACATTGTATCAAAGTGTCATATCTTCAGTGTTGTCACATGAAAAGATATAATAAAATATTTACAAAAATTGAGGAGTGTACTCACTTTTGTGAGATACTGTACATGTCCATTAAAATCTGCTCCAATCACCACTCTCTCCCCACTGGGAACACTCTTTACCGCTTCATCCAGCTTACTCCAGAATTCCTCTTTCCCTTCTACCTGACATCCAACTTGTGGGGCATACGCTCCGACAGCATTCAACATCACACCTTTGACTTCTAGCTTCAAGCTCATGATTCTGTCTGACTCCTTCTTTACCTCCTGAACACTCTTCACATACTCTTCCTTCAAAATTACTCCTACTCCATTTCTCTTCCTGTCTACACCATGGTCGAACAGTTTAAATCCCCCTCCAATGCTCCTAGCCTTGCTTCCCTTCTATCTGGTTTCTTGAACACACAGTATATCTACCTTTCTTCTCTCCATCATATCAGCCAACTCTCTACCTTTACCAGTCATAGTCCCTATATTTAACATCCCAACTCTCACCTCCACACTTCTACGTTTCCTTTTCTCTCTCTCCCTCCTAACACAACTTCCCCCTCTCCTCCTCCTTGATCTTCGACCAACAGTAGCCCAGTTTCCACCAGCACCCTGTCAGTTAATGGCACCGGTGGCAGTCATTGTTAACCCAGGCCTCGACCCATCCAGTATGAACGTCCCATTCGTCATGATCCGTATGTTTGATTTGGCAAAGGTTTTACGTTGGATGCCCTTCCTGACACAACTCTTCCCATTTACCCAGGCCTGGGACCGGCACTAGGAGTACACTGACTTATGTACCCCCTGTGGCTGTATGTGTATGTGCTACATACTCAGCAACTATGGTCAAACACACCATGATGGCATTTATGATGCATGTATCTCCATTTCACAAAATGAACACAAATACTAATTAAGGGTCTGACTGTTTTGCCAGAAATGCCCAAAGTTCAGAACACCACACCCTTCAGATGGCTACAACCCCCGCCCATCCCCATTATGAGAGACGACAGGTGATATACCACTGAAGACTTAAATCTTTCTGTTACTGCTTGGGGTCCCTTTCTTTACTTTTTGATCATCTCGGCAGGGACAAATTATGTATACATATGTATTTACTGTGACGTAATGGGGCAGCTGTGATTTAAAGTGCAGTCGACCTTTGACCACAGGGTTGGTGGTTTGATTCCTGCTCTCTTTGCGGTCTGCATGTCAAAGTGTCCTTAAGCAAAACAGTGAACCTTAAGTTGCTCCTGGTGGGTCAGGCCAGTACCTTGCATGGCAGCTCGACCACCATCTGTGTGAATGTGTGTGTGAATGGGTGGATAGCAGGATCTGTAAAGCCCTTGGGTCATCCAGAGATGATGAATAGGGAAATATATGTGAACAGTATTTTAATGACTCCCATCTGCCCTAATCCTTTACCTGACATATAACCCAATTCATCAGTGAGTGTGGACTTTTTCTTGTTTTCTTAAGTCAGTTATCTTTATATATGCTTCATTTGGAAAGGGACCAAATGAAAAGTTCCAGCATCATCTCCTTACCCCAGTGTATATTTGTGATTATAACTAAATATTATTTTCATCCAATCATCCACAGTTCATGACCAAACCCAGCCACAGGGGGTGCACAAGCCAGAGTATTCCTCGTGCTGGTCCCAAGCCCAAGTAAGTGGAGAAGGTTGTGTCAGGACGGGTATCTGGCATATAATCTCTGACATATCAAACGTGTGGATCATGATGAATGGCACTTCCACACCGGATCGGTTGAGGCCTGGATTAGCAATGACACCCCACCACCACCACCAGTGCCATTACTGGGTGCCAGTGGAAATTGGGCTACTGTTCGTCGAAGATCACAGAGGAGGAACAGGGGGAGGCATGTTTGGAGGCAGACAAAGAAAAGGAAAGGCAGAAGTGTGGAGGTGAGAGTAGGGATTTTAAATGTAGGGACTATGACTGGTAAAGGGAGATAGTTGGGTGACGTGATGGAGCGAAGAAAAGTAGATATACAGTGTGTACACAAAACCAGATGGAATGGAAGCAAGGCTAGGAGCTTTGGATGTAGGTTTAAACTGTTCTACCATGGTATAGGTAGGAAGAGAAATGGAGTAGAGATAATCTTGAAAGAAGAGTATGTGAGGAGTGTCAAGGAGCTGAAGAGGGAGTCAGACAGGATCATGAGTTTGTAGCTAGAAATCAAAGGTGTGATGTTGAATGTTGGTTGTGTGTATGCCCCACAAGTTGGATGTCAGGTAGAAGAAAAAGAGGAAATCTGGAGTAAGCTGGATGAAGTGGTTGAGACTGTTCTGGGGTGGGGTGGGGGGGTTGCAGTGATTGGAGCAGAATTTAATGGGCATGTAGATGAAGGGAACAGAGGTGATGAGGAGGTGCTGGGTAAGTTTGGTGGTCAGGAGAGAAATGTGGAAGGACAGATATATGGATGGAAATGGCTGCAGTGAGCACATATTTCAATAAGATAAAATAGCGGAAGAAGGTGCACTCACAAGGTAAACTACATCTTATGGAGAAGAAGCAATCTGAAAGAAATGGGGGACTGGCAAGGTGGTGTCAGAGGAGAATTTAGCTAGGCAGCATTGAATGGTAGTCTGTAGGATGACTTTGGAAAGCAAGAAGAAGTGAGTGAAGGCAGAGCCAAGGATTAAGTGGGGGAAGTTACAGAAGGAAGAAGGTCATACAGAGTTCAGGAAGGAGCTGAGACAGATTCTGGGTGGTAGGATAGCATTACCAGATGACTGGGAAAGTACAGTAATAGTATTGAGGGAAATGGGTAGAAAGGTATGTGGTATATCCTCTGGACAGAGGAAACAATATAAAGTATACAAAATAATTAAAAAAAATAAAAAGGGCAGCGTGGTGGTGTAGTGGTTTAGAGTATTTGGAGTCTCGGCATAGAGAGAAGTAGCAAACGAAAAGACATAGGGAGTTAGTTGTATGAGAGGCTGGATACTAAGGAAGGAGAAAAGGATGTATTGATTGGCTAGACGGAGAGATTGAGCTGGAAAGGATGTGATATACTCAACAATTCCTTTCACAAGTTATTTGAGGACAACCTGAGAAATTACTCACCAGATACACCACATCCACAGGGCCAGAGGCTTCTCCCACTACAGTGTATTTAATGGAGATTTCCTCTTCCATGTCACATGGAAGTGCTTTATCCTTCCCCTTCACCTCCACAGAGCTGGCTGTTCTAGTGTCAGGAGAGGAAGCTTCAGAAACAGACAATAAATGGATTCCAGTCTGATAGTGAGGAGTTCTGTATCCTGGGTAGTCCAGTGTTGGTCTAAGGCTTGCCTAATGATGGAAAAATTTGATGTGGAAAGGTGTGGGGAAAAAAAATTATATATCTGATCGTTAATACGGAGGCACCATGGCAGATATAGGATATTTAAATGGTTTGAGGTTTAGCTTTCAATGAAAACATTCTAAAAAAAAATAACACAAATAAGTGAACTTCAAACTTTATTGCAACCACCTACTTACATGGAGGGTGACGTCCTGTCGAAAACTATCTGTACTGAATGAGAACGAGGCAATACCGTTGCTGTCAGTTGTGACATTTTGCAGTGAACGTGCAGACCACGTCTCACCTTCAAACACGTATACCAGTGTGTCAGTGATAGGTGTATCATTGTAGTACACAGCTTTAACCTGTTGAAGAACAATGCTATATCACTGAGATTCCACATAATTTACTACCACTTTTACAGGGAATAAAATATCACTTACTTTTCCTTCAAAATTTGATCCTTTATCATAAATCTTGGGAGTGTCAATGAACGACACGTTTCCGAGAACATATGAAATGCTCATTCTTTTCTCAGATGGATATGAAACACCTGAAACAAAGAGCCTTCATGTTACAACAATATGAAGCTTATACCATTTAAAGACACAAAACTGCAACTTGCCTGTTCCCTCCTCTTCCACTTTGGCCGTGACATTTAACACATCCTTCATTGCCTTTTCGCTCATTTTAGTAAAAGCTGACATCTTGAACGTCAAAGCAGCACAGCCCATCTTGTCTGCCTATAAAGTGTTAAAGCACTTTAAAACGATGCAACACATTAGGCTTTCTTACATGTACAGAGCTTATGTTTTAAAGGCTGTTCATATAATACCAGCCTGAAGCATCTCAATTCAGATCAGACAAAAAAAAAAACTTGAACAGTGTGACCTGTAATGTGAACATAGCCAGAGTGTCAGACACTCATGAGAATATTTAAGAACACATTTCTGAGAACGATTTTAGAGTTATAGCATGGGACATGTCATACATTTTGTAATGCAATAGCAATTAGTAAAATAGATAAGCCTTTATTAGTCCCACAATGGGGAAATTCCAGGATTGCAACAGCACAGGGATAGCAACACTCAGAGCAATAATTAAGAAGATAAGAAAAATAAGAGCAGTGAATATACATATGTACACATAAATATATAAATATATATACACAGTGCGGTGCATTGTAGCTAGATGGAATAAACAGCATAACCGTCTACTTAGTTATCCTACATAGTATGAATATGTACCCATAGTCACCCTCCGTAGGCTCCCTGGTCCAAATGTATCCTACATGTGCTAATTTTGCACATCTTTTTTTTTTTATGACACCCCAGGAACAACAACTGCTTTAGCCAACAAATGTTTGTGAAATCAATTAAGAGAATCCTGTTACCAGCCCGAAAACAAACACACAAACAAACAAACAAATAAACATCCAGCAAAAGAGTCCAAATGTGCAGCCAAGGATGTTCATATTTTTAAAATATAATATAGTGTAAAAGCTGTTTTATTAGTCTTAAAAGCCCCAGTGGATTGCCACCTGGGGATGTGAGTGCCATAGTGATCCCAGGAGCTATGCTGTTAGCGATGTTGCACTCGACACCACCCACTCAACACTGATTCGAGCAAAATAAAGCGCAAGTGTTATGAGCAGTGCATCGAGTGCTGTTTCAGCACGCCCACAGTCATGTCACCGTAGCAAGCAAGGCCTCGTAATGTCGATCACATCACGTGACTTGAGGGCTTGCAGGAAGTTTGAGAGGGAATTAGTTTTTGTTTGTTTGTTTGGTTTGTATTGTTTGTTCCTGCCATCCAATTCTGAATAGACCTCGGATGGCCAAATGCTCAAAAAAAAAGTATCCACCTTATTCCTGAGGACTGTAGAAAAGATTATGGGCGCAACTTACGGTTTCGGCCAAAGTAGTGTTAAATCAATCAGCAAGAGTGGAGTAGTGGGGCATCTAAAATAGCATTTTTAAAAGTTTTTCAAATTCATTTTAATGTATAGTCCACATACGTGTTTTGCACTCAAGTGGCAGCTAATTTCAGCACTTGTAGTTGTATGTTTTGAAAGTTTTGGCGTAGTTCTGGTACTTGTTGCCGGTGTTCGTGGTTGTGTCATAGAATGCATAAATGTAGGCTTCTCTCCGGCAATGCGTAGCTCACGCACTGAAAACTAAAAAGGACTGTTGGTGTGATCATTGGTACAGATGCAAGAGCACCAGGTATGTTTTCACTTGTATGACTGTTACAGAGCTGACGTTTATAAGTCATATAGACATTGACATTGACATTGATTTTTATTTGAACATTCTAAAAAGAAAAGAAGAAGAGAATTCAAAACAAAACAAAAAAGACAAGCCAAAAATAAAATGTTCAAAAGGAGTGGGAAGAAGCCAACGCTTATATAGTCCCACCCCTTTTCCATACCCAACAAATTACAGTATCACTCATAATCATCATTATCCCACAACCACATTCACCATAATACACCCATAGTCAAATTATACAACAAAAATGACACAACAATGACAGTCCATATTGACAACAATGACAACAATATATGTCACCAGATGCAAGGCTGCATGAAGTAAAATAATAAATAAAAAATAGTAACAGTTTGCTTCCAAAGGCTTAACGATTTAAGAAAGATATCAATTTTTTTTTTTTTTTGGGGGGGGGGTTGCATTCGTTGCACTGCCTTGGAACGATATGGACTTGATATTAGCAGCTTCAGCATGCATTAATTTTTAAATTATCACAAAATATACACTACCGTTCAAAAGTTTGGGGTCACTTAGAAATTTCCTTATTTTTGAAAGAAAAGCACTTTTTTTCAATGAAGATAACTTTAAACTAATCAGAAATACACTCTATACATTGCTAATGTGGTAAATGACTATTCTAGCTGCAAATGTCTGGTTTTTGGTGCAATATCTACATAGGTGTATAGAGGCCCATTTCCAGCAACTATCACTCCAGTGTTCTAATGGTACAATGTGTTTGCTCATTGTGTCAGAAGGCTAATGGATGACTAGAAAACCCTTGTGCAATCATGTTAGGTCTGCAATGCTGTAATTGCTGCAAATGGAGGATTCTTTGATGAAAGCAAAGTTTGAAGGAAAAAATTATTATTTCAAATGCAAATCATTATTTCTAACCTTGTCAATGTCTTGACTATATTTTCTATTCATTTTACAACTCATGGTGGTAAATAAATGTGACTTTTCATGGAAAACACAAAATAATTGTCTGGGTGACCCCAAACTTTTGAACGGTAGTGTAGATCAATAAAATTTTGAACAATTGTCAGAAAATGTCTGTACATGTTAAGTTAAATAACAAGCATTCATAGCATGACGGCAGCATGAGTATTTTAATTTAAATTAAAACAAAGCACAGTGTTGTGGTTCTTTGTGACTCTGACTAGATTCTGCATCTGCTCTGAGGTAAATATGATTATGTCCAACACCTTTTAACAAAATGCATCCGACTTTATTGCGGTGGAGACATTGATATACTGTCACAATCTGAGCGTGAGGGGAATTCCACCGTGCTCTGTCCCCTTGTCCCCTTTCCTTTTTTTGTATAATGTTGTACTTTAGAGTTCTTATCCTTGTTATTTTATCTTTAGTTGGTTTTCACATATCCTGTATCGTTTTGTTGTTTGGCTTATTTTTCTGGTTACTGTCATATCCGGCTCTAGGGAGCCGGGCAATCAGAGCCAGGGACAAGCCAGTGAGTCGTGATGGTTTATTTTGGGTAAGGGATAAGGGATGAGGAGAGCACAGATACTCATGCAGAGGTACACTCACAGGTTGCACAGCGCAGAGGTAAGCAGCTCGTACCGGACGTGGGGGTAACAAGACGTACATACTCACAGCGGGATACAAACACAGGAATGCTGCAAGAGGAGTATAAGCTGACACCAGACGAAGGGGCTTCAGCTTAGCAATGTGTTTATGTCGCAGCCCCGAGTCATCGAGGCTGCTCCTATTTATCCTCATTGGCAGCGCCCCAGCTGATGAGGACTAATTGGCCCCAGCCGTCTGTAATGCTGCCAGCTGGGAGCCTGCTGAGACGCTGCTCAATGGGAAAAGGGAAAACATGGGCTGAGTGCCGAGACGGCATCCCAACCCATGGTGACAGAGCCCCCCCTCAAGGTCGGGCTCCTGAACGACCAGGAACATCCCAGCCCCCCCCCCCCCACCACCACCTAGGGTGGGGGGAAGGGAGGCAGGACCAGAGGGGAAGAAGCCAAGGGAAGGACAACACCAATGGGGCAATGTAGGGTAGCGTGAAAAAAAAAACAAAAACCCAAATACAACACTGACAAAACAGGGAATAATTAACCCAAGTGCAGATGGGGAGAAGAACTGGGTCAGCACACCGGTTACACACTACAGAGAGTGCCAACAATGCGTGACCCAGAACAAGGAAAAAAACCACCAAAAAAGTACAGGGCAAAAATGCTGAGTATGGTCAAAAAAAGGGGAAACAATACACAGCACCAATATAAGTACATACACACAGTCACCAAGAAAAGTGAAGGTGACTGGAACAAATGGACAATTACAGAGCATGGTGTTACGGAAAACAAGGCACATGACTATAATGAACAAACAGGACATAAAGAAGAAATACTGAGTGCAGGCAAAGAAAAACCCACACACGAATATACAGTATAAATACCCACAGTCACCTAAAGAAATGAAAGTGACTGGAATAAATGGATAACTGCAGAGCATGGTCTGAAAGGAAACAAAACATAACTCTACAATGAAAAAACGAGGCTAAAAACATGGCACAAAAAGTAAAATGCTGAGCATGAGCGATGGAAAACACAGCACTATAAAAACGAATCCACCAACAGGACAAAACATTACACCCGAGTGACCTTAATAACAAAAGAAAAAGTGACACCCGAGGTGAATGGCAGGCAGAGTCCAAAAATGGCCGAGATGGCTCCGGAGATCTCCCCGCCCATTGTCCAGCTGGCAAATCAGGGGAAGAGAAATGTTCGGACGGCGAACTCCGGACCCAGATCCCAGGAATCCAGTCCACCAGCAGCCGAACCAGGCTGCCCAGAGGGAAACACAGACCAGTGGGGGGAACCAGATCACCGAACCGAAAGTTCTGTGGGTCGGGTCGTCGACCCGCATCACTCAACCACCAGGACCGTTGAGACGGGCGAAGGATCAGAGCGGATCCCGGTGGAAGAGGCTCAGGGGAGAGCCGATGACGAGGGCGGCGGGCGTCAGGCCGCAGGGAAACGGCCACCTCCTCACCGGACCTGGACAATACTGGGGCAGCACCCACGTCGGACCCCGATCGGGCCTCAGGCGAACCCATGTCGGACCCCGATCGGGCCTCAGGCGAACCCACGTTGGACCCTGCACCAGAACCGACCTCCAACGTTGAACCCGGACCCTCCAGCACCACGAGGAACAGCAACTCCTCGCCGGTGACCCTGGAAGAAGGCTCAGAAGAGAAAACAGAACCGGGATCAGGATCACCGGCAGCGCCAGAACCCGGCGAGACGAGCTCAGACGCAGCGGACGGCTGCACCCTGCTCGTCTCCCCTGGAGATAGGCTGAAGTGCTCAAAGATAAAAAGAGAGAAAAGAAAGGAGAGCACTCGCCTGATCTCGGGTTCTGACACCGTCCAGGACTGCGAAGATCCAGGATCCGTCGTCAGGTCGTTGTCAGGCTCCCATCTAGCCGCGTCGGGCCCCGCAGCCAGCATGATGGTCAGCGCAGCTTGAGATTCCTCCGGCTCCGGTGACCCCGCCGACGATCCACTCGACGTGAAGCCAGAAGAATCTCGTCCCGCTGGACCGAACCGCTCCTTCGTGGAGACCCGGGGACGCTCAATCGTCGGCGTAGACTCCACGCAGCAGTCAGTCCCCCTCCTCCGTCCGCAATGTAGCTGCGGAACCACAGGCCCTCTCCATATCCCACCACGTTGACCCGGAGCCGGGGACCGCTCAGCGGAGAGAGACACAGAGGATGCGGGATTAGGAATACAGGTTACAGCAGGTGGGGAGAGTTCAGGGAGCTGCGAACCCTGAACTTCTCCTCCAGGGATGTGACAGAGCAAATCATTAAGCAGGTGTGAAAACACAATGACTTGCCTGCCCCCTGGAGGTTGAGTATCGCCTGCTGTAGTGGATTCTGCTTCTTCCTCTCCCCGCCCGGCGATAACGGAGGACCCCCCGGGGATTCGTCTGAGGATCGCTCGCGTTGTCTCCAGCAGAGAGCTCACCAGGCCGGGATTCCAGGCACACACAGCGGTCAGGAAGCGCGCCGAGGAGGAGGGGGAAACAGCCGGGGTGAGCCAGCCCGAATGTCCAGGAATGACAGCGGGGGAACGAGGCTCAGGGGACGAGGCTGTAGAATCTCCACACTGACGAGGCGAAGGGATGACAGCTGCGTGGGAGGAACGGTCCTGACGATGACCCAGAACTGGATCCGGACGAGGTTCGTGCAGAGGTGACTCGGCGATGTGATGGCGGCTATTCCCAGGGAACGAAGCGAGGGGGAAACCCAGGATTCGCCGCTCCAGATCAGAGATCGAGGCGAGGAAGGCGCCGAGCACGGGAAAGCTTCGTAGCCCTGAAGTCCTCTCCATCAACCTCACTGCCGCCGCCACATGCCAGGTGGTGGCAGGAAACACAGTAGAGCTCGCGACAGCCACTCGACCCCAGACATAACTGCTGTCAGCTGCGGCTCCTTGAAGGGAATCCCGAGTGACGTGGCGCAGGTCGGGGAAAGCCCTCTGGTTGGCGCGAACTCCCGGACTGGAATAGCGGCAGGAACGGGACTCCGAAGCGGGGAAAGGCGTCGCCCACTTCGACTTCCTGCCGGGATTTCCATCCACCCCGTGGAGCTTCTCTCGCTGTGTACCTGCAGCGTCTATCCTGGCGCTGTCCTCCAGATGGAACACAGAATGAGGGTGACAGCCCAGGAATTCCTCAGCACGGCCCGGATGCCAGCGTCTCGCGTTGGAGGCGTCGTGCAGGGTGAAGAGCGTCCCGTCGACAGCCTCCGAGATGGACCTCAGCTCGTCGCCCTGGCGCCGGAAGTGACTCCTGGGAAACGGCATGCTAGCAGCGCTGACACCTGGACAGAAAGGTACATTTCCACGGCGACTCACGGCCGCCGGTAACTCTTCTGGCTGCGACATACTGTCATATCCGGCTCTAGGGAGCCGGGCAATCAGAGCCAGGGACAAGCCAGTGAGTTGTGATGGTTTATTTTGGGTAAGGGATAAGGGATGAGGAGAGCACAGATACTCATGCAGAGGTACACTCACAGGTTGCACAGCGCAGAGGTAAGCAGCTCGTACCGGACGTGGGGGTAACAAGACGTACATACTCACAGTGGGATACAAACACAGGAATGCTGCAAGAGGAGTATAAGCTGACACCAGACGAAGGGGCTTCAGCTTAGCAATGTGTTTATGTCGCAGCCCCGAGTCATCGAGGCTGCTCCTATTTATTCTCATTGGCAGCGCCCCAGCTGATGAGGACTAATTGGCCCCAGCCGTCTGTAATGCTGCCAGCTGGGAGCCTGCTGAGACGCTGCTCAATGGGAAAAGGGAAAACATGGGCTGAGTGCCGAGACGGCATCCCAACCCATGGTGACAGTTACGTTCACTATAGTTTTGTTACTTACATGTTTGGGGTTACTTGTCCTTATTTATCATCACCATTTATCTGTGTCTTGCCATTTCCTTTTTCTTCTCTCTCGGGGTTGACAGCTGTCAATGGCCTCATGAGTTTCACTTGGCGGGGCGGGGCCTGTCAGCTGCCAGCTCCGATTGATTCCTCATCTCCTCCAGCTGATCTAATTGCCTCTTCACTTTTCTTTCGCTCACTCAGATTGCTCACACCTGTTTTTTCTTATTTTAGTTTGTTTGTGGCCTTATTTAAGGGACCGTGCACCATTGTTGGATGCAGCACTCTACTCGTTATCTGTGTCTACAAGACGTAAGTGTTTTTGCTTGTTTCTTGTATTTCCTCTAGCATGCTTGTCACAACTAGTTATCCCCAGGTTAGCTGGCATTTTCCCTTTGCCTTAGCAATCAGCTATTTAGCTTACCTGTGCTCTTCTGTTTTTGTGTATTTCTGTTTTGTTCAATAAATTCGCAAATTCACATCCAGGGTGTGGAGCCTTTATCCTTGCCCTGACAGGCGTTTATGACATGTCTGTTCTTTTCATCTTCTCTGTCCCCTCACCCCCCAGCCAGTCGCAGCAGATGACTGCCCCTCCCTGGGGAGGCCAGTCATCTGGCCTACAACTGGCCAGATGACTGGCCTACAACTTCCAGTCATATACAGCCCAAGGAAGATGCGCTGGAACTTCCGCAAAGCCAACTGGAAGAAATTCAGTGAAACTCTGGACCGGAGCGTTGTTACCATCCCACTCCACACCATCACTGTAGATGAAGCATACAACCGCTTCTGCAGCGCAATCTTCAAGGCTGCCCATACTGCAATCCCACGAGGCTACCGACCCCTCTATGTCCCATGTTTGGACAGAGAAAGTGCTGCCCTCCTACAATCCTATCAAACATCAGGGGACCCAGAGATAGCAGACCATCTCATTGAATCGCTAAATACAGCCCGGCGAAAGAAATGGGAGGAGACAGTTGCTGACCAGAGCTTTACCCACTCTAGCAGGAAATGTTGGAGCCTCATCCGTCGCCTAGGAGCTGCACAGAAGCCCCCTAGCCAAAGCCGAGCATCCGTCACACCCAACCAAGTTGCATCCCACCTACAGACTATCGCCAAAGCACCCCAAGACAAAGACACCAGAAGAGCAGTTACAACTGAGCTAAAAAAACACCAAAAAATGCCTGTAGAGGAAACGAACCCTGAACCCTTCGAGGCTGCTGAACTGGAGAAAGTCCTACAGGGCCTGAAATGTGGAAAGGCAGCAGGATACGATAACATCTTCCCAGAATTCATGAAAAATCTTGGCCCCCGAGCCCTAACCTGGTTGACACAATTTTACACAAGGATCACACAAACAAACTCGATCCCAAAGAAATGGCGGACAGCAAAGGTCATTGCCATCCCAAAACCTGGCAAAGACCACAAACTACCAGCAAGCTACCGCCCAATCTCCCTACTCAGCGTTCCTTACAAAATCATGGAGCGCCTAATACTGCAACGCATTTCCCCAGAAATAGAGAATATTCTAAGTGTGGATCAAGCAGGTTTCCGCAAGGACCGCAGTACAGGAGAACAAGTACTGGCCCTAACCACCTTCATCGAAAATGGTTTCGAGAGCAGACTGAAGACAGGGGCTGTGTTTCTCGATCTTACAGCCGCCTATGATACGGTCTGGCACAAAGGCCTCCTCCTGAAACTTATAAAGGCGATCCCTGCTTGGGCAACAGCAATTATAAAAACCCTGCTGACCAACCGAAGGTTCAGAGTCCACCTCAGTCAGAACACAAGTGCATGGAGAATGCAGAAAAACGGACTCCCACAAGGCTCAGTTCTAGCGCCAACTCTGTTCAACCTCTACATAAACGACCTGCCTACTACAAAATCCCGCAAATTCATCTATGCAGACGACATCTGTTTGGCATTCCAAGCACCAGACTTTGAACCACTGGAACGGGTGCTCACGGAAGATCTTGCCAAACTGGACCAGTTCTGCAAAATCTGGCGCCTAAAACCAAGCCCAGCAAAAACCGTCTCCAGTGTATTCCATCTCCACAATGCAAAAGCTGCCAGAGAACTAAACATCCACCTGAGCGGACTCAAGCTTAAGCATGCCCCAAATCCAACTTATCTTGGAGTGACCCTTGATAGGACCTTATCCTTCAAGGAACATCTAAAGGGGACGGCTGCTAAGGTGAAGGTACGAAACAACCTGCTCTGCAAGCTCGCTGGTGCAAAATGGGGGGCGGCAGTCTCCACCCTGCGCACCTCAGCACTGGCCCTTTCATACTCTGTAGCAGAATATTGTGCCCCTGTCTGGTCCAGGTCATCTTACTCACACCATGTAGACACCCAGCTCAACTCAACAATGAGAACTATAACTGGAACAATCCGCTCAACACCACTCCCCTGGCTCTCTGTACTGTCAAACATAGCCCCTCCACACATCCGGCGAGCAGCATTAACTCAAAGGATGCTCCAAAAAGTTAAAGATTTTCCTCACTTGCCAATCCATGCAGATATCTACACCCCACCCACTGCCCGACTTTCATCCAGACGGCCGATTTGGAAAAACCCTCCCCCAGCTGACTTTACCATCCAGACAGCTTGGCAAGAGGAATGGGAGACCAAGGAGGTCCCAAACAAACAGCTGGTGATAAACCCCAACCAACAGGTCCCGGGCACCAACCTCCCAAGGAGACAGTGGTCTACACTCAATCGCTTCAGGACTGGACATGGCCCCTGCTTGGCCAGCCTTCACAGATGGGGCAGTAGCCCTAGCCCACTGTGCGCATGTGGAGAGGAGCAAACAATGGAACACATCATAGAGGTTTGCCCGCTCCAAAGACTGGAAGGAGGATTACACACCCTCCATACAGCAAACCAGGAGGCAACTGCTTGGCTTAAGGACTTTGCATTCGCTAAATAAATAAAAATAAACTGCCCCTCCCTGAGCCTGGTTCTGCTGGAGGTTTCTTCCTGTTAAAAGGGAGTTTTTCCTCTCCACCGTCGCCAAGTGCTTGCTCACAGGGGATTGCCTGATTGCTGGGGTCTTTCTGCAACTGTGGGGGTTCCCCCTACAGCTGAAAGTGCTGTGAGATGACTGTTGTTGTGAAATGGCACTATATAAATAAAGTTAAATTGAGTTGAATTGAATTAAGAATTTTGGGTAAGGTGTCAACATGTTACAAAAGTGCATCATATATCTCCGTTACTAAAAAAAAAACCCTGTTGTACATATAGGCTTTTTATAGGTGAGGCAAAGACACTAACTTGTTAAGGATGATTGCACAATATATGTAACAACAGAGAAAAGACAGTATGCTTGATGTTTACTCATACAGACATGTTACAAGTACTACCTTATCTAAACCTTTTCTGTTTGTGCATGTTGTTTCAGTAGATAAATGGGGATGTAACTAAAACCAGGTTACCAGCTTCGTCTCAGTGTGGCAGGGGGGTGTTATCTCCATTCTCTCTTCAATGTCTGAGTAGCGAGCAACATGAGAGTGAAAAGGGCGACACACTGTTACTGTAATATGTCCAGGTACAGGTTGTCCGTATGTGTACCTAATTCAATAAAAAAAAATTATTAAACTTAACCTGCTTCACATTTTTGTATGTTTTTAACCTTTCTCATAAAAGGATATTCACTTACTTTCCACATGCTTCGGCTTTGAATACTTCCTGCACAATTTTGACTTCTTGTGGTACACTTAGTGTCACATCAAACTTGGGCAAAACTTGTTTGTGGGTGGGCAGAATATACATGTTAGTATTTGCATTTAAACTTAATTAAAAAAAGACAAATTGAACTTTAAAAAAAAAAAATCCCGAACTCACCATACTTGTCCACCTTGAAGTGATGACGCACTCTGCCCTCACCCACTGACACAACAATCTGGTACAAACCCTGACGTGCTTCAGAGTTCAAGGGGTAAGAAAGCTGCAAAATTTTACTGTTGGATGTCTCATTCAGCCACTGGCCAATTCTGTTACTGTAAGAATCCTGGTTAATCAAAACGAACAGGTATTCACAACACAAATAAAGATATGCACATATGTAAGCAGCCTCTTTGCATTTTTGGACAAGTGTGAGAACATACAATACTGTCCCATTCGGTTTACCAGTTTAAATGTTTGTCCTGTTGACAGTGGTAAGTAGATTAGGCTAGACAGATGTAAAAAATAAAAATGGTAATAGAAACTATCTAGGATTAATATACAACATGTTATGTATTCTTGTTCCAATAAGCAAGAGTTCACCAGTCCAGCCAACTCCAGCAAGAGTTCACCAACTCAGCCATTAACATACAAATTACCATTAAATTATTTGTGCCTGAACTGCACCATGCTCGAAGACCATACTGAAAAGTAAGAAATATATATCAATTTGCTGAATTTATATTTGAAGAGTATTTTCTTACCATAACTTCGATGATATCATACTGCAAAAAAGGAAACATCGTTAACCATCTTAACAACACATTCATGAGTGAGGGGAGAATGTAGTGAAAGATTGACAGACGGATCGGAGCAGCATCTGCAGTGATGCGGACATTGTACTGGTCTGTTGTGGTGAAGAGGAAGCTGAACTCTAAAGCAAAGCTGTTGATTTACTGGTCAATCTACGTTCCTACCCTCACCTATGGTCATGAGCTTTGGATAATGACTGAAAGAATGAGATTGTGATACAAGTGGCTGAAATGAGCTTTCTCTGTAGGATTGCTGGACTCACCCTTAGAGATCGGATGAGGAGCCCAGTCATCAGGGAGAGGCTCAGAGTAGAACCACTGCTCCTCCACATTGAAAGGAGCCAGTTGAGGTGGTTTGGGCATCTAATCGGATACCTCCTGGTCACCTCTCACTTGAGGTGTTTTGGGCACATCCCACTGGAAGGAGACCCTAGGGCAGACCCAGGACTCGCTGGAGAAACTAAGTGTCCCAGCTGGCCTGGGAACGTCTTGGTATCCTCTCTGAAGAGCTGGAGCAGGTGGCCGGGCAGAGGGAAGTCTGGTGTTCTCTGCTTAAACTGCTGCCTCTGTGACCCGGAAAACTGGTAGAAAATGGATGGATGGATGGATGGATAATGAATTAACCATCTTCCTTTGTATAGATTTGCTATTGCAACTGGCAAATAGTGCAGTGATTTGTGCAATGTCAAACAAGCAGAAATTGTTCAACTACTGTATATACAGTAGGTCATGGGCCTGATAGGTTTACTGTACACCCTCAAGACTGACAGGCCACAAAAGTGACTGCCCGCCTGTCCTATCCTCACTGCCCTGAGGACAGAGGAAAGGGTGAAGCTCCATAGATTGGCTTCCATGGGGCTCAGACACTATCTTACGGTGAAATTCAGGATTTGGCTGGAGCAACACTCCTGCATCAACGTAGGCATTCCTCATGCAATGAGATGGCATGGAGCACCCCCACCCTTTTTGCTGATACAATGGACAACAAAAATGCAGCTTTCAAAGTAAGGCATTTCAGCCCTACACTTTCCAGGGGGTGAAATGGCTCATGCTACAAAGCGCCCAGCATCACTTCCAAATCCCATGGAGGAAAGGCCAGAGTAGAGGGAGACTTACCCGCCTCCAATAATTCCTGCCAGAACTGGAGAATGTCCTGGGCCCTGCAGGTGAAAGGATTCACCTGCCTTTCCTTGCACCATGTTTGGAACACTCCCCAGCGATATGAATATGCCATGCTGGATGAGAGAGCTCGGGCTCCCTGCAATGTACTAACCATAGACTGGAGCAACCCCATGGCTAGTAGCTGGACACTCTTAGGGGATTGAGACCCTAAGGTAATGGGTAGAAAAGCATCCTGTGGACTTGTGACAGGAGGTCTCATTGAACAGGGTGCTCCCAGGGGTGTTCTTGAAGGAGTTGTACAATGCCTGAAAACCAGATCATCTGGGGCCAGTTGGGAGCCACCAGGATGAGAGTCAACTCCGCTGCCTGAACACTCTGCAGGAGGAGGTGGGGGAGAATAAAAGAAGGGAAGTTATACGGGTTTGTACGGGTCATCATATATTAAGCTTTGATGTATATAGGTTTTATAGTCGTGTTAGTTTTACTTTCCATGGGTAATCCCTTTGTCTGTCATGTGTGTGTTTCTGTTGTTTGGTTGTCAACTGTCATGCTGCTGTTACACTGTAATTTCCCAGTTTGGGATCAATAAAGTACATCTATCTATCTATCTAAGTTATATAGAAGGCCCTCAGGCTACTGATGTGCCATTGCATCTGTGCCTAGGAGAGCACCATCCTTCATTATGGAGAAGCAGCTATCTCCTTTGAGGCAAAGAGGTCTGCTATGGCTGTGCTGAAGAGGCTCCAGATCTCACCTACCAACTCTAGATGTAGCCTCCATTCCCCTGGGAGGGGTCCCACTCTGGAGAGCTGATCTGCTGCAAGGTTTGCTCAGCCTGGCATGTGCATTGCCCTCAGTGGCCTGAGCCGTGGGTCTGCCCACTCCCATATTGTCTGAGCCAGTCTGCAAAGACGAGAGGAGCCCAGGCCCCACTGCCTGTTTATGTTGGCTGCTGCCACTGTACTGTTTGTCCACACCAGTACATGACGGTTCGTCAGCCTTGGCAGAAAATGCTGCAGAGCTAGTTAGATGGCTTGCAGCTCCAGGACATCAATGTACTGCATCAGCCAGGAACCCTGCCACTGACCGCTGACCTCTTTGCCCTCACAGACAGCTCCCCAGCTGACCAAGGAGTTGTTGGCTGACAGCCTTTGTCAATGGAGAACTGGGTCCAGCACGCTTCCCCTTCCTACACTGGTCAGCTGCTCCCACCAACAAAGAGCTGCGCAGAGTCTGCCGATCACCAGTACTTTGGTCTGTAGACGAAGCAGAGCCATGCTTACTATAGCCAGTGAGTATGGTAGGTAGAGGCATAGCCTCCATGTGACCTGTCCCCCCAACTGAAAATGGGACATGCAAGCCCAGAGGGTGGCCTGACTCATTGGGGTAAGAGAGATGGTACCGGTTCTGGCATCTATTAACATGCCTAGGAACTCTGTAGCCTGGGAGGGACAAAGCCTGCTTTTCCTCTTGTTGAGATGCAGGCCTAGATACTCTACGTGCTGTGGGAGTCTGGCAACATCTCTGTTGATCTGGTCCTCCAAGCAAGCACAAATCAGCCAATCATCCAAATAGTTGAAGACTTTCTCTCAGCAGGGGTCCCAATACAGCATCCGTGCACCTTGTGAATGTGCGTGGGGCTAACAAGATGCCGAATGTGATGAAGCAAAGCTCAAAGGGTTGAAGGACTGAAGGCAAACATGAGGTAACATCTGTGTCCCTCCCATATTGGAATTTGAAAGTATACATCCTTCAGGTCTATGGTGGCCCACTGATAACTCTGGAGAATGGTCTGATATACCCGCAGTACTGTCAACATCTTGCATCGCAGGGGCCTCAAGAACTTTTTGAGCCCTCTTAAATCCCGAATTGGTCTTAGTTTCCCATCCTTCTTGGGTATGTGACAAGAGCAAGAATAGAACTTGGCCCGTCACCCCCCTGATAGCTCTCTTGGGCAGGAGGGTGGAGATCTCATCCTCCATGACCTCTCTGCTTTGTGGATCAGTCACCATTGAAAGGGTGACTGACATTGTCATATGAGGGGGGCACAGGAACTGTAGATGATAACTCTGGGTCATGGTGGAAACCACTCAAGGGTCTGCCCCAAGGGTCCCACACACCTGACTTCACTTTGAGAGGTGGTAGGGGCATGCTGGGTTATGAAAACTGTCAGGAATGAGGAGGGGCCTTTTGGGGTCCTTGGCCCTGTCCCCTTTCTTTTGTTTGTCTCTGCCTAGCCCTGCCGTGCCAAGTGGCCTACAAATGGACTCTAAGGTCACCTGGAGCCAAAGCAGGTGGCTGCGGTAGCCTGAATTGTACTGTTGACAGGGTACACCCCCCTGCCACCTTTTCTGAGCATCCTTGATATTTCCTGAGCACAGCAACAAGCTTCCTGAGCCAGCTATAACACTGAGGTAGTATCTGGCCCAAACACACATGACTACCACATATGTCTTAAAGAGTATCCACATCAACTGCACTGTGGGGATCAGTCTCAACGCGATAGAGAACATATTTTACTGAAGGCCAAATCATTACACAGCATCACTAATGCTCACTGTATCTGAGATATAACAAACACTCACAAGGCGATCAGCAGGTCTCAGCTTGGGGTCCAGAGAGACAACTCTGAAGTGCACTGTGAAAGATTCAAAGAGATGCATTAATTTTAGCAATGTTTAGAATGTTGACCCACTTCTAAAATAGAACAATTGTCACAATCTATCATAATCATATCTAAAGTTACAAAAATCATCTCCTCTCATTAATATATCTTGGCCATCATTAGATACTCACACAAGCAACAATCCTGGGTTTAAAACACCAGCAACTGTTGTTAGAAAATTACTTATCCCGTTTGTAATATGTTACCTTTAAGCATGTCTACGTGTTTCATGCAAAACTATACTGCTCAAAAAAATAAAGGGAACACTGAAAACACATCAGATTTTAATGGGGAAAAATAAGCTGGATATCAAAATTGTGGCAGGCTAGTCTAGCTTACTCAGATTAAAAAGTGTTCCTTTAATCTGAGTAAACTGGACTAGCCTGCCACAATTTTGATATCCAGCTTATTTTTTCCCATTAAAATCTGATGTGTTTTCAAAGTGTTCCCTTTATTTTTTTGAGCAGTATATTTGGACATTTTTCATATATTTATAACGTCTGCCAAGGAGGTAATGTTTTTTGCTGGGACTTGTTTGTTTGTCTGTTAGCAGGATTATGCAAAAACTACTGGACAAAGTTTGATGACATTTTTACCAGAAGTGGCCCTTAGGTTACAGATGAACATATTAGATTTTGGAGGTGATGTTATGTTTGAAAATAAGGCGGACACCGACTGTGAGTTGAGGTTAGCTTTACTGTATGTTAGCACAGTATAGAGTGGTACAGGACAGTAGATAGCTGGTAGTAGTTATGGCGCCAAGACAGAGGGCTGGCCCTGGGCAACTATCTAATATACCCCTGACGTGCTGATGTCACCTGTCCGTGCATGCATGCATGCGTGCAAGCGTGCGTGCTTGTGTGCATCCACAGCACAGTGTATCGTGCAGTTTCCCATACGCTACATTTACTCCCCCCTTGAAAAGCTCAGAACAATACACGTATGAATTAGCCTTAGCAAGGGTGGCAAGTATAAGAACATATACTGTATGTTAGCATATTGGCTAATGTAAAACTGAGTACACATAATTGGGCCGACATACAGAACCATCTAAGGCATATTTCCAACCATAACATTTCTAACTAGGCAACCGGGTAGACTGCCGGTGTGCCCGCATGGCCATGTGAGTTATTCTGTCACTGAACAGACCATGCACTCACTATCAATGTACTTAAAGTCAATAACATAGTCCTCAAGATGAATGGGTCTCCATTGGACTCATATTAGGTGGGGCTCAGGCTGCTCTGACTTGGGTGGTTCCAGAGGGTGCCCCGATGGAGCTGCAAACCATTCGTCGGCAAAGTCCCAGTCTGAACGGGCCGGCTTGGTCGCAGTCCATTGATCAGGAGCAGGAGGTGGTGTCATCCGTCTGCGGCGGCTGGCACACTGTCGTGGCCCATTGGTTAGAAGAAAGGCGGCTGGTCCTAGCTGATTGGTGATCGGCATCAGAAGGTGCGGCAAAATGGTAAATGGCATTCACTTATATAGCGCTTTTATTCTCATCTCCTGATGACCAAAGTGCTTTACAGATCCTGCTATCCACCCATTCACACACTGGTGGCGGCATACTACCTAACATGGCGCTTCCAGACCCACCAGGAGCAATTGGGGGTGAAGTGTCTTGCCCAGGGACACAACGGCAGGATATCCGGGGAGAGCGGGATTCGAACCGCCAACCATGTGGCTATTGGACGACCTGCTCTACCTCCTGAGCCACTGCTGCCCCCAAGAAGAAGAAGGACCGCAGCTTGGATGAACGAACAGGTTGACGTACCCAGACCCAGTTGAGCACCGTGAGTGAAGGACACTCCGCTCAACGTTCCATCTTCATGGCGTACTGTTGTCGCTCTGCAATCCTGTTGTTAGGGGAGAGCACCACCGCTAGAGTGTCATCTGATGGAGGACGTGGCCGGTTCTGTTCAGCCACAGCTTGCAGTTCTGGCAGTGATGCGGCAGCTCGAGGAGGGTCGTGCTGCAGCTCGAGGAGGGTCGTGCTGCGTGGGGCACTTCTGTCATTGCTCTTCCGTCCTGCTGCCGGAAAAAGGCGCCCTTATGGGAGTATCATCTGGTGGGTCGTCTGGTGAAGGATGTAGAGGCAGGTCAGGCTTGCCGCTAACAGGGCAAGTCTTACCTTCTTCTGCGTCCTGCGTGACTGTGGACTGGACCTCTTGTGATGAGGCGGCAGCTCAAGAATGCTCGTGATGTGTGAGGACCAGCTCCAAGTCCTGTGTGGATGTGGTCTGGGGCCCCTGTGGCAGCTCCAGGTGCTGTGTGGATGCGGCATGGAGCTCCTGTGGTGGCTCTGATTCCTGCACAGACACAGACTGGAGCGAGGAAGTGGCTCGGGGAGGCTTACGTCATCCAAGGATCGGTTCCAAGTCTCCTGTGCTCTGCTCGTTGTGCGGTGTGAAGCAGGGAGTAGTTGTGTCCACTGGGCCTGTGATGGAGAAGACCAGTTCACAGAGTAAGTCCCAAGCCAGAATATTATCACAATGGTGCGTCACCTAGAACAAGAACACTGGGAGAGTTCTGTCGCTGTAACCCACTGAAAATTAGGTTGAGTTGCTAGCTGTTAGCATGAGGCCTACATATCTCCCGAGAGAACACTCACACGTGATCTGCATTGTTGTTTCTGCAAATCCGACGGCGAATGCTGGGACAGCGCGTGACGTCATCCATTCAGTAACCAGCAGGCTGCAGACAGAACACCCAGATGCTCTTCTCCTCATCTCAGGCGATTTCAACCATGTTTCACTATCTCCCATTCTACCCACGTTCACCCAGTATGTCAAATGCCACACTAGAGACAATAGAACACTGGACTTATTCTACGCAAACACTAAGGAGGCGTACACCTCATCACCACTCCCCCCACTCGGGAGATTGGATCACAACTTGGTTCATCTCCGGCCAGTGCACAAA
Organism: Pholidichthys leucotaenia; assembly: GCA_020510985.1. Lineage (NCBI taxonomy): Eukaryota > Metazoa > Chordata > Actinopteri > Cichliformes > Pholidichthyidae > Pholidichthys > Pholidichthys leucotaenia. The sequence continues at coordinate 69,771,245 of CM035847.1, forward strand.
CCCCTAGTGCACAGACAACCTCCGGCCATGCACACAGTGGAGTTATGGTCTGAGGAGACAATGGACACTCTAAAGGGCTGTTTTGAAGCCACCGCCTGGAAGCAGCTCTGCGATCCACATGGTGAGGACATCGATGGCCTCACTCACACCTTCACGGACTACCTCAGCTTCTGTGTGGACAAATCCGTTCCCACCAAGACCATACGGCGTCGCTCAAACAACAAACCCTGGATCAACCCTGAGATAAAAACACTTCTGAGAGAGAAGAAGAGGATCTTCAGGTCAGAGAATAGGGAGATGCTGAAGTCCGTACAGAGGGAGCTGAGGAGAAAGATCAGAGAAGGCAAGGACAGCTTCAGGAAGAAGATGGAGGACAAGCTGCAACAGAGCGACATCAGCGGGGTCTGGAGAAACCTCAAAACCATCTCTGGGCTCCAGAATACCTCCCGCCAGGCCACGGGGGGGCAGGGAGTGGGCGAACAACCTGAATCTGTTTTTCAATAGGTTTGACCAACCGCCCTCCCCCCTGACTGCACAACAACCACTGCTACCTCTAAAGAAATCAAGTCCTGCTGCCCACTCCCCACTCCACCAACACCCCCCCACTCCCAACACACAGCCCCCCATCCTGACCCTGACCAGGACCCAGGTGAGGACGGAGCTGAGGAAGATCAAGGCGAGGAAGGCGTCGGGACCGGACGGCATCAGCGCAAAGCTCCTCAAGTCCTGTGCAGACCAGCTGTGTGGGACTGTGACGTATATCTTCAACCTGAGCCTGAAACTGGGGAGGGTACCACAGCTGTGGAAAACATCTTGTGTGGTACCTGTACCAAAAACTTCCCACCCCAAAGACCTGAACAGCTACAGACCGGTGGCCTTGACGTCCCACTTGATGAAGACCCTGGAGAGACTGCTCCTTGCTCACCTCCGCCCCCTGGTGGAACCAGCGATGGATCCACTCCAGTTCGCCTACCAGCATGGCATTGGGGTGGAGGATGCGGTGATCTTCCTCCTTCACCGTTCTCTGTCCCACCTGGAGAAGCCCGGGAATATGGTGAGGATCATGTTCTTTGACTTCTCCAGTGCTTTCAACACCATCCAACCGATGATCCTGAAGGACAAGCTGCTGCGCGCAGGGGTGGACCAGCACCTGTCATCATGGATCCTGGACTACCTCATGAACCGGCCTCAGTTTGTGAGAACCCGGGACTGTGTGTCCGACACGATCATCAGTAGCACGGGGGCCCCCCAGGGAACGGTGCTGGCTCCCTTCCTGTTCACCCTTTATACTGCGGACTTCTCACACAACACAACACACTGCCATCTACAGAAGTTCTCTGATGACTCTGCGATCGTTGGCCTCATCTCCAATGGAGATGAAGCTGAGTACAGAGGGCTTATCCAGGACTTCGTGGACTGGTGCCATCGGAACTGCCTCCAGATCAACGCGAAAAAAACTAAGGAGCTGGTGGTGGACTGCCGCAGGCAAGGACAACCCCTCACAGCACCAGTAAATATACAGGGAACAGACATCGAGATGGTGACATCCTATAAGTACCTGGGTGTTCATCTGAACAATAAACTAGACTGGTCACACAATACTGACGCACTCTACAAGAAGGGACAGCGCAGGCTGTTCCTGCTGAGGAGACTCAGGTCTTTTGGTGTACAAGGGGCGCTGCTGAAGACATTCTATGACACGGTGGTGGCATCAGCCATCACTTTTGGAGTGGTCTGCTGGGGCAGTGGCATTACGGCAGCCGATAGGAAGAGACTGAACAAACTGATCAAGAAAGCTAGCTCTGTCCTGGGGCAGCGCCTTGATCCGGTGGAGGAGATAGGAGAGAGAAGGACGGTGGCTAAACTGTCATCTCTGCTGGAGTCCGAGTTCCACCCTATGCAGGACATACTGAATGCACTGAGGAGCTCATTTAGCAGCCGACTACATCATCCCAGGTGCACAACCGAGAGGTTTCGCAGGTCCTTCCTACCAACGGCTGTCAGACTGTACAATCTAAGCAGGGCTGCTCGCAGAGATAGCAAAAAGACGTAACAAACTAATAGTTTTTTGAATGCAAAAGATGCAATAGACTTACACAATGGTCCCCTCCGGCATACAACTAGAAAAATACCGGTCGCTATGGAGAGTGAGAATATGTATGGGCACATAATCATACCATGTAGGATAACTAAGTAGACAGTTGTGCTGTTTCATCCCATCTAGCAACAATGCTCTGCACTGTGTGTGTTTATATATTTACATATTTATTCCATCTAGCCACAATGCTCCGCACTGGGTGTGTTTATATTTACATATCTATATATTTATTCCATCTAGCTACAATGCTCCGCACTGTGTGTTTATATATCTTACATATTATTCCATCTAGCTACATTGCGCCGCACTGTGTGTGTTTATATATTTACATATTTATTCCACCTAGCTGCAATGCTCCGTACTGTGGGTGTTTATATATTTACATATTTATTCCATCTAGCTACAATGCTCCGCACTGTGTGTTTATATATTCATATATTTATTCCATCCAGCTACAATGCTCTGCACTGTGTGTCTGTGTGTATATATATATTTTATAGTAATATGTACATATGTATATTAGCTGCTCTTGCTTGCTTGTTTTTTTTTCTTGCCTTCTGATTGTTGCTCTGAGTGTTGCTATCCCTGTGCTGTTGCAATCCTGGAATTTCCCCGTTGTGGGACTAATAAAGGCTTATCTTATCTTATCTTATCTTAAAAGGTGACGTTTCTGCTGGTCTTGGAGCATACGTAGTCCGGCAATTCCACCGCATCTGGTTGCCAGGGAGAAAGCCTTCTAATCATGGCTTTGTTTATCAGGGCCTTGAGGTAGCGGTGGCTAGCACCATCGATATACTGACACCGTTCAGCTTCACTATACACCACTGTGCTGACCAGTTCTCTGGGCCCGCAAAGTTGATGCTGTCCATGCTAGACATGGAGTCGAAAGGCTGAGCAGCCGGGGCAACGGCCTGTACCAGCAAAGCTGAATGAGGGGAGCACAGGTCAGGGCCTGCTAGCTGCAATGCTAACAAAGCAGCCGCTTCTCGCTCTATATGATGCCAATTCCACTGCTTCGGTCAGCGGCAGGCCACCTGGTGCTGTCATTAACTTCTCCTGCAGCTTCGGGTTGGTGGTGCGCTCTGCTAACTGGTCTCGCACAAACTTGTCTTCCAAGTGTCCAAACCTACACGTACAACAAAACAGCAGATGTCAGCAACATATTGCTGGACCAACTCACCCACACGCTGTCGGCCCTGGTAAAACTTGAGTCTTCGGACCACAACGCTCTCAGGAGTGGTGAAATGTCTCACTAATAAAGCAACACACTCATTGTAGGTGTCCGCAGGGCCTAGCATCCAAAAAACACACTGTCCCTCGCTGCTGAGGCAATGACTCAGCATGGCGCGTAGCTTAGCCTTGCTAGCTTTAGCTAAGTTGGTTGTGGACACGAACGTCTGAAACGACTCGTACCAACGCAACAAAGAAATAAGTGGCTCACAAGGCAAAGCGAGGAATGGTGGTAGAGGTGACAGCAGCATTTTCATTATCCTTGTCGCCATTGTTATGTCTGGAAATAGGGCGGACACCAACTGTGAGTTGAGGTTAGCTTTACCGTGTGTTAGCACAGTATAGAGTGGTACAGGACAGTGGGTAGCTGGTAGTAGGTATGGCGCCAAGACAGAGGGCTGGCACTGGGCAGCCATCTAATATACCCCTGACATGCTGACGTCACCTGTGCGTGCGTATGTCTGCAGCACAGTGCGTCGTGCAGTTTCCCATACACTACAGGTGAGCCGAGTCAGGAAGATGGAGATTTTGGATCACTTTTTACCCTTTTTTTTTTAATTGAGAGATAGGGCCGTGGCAGACCACCTCTGGTGAAAATTTCAACAAAATCCATACAGTAGTGTGTAAACCTGCCAGCAGACACACAGACAAACAAACCAACATTCTAAGATAGGACCTTGGCGGAGGCAGTGGCTCAGGAGGTAGAGCAGGTCATCTAATAACCTGATGGTTGGCGGTTCGAATCCCGCTCTCCCCAGATATCCTGCCGTTGTGTCCCTGGGCAAGACACTTCACCCGCATTGCCTCCAGTGCCCATAACACTGGGTATGAATGTGTATAAATGTTTGGTGGTGGCTGGAGAGGCCGTTGGCGTGGATTGGCAGCCACGTTTCCGTCAGCCTGCCCCAGGGCAGCTGTGGCTACAGTAGTAGCTTGCCACTACCGTTGTTTGTCTGGAGTGAATGAATAATGTATCTACTTGTAAAGCGTCTTTGAGTGTCTATGATAAAGCGCTACATAAATCTGACGCATTATTATTGTTATTATTATTATTATAAACTCTGTGTGCCCTCTAATTTGAATTATTTCTAATATTAATCCGTGTTGTCATTTGACTCATTTATTGTTCCTATATTTACACAAAGTACATATTTACATTTTCTATATCATGTTGACATTTTAAACGTTTTCAGCTACGTTCATACATTCACACAAATTCACAAGGTGTATCATTTATCACTGAGACACTCATACACAGATGGATTCACAAGAAGAAATTTAGGGCTCTATATACTATCCCAAAGGACAGTTCAACATGCAGAGCTGGGGGTCAAACCACTTACAAAACAGTTGGTAAACAACCTGTTCTTGCCCCATGCAATGCAATGCATTACATGTACTATAAATTAAAATACAATGATTTCTGTTGGGAATATTAACAGGTTAATGTACTTAATAAGTAGTTCCATTAACAGATTCAAAATATTAATGCAAATTAACGCCCCTATTGTAAAGCCACAGCTTACGACAGACTGCGCAGACGTGACGAAGGACTCACAGGTGACATCATCACGCCATGCCTTTATAACAGGATTGCTGGCAGGAGACGGCCTTTTTGGCGCTCGGCCTCTATCCTGCTATACAGCCCGTACCACTGCACCATTAGCTTGTTAGCTTATTAGCTGTATTCTGTGTGTTCCACGTGCTACTAGTTGTTGCTAATAAAAGTCATCATTCAGCACAGCCACAGCTTCCACTGTCCCTGATTTCCAGACATAATTGGTGACAAGGAGAAAAATGGGTCTTCTGGAGGAAAATACATTTTTTCTTGGAGACGGACGCGCATCTGGAAGAGTGCTTGGTATCCCCACCACTATTACTTACGACCCCGGGTGAGCCGCCCATCCCTTGGCCTTGTTGGTTTGACTCACTTCAAACATTTGTGTCAGCTATGGCCCTAGCTAATGTTACCAAGCGTTGTGTACATGCTTTGCTATATCATAGCCTTGGCCTCGAGGGGCAGCGTGTGTTGGATGCACTGGGTCTTGCGGAGACCTACATCAAATGTGCCACCTTGTTAGCCCAACATTTCACTGCTCCACAGAACATGATGGCCCAAAGATTTGTATTTTACCAGCACTGACAGTGACCGGACAAGTCGGTCCTACAGTACGTAGCCACTCTTCGCTGTTTGGCTAACATGTGCGAGTTCAGACACGAAGAGGACAGATTGGTGCAATCACAGTTGAAGAGGTATGCTGTGAATCCAGTGATATGGACCTTGCTGCAGGTGGAGCCGGATGACCTGGCAGTGGCAGACACGGTGGAAAGGCTAAGGGAGTCATGCTGGTGGCGCTGCACATCCTGTCAGAGACAGAGGTGATGGAATTAGCCTCCCAGCTAGCGATAACAGCCCAGGTAGCATTGCAGCTAATGGGCTCCGGCCCGCGCTTCCCACAGTCGACTCCACTGGTACAGACGGTTGCACCGGATGCTGAATCCATCGACCCCACGCCTTCTCGGGAAGGCCCTGAGGTAGACGCCACGGGACAGCAGGGCACCACAGCACATCAACCCAGTGGTAAAGTCAGTTTGGTTGACGACGGTCCGAGTCTGCTGCGCTTGGACATGGACGCAGCCTCTCCCTGCCTCGCACCGCATGCCGAGCAGAATCCAGTAGAGGCGGAACAGCCACAGGAGCCCCAGTCCACAGCCACATGGGACCCGTAGCTGGTCCTCACACAGCACGAGCGTTCTCGAGCTTCTGCCTCATTGCAGGAGAAAGAGAGCATAATTCCCTGGATGTGGGTACAGCCGCTCCAAGCTTGACACTGCAGAGAGAACACAGCACGGGGAGAGGGCACAAACTGGACTCGCCTCTGATCCTCGCCCAGCATAAGTCTCAAGGAGCCACCGTGGAGCGGCAGGAGAAGGAGTTCATGGCCATAGGGGACCCTAGGGAATGATGACAACCCAGAGTGCGTTCCGTCGCTGGCGAAAGTGACACATCTCCACAACTACAGTCAGCAACAGGAGAGAGGGGGCAGAAGCCGGACTCATCTTGCATCCTCACCCAGCATTAGCCTCAGGGAGCTGCAGCACTGCAGGATAGAGAGTTCGTGGCCCAGCAGGACCCAGCAGAGCAACACCAGCCGAGGGCACATCCTGCTGCCGACGTGAATGGCACACCGCCACAACAGCAACCAGCATCTGGGACGAGACAGCAGCAGCACCGGGTGCAGCTGAACTGGTCACTGCTCACACTACTAGATTGGGTCCGGGTCAGACGATCCGATCGCCTGGACCCACAGATGATCCTGTCATTGCTGATGCAAATTGGCACGCAGGTGGGGCCAGCCACATTCCAGATGGCCAATGGTCCGCGATGGCACACCAGCCATCTGGGGAGGATGAGACCACCGGCAGTCCTGGATGAAGGTGTGACACTGGAACTAACCCAGCTGGTGTGGGACCCAGGCTGGGACTTTGCTGACGAGCAAGCCATGACTCAAGAAAAATGGCACCCGGGTCCTCTGCAGCTGGCGCCTCCAGGGGTGCACCCACCACGGGCTCGACTGAGGCCCCTGAAGTTGAACTGCAATGTAACTGTAACAGTGACTCTGTTTTGCAATGTTTACACAGAGCACGGTTGGTTACAGTGGCAGAATAACCCACTCAACCATGCAGGGGCTACCGTTTTTTTTGTTGTTGTTGTTTTGTTTTTTTTTTTTTAAAAAAAAGCTGTTGTGAGTTTAAAATGTTCATAACGTTTTCTTGGCTTTCCCCGGTGGGTGGGGGGTCAGGAATGTTGTGAAGCCACAGTTTACAACAGACTGCATAGATGTGATGACGAATGCACGAGTGACGTCATCATGCCGTGCCTTTATAAGGGGACTGTTGGCAGGAGACAGCCTCGCTGGCGCTCTGCCTCTAGCCTGCTACACAGCCTGTACCTCTGCACTGTTAGCTTGTTAGCTTATTAGCTGTATTTTCTGTGTTCCATGTGCTACTAGCTGTTGCTAATAAAAGTCACCGTTCAGCACAGCACTGCCTCCGCTGTCCCTGATTTCCAGACATAACAGCACCCACAACACTTCCTGTTCACTTTTTAACACCATTAATTTGTTACATTTTACTGCATCACCATGATGACATCATTAATGGTGCTAAGAAAATAAGATAAGATAAGATAAGATAAGCCTTTATTAGTCCCACAACGGGGAAATTCCAGGATTGCAACAGCACAGGGATAGCAACACTCAGAGCAACAATCAGAAGGCAAGAAAAAAAAAAAACAAGCAAGCAAGAGCAGCTAATATACATATGTACATATTACTATAAAATATATATATACACACACACACACACACACACAGACACACAGTGCAGAGCATTGTAGCTGGATGGAATAAATATATGAATATATGAACACAGTGCAGAGCATTGTAGCTAGATGGAATAAATACTGTATGTAAATATATAAACACCCACAGTACGGAGCATTGCAGCTAGGTGGAATAAATATGCAAGTATATAAACACACACAGTGCGGAGCAATGTAGCTAGATAGAATAATATGTAGATATATAAAAAATAAGCAGAGGAGTGTCCAAAAGCTCAATTTTTTTGGGCTCTAAGGGCATGTGTCTGGGGCCCTGGGGTTGGTACAGGTCTACTTCTGATATCTGGGGTTGCCCAGGACTCTTGAGGTGGGTGGGGCCTTGCAGGGGGTTTGGGTCGTTCTCGGGCTTGCATGACCTTGGTGCCATGCTCTGTCTGTGCTGGGGTTGCGGGCCCGGGCTGGCTGCACCGGGTCTCCTGGGGCACTTGCCTTGTGGCTGCAGGCACTCCCCACAGCCCCCCCCCTTTTGCCCTTCCTCCTGGGGTGGGTGCCTGGCTGTCTTGGGACAGGGTATCCTTGGGGCATTCTTGTTTTGTGGGGGTTGTGGGTTGCCTGGGCGATGGGGGATGCCGTCTTGCTTGCTTGCAGTCCTGGGGTGGGCATTGCTGTGGTCTCCTACCCTAATTTTTTTGGTATGTTTCGCAAACCACACACACACACACTCCCTCACGCACAGACACATACATGCATGCACGCACACACACTGTTCACTTTCAGCTGCAGATATCAAGCTCGTTCTGAGATCTTCTCAGAAGCAGCAGTTATTTCTTGTGTTTTCTCTTTTTTCTTTTTCTTTATTTTCTCCACCAACCCCCCCCCCACACACACAGAGTGGAAGTTTGCACAACTCTAAGCGCATTTCTCAAAATAAAATGTGCAAACTGCAAAACACAGTAGATGACATTACATTTCACCCTGTGCCTTATTGTCCTATTTTCCACAGTACAATTTCAATATTATCTATACGGGTCATCCTTTATTTTTAATTGTAATTTATGAAGTATATAAAGTTATTCAAGCATTTTTTTTTTTACTTTTTCTAGGTAATTCCTTTTCTTTTCTTATTTTTTACTATTACATTATGCTATGTGTATTTCTGTTGGTTTGGTCGTTTAACTGTATGTTATGCTGCATTTACATTTAAATTTCCCAGTTTGGGATCATTAAATTCCATCCACCCACCCACTCACCCATCCGTCCGTCCATCCATCACAAAAGGCTCTGTGCCGCACTCGCGTGTGACTCAAAATTCCAACGCAGTGCACTCAGACCTTATTCTTGGACTACTGTTTGGGATACGAAGCACCACGTTGAGTATTGTGTTCGCCATTGCTGTGTGCATCCAGAAAAAAAAAAACACACACCCACACCTACTCAAGCAACGTCTATATAAACATTTTGAATGCATTACCTGGTCTGCTTCATTCTTCCCTCATCTGAACATAAAGAAGCATTCCGACAGACAGCTTGGGGTGATTGCAACCACACCTAACTATCCCTTAAAATTATCTATGACCTGCAACAGTGTGTAATTTGCCCAAAATATTCAGTCTATGTTGTCATGTCTAGAACTGGAGTCAAGGAGGAGAGCAATAGTGGAGCTGAACACACGTTTATTATCATACAGGGCACAGTGCACCTGACCGTACATACAGCCGCTGTCAGAGGTAAAGGCGGAAGAGAGCGCCCCCCCCCCCCCCACCTGCAGCCCTTCAGATAAGCATGGGGTTGGCGGAACCGGGACATGGAGCCACCACCCCGTGCCACACAAATAAGAGCTCCAAATATAACACAATAAATAACTACACTACATTCCCCCCCCCCCCCCCTGTCGAAAAGGTCCAAAACACACACATACAATCAGCCCACCCAAATTTGGAACCTGAATCATCCACTAAACATAGCTGTACTAAAATCACAAAGGGGCTTATGGCATTCACACAAAATAACTAAAATTAGGGGGGATGGGTAGACTGCCGTCCTACCCCCCACACGGCGAAGTAGGTTATTCTGCCGCCTATGATATATAAAAGTCCTGCTAAAAAACAATTACTGCTGTGCCTCCTATTTAAATATAACACCAAAATAATCCCAGAACTATAAATACATATTAACAGCTACTGTATCAACACATACACATTCATGGCTCGGTGAGGATGATCCGTGGCCCCCCCAGACCCTTCACCAGACAGTCCACCCCTGGAGGTAGCTCGCGTCCCGGGCCACAGCTGGTCGCCTCAGTCCCATATGCGCCTTCTCCTCCACACCTCTGAGCGCTCCAATCGTCTGGGGCCGCGCCCAACTACCTTCTTCGGGGCATGCCGTAACTCATTAGGATGGCGCCATGAGCCATTCGACAGTAGAAGATAACCATCATGCCGCTTGCCCATCAACTGCAGCCGACCCTGGTACTGCTCCATCTTCCGCTTTTCTGTCACCCGCCTGGACCTCGCCTCCACACAAGCCCGAACGCAGTCCGCGACTCCAAGCAGGGACCTGCACGGCCTGCAGTGTCTCCGCTTGGCACTCGCTCTCCCAGTGCCACTCGGTCCTGCCCCAACTGCTTGTAAATCCACTGCGGACCCTGCCAATGTGGCCCCGTGTTCACCAGCCTACCACGGCCATGCTCCAGGAACACCTGTGACCATCCTTTGGGCATCGCTCACCGCTGCAGATCCTCCCCCGTGCCGCCCGGCGCCCTCATCCAGGGCGGCTCAGACACAGGCACCGGGGCCCTCCCGTGGTGACCCTGAGCACGACAAGGCCTGTCCACTTTCCAGAGTGCCCAGCAACTGTTCATCCCACACAGCGTCATCCCAAACTCTCAGAACCAGTTGGTCCCACAGTCCGCAGCCCGACCATTCATCCCCAGCGCTGCTCCTGATGGAAAATGCGAGGCCATAAAACAGGTTGCAGCCCATGATGTTCGTGCCGAGGGCCGTCACAACAAACTCCACATTGGCCATCTCCACCGACTTGTACCAAGCCATCAGTCTAACGGTACCCACCGTGGCCAACGATCCTCCTCCATAGCAGCAAAGTGGTGCTGAGTCACCTCCAGTTCTGTAGTGGGGAAAACATTCTCTAACCGTAGGCCAGTTCAGCAGTGAACTCTCCACCCCCGTGTCAATCAGCATCAGTACCGGTACTCCATCCATCTCTACTGTGCAATGAGTGCACCCACTGGTACTCGAGGACACAGTATGAATCACCGTCGGGGCAGGAGGAATCGAGCTCTTGTGTGGGCTATCTTGTTCCACTGACTGGCACACCCTCGCAAAATGATGTAGACGGCCACAATTGCCGCAGCACTTTCCTCTTGCCACACACTCTCTGGCCTTGTAGCGGTGTTTTGTGGACCCACAGCCAATACACCTGGGCAGACCTCATCCGTACAGCGTTGGCACTCTCGGCGTCATCCTTGATACTCCTTTCACTATCCGGGTCCACTACCTGTGTGGCCATGGGGGATCGTAACTCTCGTGGTGACAGATGCTTGCTCCACTCCCGAGTTAGCTTATCCGCTGCCTCCAGCTGAAGGGCCAACTCAACGACCCCAGATAGCATCAATTCACCAGGAAATATGAGCAGCTTAGACCGGACCGTAGCACAGTTGGTATGTTAAGCCAACTGGTCACAAACCATTTCTTCCTCCAACAGTCCGAATCGACACTCAGCGGCCAGCTGCCTCAAGTCTGATACAAACTGCTGGATGGGTTTGCCAACCTGTTGGTGGCGCTGTCTGAATTTAATCTTCCGGACGATGACATTGTCCGGGGCCCTGAAATGGTGCACCATCAGCTCGACCACTTCTTCGTTGATGTCCGCGTCACCAAGCATGCCCAAAATCCTGTGTCCCTCCATACCCAGGTTGTGCACAAGCAAGGCACGAGCCCTCAGCTTCTCCATCCTTCCCAGATACCATATACGTCTTAAAGGCTTCGTACCACCGAGGCCACGGCACCGGCGGCTCACCTGGGAGCTCCAAAAACAGACAAATTGGTGCTTCACACGCTTCCATGGCTTTTCTTCTCATCACCAAATGTTACAGACGTGGACAAAATTGTTGGTACCCCTCTGATAATGAAAGAAAAACCCACAATAGTCACAGAAATAACTTGAATCTGACAAAAGTGGGAATAAATAAAAATGCTATGAAAATTAACCATTGAAAATCAGACAATGCTTTTGAGCTGTGGTTCAACAGAATTATTTTAAAAAACAAACTCATGAAACAGGCCTGGACAAAAATGATGGTACCCTTAACTTAATATTTTGTTGCACGACCTTTTGAGGCAATCACTGCAATCAAACGATTTCTCTAACTGTCAATGAGACTTCTGCACCTCTCAGCAGGTATTTTGGCCCACTCCTCATGAGCAAACTGCTCCAGTTGTCTCAGGTTTGAAGGGTGCCTTCTCCAGATGGCATGTTTCAGCTCCTTCCACAGATGTTCAATAGGATTTAGATCAGGGCTCATAGAAGGCCACTTTAGAATAGTCCAATGTTTCGCTCTTAGCCATTCTTGGGTGTTTTTAGCTGTGTGTTTTGGGTCATTATCCTGTTGCAAAACCCATGACCTGCGACTGAGACCAAGCTGTCTGACACTGGGCAGCACATTTCTCTCTAGAATACCTTGATAGTCTTGAGATTTCATTGTACCCTGCACACATTCAAGACACCCTGTGCCAGATGCAGCAAAGCAGCCCCAGAACTTAACAGAATCTCCTCCATGTTTCACAGTAGGGACAGTGTTCTTTTCTTGGTATGCTTCATTTTTGCGTCTGTGAAAATAGAGCTGATGTGCCTTGCCAAAAAGTTGCAGTTTTGTCCCGTCTGTCCATAGGACATTCTCCCAGAAGCTTTGTGGCTTGTCAACATGCAGTTTGGCAAATTCCAGTCTGGCTTTTTTATGATTTTTTTTTTTTTCCCGGTTCCACTGGAACTGGCGGCGCCACACGAGTTGGCTGCCTTTTGCAACTGCCTTTTTTTTTTGTTTGTTTTTTTAAATCTTCCTTCTTCTTTCTACACCTTTCACACTATATATATATCACAGACACACAGATCGCCCCAAAGGTCTCCCGAGTCGGAGGACGGAGCCACTGTTTGAGATTGAGATTGAGATTGAGATTCAACTTTATTGTCATTACACATGTATGAATACAAGGTAACGAAACGTGACGTGGCATTTGGGCACGCTCTGCAGAGCGCATCTAAGGCCGGGGCAGCCGCTAGGCGGCAGTCAGTTTACAGCAGGAGACGATACAGCAGGGAAGAGCTAGCTAGCACTCAACCGCCACCCGGTGCTAACGGAGAAACTCGACATACCGGGGAACTGTAGCGAAAACGACGCGGGTGCCGGGCTGGAGTTTAGGCAGCGTGCAAGAAATATAAGACAGAATAATAAAGAGCGATGGCAAGAACCAAGCAGACCGCCCGTAAATCTACTGGAGGAAAAAGCCCCCCAGGAAGCAGCTAGCCACCAAGGCTGCTTGGAAAAGCGTTCCGGCCACCGGCGGAGTGAAGAAGCCTCACCGTTACAGGCCCGGTACCGTGGCTCTGAGAGAGATCCGTCGCTACCAGAAATCCACAGAGCTGCTCATCTGTAAGCTGCCCTTCCAGCGCCTGGTGAGGGAGATCACTCAGGACTTCAAGACCGACTTACAACCGTGAGACCTTATTAAACATCAAGGTACTGCACGCTGCAAGAATCGCGGCGATCGGTTGTGATTTGGACATTCTACGCCAGCATGGAATTCTGGCGGAGTCCCCGCTGGAAGCTACCCGAGAGAGGAGGAGGCGTAAGCGGAGCAAACGCAAGCAAAAGCGTGGTAAAAGGACCGGGATCCATGCTAGGCTAAAGGCTAACCCCTCCAGACCAGCGGTACCGTCGCTTCTTTTCTCTAACGTCCGCTCCTTCGAAAACAAGCTGGATGAGCTGCGTCTGCTGAGAGAAACCCGGAGAGAGTGGAGAGACTGCTGTGTGTTTGTTTTCACGGAGACATGGCTCCACGTCAACATTCCTGAAGAGGCCATTCAACTGGAAGATATGGCGATGTTCCGTGCCGACAGGGAAACGGCGAGCTCCGGTAAGAGCCGGGGGGGGGGGGGGGGGGGGGGCTATGCATCTATGTTAACAAGAACTGGTGCGTCAATGCCACGTTAGTGTCTAAACACTGCTCTCCGTTGGCGGAGTTCCTTATTGTAAATTGTTGGCCACATTATTTGCCGAGGGAATTCAGCAATGTGTATGTAGCTGGTGTTTACATAGCGCCGAGCCCTAATGCTAAAGCTAATGCTAAGAAGGCACTTGGGGTACTGCACAATGCGATTAGTGAAATCCAAACTTCACACCCGGACAGTTTTGTGGTGGTTGCGGGGGATTTTAACCACACCAGCCTAAAGACTGTGCTCCCCAAGTTTAAACAATGTGTAGACTTTAAGACCAGAGGAGAGAATATGTTGGACTTAGTGTACACAAACACAGATGCATATAAGGCAATACCCCGCCCCCATCTCGGCCTTTCTGATCACATGTCCATGATGCTGCTGCCTGCCTACAAACCTTTATTGAAGCGCAGCAGGCCAGCAGTGAAACAAATTAGAATTTGGCCAGAGAGTGCAACCTCTGCACTGAAAGACTGTTTTCTGCACACAGACTGGGAGGTCTTCAAAATAGCAGCCTCCCAGGAAGACAAGACAGATGTGGAGGAGTATGCTGATACAGTCACCAGCTACATCGCGAAGTGCACAGAGGATGTCACTACAGTGAAGACCATCACTATGCGGGGTAACCATAAGCCCTGGATGACTGCAGAGGTGCGCTCGCTGCTTACAGCCAGAGATGCAGCCTTCAGAGCGAAGGACAGGATCGCTATCCACTCAGCCAGGTCTGCGCTCTCAAAGGGAATTAAGGCGGCAAAGCGCACCTATGCGGAGAAAATCCAGGGACATCTCTGTGACACTAGGAACACCAAGCAGATGTGGCAGGGAGTTCGGACACTGACGGGCTATAAGTCTAGGCAGGGGGTCGATGATGATGACGCTTCGCTTCCAGACAGGCTTAACGACTTCTTTGCACGTTTTGAAGCATCAAACTCGACAATCAGAGGGAGGGCTGGCCCACCCCCACCATCGGTCGGACCAGCTTTTACCATCAACACAGGGGACACACGGAGGACCCTAACCAGAGTCAACCCACGCAAAGCTGCAGGTCCGGACAACATTCCGGGACCGCCACATGTCTCTGGATCCTGGATTTCCTGACTGAGAGACCTCAGTCTGTCCGGGTTGGAAACAACATCTCCAACTCTGTCACGCTGAGCACCGGATCCCCTCAAGGCTGTGTACTCAGTCCACTGTTGTTTACACTTCTAACGCATGACTGTGTATCCAGACACGAGGGGAACCAGATGGTGGGACTTATTCAGAGGGATGAGGAATCAATGTACAGGGAAGAAGTGAGAGACCTGTAGGGCTGGTGCAGGGAGAGCAATCTGATGCTCAACATGGACAAAACGAAGGAGATGATTATTGACTTCTGGCGGTCACAGCCTGAGCACGTCCTCCTCAGCATCGGCGGCCGTTTAGTGGAGAGAGTGGAGAACATCAAGTTCCTCGGAGTGCAGATCTCGCAGGACCTGACCTGGAGCAAGAATTCCTTGGAGATCAGGAAGCGGGCTCAGCAGAGACTGCACCTCTTGAGGAAACTCTAACAGGCCTCTCTCCCCATCTGTATCCTCAGGACCTTCTACAGAGGTGTGGTGGAGAGCGTTCTGACGTACTGCATTGCTACATGGTACTCCAGCTGCAGTATGTCAGACAAAAAAGCCCTGCAGAGGATAGTCAAGGGGGCTGAGAGGGTAATTGGAGTCTCCCTTCCCTCTGTCCAAGAACTTTTTCAGAACCGTTGTAGGAGCAGGGCACTGAACATTGTCAAGGACCGTTCTCACCCTCTGCATAAACACTTTGAACTTCTTCCATCTGGTAAACGATTCCGGAGCATCAGAGGCAGAACCACCAGACTGATCAACAGCTTCCTTCCACAAGCTGTCAGGATGCTGAACAGTTGACCCGGAATCTCTCATACACACTACTGCACCTACAGACATTTTGTATATTATTTGTATATTATAGTTAGTTAGTTTTTTTTTCCCAAGTATGTCTCAGGGATGTGTGAATGGACGGGGGTGGGGGTGGGGGTGGGGGGTGAAGCTATGTGGGAGTGTGTCTTAAATCATGCTGCTTCTATTTATATGGATGCCGAGAGAAACGCAACTTCATCTTGCCTGCACTACAGTTGTATGTACAGCAATATGACAATAAAGTTTGATTTGATTTGATTTGATATATTTATAGTAATATGTACATATGTATACTAGCTGTTCTTGTTTTTTCTTGCCTTCTGATTGTTGCTCTGAGTGTTGCTATCCCTGTGCTGTTGCAATCCTGGAATTTCCCCATTGTGGGACCAATAAAGGCTTATCTTATCTTAGCTTAACAGTGGTGTCCTCCTTGGTCGTCTCCCATGAAGTCCATTTTGGCTCAAACAACGACGGATGGTGCGATCTGACACTGATGTACCATGACCTTAGAGTCATGACCAGCAGACTAAATTCGAAGAGACAACGCCTCAGTGCCAAGTCAAAGAAGAATCCTAGTCACAGTCCCAAAGCCGAAAGCAAACAGCCCAGAGAGCACCTTGCGGTAGGACCTGCCCTTTGCATACTACAACTAAACGTTGAAGGCCTATCTGCAGCCAAGCGAAGCCTTATTGAAGTCCTCGCCTTCCAACACTCGATTGATGTAATCTGCCTCCAAGAGACTCATATTGGCACAGAGGAAGCTGGCTGCTACACCATCAATGGCTTTGACCTCCTGTGCTATGTTCCACATGCCAAACATGGACGTGCCACCTATGTGCGTTCTGACATAGTTGAAGTAAACCACCTGACAACAACACATTTCTCAGACACCATAACCATTGGTGTCTTCCATACTGTCAATGTGTAAAAGCCCCCTAGTGCCAACTGGGATCTGCAGGTCTTACCCACGCTACCCCACCCTGCCATCTATGTGGGGGACTTTAACAGTCATCACCCTGACTGGGGGTACCCAGCAGTGGATAGTGACGGGGAGGTACTTTCAGACTGGGCATCTAGAAATGACCTCGCTCTGATACACGACCCCAAACAAAGAGGAACCTTCCACTCTGCTAGGTGGAAGAAGGACTATTCTCCTGACCTGTGCTGAGTCAGCTCTTTGAATGGGACGCCATATCCTACACAGATCCTCATTCTTGATGATTTTCCACACAGCCAACACCGGCCCCTGCTTGTACACATTGGCCTACAACTTCCAGTCATAAACAGCCCAAGGAAGATGCGCTGGAACTTCCACAAAGCCAACTGGAAGAAATTCAGTGAAACCCTGGATCGGAGTGCTGTTACCATCCCACTCCACAACATCACTATAGATGAAGCATACAACCGCTTCTGCAGCGCAATCTCCAAGGCTGCTCACACTGCAATCCCACGAGGCTACCGACCCCTCTATGTCCCATGCCTGGACGGAGAAAGCGCTGCCCTCCTACAATCCTATCAAACATCAGGGGACCCAGAGATAGCAGACCATCTCATTGAATCTCTAAGTACAGCCCGGCGAAAGAAATGGGAGGAGACAGTTGCTAACCGGAGCATTACCCATTCTGGCAGGAAATGTTTGAGCCTCATCCGTCGCCTAGGAGCTGCACAGAAGCCTCCTAGCCAAAGCCGAGCATCTGTCACACCCAACCAAGTTGCATCCCACCTAATGACCATCACCAAAGCACCCCAAGACAAAGACACCAGAAGAGCAGTTACAACTGAGCTAAAAAAAACCACCAAAAAATGCCCATAGAGGAAACGAACCCTGAACCCTTCGAGGCTGCTGAACTGGAGAAAGTCCTACAGGGCCTGAAATGTGGAAGGGCAGCATGATACGACAACATCTTCCCAGAATTCATGAAAAATCTTGGCCCCCGAACCCTAACCTGGTTGACACAACTCTACACAAGGATCATACAGACAAACTCGATCCCAAAGAAATGGCGGACAGCAAAGGTCATTGCCATCCCAAAACCTGGCAAAGACCACAAACTACCAGCAAGCTACCGCCCAATCTCCCTACTCAGCGTTCCTTATAAAATCATGGAGCGCCTAATACTGCAACGTATTTCCCCAGGAATAGAGGAAATTCTAAGTGTGGATCAAGCAGGTTTCCGCAAGGACCGCAGCACAGGAGAAAAAGTACTGGCCCTAACCACCTTCATCGAAAATGGTTTCGAGAGCAGACTGAAGACAGGGGCTGTGTTTCTCAATCTTCCAGCCGCCTATGATACGGTCTGGCACAAAGGCCTCCTCCTGAAACTTACAAAGGCAATCCCTGCCTGGGCAACAGCAATTATAAAAACCCTGCTGACCAATCGAAGGTTCAGAGTCCACCTTGGTCAAAACACAAGCTCATGGAGAACGCAGAAAAACGGACTCCCACAAGGCTCAGTTCTAGCTCCAACCCTGTTCAACCTCTACATAAACGACCTGCCCACTACAGAATCCCGCAAATTCATCTATGCAGACGGCATCTGTTTGGCACTCCAAGCACCAGACTTTGAGCCACTGGAACGGGTGCTCACGGAAGATCTTGCCAAACTGGACCAGTTCTGCAAAACCTGGCACCTAAAACCAAGCCCAGCAAAAACCGTCTCCAGTGTATTCCATCTCCACAATGTAAAAGCTGCCAGAGAACTAAACATCCACCTGAGCGGACTTAAGCTTAAGCATGCCTCGAATCCAACCTACCTTGGAGTGACCCTTGACAGGACCCTATCCTTCAAGGAACATTTAAAGGGGACGGCTGCTAAGGTGAAGGCATGAAACAACCTGCTCTGCAAGCTCGCTGGTGCAAAATGGGAGGCGGCAGCCTCCACCCTGCGCACCTCAGCACTGGCCCTTTCATACTCTGTAGCAGAATATTGTGCCCCTGTCTGGTCCAGGTCATCCTACACACAGCACGTAGACACCCAGCTCAACACAACCATGAGAACCACAACTGGGACAATCCGCTCAACACCACTCCCCTGGCTCCCTGTACTGTCAAACATAGCCCCCCCACACATCCGGCGAGCAGCACTAACTCAAAGGATTCTTCAAAAAGCCAAAGATTCTCCTCACTTACCAATCCATGCAGATATCTACACCCCACCCACTGCCCGACTTCCATCCAGACGGCCGATTTGGAAAAACCCTCCCCCAGCTGACTTCACCATCCAGACAGCTTGGCAAGAGGAATGGGAGACCAAGGAGGTCCCAAACAAACACCTGGTGACAAACCCCAACCAACAGGTCCCGGGCACCAACCTCCCAAGGAGACAGTAGTCTACACTCAATCGCTTCAGGACTGGACATGGCCCCTGCTTGGCCAGCCTTCACAGATGGGGCAGTAGCCCTAGCCCACTGTGCGCATGTGGAGAGGAGCAAACAATGGAACACATCATAGAGGCTTGCCCGCTCCAAAGACTGGAAGGAGGATTACACACCCTCCATACAGCAAACCAGGAGGCAACTGCTTGGCTTGAGGACTTTTCATTCGCTAAATAAAAACCTTGGAGTTCACCATGAATGTGTTTAGAGGTTGTTCTGGGCTCTTTTGTTCCGTCGGCCTCCGTCGGTCTATGATGACCATGGAAGAGAATCCTAAATGTCTACTCTGCTGGAACAGCAACGCCTGTGGCTTAACAGGCCGATGCGCACCGGTGTTCTACCTTCCAGCGTTGGGCGTTGGTAGGATTCAAGCCTGGGCAGGAAGATATGGAGGACAAGATGTTACCCATGCAGCATGTCCCCCCTCTCCACGTCACTGATGAATCCAAAGGAACAGCAGGGCTGCTATAGTTTGGCACCAGCGCCGTCGCAGGAGCTGCCAGAACGATGTTGAGCACAACAGAGAACTGCCTTAGGGGTTCCGACTCCGGATTTTTCCTCAGGGTTGACTCCCGAAGCCTTTCCCGTGACCGGGTGTGCCGCAAGGCAGCGGAGGTTTGAAATCAGGGTTTACCTTCCCCTAGATGGGCTACCTTCCCAGGTTGACGAGCCACCATCTACCCGAAGCATCTGGTTTTAAGGCACCAGAGATCCGCCCTCGCCCCTTCTCCTATTAGTAAAAGCAGTTCCGCCGGGCTTAGAGACTAAACCACACAGGCAGGCTAGGAGCTGGACTTAGTTGTCAGAGGCTTTTCGAGACGCACGCCGTAAGGAGCATTTTATGAGCACTGGGAGCTTAACCCCAGTGCCGCTCCTGGCTATGACAACCTTGGAACCTCTTGGAACCTTGGAAGCTCTTTTGTTACCATTTGTATTATCCATCTCCTCCTGCGGCCACATCCAAGGAGGTTGGCTACAGTCCTGCGGATCTTAAATTTCTGAATAATATGTGCAACTGTAGTCACAGGAACATCAAGCTGCTTGGAGATGGTCTTATAGCCTTTACCTTTAACATGCTTGTCTATAATTTTCTTTCTAATCTCCTGAGACAACTCTCTCCTTTGCTTCCTCTGATACACACTAAACATAGTGTGTATCACACTATGTTTAGTGTGATACACACCATGTCAACAAACAGCACAGTGACTACTTGTCACCCTTTAAATAGGCCGACTGACTGATTACAAGTTTGTAGACACCTGTGATGTTAATTAGAGGACACATCTTGGTTGAACATGTCCTTATGGTCACATTATTTTCAATCTTTTCTAGGGGTAACATCATTTTTGTCCAGGCCTGTTTCATGAATTTGTTTTTTAAAATAATTCTGTTGAACCACAATTCAAAAGCATTGTCTGATTTTCATTGGTTAATTTTCATAGAATTTTTATTTATTCCCACTTTTGTCAGATTCAAGTTATTTCTGTGACCATTGTGGGTTTTTCTTTCATTAACAGAGGGGTACCAACAATTTTGTCCACGTCTGTATGTCTGGAACTGGAGTCAAGGAGGAGAGCAATAGTGGAGCTGAAAACACATTTATTATCATACGGGGTACAGTGCACCTGACCTTACATACAGCCACTGGCAGAGGTAAAGGTGTAAAAGAGCACCCCCCCCCCCCCCCCCAGCTGCAGCCCTTCTTATATGCACGGGGTTGGCGAAACCGGAACATGGAGCCACCACCCCGTGCCACACAAATAAGAGCTCCAAATATAACACAATAAATAACTACACTACATTCCACCCCCCCCCCCTGTCGAAAAGGTCCAAAACACACACATACAATCAGCCCACCCAAATTTGGAACCTGAATCATCCACTAAACATAACTGTACTAAAATCACAAAGGGGCTTATGGCATTCACACAAAATAACTAAAATTAGGGGGGATGGGTAGACTGCCGTCCTACCCCCCACACGGCGAGGTAGGTTATTCTGCCGCCTATGATATATAAAAGTCCTGCTAAAAAACAATTACTGCTGTGCCTCCTATTTAAATATAACACCAAAATAATCCCAGAACTATAAATACATATTAACAGCTACTGTATCAACACATACACATTCATGGCTCGGTGAGGATGATCCGTGGCCCCCCCAGACCCTTCACCAGACAGTCCACCCCTGGAGGTAGCTCGCGTCCCGGGCCACAGCTGGTCGCCTCAGTCCCATATGCGCCTTCTCCTCCACACCTCTGAGCGCTCCAATCGTCTGGGGCCGCGCCCAACTACCTTCTTCGGGGCATGCCGTAACTCATTAGGATGGCGCCATGAGCCATTCGACAGTAGAAGATAACCATCATGCCGCTTGCCCATCAACTGCAGCCGACCCTGGTACTGCTCCATCTTCCGCTTTTCTGTCACCCCGCCTGGACCTCGCCTCCACACAAGCCCGAACGCAGTCCGCGACTCCAAGCAGGGACCTGCACGGCCTGCAGTGTCTCCGCTTGGCACTCGCTCTCCCAGTGCCACTCGGTCCTGCCCCAACTGCTTGTAAATCCACTGCGGACCCTGCCAATGTGGCCCCGTGTTCACCAGCCTACCACGGCCATGCTCCAGGAACACCTGTGACCATCCTTTGGGCATCGCTCACCGCTGCAGATCCTCCCCCGTGCCGCCCGGCGCCCTCATCCAGGGCGGCTCAGACACAGGCACCGGGGCCCTCCCGTGGTGACCCTGAGCACGACAAGGCCTGTCCACTTTCCAGAGTGCCCAGCAACTGTTCATCCCACACAGCGTCATCCCAAACTCTCAGAACCAGTTGGTCCCACAGTCCGCAGCCCGACCATTCATCCCCAGCGCTGCTCCTGATGGAAAATGCGAGGCCATAAAACAGGTTGCAGCCCATGATGTTCGTGCCGAGGGCCGTCACAACAAACTCCACATTGGCCATCTCCACCGACTTGTACCAAGCCATCAGTCTAACGGTACCCACCGTGGCCAACGATCCTCCTCCATAGCAGCAAAGTGGTGCTGAGTCACCTCCAGTTCTGTAGTGGGGAAAACATTCTCTAACCGTAGGCCAGTTCAGCAGTGAACTCTCCACCCCCGTGTCAATCAGCATCAGTACCGGTACTCCATCCATCTCTACTGTGCAATGAGTGCACCCACTGGTACTCAAGGACACAGTATGAATCACCGTCGGGGCAGGAGGAATCGAGCTCTTGCGTGGGCTATCTTGTTCCACTGACTGGCACACCCTCGCAAAATGATGTAGACGGCCACAATTGCCGCAGCACTTTCCTCTTGCCACACACTCTCTGGCCTTGTAGCGGTGTTTTGTGGACCCACAGCCAATACACCTGGGCAGACCTCATCCGTACAGCGTTGGCACTCTCGGCGTCATCCTTGATACTCCTTTCACTATCCGGGTCCACTACCTGTGTGGCCATGGGGGATCGTAACTCTCGTGGTGACAGATGCTTGCTCCACTCCCGAGTTAGCTTATCCGCTGCCTCCAGCTGAAGGGCCAACTCAACGACCCCAGATAGCATCAATTCACCAGGAAATATGAGCAGCTTAGACCGGACCGTAGCACAGTTGGTATGTTAAGCCAACTGGTCACAAACCATTTCTTCCTCCAACAGTCCGAATCGACACTCAGCGGCCAGCTGCCTCAAGTCTGATACAAACTGCTGGATGGGTTTGCCAACCTGTTGGTGGCGCTGTCTGAATTTAATCTTCCGGACGATGACATTGTCCGGGGCCCTGAAATGGTGCACCATCAGCTCGACCACTTCTTCGTTGATGTCCGCGTCACCAAGCATGCCCAAAATCCTGTGTCCCTCCATACCCAGGTTGTGCACAAGCAAGGCACGAGCCCTCAGCTTCTCCATCCTTCCCAGATACCATATACGTCTTAAAGGCTTCGTACCACCGAGGCCACGGCACCGGCGGCTCACCTGGGAGCTCCAAAAACAGACAAATTGGTGCTTCACACGCTTCCATGGCTTTTCTTCTCATCACCAAATGTTACAGACGTGGACAAAATTGTTGGTACCCCTCTGATAATGAAAGAAAAACCCACAATAGTCACAGAAATAACTTGAATCTGACAAAAGTGGGAATAAATAAAAATGCTATGAAAATTAACCATTGAAAATCAGACAATGCTTTTGAGCTGTGGTTCAACAGAATTATTTTAAAAAACAAACTCATGAAACAGGCCTGGACAAAAATGATGGTACCCTTAACTTAATATTTTGTTGCACGACCTTTTGAGGCAATCACTGCAATCAAACGATTTCTCTAACTGTCAATGAGACTTCTGCACCTCTCAGCAGGTATTTTGGCCCACTCCTCATGAGCAAACTGCTCCAGTTGTCTCAGGTTTGAAGGGTGCCTTCTCCAGATGGCATGTTTCAGCTCCTTCCACAGATGTTCAATAGGATTTAGATCAGGGCTCATAGAAGGCCACTTTAGAATAGTCCAATGTTTCGCTCTTAGCCATTCTTGGGTGTTTTTAGCTGTGTGTTTTGGGTCATTATCCTGTTGCAAAACCCATGACCTGCGACTGAGACCAAGCTGTCTGACACTGGGCAGCACATTTCTCTCTAGAATACCTTGATAGTCTTGAGATTTCATTGTACCCTGCACACATTCAAGACACCCTGTGCCAGATGCAGCAAAGCAGCCCCAGAACTTAACAGAATCTCCTCCATGTTTCACAGTAGGGACAGTGTTCTTTTCTTGGTATGCTTCATTTTTGCGTCTGTGAAAATAGAGCTGATGTGCCTTGCCAAAAAGTTGCAGTTTTGTCCCGTCTGTCCATAGGACATTCTCCCAGAAGCTTTGTGGCTTGTCAACATGCAGTTTGGCAAATTCCAGTCTGGCTTTTTTATGATTTTTTTTTTTTTCCCGGTTCCACTGGAACTGGCGGCGCCACACGAGTTGGCTGCCTTTTGCAACTGCCTTTTTTTTTTTGTTTGTTTTTTTAAATCTTCCTTCTTCTTTCTACACCTTTCACACTATATATATATCACAGACACACAGATCGCCCCAAAGGTCTCCCGAGTCGGAGGACGGAGCCACTGTTTGAGATTGAGATTGAGATTGAGATTCAACTTTATTGTCATTACACATGTATGAATACAAGGTAACGAAACGTGACGTGGCATTTGGGCACGCTCTGCAGAGCGCATCTAAGGCCGGGGCAGCCGCTAGGCGGCAGTCAGTTTACAGCAGGAGACGATACAGCAGGGAAGAGCTAGCTAGCACTCAACCGCCACCCGGTGCTAACGGAGAAACTCGACATACCGGGGAACTGTAGCGAAAACGACGCGGGTGCCGGGCTGGAGTTTAGGCAGCGTGCAAGAAATATAAGACAGAATAATAAAGAGCGATGGCAAGAACCAAGCAGACCGCCCGTAAATCTACTGGAGGAAAAAGCCCCCCAGGAAGCAGCTAGCCACCAAGGCTGCTTGGAAAAGCGTTCCGGCCACCGGCGGAGTGAAGAAGCCTCACCGTTACAGGCCCGGTACCGTGGCTCTGAGAGAGATCCGTCGCTACCAGAAATCCACAGAGCTGCTCATCTGTAAGCTGCCCTTCCAGCGCCTGGTGAGGGAGATCACTCAGGACTTCAAGACCGACTTACAACCGTGAGACCTTATTAAACATCAAGGTACTGCACGCTGCAAGAATCGCGGCGATCGGTTGTGATTTGGACATTCTACGCCAGCATGGAATTCTGGCGGAGTCCCCGCTGGAAGCTACCCGAGAGAGGAGGAGGCGTAAGCGGAGCAAACGCAAGCAAAAGCGTGGTAAAAGGACCGGGATCCATGCTAGGCTAAAGGCTAACCCCTCCAGACCAGCGGTACCGTCGCTTCTTTTCTCTAACGTCCGCTCCTTCGAAAACAAGCTGGATGAGCTGCGTCTGCTGAGAGAAACCCGGAGAGAGTGGAGAGACTGCTGTGTGTTTGTTTTCACGGAGACATGGCTCCACGTCAACATTCCTGAAGAGGCCATTCAACTGGAAGATATGGCGATGTTCCGTGCCGACAGGGAAACGGCGAGCTCCGGTAAGAGCCGGGGGGGGGGGGCTATGCATCTATGTTAACAAGAACTGGTGCGTCAATGCCACGTTAGTGTCTAAACACTGCTCTCCGTTGGCGGAGTTCCTTATTGTAAATTGTTGGCCACATTATTTGCCGAGGGAATTCAGCAACGTGTATGTAGCTGGTGTTTACATAGCGCCGAGCCCTAATGCTAAAGCTAATGCTAAGAAGGCACTTGGGGTACTGCACAATGCGATTAGTGAAATCCAAACTTCACACCCAGACAGTTTTGTGGTGGTTGCGGGGGATTTTAACCACACCAGCCTAAAGACTGTGCTCCCCAAGTTTAAACAATGTGTAGACTTTAAGACCAGAGGAGAGAATATGTTGGACTTAGTGTACACAAACACAGATGCATATAAGGCAATACCCCGCCCCCATCTCGGCCTTTCTGATCACATGTCCATGATGCTGCTGCCTGCCTACAAACCTTTATTGAAGCGCAGCAGGCCAGCAGTGAAACAAATTAGAATTTGGCCAGAGAGTGCAACCTCTGCACTGAAAGACTGTTTTCTGCACACAGACTGGGAGGTCTTCAAAATAGCAGCCTCCCAGGAAGACAAGACAGATGTGGAGGAGTATGCTGATACAGTCACCAGCTACATCGCGAAGTGCACAGAGGATGTCACTACAGTGAAGACCATCACTATGCGGGGTAACCATAAGCCCTGGATGACTGCAGAGGTGCGCTCGCTGCTTACAGCCAGAGATGCAGCCTTCAGAGCGAAGGACAGGATCGCTATCCACTCAGCCAGGTCTGCGCTCTCAAAGGGAATTAAGGCGGCAAAGCGCACCTATGCGGAGAAAATCCAGGGACATCTCTGTGACACTAGGAACACCAAGCAGATGTGGCAGGGAGTTCGGACACTGACGGGCTATAAGTCTAGGCAGGGGGTCGATGATGATGACGCTTCGCTTCCAGACAGGCTTAACGACTTCTTTGCACGTTTTGAAGCATCAAACTCGACAATCAGAGGGAGGGCTGGCCCACCCCCACCATCGGTCGGACCAGCTTTTACCATCAACACAGGGGACACACGGAGGACCCTAACCAGAGTCAACCCACGCAAAGCTGCAGGTCCGGACAACATTCCGGGACCGCCACATGTCTCTGGATCCTGGATTTCCTGACTGAGAGACCTCAGTCTGTCCGGGTTGGAAACAACATCTCCAACTCTGTCACGCTGAGCACCGGATCCCCTCAAGGCTGTGTACTCAGTCCACTGTTGTTTACACTTCTAACGCATGACTGTGTATCCAGACACGAGGGGAACCAGATGGTGGGACTTATTCAGAGGGATGAGGAATCAATGTACAGGGAAGAAGTGAGAGACCTGTAGGGCTGGTGCAGGGAGAACAATCTGATGCTCAACATGGACAAAACGAAGGAGATGATTATTGACTTCTGGCGGTCACAGCCTGAGCACGTCCTCCTCAGCATCGGCGGCCGTTTAGTGGAGAGAGTGGAGAACATCAAGTTCCTCGGAGTGCAGATCTCGCAGGACCTGACCTGGAGCAAGAATTCCTTGGAGATCAGGAAGCGGGCTCAGCAGAGACTGCACCTCTTGAGGAAACTCTAACAGGCCTCTCTCCCCATCTGTATCCTCAGGACCTTCTACAGAGGTGTGGTGGAGAGCGTTCTGACGTACTGCATTGCTACATGGTACTCCAGCTGCAGTATGTCAGACAAAAAAGCCCTGCAGAGGATAGTCAAGGGGGCTGAGAGGGTAATTGGAGTCTCCCTTCCCTCTGTCCAAGAACTTTTTCAGAACCGTTGTAGGAGCAGGGCACTGAACATTGTCAAGGACCGTTCTCACCCTCTGCATAAACACTTTGAACTTCTTCCATCTGGTAAACGATTCCGGAGCATCAGAGGCAGAACCACCAGACTGATCAACAGCTTCCTTCCACAAGCTGTCAGGATGCTGAACAGTTGACCCGGAATCTCTCATACACACTACTGCACCTACAGACATTTTGTATATTATTTGTATATTATAGTTAGTTAGTTTTTTTTTCCCAAGTATGTCTCAGGGATGTGTGAATGGACGGGGGTGGGGGTGGGGGTGGGGGGTGAAGCTATGTGGGAGTGTGTCTTAAATCATGCTGCTTCTATTTATATGGATGCCGAGAGAAACGCAACTTCATCTTGCCTGCACTACAGTTGTATGTACAGCAATATGACAATAAAGTTTGATTTGATTTGATTTGATATATTTATAGTAATATGTACATATGTATACTAGCTGTTCTTGTTTTTTCTTGCCTTCTGATTGTTGCTCTGAGTGTTGCTATCCCTGTGCTGTTGCAATCCTGGAATTTCCCCATTGTGGGACCAATAAAGGCTTATCTTATCTTAGCTTAACAGTGGTGTCCTCCTTGGTCGTCTCCCATGAAGTCCATTTTGGCTCAAACAACGACGGATGGTGCGATCTGACACTGATGTACCATGACCTTAGAGTCATGACCAGCAGACTAAATTCGAAGAGACAACGCCTCAGTGCCAAGTCAAAGAAGAATCCTAGTCACAGTCCCAAAGCCGAAAGCAAACAGCCCAGAGAGCACCTTGCGGTAGGACCTGCCCTTTGCATACTACAACTAAACGTTGAAGGCCTATCTGCAGCCAAGCGAAGCCTTATTGAAGTCCTCGCCTTCCAACACTCGATTGATGTAATCTGCCTCCAAGAGACTCATATTGGCACAGAGGAAGCTGGCTGCTACACCATCAATGGCTTTGACCTCCTGTGCTATGTTCCACATGCCAAACATGGACGTGCCACCTATGTGCGTTCTGACATAGTTGAAGTAAACCACCTGACAACAACACATTTCTCAGACACCATAACCATTGGTGTCTTCCATACTGTCAATGTGTAAAAGCCCCCTAGTGCCAACTGGGATCTGCAGGTCTTACCCACGCTACCCCACCCTGCCATCTATGTGGGGGACTTTAACAGTCATCACCCTGACTGGGGGTACCCAGCAGTGGATAGTGACGGGGAGGTACTTTCAGACTGGGCATCTAGAAATGACCTCGCTCTGATACACGACCCCAAACAAAGAGGAACCTTCCACTCTGCTAGGTGGAAGAAGGACTATTCTCCTGACCTGTGCTGAGTCAGCTCTTTGAATGGGACGCCATATCCTACACAGATCCTCATTCTTGATGATTTTCCACACAGCCAACACCGGCCCCTGCTTGTACACATTGGCCTACAACTTCCAGTCATAAACAGCCCAAGGAAGATGCGCTGGAACTTCCACAAAGCCAACTGGAAGAAATTCAGTGAAACCCTGGATCGGAGTGCTGTTACCATCCCACTCCACAACATCACTATAGATGAAGCATACAACCGCTTCTGCAGCGCAATCTCCAAGGCTGCTCACACTGCAATCCCACGAGGCTACCGACCCCTCTATGTCCCATGCCTGGACGGAGAAAGCGCTGCCCTCCTACAATCCTATCAAACATCAGGGGACCCAGAGATAGCAGACCATCTCATTGAATCTCTAAGTACAGCCCGGCGAAAGAAATGGGAGGAGACAGTTGCTAACCGGAGCATTACCCATTCTGGCAGGAAATGTTTGAGCCTCATCCGTCGCCTAGGAGCTGCACAGAAGCCTCCTAGCCAAAGCCGAGCATCTGTCACACCCAACCAAGTTGCATCCCACCTAATGACCATCACCAAAGCACCCCAAGACAAAGACACCAGAAGAGCAGTTACAACTGAGCTAAAAAAAAACCACCAAAAAATGCCCATAGAGGAAACGAACCCTGAACCCTTCGAGGCTGCTGAACTGGAGAAAGTCCTACAGGGCCTGAAATGTGGAAGGGCAGCATGATACGACAACATCTTCCCAGAATTCATGAAAAATCTTGGCCCCCGAACCCTAACCTGGTTGACACAACTCTACACAAGGATCATACAGACAAACTCGATCCCAAAGAAATGGCGGACAGCAAAGGTCATTGCCATCCCAAAACCTGGCAAAGACCACAAACTACCAGCAAGCTACCGCCCAATCTCCCTACTCAGCGTTCCTTATAAAATCATGGAGCGCCTAATACTGCAACGTATTTCCCCAGGAATAGAGGAAATTCTAAGTGTGGATCAAGCAGGTTTCCGCAAGGACCGCAGCACAGGAGAAAAAGTACTGGCCCTAACCACCTTCATCGAAAATGGTTTCGAGAGCAGACTGAAGACAGGGGCTGTGTTTCTCAATCTTCCAGCCGCCTATGATACGGTCTGGCACAAAGGCCTCCTCCTGAAACTTACAAAGGCAATCCCTGCCTGGGCAACAGCAATTATAAAAACCCTGCTGACCAATCGAAGGTTCAGAGTCCACCTTGGTCAAAACACAAGCTCATGGAGAACGCAGAAAAACGGACTCCCACAAGGCTCAGTTCTAGCTCCAACCCTGTTCAACCTCTACATAAACGACCTGCCCACTACAGAATCCCGCAAATTCATCTATGCAGACGGCATCTGTTTGGCACTCCAAGCACCAGACTTTGAGCCACTGGAACGGGTGCTCACGGAAGATCTTGCCAAACTGGACCAGTTCTGCAAAACCTGGCACCTAAAACCAAGCCCAGCAAAAACCGTCTCCAGTGTATTCCATCTCCACAATGTAAAAGCTGCCAGAGAACTAAACATCCACCTGAGCGGACTTAAGCTTAAGCATGCCTCGAATCCAACCTACCTTGGAGTGACCCTTGACAGGACCCTATCCTTCAAGGAACATTTAAAGGGGACGGCTGCTAAGGTGAAGGCATGAAACAACCTGCTCTGCAAGCTCGCTGGTGCAAAATGGGAGGCGGCAGCCTCCACCCTGCGCACCTCAGCACTGGCCCTTTCATACTCTGTAGCAGAATATTGTGCCCCTGTCTGGTCCAGGTCATCCTACACACAGCACGTAGACACCCAGCTCAACACAACCATGAGAACCACAACTGGGACAATCCGCTCAACACCACTCCCCTGGCTCCCTGTACTGTCAAACATAGCCCCCCCACACATCCGGCGAGCAGCACTAACTCAAAGGATTCTTCAAAAAGCCAAAGATTCTCCTCACTTACCAATCCATGCAGATATCTACACCCCACCCACTGCCCGACTTCCATCCAGACGGCCGATTTGGAAAAACCCTCCCCCAGCTGACTTCACCATCCAGACAGCTTGGCAAGAGGAATGGGAGACCAAGGAGGTCCCAAACAAACACCTGGTGACAAACCCCAACCAACAGGTCCCGGGCACCAACCTCCCAAGGAGACAGTAGTCTACACTCAATCGCTTCAGGACTGGACATGGGCCCCTGCTTGGCCAGCCTTCACAGATGGGGCAGTAGCCCTAGCCCACTGTGCGCATGTGGAGAGGAGCAAACAATGGAACACATCATAGAGGCTTGCCCGCTCCAAAGACTGGAAGGAGGATTACACACCCTCCATACAGCAAACCAGGAGGCAACTGCTTGGCTTGAGGACTTTTCATTCGCTAAATAAAAACCTTGGAGTTCACCATGAATGTGTTTAGAGGTTGTTCTGGGCTCTTTTGTTCCGTCGGCCTCCGTCGGTCTATGATGACCATGGAAGAGAATCCTAAATGTCTACTCTGCTGGAACAGCAACGCCTGTGGCTTAACAGGCCGATGCGCACCGGTGTTCTACCTTCCAGCGTTGGGCGTTGGTAGGATTCAAGCCTGGGCAGGAAGATATGGAGGACAAGATGTTACCCATGCAGCATGTCCCCCCTCTCCACGTCACTGATGAATCCAAAGGAACAGCAGGGCTGCTATAGTTTGGCACCAGCGCCGTCGCAGGAGCTGCCAGAACGATGTTGAGCACAACAGAGAACTGCCTTAGGGGTTCCGACTCCGGATTTTTCCTCAGGGTTGACTCCCGAAGCCTTTCCCGTGACCGGGTGTGCCGCAAGGCAGCGGAGGTTTGAAATCAGGGTTTACCTTCCCCTAGATGGGCTACCTTCCCAGGTTGACGAGCCACCATCTACCCGAAGCATCTGGTTTTAAGGCACCAGAGATCCGCCCTCGCCCCTTCTCCTATTAGTAAAAGCAGTTCCGCCGGGCTTAGAGACTAAACCACACAGGCAGGCTAGGAGCTGGACTTAGTTGTCAGAGGCTTTTCGAGACGCACGCCGTAAGGAGCATTTTATGAGCACTGGGAGCTTAACCCCAGTGCCGCTCCTGGCTATGACAACCTTGGAACCTCTTGGAACCTTGGAAGCTCTTTTGTTACCATTTGTATTATCCATCTCCTCCTGCGGCCACATCCAAGGAGGTTGGCTACAGTCCTGCGGATCTTAAATTTCTGAATAATATGTGCAACTGTAGTCACAGGAACATCAAGCTGCTTGGAGATGGTCTTATAGCCTTTACCTTTAACATGCTTGTCTATAATTTTCTTTCTAATCTCCTGAGACAACTCTCTCCTTTGCTTCCTCTGATACACACTAAACATAGTGTGTATCACACTATGTTTAGTGTGATACACACCATGTCAACAAACAGCACAGTGACTACTTGTCACCCTTTAAATAGGCCGACTGACTGATTACAAGTTTGTAGACACCTGTGATGTTAATTAGAGGACACATCTTGGTTGAACATGTCCTTATGGTCACATTATTTTCAATCTTTTCTAGGGGTAACATCATTTTTGTCCAGGCCTGTTTCATGAATTTGTTTTTTAAAATAATTCTGTTGAACCACAATTCAAAAGCATTGTCTGATTTTCATTGGTTAATTTTCATAGAATTTTTATTTATTCCCACTTTTGTCAGATTCAAGTTATTTCTGTGACCATTGTGGGTTTTTCTTTCATTAACAGAGGGGTACCAACAATTTTGTCCACGTCTGTATGTCTGGAACTGGAGTCAAGGAGGAGAGCAATAGTGGAGCTGAAAACACATTTATTATCATACGGGGTACAGTGCACCTGACCTTACATACAGCCACTGGCAGAGGTAAAGGTGTAAAAGAGCACCCCCCCCCCCCCCCCCAGCTGCAGCCCTTCTTATATGCACGGGGTTGGCGAAACCGGAACATGGAGCCACCACCCCGTGCCACACAAATAAGAGCTCCAAATATAACACAATAAATAACTACACTACATTCCACCCCCCCCCCCTGTCGAAAAGGTCCAAAACACACACATACAATCAGCCCACCCAAATTTGGAACCTGAATCATCCACTAAACATAACTGTACTAAAATCACAAAGGGGCTTATGGCATTCACACAAAATAACTAAAATTAGGGGGGATGGGTAGACTGCCGTCCTACCCCCCACACGGCGAGGTAGGTTATTCTGCCGCCTATGATATATAAAAGTCCTGCTAAAAAACAATTACTGCTGTGCCTCCTATTTAAATATAACACCAAAATAATCCCAGAACTATAAATACATATTAACAGCTACTGTATCAACACATACACATTCATGGCTCGGTGAGGATGATCCGTGGCCCCCCCAGACCCTTCACCAGACAGTCCACCCCTGGAGGTAGCTCGCGTCCCGGGCCACAGCTGGTCGCCTCAGTCCCATATGCGCCTTCTCCTCCACACCTCTGAGCGCTCCAATCGTCTGGGGCCGCGCCCAACTACCTTCTTCGGGGCATGCCGTAACTCATTAGGATGGCGCCATGAGCCATTCGACAGTAGAAGATAACCATCATGCCGCTTGCCCATCAACTGCAGCCGACCCTGGTACTGCTCCATCTTCCGCTTTTCTGTCACCCGCCTGGACCTCGCCTCCACACAAGCCCGAACGCAGTCCGCGACTCCAAGCAGGGACCTGCACGGCCTGCAGTGTCTCCGCTTGGCACTCGCTCTCCCAGTGCCACTCGGTCCTGCCCCAACTGCTTGTAAATCCACTGCGGACCCTGCCAATGTGGCCCCGTGTTCACCAGCCTACCACGGCCATGCTCCAGGAACACCTGTGACCATCCTTTGGGCATCGCTCACCGCTGCAGATCCTCCCCCGTGCCGCCCGGCGCCCTCATCCAGGGCGGCTCAGACACAGGCACCGGGGCCCTCCCGTGGTGACCCTGAGCACGACAAGGCCTGTCCACTTTCCAGAGTGCCCAGCAACTGTTCATCCCACACAGCGTCATCCCAAACTCTCAGAACCAGTTGGTCCCACAGTCCGCAGCCCGACCATTCATCCCCAGCGCTGCTCCTGATGGAAAATGCGAGGCCATAAAACAGGTTGCAGCCCATGATGTTCGTGCCGAGGGCCGTCACAACAAACTCCACATTGGCCATCTCCACCGACTTGTACCAAGCCATCAGTCTAACGGTACCCACCGTGGCCAACGATCCTCCTCCATAGCAGCAAAGTGGTGCTGAGTCACCTCCAGTTCTGTAGTGGGGAAAACATTCTCTAACCGTAGGCCAGTTCAGCAGTGAACTCTCCACCCCCGTGTCAATCAGCATCAGTACCGGTACTCCATCCATCTCTACTGTGCAATGAGTGCACCCACTGGTACTCAAGGACACAGTATGAATCACCGTCGGGGCAGGAGGAATCGAGCTCTTGCGTGGGCTATCTTGTTCCACTGACTGGCACACCCTCGCAAAATGATGTAGACGGCCACAATTGCCGCAGCACTTTCCTCTTGCCACACACTCTCTGGCCTTGTAGCGGTGTTTTGTGGACCCACAGCCAATACACCTGGGCAGACCTCATCCGTACAGCGTTGGCACTCTCGGCGTCATCCTTGATACTCCTTTCACTATCCGGGTCCACTACCTGTGTGGCCATGGGGGATCGTAACTCTCGTGGTGACAGATGCTTGCTCCACTCCCGAGTTAGCTTATCCGCTGCCTCCAGCTGAAGGGCCAACTCAACGACCCCAGATAGCATCAATTCACCAGGAAATATGAGCAGCTTAGACCGGACCGTAGCACAGTTGGTATGTTAAGCCAACTGGTCACAAACCATTTCTTCCTCCAACAGTCCGAATCGACACTCAGCGGCCAGCTGCCTCAAGTCTGATACAAACTGCTGGATGGGTTTGCCAACCTGTTGGTGGCGCTGTCTGAATTTAATCTTCCGGACGATGACATTGTCCGGGGCCCTGAAATGGTGCACCATCAGCTCGACCACTTCTTCGTTGATGTCCGCGTCACCAAGCATGCCCAAAATCCTGTGTCCCTCCATACCCAGGTTGTGCACAAGCAAGGCACGAGCCCTCAGCTTCTCCATCCTTCCCAGATACCATATACGTCTTAAAGGCTTCGTACCACCGAGGCCACGGCACCGGCGGCTCACCTGGGAGCTCCAAAAACAGACAAATTGGTGCTTCACACGCTTCCATGGCTTTTCTTCTCATCACCAAATGTTACAGACGTGGACAAAATTGTTGGTACCCCTCTGATAATGAAAGAAAAACCCACAATAGTCACAGAAATAACTTGAATCTGACAAAAGTGGGAATAAATAAAAATGCTATGAAAATTAACCATTGAAAATCAGACAATGCTTTTGAGCTGTGGTTCAACAGAATTATTTTAAAAAACAAACTCATGAAACAGGCCTGGACAAAAATGATGGTACCCTTAACTTAATATTTTGTTGCACGACCTTTTGAGGCAATCACTGCAATCAAACGATTTCTCTAACTGTCAATGAGACTTCTGCACCTCTCAGCAGGTATTTTGGCCCACTCCTCATGAGCAAACTGCTCCAGTTGTCTCAGGTTTGAAGGGTGCCTTCTCCAGATGGCATGTTTCAGCTCCTTCCACAGATGTTCAATAGGATTTAGATCAGGGCTCATAGAAGGCCACTTTAGAATAGTCCAATGTTTCGCTCTTAGCCATTCTTGGGTGTTTTTAGCTGTGTGTTTTGGGTCATTATCCTGTTGCAAAACCCATGACCTGCGACTGAGACCAAGCTGTCTGACACTGGGCAGCACATTTCTCTCTAGAATACCTTGATAGTCTTGAGATTTCATTGTACCCTGCACACATTCAAGACACCCTGTGCCAGATGCAGCAAAGCAGCCCCAGAACTTAACAGAATCTCCTCCATGTTTCACAGTAGGGACAGTGTTCTTTTCTTGGTATGCTTCATTTTTGCGTCTGTGAAAATAGAGCTGATGTGCCTTGCCAAAAAGTTGCAGTTTTGTCCCGTCTGTCCATAGGACATTCTCCCAGAAGCTTTGTGGCTTGTCAACATGCAGTTTGGCAAATTCCAGTCTGGCTTTTTTATGATTTTTTTTTTTTTCCCGGTTCCACTGGAACTGGCGGCGCCACACGAGTTGGCTGCCTTTTGCAACTGCCTTTTTTTTTTGTTTGTTTTTTTAAATCTTCCTTCTTCTTTCTACACCTTTCACACTATATATATATCACAGACACACAGATCGCCCCAAAGGTCTCCCGAGTCGGAGGACGGAGCCACTGTTTGAGATTGAGATTGAGATTGAGATTCAACTTTATTGTCATTACACATGTATGAATACAAGGTAACGAAACGTGACGTGGCATTTGGGCACGCTCTGCAGAGCGCATCTAAGGCCGGGGCAGCCGCTAGGCGGCAGTCAGTTTACAGCAGGAGACGATACAGCAGGGAAGAGCTAGCTAGCACTCAACCGCCACCCGGTGCTAACGGAGAAACTCGACATACCGGGGAACTGTAGCGAAAACGACGCGGGTGCCGGGCTGGAGTTTAGGCAGCGTGCAAGAAATATAAGACAGAATAATAAAGAGCGATGGCAAGAACCAAGCAGACCGCCCGTAAATCTACTGGAGGAAAAAGCCCCCCAGGAAGCAGCTAGCCACCAAGGCTGCTTGGAAAAGCGTTCCGGCCACCGGCGGAGTGAAGAAGCCTCACCGTTACAGGCCCGGTACCGTGGCTCTGAGAGAGATCCGTCGCTACCAGAAATCCACAGAGCTGCTCATCTGTAAGCTGCCCTTCCAGCGCCTGGTGAGGGAGATCACTCAGGACTTCAAGACCGACTTACAACCGTGAGACCTTATTAAACATCAAGGTACTGCACGCTGCAAGAATCGCGGCGATCGGTTGTGATTTGGACATTCTACGCCAGCATGGAATTCTGGCGGAGTCCCCGCTGGAAGCTACCCGAGAGAGGAGGAGGCGTAAGCGGAGCAAACGCAAGCAAAAGCGTGGTAAAAGGACCGGGATCCATGCTAGGCTAAAGGCTAACCCCTCCAGACCAGCGGTACCGTCGCTTCTTTTCTCTAACGTCCGCTCCTTCGAAAACAAGCTGGATGAGCTGCGTCTGCTGAGAGAAACCCGGAGAGAGTGGAGAGACTGCTGTGTGTTTGTTTTCACGGAGACATGGCTCCACGTCAACATTCCTGAAGAGGCCATTCAACTGGAAGATATGGCGATGTTCCGTGCCGACAGGGAAACGGCGAGCTCCGGTAAGAGCCGGGGGGGGGGGGGCTATGCATCTATGTTAACAAGAACTGGTGCGTCAATGCCACGTTAGTGTCTAAACACTGCTCTCCGTTGGCGGAGTTCCTTATTGTAAATTGTTGGCCACATTATTTGCCGAGGGAATTCAGCAACGTGTATGTAGCTGGTGTTTACATAGCGCCGAGCCCTAATGCTAAAGCTAATGCTAAGAAGGCACTTGGGGTACTGCACAATGCGATTAGTGAAATCCAAACTTCACACCCAGACAGTTTTGTGGTGGTTGCGGGGGATTTTAACCACACCAGCCTAAAGACTGTGCTCCCCAAGTTTAAACAATGTGTAGACTTTAAGACCAGAGGAGAGAATATGTTGGACTTAGTGTACACAAACACAGATGCATATAAGGCAATACCCCGCCCCCATCTCGGCCTTTCTGATCACATGTCCATGATGCTGCTGCCTGCCTACAAACCTTTATTGAAGCGCAGCAGGCCAGCAGTGAAACAAATTAGAATTTGGCCAGAGAGTGCAACCTCTGCACTGAAAGACTGTTTTCTGCACACAGACTGGGAGGTCTTCAAAATAGCAGCCTCCCAGGAAGACAAGACAGATGTGGAGGAGTATGCTGATACAGTCACCAGCTACATCGCGAAGTGCACAGAGGATGTCACTACAGTGAAGACCATCACTATGCGGGGTAACCATAAGCCCTGGATGACTGCAGAGGTGCGCTCGCTGCTTACAGCCAGAGATGCAGCCTTCAGAGCGAAGGACAGGATCGCTATCCACTCAGCCAGGTCTGCGCTCTCAAAGGGAATTAAGGCGGCAAAGCGCACCTATGCGGAGAAAATCCAGGGACATCTCTGTGACACTAGGAACACCAAGCAGATGTGGCAGGGAGTTCGGACACTGACGGGCTATAAGTCTAGGCAGGGGGTCGATGATGATGACGCTTCGCTTCCAGACAGGCTTAACGACTTCTTTGCACGTTTTGAAGCATCAAACTCGACAATCAGAGGGAGGGCTGGCCCACCCCCACCATCGGTCGGACCAGCTTTTACCATCAACACAGGGGACACACGGAGGACCCTAACCAGAGTCAACCCACGCAAAGCTGCAGGTCCGGACAACATTCCGGGACCGCCACATGTCTCTGGATCCTGGATTTCCTGACTGAGAGACCTCAGTCTGTCCGGGTTGGAAACAACATCTCCAACTCTGTCACGCTGAGCACCGGATCCCCTCAAGGCTGTGTACTCAGTCCACTGTTGTTTACACTTCTAACGCATGACTGTGTATCCAGACACGAGGGGAACCAGATGGTGGGACTTATTCAGAGGGATGAGGAATCAATGTACAGGGAAGAAGTGAGAGACCTGTAGGGCTGGTGCAGGGAGAACAATCTGATGCTCAACATGGACAAAACGAAGGAGATGATTATTGACTTCTGGCGGTCACAGCCTGAGCACGTCCTCCTCAGCATCGGCGGCCGTTTAGTGGAGAGAGTGGAGAACATCAAGTTCCTCGGAGTGCAGATCTCGCAGGACCTGACCTGGAGCAAGAATTCCTTGGAGATCAGGAAGCGGGCTCAGCAGAGACTGCACCTCTTGAGGAAACTCTAACAGGCCTCTCTCCCCATCTGTATCCTCAGGACCTTCTACAGAGGTGTGGTGGAGAGCGTTCTGACGTACTGCATTGCTACATGGTACTCCAGCTGCAGTATGTCAGACAAAAAAGCCCTGCAGAGGATAGTCAAGGGGGCTGAGAGGGTAATTGGAGTCTCCCTTCCCTCTGTCCAAGAACTTTTTCAGAACCGTTGTAGGAGCAGGGCACTGAACATTGTCAAGGACCGTTCTCACCCTCTGCATAAACACTTTGAACTTCTTCCATCTGGTAAACGATTCCGGAGCATCAGAGGCAGAACCACCAGACTGATCAACAGCTTCCTTCCACAAGCTGTCAGGATGCTGAACAGTTGACCCGGAATCTCTCATACACACTACTGCACCTACAGACATTTTGTATATTATTTGTATATTATAGTTAGTTAGTTTTTTTTTCCCAAGTATGTCTCAGGGATGTGTGAATGGACGGGGGTGGGGGTGGGGGTGGGGGGTGAAGCTATGTGGGAGTGTGTCTTAAATCATGCTGCTTCTATTTATATGGATGCCGAGAGAAACGCAACTTCATCTTGCCTGCACTACAGTTGTATGTACAGCAATATGACAATAAAGTTTGATTTGATTTGATTTGATATATTTATAGTAATATGTACATATGTATACTAGCTGTTCTTGTTTTTTCTTGCCTTCTGATTGTTGCTCTGAGTGTTGCTATCCCTGTGCTGTTGCAATCCTGGAATTTCCCCATTGTGGGACCAATAAAGGCTTATCTTATCTTAGCTTAACAGTGGTGTCCTCCTTGGTCGTCTCCCATGAAGTCCATTTTGGCTCAAACAACGACGGATGGTGCGATCTGACACTGATGTACCATGACCTTAGAGTCATGACCAGCAGACTAAATTCGAAGAGACAACGCCTCAGTGCCAAGTCAAAGAAGAATCCTAGTCACAGTCCCAAAGCCGAAAGCAAACAGCCCAGAGAGCACCTTGCGGTAGGACCTGCCCTTTGCATACTACAACTAAACGTTGAAGGCCTATCTGCAGCCAAGCGAAGCCTTATTGAAGTCCTCGCCTTCCAACACTCGATTGATGTAATCTGCCTCCAAGAGACTCATATTGGCACAGAGGAAGCTGGCTGCTACACCATCAATGGCTTTGACCTCCTGTGCTATGTTCCACATGCCAAACATGGACGTGCCACCTATGTGCGTTCTGACATAGTTGAAGTAAACCACCTGACAACAACACATTTCTCAGACACCATAACCATTGGTGTCTTCCATACTGTCAATGTGTAAAAGCCCCCTAGTGCCAACTGGGATCTGCAGGTCTTACCCACGCTACCCCACCCTGCCATCTATGTGGGGGACTTTAACAGTCATCACCCTGACTGGGGGTACCCAGCAGTGGATAGTGACGGGGAGGTACTTTCAGACTGGGCATCTAGAAATGACCTCGCTCTGATACACGACCCCAAACAAAGAGGAACCTTCCACTCTGCTAGGTGGAAGAAGGACTATTCTCCTGACCTGTGCTGAGTCAGCTCTTTGAATGGGACGCCATATCCTACACAGATCCTCATTCTTGATGATTTTCCACACAGCCAACACCGGCCCCTGCTTGTACACATTGGCCTACAACTTCCAGTCATAAACAGCCCAAGGAAGATGCGCTGGAACTTCCACAAAGCCAACTGGAAGAAATTCAGTGAAACCCTGGATCGGAGTGCTGTTACCATCCCACTCCACAACATCACTATAGATGAAGCATACAACCGCTTCTGCAGCGCAATCTCCAAGGCTGCTCACACTGCAATCCCACGAGGCTACCGACCCCTCTATGTCCCATGCCTGGACGGAGAAAGCGCTGCCCTCCTACAATCCTATCAAACATCAGGGGACCCAGAGATAGCAGACCATCTCATTGAATCTCTAAGTACAGCCCGGCGAAAGAAATGGGAGGAGACAGTTGCTAACCGGAGCATTACCCATTCTGGCAGGAAATGTTTGAGCCTCATCCGTCGCCTAGGAGCTGCACAGAAGCCTCCTAGCCAAAGCCGAGCATCTGTCACACCCAACCAAGTTGCATCCCACCTAATGACCATCACCAAAGCACCCCAAGACAAAGACACCAGAAGAGCAGTTACAACTGAGCTAAAAAAAACCACCAAAAAATGCCCATAGAGGAAACGAACCCTGAACCCTTCGAGGCTGCTGAACTGGAGAAAGTCCTACAGGGCCTGAAATGTGGAAGGGCAGCATGATACGACAACATCTTCCCAGAATTCATGAAAAATCTTGGCCCCCGAACCCTAACCTGGTTGACACAACTCTACACAAGGATCATACAGACAAACTCGATCCCAAAGAAATGGCGGACAGCAAAGGTCATTGCCATCCCAAAACCTGGCAAAGACCACAAACTACCAGCAAGCTACCGCCCAATCTCCCTACTCAGCGTTCCTTATAAAATCATGGAGCGCCTAATACTGCAACGTATTTCCCCAGGAATAGAGGAAATTCTAAGTGTGGATCAAGCAGGTTTCCGCAAGGACCGCAGCACAGGAGAAAAAGTACTGGCCCTAACCACCTTCATCGAAAATGGTTTCGAGAGCAGACTGAAGACAGGGGCTGTGTTTCTCAATCTTCCAGCCGCCTATGATACGGTCTGGCACAAAGGCCTCCTCCTGAAACTTACAAAGGCAATCCCTGCCTGGGCAACAGCAATTATAAAAACCCTGCTGACCAATCGAAGGTTCAGAGTCCACCTTGGTCAAAACACAAGCTCATGGAGAACGCAGAAAAACGGACTCCCACAAGGCTCAGTTCTAGCTCCAACCCTGTTCAACCTCTACATAAACGACCTGCCCACTACAGAATCCCGCAAATTCATCTATGCAGACGGCATCTGTTTGGCACTCCAAGCACCAGACTTTGAGCCACTGGAACGGGTGCTCACGGAAGATCTTGCCAAACTGGACCAGTTCTGCAAAACCTGGCACCTAAAACCAAGCCCAGCAAAAACCGTCTCCAGTGTATTCCATCTCCACAATGTAAAAGCTGCCAGAGAACTAAACATCCACCTGAGCGGACTTAAGCTTAAGCATGCCTCGAATCCAACCTACCTTGGAGTGACCCTTGACAGGACCCTATCCTTCAAGGAACATTTAAAGGGGACGGCTGCTAAGGTGAAGGCATGAAACAACCTGCTCTGCAAGCTCGCTGGTGCAAAATGGGAGGCGGCAGCCTCCACCCTGCGCACCTCAGCACTGGCCCTTTCATACTCTGTAGCAGAATATTGTGCCCCTGTCTGGTCCAGGTCATCCTACACACAGCACGTAGACACCCAGCTCAACACAACCATGAGAACCACAACTGGGACAATCCGCTCAACACCACTCCCCTGGCTCCCTGTACTGTCAAACATAGCCCCCCCACACATCCGGCGAGCAGCACTAACTCAAAGGATTCTTCAAAAAGCCAAAGATTCTCCTCACTTACCAATCCATGCAGATATCTACACCCCACCCACTGCCCGACTTCCATCCAGACGGCCGATTTGGAAAAACCCTCCCCCAGCTGACTTCACCATCCAGACAGCTTGGCAAGAGGAATGGGAGACCAAGGAGGTCCCAAACAAACACCTGGTGACAAACCCCAACCAACAGGTCCCGGGCACCAACCTCCCAAGGAGACAGTAGTCTACACTCAATCGCTTCAGGACTGGACATGGCCCCTGCTTGGCCAGCCTTCACAGATGGGGCAGTAGCCCTAGCCCACTGTGCGCATGTGGAGAGGAGCAAACAATGGAACACATCATAGAGGCTTGCCCGCTCCAAAGACTGGAAGGAGGATTACACACCCTCCATACAGCAAACCAGGAGGCAACTGCTTGGCTTGAGGACTTTTCATTCGCTAAATAAAAACCTTGGAGTTCACCATGAATGTGTTTAGAGGTTGTTTTGGGCTCTTTTGTTCCGTCGGCCTCCGTCGGTCTATGATGACCATGGAAGAGAATCCTAAATGTCTACTCTGCTGGAACAGCAACGCCTGTGGCTTAACAGGCCGATGCGCACCGGTGTTCTACCTTCCAGCATTGGGCGTTGGTAGGATTCAAGCCTGGGCAGGAAGATATGGAGGACAAGATGTTACCCATGCAGCATGTCCCCCCTCTCCACGTCACTGATGAATCCAAAGGAACAGCAGGGCTGCTATAGTTTGGCACCAGCGCCGTCGCAGGAGCTGCCAGAACGATGTTGAGCACAACAGAGAACTGCCTTAGGGGTTCCGACTCCGGATTTTTCCTCAGGGTTGACTCCCGAAGCCTTTCCCGTGACCGGGTGTGCCGCAAGGCAGCGGAGGTTTGAAATCAGGGTTTACCTTCCCCTAGATGGGCTACCTTCCCAGGTTGACGAGCCACCATCTACCCGAAGCATCTGGTTTTAAGGCACCAGAGATCCGCCCTCGCCCCTTCTCCTATTAGTAAAAGCAGTTCCGCCGGGCTTAGAGACTAAACCACACAGGCAGGCTAGGAGCTGGACTTAGTTGTCAGAGGCTTTTCGAGACGCACGCCGTAAGGAGCATTTTATGAGCACTGGGAGCTTAACCCCAGTGCCGCTCCTGGCTATGACAACCTTGGAACCTCTTGGAACCTTGGAAGCACTTTTGTTACCATTTGTATTATCCATCTCCTCCTGCGGCCACATCCAAGGAGGTTGGCTACAGTCCTGCGGATCTTAAATTTCTGAATAATATGTGCAACTGTAGTCACAGGAACATCAAGCTGCTTGGAGATGGTCTTATAGCCTTTACCTTTAACATGCTTGTCTATAATTTTCTTTCTAATCTCCTGAGACAACTCTCTCCTTTGCTTCCTCTGATACACACTAAACATAGTGTGTATCACACTATGTTTAGTGTGATACACACCATGTCAACAAACAGCACAGTGACTACTTGTCACCCTTTAAATAGGCCGACTGACTGATTACAAGTTTGTAGACACCTGTGATGTTAATTAGAGGACACATCTTGGTTGAACATGTCCTTATGGTCACATTATTTTCAATCTTTTCTAGGGGTAACATCATTTTTGTCCAGGCCTGTTTCATGAATTTGTTTTTTAAAATAATTCTGTTGAACCACAATTCAAAAGCATTGTCTGATTTTCATTGGTTAATTTTCATAGAATTTTTATTTATTCCCACTTTTGTCAGATTCAAGTTATTTCTGTGACCATTGTGGGTTTTTCTTTCATTAACAGAGGGGTACCAACAATTTTGTCCACGTCTGTATGTCTGGAACTGGAGTCAAGGAGGAGAGCAATAGTGGAGCTGAAAACACATTTATTATCATACGGGGTACAGTGCACCTGACCTTACATACAGCCACTGGCAGAGGTAAAGGTGTAAAAGAGCACCCCCCCCCCCCCAGCTGCAGCCCTTCTTATATGCACGGGGTTGGCGAAACCGAAACATGGAGCCACCACCCCGTGCCACACAAATAAGAGCTCCAAATATAGCACAATAAATAACTACACTGTGGCACACATATATGCACATATGTTGGTTTCAGATGCTCCACAGATATATCACTGTATGCTTATTGTATACTTCACGTCTCAGGGGAACAAAGGGACTGAGCCTTCCAGAGGTAACGGGAGGGTGTGAGATCTGGCCTTTTGTTTCAAGGAGATGGCCTTGAGAGATTTCCTGACCACAGGAGACTAGGAGGTGGATGGTGTTAAGATCGGGGGAAGTTACATTGTGACTGGGATTAAGTACCATGTGACTGTATGTTTGATTAAGCACCATGTGATTGGATGTTTGATGTCCTGGTATAAAAGGACAGATGTGAGAAGATTCATCCTCTTTTTCTGCTTTTGAATGTTGGAGAATGTCATTGTGAATAAAGCTGAACCTGAGGAATACACTCAGTCTCGTCCTTCACAATTCTCCACACTGGTGACCTTACGACAAAGCATGAGAAGAAGTAATTCTCCTGAGCCGGACTCGTCAGAAGCCAGCCTGACGAATGCCGCCACGTTCCAGCTGCCGGACTTCTGGCAGAACAGTCCGCACTCCTGGTTTAGCACGGTCGAGGTTCAACCTCGTTCAACCTCGTTCAACCTCCGGAGAATTTCGAGAGACGACACAAAATTCTACCATGTGGTGGCAAAGCTGGACAACCACACAGTCCAGAGGGTGGAGAGCCTGGTCAACCACCCACTGGACAGCGACAAGTACGGCACATTGAAGGCTGCGCTTATCAGCCACTTCACCCCCTCGGTGCAACAGCGAGCAGAGGGGCTCCTGGTGTTGACGGAGTTTGAGAACGACAGACCCGCAGAACTGATGGAGAAGATGCTGAGGTTGAGAGACTCCGATGATGACAGCTTTATCTTCACCCACCTTTTCCTCAGGACCCTACCGTCAGCGGTGAGAGTGACCCTGGCCAGTTCACCGCTGTTGGCCCGACGAGACTACCACGAGCTGAGCCAGGAGGCGCAGCGACTCGTCGACGCCCACAAACGAAGCGCAGCTTCGGCCACAGCAGCAGAGCTAGGCGCGACGTC
Organism: Pholidichthys leucotaenia; assembly: GCA_020510985.1. Classification (NCBI taxonomy): domain Eukaryota; kingdom Metazoa; phylum Chordata; class Actinopteri; order Cichliformes; family Pholidichthyidae; genus Pholidichthys; species Pholidichthys leucotaenia. The sequence continues at coordinate 69,816,141 of CM035847.1, forward strand.
CGGAGACGGCATGGGGCCAGAGGCTGCAGCACCAGACTCACCGACAACGGCAGCAGCAAGGGCCAGGCGACACGGAGCGGACAACGTCCTTTGCTTCTACCATCGCCATTTCGCAGAGAGGGCACGCAAGTGCATCCCACTGTGCCACTTCAAGCGCTTGGGAAACGCCAAGGCCGGGGGTCAGTAGCAGCCGCGGCCCTCGGAGAAGAGAACAAGCTGCTCTACCTGAAGGACGCACGCTCAGGGAGGCAATTCCTCGTGGACACAGGCTCCCAGCTGAGCTTCATCACGCCTTCCTACGCCGACCGGCTGGTGCCTTCCAGTGGTCCCCGGTTGACAGCAGCGAACGGCTCGGCGATTAAGACCTTCGGTGAGAGGACTCTGCTTCTGTCTTTGCAGGGCCGTACATTCGAGTGGACTTTTGTTGTAGCGGCAGTCAATTTCAACATGTTAGGGGCTGATTTTTTGTGCTCACATGGTTTATTGGTTGATCTTGCTAACAGACGCCTGGTTAATGCACTCTCCTTTTATTCTATTCCCTGCACAGCTCGAGTGGCCCCGCCAACTGCACAAGCCAACGTCACAGCTGCGGGTGGTAAGTTCCACACACTCCTCACTCAGTTCCCAGCACTCATGGTCCCAACGTTTTCGGCGACAGTGGCTAAACATGGGGTGGAACATTTTATTACTACCACCAGCCCACCCATTTTTGCAAAAGCTCGGCGCTTGGACTCAGTTAAACTGACCATAGTGCGCGAGGAGTTCGCCAACCTGGAAAGACTGGGCATCATCAGGAGGTCGAAGAGCCCCTGGGCTTCGCCGCTCCATATGGTCCCAAAGGCTGATGGCTCATGGCGACCTTGTGGTGATTTCCGCAGGTTGAATAACGCTACAGCGCACGACCGCTATCCGATCCCGCACATCCAAGATTTTTTGGTGCATTTGGCGGGGGCGTGCATTTTTTATAAAATAGATTTGGTACGCGGTTACCACCAGGTTCCAGTGCATGCTGAGGACATACCCAAAACAGCGGTAATAACTCCTTTCGGGCTTTTTGAGTTTTTGCGCATGCCATTTGGGCTTAAAGGCGCAGCGCAGACGTTGCAACGCATGATGGACGTGGTTCTGCGTGACCTCCCCTTTGTGTTCGTCTACTTGGACGACATATTGGTAGCCAGCGCGTCCAAAGACGAACACGAAAACCACCTCACAGCAGTTTTCCGGAGGTTGGCAGAGCACGGGTTAATAATCAACCCAGCGAAGTGTCAGTTCGGGGTGGCGCAGATTGATTTTTTGGGGCATCGCGTCTCTCCAGAAGGAGTGGTTCCTCTGCTCGACAAAGTGCGCGCAATAGCAAATTTTCCCCAACCACAAACGGTCAAAGCGTTACAGGAGTTTTTGGGAATGGTGAATTTTTATAACCGTTTCCTCCCTCACGCAGCGCAGCTCATGCAACCATTGTATGCTGCACTAAAAAAACAAAAACCCACAAACAAAATCGAATGGTCTCCGGAGTGGGAGCGCGCATTCGCTGAAGTCAAAATAGCCCTGGCAAACGCTGTGTTGTTGGCACATCCAGACCCAACGGCCTGCATAGCGCTCACTACTGACACATCAGACGTGGCCATAGGAGCGGTCATGGAACAGTATGTAGCAGGAGCTTGGCAACCGCTCGCCTTTTTCAGCAGGACCTTGCGCGATAGTGAACGAAAATACAACGCATTCGACAGGGAGTTGTTAGCTCTCCACTTGGCCATTCGCAATTTCCAGTTTTGGCTGGAGGGACGCCGTTTCACCGCGTTCGTGGATCACAAGCCGCTGACTTTCACGATGGCCAAGATTACAGAACCGTGGTCGGGCCAGCAGCAGAGACAGCTGGCCGCCATCTCGGAGTTTACTACCGATATCCAGCATGTAGTGGGTAAACTTAATGTAGTGGCGGACTGCCTCTCGCGCGCCATGGCGGCTCCAGCCCGCGCAGAGGTAGATTTTGCAGCCATGGCCGTGGACCAGGTTAGTGACGCGGAAGTGCGCGCGGCCCCAGTCCGCGTAGGGATAGATTTTGCAGCCATGGCCGCGGATCAAGTTGCTGATGCGGACGTGTGCACGCTCCAGTCTGGACCAACAGTGTTAAGGCTGGAGAACAGGGTGCTACAAGATGGTATGCCCCCCCTAATCTGCGATGTCTCCACAGGACGACCGCGCCCGGTGGTGCCGACCACGTGGCGCCGCCGCGTTTTTGACTTGATTCATTCTCTGGCGCACCCGGGGGTGCATGCGTCAGTCAAAATGGTAGGAGAGAAATTTGTATGGCCGTGCCTGCGCAAGCAAGTCAAGGAGTGGGCAACAGCCTGCGTGGCTTGTCAGCGAGCCAAAATACACAAACACACTAGAGCTCCCTTGGAGCCTTTTCACATCCCGGCTAAGCGATTCGATCACGTGCATGTCGACCTCGTAGGCCCCCTCCCGCCGTCACAGGGGTGCACACACCTTTTGACAATGGTGGACCACACCACGCGTTGGCCGGAAGTGGTCCCACTGGCATCAAACACAGCCGAGGAGGTGGCGCGCGCATTTCTAACAGCATGGGTAGCGCGTTTCGGAGTTCCGTCGGACATTACGTCTGACAGAGGTCCTCAATTTGTTTCCGAGCTCTGGTCAGCAATGGCCCGCAGCCTGGGGATAACGATCCACCGCACTACCGCATACAACCCGCAGGCTAATGGTTTATGCGAACGTTTTGTAGCATCATCGTCTCCTCAAACCAAGACAGAAGATCACTTCTTTTCATTTTATAGGAATTTCACTTTATTCATTACACAGGAATACCACTTTTCTGCCTTTTCAGGAATATCACTGGCTTTTATGTCGACTCATGCAGGCCTCTTCCAGGCCTGACCAAAGATGCTTGCTTTCCCAGGACCCCAATGTAAGCAGTTGCCTCTTGCAGAGATTGTAAGGATCAGAATTTGCTTTTAAAGGCTCAAAGGAACATAAAACTCAGGAGACCAGACCTCTCAACGTGAACACTGCATTTGATAACGTACCTTTTCACAGGAAACCAATGTTCTTAAAGAGTCATAAACCGCTTAATCTGACGGGTTTATAGCCCCACGATACTATCCAGGCTTCCTGTAGATACCATGGACCTAAAGGAAATCATCTACAGCTCAACAGTACCTCCTAGTGGATACCTACGAAATGTGTTTTCAGTATGTAAGATGACTTTTAATTTGTTCTAAACATTAAGTTTCTTTCAAGCTTATCCTCTGGATCCTAAGGACACTGAAAACCATCCCTCTTTTATCACCAACCATGGTTTGCTGCATTTTGATCTAAATGTGAATGCATGTATTATAATTATGTATAAGAAATGTTATATTCATGAGTGTTATTCAAACAAATGTAATATTGGAGTAATGGTATAAATGCATGATCACCAAATATTAGCCAAGTCATTTAATTTAGTTAGATTTTATATTGAGCACCTAATTTCATAAGAACTGACTGAGTGTTGATTTTTCCTCTGCAATTTCATGGGATGGTGTCTTCGTCTGATTGGCTGCTCTCAAACAAAGAAATGTTCTCACATTGGATGGCAGCCATTTCAAACTGCTTCTGAAAAAGTTGGCTGGTCAGTCTTGCGATTGACATCATCAGTTTTATGACCCGGCGCGGTAACTTTAAAAGAGAGAAGTTAGATTTGAGTTTAGTAAGAAATAAGATCAAGCAAAAAGACAGGCAAAGAGAAGTAAGGGCAAGATTAGCAAGAAGTAAAGATTAGTAACAAGAACAGCAAGATAGAGAACGGTGATAGAATTAAGAATTAGAAACACAGAAAGAAGAAAGAAAGAGATTTTGAGAAAGATTAGGAACTAAATTAAGATTAAAGAAGCAGAATAGTAATCTAGATCTCAGAAGAAGATTTCATTCCACCGTTTCAAGGCCCTGTGAAGTTTTATTCTTTGTGTTTGTCAAGTCTGTCGTTATTTTCTGGTCACTGAGGAGAAACTATTTTTTTTCTTTAGAGCTCGTCCTATTAGAGAATCAAATTCTCAAACTTTTTCCTTCACCTCAGAAGCCATTCTTATCCTAGTAAATGTTTTTCTCATTTTTTTTCATGACTTTTTACGCCATTAGAGTGGACCTTTAATTTGCCTAATTTAAAGTGAACAGAGACTGAGAAGTTTCTCCTTCAGCTTTTGGGTCGATCCCGCTACATGAGACCTCAAATTTGGACTCTTTTTCCAAGGACTTTTCACGCCGCCCTGAGACAAACCATCCACGGCTGCCACGGTCTCCTTGAAGGGCCCCCCAGCTGAGTTATCACCTCCACGGCTGTGAGGACAGCAGCTGCTTCCTCCGACATCCTAACTTCAAAACCCAGCGGTACCGACCCGCGGAAAGGTGGACCTACAGCTGTTGTGTGAGTGAAGCTCCTACTTTTCTTATCTGCTGGGTTAAAACGTGATGTCCTAACAATTAAATTACAATTGAATATGGCCCGTATTTCAGGGCTCAATTAGTCTCTCAGCCACAGGATAGAGCTGTAAACTGAAGGAAAACTCTTAATCATTTTTAAGTAACTGCCCTTAAATTTTTGTAGATTAATTCAGAAGTCATTTTTAGATAATTAGCTTATGAATTTTCCCCATAAAATTGCATTGTTTTCAGCCTCATTTACCGTTGAAACATAAGTCTGGTTCCTCCTTGGTTCTACAGAGGTGTAACGCTGGATATTATGTTCAGGAACCCAATATCAGCTGATGTGATATTTTACGCTGTCATCATTTAAATCTGTTTATTCATCATTTGAACGCCATGCCATGTAACCTGAATGAGTTTAATAAAAGGATGAATGAGAGCAGTTGAAGCGTTTTCCTTTCGCATATACAGGTTTCCTAATCACGGCAGGACAAGAACTCACTGAAACTTTGAGACTGATTCATTAAGTAATTTAAGGTACAAAATTAATTAAAATTAAAGTTAATATTATTGTCCGTTAGGACTGGTGTCCCTTTTACGAGTGCTTTTATTTAATTTAGCGGGTGTAGAAGTGACGGTTTAACGCCGCCCCCTTTCACACCCACTATTAAATAAAATAAATAATTCCTGTACCTTATGACAAATATATTTATAGGCAATTCACGCGACAGTTTCCATAGGTCATTGAAAGCAGCCCTCAGAGCGTCGCTTACGGATGTAAATTGGGTGGACAGGCTACCATGGGTTTTATTGGGGTTGCGTTCTGCACCTAAAGAGGATTTAAAAGCCTCCCCAGCTGAGTTGGTTTTTGCGCAGCCACTCCGGCTGCCCGGGGAGTTTCTCCCGGATAATCCTGCGCCAGAGTGCCCCCTCACTCAGCAGTTGCAGAGCAACACGGGAGCGAGCACGCTTCCTGGCCCAGTTCATCACAGCTTCCCGTGCGTTTTTGTGCCTAAAGCTTTAAAAAATGCGGAGTTTGTTTTTGTCAGACATGATGCACACCGCCCACCCTTACGCCCACCTTATGACAGACCATACAGAGTGCTGGAAACAGGGGACAAGCATTTTTTGCTAGATTTGGGGGGCAGGAAAGAAATGATTTGTATAAACAGGCTCAAACCCGCTTTTGTGCTGGCTGACAAAGTGGTGCAGTTGGCGAGGGCTCCTCGGCGTGGCAGACCCCCTAGAGAGCATTCCCCAGAACACCCACAGAGATTGACAAACAGTTCTAATCCTCAAACAGCAGCTCCACAGCGGGAAGACGCCGCGGGGGTGGTAAAGCCCGCTTACAGCAGATATGGAAGGCGACTGAGGCCCAAGCAACATTTGGACTGATGTGTAATAATGTGACCATGACTTGCAAACTGTATTACATTTGTTCCATCTTAGACGTTTTTTTTTGGGGGGGGGGGGGTCATGTGGCACACATATGCACATATGTTGGTTTCAGATGCTCCACAGATATATCACTGTATGCTTATTGTATACTTCACATCTCAGGGGAACAAAGGGACTGAGCCTTCCAGAGGTAACGGGAGGGTGTGAGATCTGGCCTTTTGTTTCAAGGAGATGGCCTTGAGAGATTTCCTGACCACCGGAGACTAGGAGGTGGATGGTGTTAAGATCGGGGAAGTTACATTGTGACTGGGATTAAGTACCATGTGACTGTATATTTGATTAAGCACCATGTGATTGGATGTTTGATGTCCTGGTATAAAAGGACAGATGTGAGAAGATTCATCCTCTTTTTCTGCTTTTGAATGTTGGAGAATGTCATTGTGAATAAAGCTGAACCTGAGGAATACACTCAGTCTCGTCCTTCACAACTCTCCACAACACTACATATGTGTTTTTCAGCCAAATGATGTGCCATCTCGAAAGTTGGTCCTGATTGGCTCTCCATGCCCAGGTATAAGACTGACACAGAAGTTACTAATTTCCTACCACAGCCTACCACAAGCAAACTTCAACTCAAACACACAAAATAGCCCTTCCCCCCAAATACTGGGTTGCTCCTCACTCTTGACCAGCAGAAGAGTATAAGTACAGTCATCACATGCACGTAGAATGAACCTGCAGTTCACTTAATGAAAGCATAGATTACAAAGTATAAACATTTTTGGAACATGACAGTCTTCTTTATATCACATAGCCTACATACACATTAATCCTAAAAGATATGCAATAATAATAGTCTGGCTATGCTCCAAAAAAAGAAAATGTACAGTGTTTATCAACAAATGTATGATTTTACCATATCAGTCATCATTCATTGGGTCATATTCCTACATATTTTAAAAAAATGTTATTGTTTTGTATAAATGTTAGAGAAACACTGTATGCAAATTTTGTTAATTTCAAGAACATTGCTTTGCTTTTAAACAATTTTAACTGGTAATGCCACAAGCACCTACTTAATTGTTTGTGCAAGATGGGAAATGTATGTATTATTTGTATGGATCATCAAAATCAAAGTTCATCAACTCATGGTCACCTGTTTGTCCAGGGAGGTAAATTGGCTTGTCTGTTTGAACAAATGTCCTGGGTTGGTAGACTCTGATCATGACTTTCCTCACTTCTTTTGAGTAAAATGTGTTCCCACGTACCTCAACTTCAAAATCCAATACCTTTTTTTTTTTCACCAAGGGAACCTGTGCCATCAAGACATTTTAGCAATTAGACAAAAGAGGCATAAAAAGCTTCAGCAAATATGCAAAACCACTAGTTGTCTTACTGAAAGAAAATTGGAATTTAGAAATTTCTAATTAAGTCAGTTCTTTATACTTAACTGACCTTAAACTGAGTACAGGTGTGAAACTCTTCATTGGATGTATGGGTGAGTAGAGATGTGTTCTTCTCGTTTGACCTCAAAGTTACAGTCATTGCCAGAGTCTCACCAGGCTGTCTTAGAGTCGTACAGAATTTGGCCTCAGCTCCAGCTTCAAGAACTGCAGGAACGGTCACCATGAAGTGCCTACAGACACACACAGATTCACACATACAGCAGTTAACACAATGGGCCTGAATCAGGCAGAGGTGGCTGGTAACTAGATACATTTCCTCAAGTACACGTGCTCATGTGACTATTTCATAAAATTGTACTTTCTTAGTAATTTTATTGCAGGATACATTTTACTCCTATTGGAGTACATTTTTTGGAAAAAAGTACTTTAACTGTCATGAGTCTGAGCTCTAATTTCCCTTCTGAGCTCAGACTCAATTTATTTCTGAGTTTTGTGTGTGTTATTATTTTGTCAGGTCTGTGTATATATTTGGGTTTGTTTATTCCCAGAGCCCTTCCTCTTGCCCAGACACTCCCACCTTCTACTCATGCTGTCTCCCTGCCATCACAGCTGCAAGTAGTTGATTAAACAGGTCACCAGTCCGCTCCTGTTCATCACACCTGCTACGCATTGTGCCATCTTATTCACTATTTAAGCCTGCCCTGTTCATTCTGTCATTGCGGCTATATTGAAGGTGTCAGACTGTTTTCTCCTCTGACATTAATCCTGTCATCCTCATCTCCTTCTGAGCAAGGCGGCTCAGGAGTGTATTTCCCTTCAAGTGTTCTTGTTTTTGCATTTTGTATGTTTGCACTATTTTTGGGACTTGTGTTACCTTTTTGTTAAATGTCACAAATATCATTCAGTGCTTGGGTTTGTCTCTCTGCCTCGTAGAGACTAACATGACATTGGGCAGCACGGTGCCCACGGTGTCATGCACCGTGGGCAGCACGGTGGTGCAGTGGTTAGCATTGTTGCCTTACAGCTAGAAGGTTCCTGGTTCGAATCCCCAGGTTGGCAGGGGTCGGAACCTTTCTGTGTGGAGTTTGCATGTTCTCCCTGTGCTGCGTGGGTTTCCTCCCACAATCCAAAGACATGCATGTTACATTAATTGGTTGTTCTAAGTTGTCCCTAGATATGTTTCCTATAGGCCCTTAGAATAGAGGGTTAGTATTAGTGAAAGCGCTTTGAGTGGTCTTTGTGACTAGAAAAGCGCTATATAAGTGCAGGTTAGTTAGTAATTTATCAAGTATATTTGCTGAAAAAGTAAATTTCACTGATTTAAAAACTAGTCAGAAGTGTTTGTTTATAGTGCAATAACCAAAAAAAAAATGATCGCATATTTAGTAACTTAAGTGAAGGTAGAATTTTTTTTTATGATTTGGATTGTTAGTAAGTTTATTTAGGTAAGGTAAGGACCTATACTTGTATAGTGCTTTTTCTACTCACAAAGAACAATAAAAACACTTAACTAGTACCTACCCTACCCTCTGTTCTAAGGGCCTATCAGAGACAGATACCTAGGGATGATTTAAAATCATCAATTAATGCAACATGCATGAGTTTGGATTGTGGGAAGAAACCTGACCCACACAGCACATGGAGAACATGCAAATTCCACACAAAAATCCTGGAACCTTCTAGTTGTGAGGCAACAGTGCTAACCATTGTAACACCATGCTACCCAATTAGCCAGCCTGAAATGAGTCTCAATTTTTATTGCAACATTAAGATGGTAGGGTCAGAATTTGGAATAAGCAACATGGGGAAAAAATAGATGCATTCACGTCTGCAGCAGCTGTGTGATTCTATCTTATCAATATGGACCAATATCTTTGAGGAACGTTTCCAGTACCTTGTTGGATCAGTGCTATGAAGAAAGGCAGTTCTGAAAGCAATAAGGGGTTCAATCCAGTAACTAGAAAAGCACTCGGAGAGTGCATACCTCTGTCAAGGCTCCTTCCGTCCTTCATGGATCACCTCCAAAAAGTAATGGGTTTGTGTGTAGGCCTAGAGCCACTTCTGGTGAAAACTGCATCAACGTCTGTCCATTATGTTGTGTGGGGATTTGGCATTTGGGGCCTGCTGTAGCCTGGGCCAGGGGGTTGGGGGTGATGCCGTCAGGTGGGCTACAGCCAGTGGATATATTGTGATGTGTTTCTTAATAAAGTTAGTTCGGTGTTCAGTTCAATACGGCTCCGGTCTCATGTTATTTAGACATAACATTTTGCCGAAAACAATAAGCCATGGGAGCATGCATTAAACCGTGACCTCTATTTTTACAGTCTCCGGGTATGCTAACTACACCATGGTGCTGCTGGCGGGAGACGTTCAAGGTGTATGTTGCTGCGACCGGCCTGAGTGGCACCGACGAAGACAGACGGAGGAGCCTACTTGTTCACTGTCTCGGTGAGGAGGGCAAACAGATATATTTTGCGTTGGTTTGCAAGGGCTCACTGTAGGAATGTTTGGACTTAATGGACTATTTCTTTAGGGACCATTCCAACATCATGGCGTGATGATATAAATTCTTCGACCATCGACAACGAGCTGGTGAGTCCACCCAATGCTTTATTATGGAACTCCGTAGCCTAGCAAGAGAGTGCACCTTCGGGCCGATTGAGGCGGAACTAGTCCGGGACAAGCTGGCACACAGTATGAGCAATGACTGGTTAAAAGACAAGCTAACGCTGACTACAGATGTCCTCGCGCTGGAGAAAGTGGTTGAACTGACTAGGCAGATAGAGTCCACTGCCCAGCTAGGCCTGCCAGTGGTAACTAAAAAGAACCCAGCCACCCAAGTTTTCCCTCCAGGTCTGGCCGCTAGCAACATAGCTAACACTTTGGGGTGGACCCCAAAAAGGTGGTGGACTGTGGCATGAGAAGGGGCTAGGTTTCTGAGTGATGGCTGGTTTCCCTCGTCACTGGGCGGGCTCGTCCACCTGCCCCGCCAGAGGGAAGAAGTGCTATAACTGCTGCCATTCTAATCACTGGGCCAGGGCCTGCACCACCACTACTCAACCATTGGCAGCGGAGCCCGAAAGCATGACACAAGTGTGTGTGGCGGGCGGCGAGAAGTGACCGTTAAAGTGATACGTCCTGCAGCTGGACGGAGTAGATGTGCCGTTTATGATGAACTCAGGAGCCGATAAATCCATATCAGGTATGGCTCCATTGACAAGACTTTTCCCAGGCAAAACCATCAATGCAGGGGCAGTGAAAATGTTTGGGTATGGTCATGCTGAAATTGAAATGGCGGGCACAGTCAGCTTCTCTGTGAAATGTGGGTTAAAGATCCTTCCCGCGTTCACCTGCCAGGTTTTGCACCAGGGGGCCGACTTGCTGGGAATTGACCTGCTGGGTGAACTTGGATTCTCCATTACCATACCCAGAGGGCCCTTGGAAGCACATCCAATTAGACATCTGCGGCAAACTGCATACAGCACCCCCGAATAGCTGGTTTTTGCTTGTGGTCTACGATCTGTTCTCTAAATGGCCGGAGGTGTTGCCCAATTCAGTCACGATGGATGTGGTTATGGATTTCCTCTCGTCACTGTTCACCAGATGGGGGGGGGGGGGGGGTCCCGGATGCCATCACGACAGACAATGGCCCACAGTTCACTACTGGGGGGGTTTGAGGAGTTTTTGGGTATTAGAGGCGTGGAACGCATGAAAACCGTATTCCATCACCCCCAAGCCAATGGGGGCGTAGAGCGTTTCAACAAGACTGAAAAATGGGCTGAGAGCTCATTTGGCGGATGGCTTCACATTCCCTGATGCCCTCCAGAGCACATTCCTCCACTACAGGGCAACAGCCCATGCCACGACAGGGTGCTCCCCGGCAAAACTCATACTGGGGTGTGAACTCCACCTGCCCCTGGACCGACTGAGGCCACCCATGACCTCTTCTCCAGGGAACACAGATCCCTCCCATGAGACTGGGTTGTTGCCCAACAGCAGATGAAACGACGGTTCGACAGGAAGCACAGGGCGAAGGCCCACGGACTTGAGGTGTCGGACCGGGTCTGGATTCAACATCCCAACCGCACGCATAAACTGCAGCCTTTCTGGACCGGGCCCCTACAGATTGTGAGGCGGCAGGGCTGGGACAGGACATGTTTGAGCTATCGGATGGGTCACAGTGGCACTCCAGCTGACTCAGGAAGTCGTTGCCCACACAGAGTCCAGGAGCTACAGCAGAGCGGACTGGTGTGGGTTGGGACTCATCTGATGTGGTATGAGGGACTCGCAGGTGCAGCCGACAGAGCCTGGAGCAGGTTCCCCTTCTGTGGGGCGCTGGACTAGGATACGTCAGAGGCCCAAATACCTGGATGACTATGTCCTGAAAGTAACTTTAGCAAACGCGTGTCAGGAATGGGAGGCAGAATAATCTGCCCCAACATGGGAGGGTGTCCTGGTAGTCTACCCAGGTGCCCATTTAGTTGATTAGTTTTGCTGTTCTGTGTATTAAAAAAAAAACTGTCTGTTACATGTGTTCTAAGGGGGTCCATCATTATACATAGGAGTGTTATTTATGGGGGGTTTCCTTGTCTTGTAAGGGGGGGGTGTTGTGTGGTGTTATAATAAATAAATAAATAGTGAAGATTAGTTAGATTTTACACAAAGTGATTGCATACACATCTTTTACACACACACACACACACCATTCACACACACACATCAGTTGCTTACACACATGCACACACATACAAGCTCCACAGGAAAGTCTCTGTTCCTGTTTCCATATATGGGCACGGGGAAAGAGGAGATATCTGGAGAGATAGGAACCAACAGGATGGAAGTAAAAGAGCTGAGATGACATCTGTGGCCATTTGGACACTGAAAGGACCAGTTCTAACTAGTTTGGACAATGGCCAGCATGTTGTTGGAACGTTAGTGGGAAACACCCACTAACTGGAAGCCTTTTAGTAGCTGTGCTGTTCTTTGTTCTGGGTCTTTTTCACCAGAGGGGACTGGGAGGACCCACAGCCGTGTTCACTGACTCCCTGCATGGTTCAATAAAAGTTAAGCTGAGAAATAGTATTTCTTCTGTGAATTTTGGTTGGTTAATTGAAAAGTAACTGTCCAAAATTAATTTTTACAGTGGGGATTTGGCAGTGGGGCTTGCCGTAGCCCGGGCCAGGGGGTTGGGGGTGATGTCAGGTGGGCTATGGCCAGTGGATATATTGTGTTGTGCTCCTTAATAAAGTTAGTTTGGTGTTCAGTTCAACACGGCTCCGGTCCCATGTTATTCAGACATAACACATTAGTTTTGGAGTATTGTTCCTAACACACTGTGAGAAGATAAGAGCCTCGGCAGAGGTATGCATTCATAGATCATCACCAAAATGTAATGTAATGGGTTCTTCTCTAGCCCAAGAAGCACCTCTGGTGAAAATTTCATCCAAATCCATCCAGTAGTTTTTGTATAATCCTGCTGCACCCTTGGTAGAGGTATGCACTCTCAGATCACTACCAACATGTAGTCATCTGTTCCCTGTGCCATGACACACCTTTCCTGAAAATTTCATCAAAATCCATTCATAACTTTCTGAGTTATGTTGCTAACAGACAAACAAACCACTGCCGGCAAAAGCAACCTCCTTGGTGGAGGTAATAATATGATGTACCTATTAAAGTGGCCTGACTGTATGTGCCTCATAGCAGTCTTCAAGTTGTGCAACAGCACGGTATGAATATGGACAGTTAGAACAGTTTTTTGCACTTACCAGCAAACATCTCCCAATACCTACATTCTGACGGTACATTTAATCATTGTAAACAAACAAACTGTATGACGACCCACCCATTTACTAGGACTGCAAAAATTAATGTAGTGAATGGGGCCGCTATTCACTTTTGGACCACAAGGTGTCACCTCAGGTTTGGAAAATTTCAATGCAGTACTTTTTATGGCTGATGTCGTTTCATTTGCTTGACCACTTATGTTTGAAGAAGAAGAATCAGGTAAGGAGCTCATTTAAAAGCAATTTATTTATGTCCCTTAGACATAATCCCAATACATCACTTTCTGTCCAAGTGCTGTATGTGTGTATGCAATGCCGTGCCCACCCACAGGGTGACATCAGGCGGGCACGACCCATGTATAGTTGTGTTCCTGATAATAAAGAGTTGTTTGCTGCATGAAGGAGACTCCTGTTCCCTTATTCACATACATAACATTTGGTGATGAGGAGACAAATGGGAGCGTGCTGGCTACCCCCGCCACTAATACCGTTCCTGGAGCATGCAGGAGAGCCGGTGGTCATGTGGCCGGAGTGGAGGGCCTTGTTTGAGGAATATATCACAGCACTGGGCCTACACAGGCTAGACGGGAAATGACGGCAGGTACTCCTGGCCCACCATCTCGGCGCGGAGGGCCAGAAAATCTTCGATACGCTGGGCGCAGTGGAGTGTTATGAGGATGCCATTGAGCGGCTGGCCCTGCACTTTACTGAACAGATGAGGACCAGGAGGCTGCGGGCATTGGAGCTGTGGGCGCCGGGAATGGCGGAGCTAGTTAGCTCCGGGAGGCTAACAGCCCATGCTGCGCCTATAGATGAGCTAGCTGAGGAACTAACTTTGCACCAAAACCAGACAGCGAGCGGCCAGCTGGACATTGTGGCGGGACCGGGGCAAAATGTGGAAGATTCCCCGGTCACTGAAGATGGCAAGCCGGTCAGAGAGCTTAGCATGGCGCAGGAGCATAGCACTGGTGGGTCGGATGGCGCAGTGTGTGAGGATGCAGAAGGAGCCAACGCTGCTGGAGGCTAGACAGCTGGACCATACAGGCTGAGGACCCCAGGAAAGAGAAGCGACAGCCAGGTGCAGAAATGACGCAGCAGAGCACCTGGGTCAAGGGTGTTGGGAGCAGCGACGAGGTACCCGAGTCAGAGGGTAGAGCCAACGAGAATGATGCTGAGAGCCCAGAGGGAGAACAGCCGCAGCTGGACAGGCAGTCTATGCAGCAGAGCACCTGGAACGAGGAGACCAAGAGTAGTGGCGAGGTACCTGGATCGGAGATCAGCTCCGGCGAGGATGATGCTGAGAACCCCAAGGGAAAGCAGCAGCAGCTGGACACGGAGGCAGCGCAGCAGAGCGCCCTGGATGAGGGTGCTGGGTGCTACAGTGAAGTGCCTAAGGCAACGAATGGCGCCGACAAGCAGGCTTCAGCTTTCCCCAGTGTGCAGTCACAGGGGGCCGGAGTGTTTGGTGCAGGGAAGGCGGTTGGGAGTGGTCCAGTGGACACGGGGGGACGGCGCGCTGGACAGCAGTGCAGCGGGACCCCCAGAAGGACAGCTGCTGGGGCCAAGAGAAAGGAGAGCGGCACGCAACCAATGGGCGGGGTTCTGCAGCATGCCAGACATCACCATCGCCGCAAGAGAGGTTCGGAGCGGGACGGCCCGACTCAGGAAGGAGGTCCAATCGCGACATGGGGACCGCAGGAGGCCGAGTCGGGTTCCCCTGCGGGTCGGTGACGAGGTCTGGCCCAGAGAAGAGAAGTAGTTAATGGCGAGAAGAGACATTTTCACCAGGGAGGGGGTCTTCGACCCTGGGGGCACACAGCGGCCAGGAGCACACATGCCGTGAGGCTGCCCGGGACCTCCAAGCCAGTTTGGTCTAAGGCTGTGCAGAGACTGTGGAGTTACTTAAAAGTATAATGTGTAAATTTATGTATATACTGCGCTGGTGTGCATGTGAAAGTGTGTGATATGGGATTAATTTTACATTTTAAGAGACGTGGTCCAGTTTTGGTTGTTTTTGTGTGAATGTGATAGGCCGTTTTATGACTGTTCATTGTTCCCTGCATTGTTAGTGTGTGAATCGGGTTCAGATTTCGGGAGGGCCAATCGGTGTGCTTGCAGTTTTTCTACAGTGGGGGGGGGGGGGATATGTTGTATGTGTGTACGTGATGCTGTGCCAACCCACAGGGTGACGTCAGGCGGGCACGGCCCATGCTGTATATAGTTGTGTTCCTGATAATAAAGAGAGCGTTGTTTGCTGCATGAAGGAGACTCCTGTTCCCTTATTAACACACATAACACCAAGGACATAAAAAAGACCCAGCAGTGAATGATAACAACTAGAACTCCCTCAGAATGTGAAGGTGACAACAGTTCATTTTTTTGCAACTGGAAACATTTTATTTAAGGGTTCCTACCTGTAGGATTTGAATCTGGAACCTTCTACCTGTGAGGCAACAGTGCTAACCACTATTCTGCCCAAGCATGTAAGATGGGAAAAACAAACTGAACTTACAAAACCTACAGCAAAAAGGCTAAAAATTTACATACTTGCAAATGTATGAAAAAAGTTATAATTTTCATAAGTGGGTAATTTACAGGAAAAAACATCTCAAATTTATGAGAATGAAGAAAAGATACTTGCACAAACAAGTTTCAAGTTAAATGAAAAAGAAAAAGCTGACAATTTATTTGAAAAAGTTTCACACTTAAGAGGAAATGGTAGTAATGTTTCCAACAAAATAGCCAAAATTTCCAATTTAACTTTTTAGTAGATATTTTTTCTCTCTGTCAAGTAATGTTTTAGTGGCAACGGTTTGGTGACTTCATACTTGAGCAACTAATTCACCAACCAGCAGGGCCTATCTGTGTGGAGTTGGCATGTTCCCCCCATGCATGTGCGGGTTTACTCCGGATACTCCAGTTTCTTCCCGCAGTCCAATAACATGCGTAAAGTTAACTGGAGTCTCTAAAGTGGCCCTAGGTAAGAATGGTGAAGAGATTGGCACCACACCGTGGACGCTCTTGAATTTCCCTCTGGGATTAATAAAGTATAACAAACAAAATAATTCCTTTTGTAACATACTTTCACTTGAGAACAATTTTTGAAAACTCTACCCAACTCTGGACTGAGAATAAATACCAAAGTGTCATGAGCTCTCCGTGCACATGGATTTAAGCACAGGGCTTCACCAAACACACATTTATTGACAAACAGTTCAAAAAATAAAGACTTACAGGAATGGAACAGTTGTGCACATAATGGCTCACACTAATAGCGTGCAGCAGGCAAACCACTGTGCACCGTGGCCACAAAAACTAACAGGACAAAATGCTCGGGTAAACTTAGAGTTCTTCAAGGACGCTCGACAGGAACGGGAGAAGAGCAGGGCAGCAGTGTCCGAGCGTAGCAGTTGTGCTGCAAGGGGGGGGGGGGACATGCTACAGACAAGCGTAGCAGCACAACTGCAAACAGAAACGCAGGAAAGCTCTTACTCATTGTGCAGGAACTGTCCGAGTCGTCCAGGTCTGACCGCGAGCACACACACAGATAATCCTTCGGGACGTGACGATCAAACGGCAGAGATCAACCGTCTGACTCTATAATGACCCAGCGGTGTTTGTCTAATGAAGAGCCGCTTAAATACAAACGCCGCTGGCCACACAAATTGGGAACACCTGAGCGAGGCGCGGGAAAGATAATTACCGGGGCTGGGAACAGCTGGTTGAATTACGGAGAGCAAGAGGGTGTGGATGGACCGACAGACTGTCAGTAGCGTGGGAAAAAGATCAGAGAAGCTGACTAACAGCTGCCGGTCAGGCAGTGGCTATGGTAATAGGATAGGTACAGAAATACACATAAACAGTGAAACCAAACCCACGGAGAGATTGAGTCCGAGCCAGAGAAAGCCAAGCCGGCTCGGCTCGTGACACAAAGCATTTACATAATCCAGGCTGTTCTTTCTTCCACATCTCATTGACCAAATTCTGTTGTTTCTACAGATGAACTTACGGTTCAGCTGCAGCCTCACCCAAACACATCCAACTCAGGAAGGCACACAGTGTCCACGTCAGAATCTCAGGATGACCCATGGCTGAACAGGATGATCCTCAAACTCAGCATCTGTTAAATAGCTGCTGACATAGATTTCCCAGTATCTCAAGTTATTCATTAACATGCTTACTGGCCACAAACACTGTCCAGTTTGTACTGTAGCATTTTATTCATGTGAGGTTTAAAGCATGAAGGGATTTCATTCCATTAGAGAAAGTTTCTGGAGTTCTGGTGTACAGTTCGAACGTATTAAAAAGTCACTTTTGATGTGTAATTTCCTAATGTACAGGTTAATAGCCCAAAATTAGTAGCAATGAATGTCCATTGCTAAAAACATAGTGTCTGTAATGAAACAGGATTCAGAAAGTATTCAGCCTACTTATTTCAGCATCCATCAGACAGCTGCAGTTAGTTCAGAACGCTGCAGCACAAGTCCTCACTAAGACCAAGAAAGTAGCTCTTGCACTCCAGTCCTGAGATCTTTACACTGGCTTCCTGTCTGTCAAAGAATAGATTTCAAAATACTGCTGTTGGTTTGTAAAGCTCTGAATGGTTTAGGGCCAAATTACATCTCAGATCTGCTGGTCCATTACAAACCAGCCAGAGCCCTCAGGCCGTCAGGGTCAGGCCTACTATCTGTGCCGCGAGTTAGAACCAAACATGGTGAGCCAGTGTTTAGTTTTTCTGCTTCTCACATGTGGAAAAAACTCCCAGAAAGCATCAGGGCTGCTGAAACTCTCGGCTGCTTTAAATCCAGGTTAAAAACTTTCCTATTTGCCGCAGCCTTTCAGTAGAACAATTGTTAATCTCCCACAGTGTACTGTAACTTTTATTTCTTGCACGTTTTCTGTCTTATTCTATTTTAACTTGTTTTTGTTTTAGTTTGCTTTTAAATTCTTATGTGTTCGTTTTGCAACTTGCTGTAATGCTTTAATGTTTTTATGTAAAGCATTTTGAATTGTCTTCTACACAAAATGCACGATACAAATAAATTTGCCTTGCCTTATTGTAGAATAAGGTGTACCATTTCTTTTTTTTTTTCTTTAATAAATTCTCTGTGAGGAATTGGAGTTACAGTGTATTCAGTTTTGCAATAGTGTCCTTTACCCTGTGTGGGATGTTTGACTTTGTCAACAATTCTTAATCTCTTTTCTAGGGGCAAAGTAAATAAACCTGAATGTAGTGACAGTGTCCTCAAACACAACTGATGAACTGCAAAGTGCAGACTGTATATCTGTTGTCATTACCATTGCACAAATATGGTCATTGCAGGCATGAAAAGAAGTTGCACTGTTTGACATTAAATAACTTTCTTCTTTCTCTTGAATGGAGATTGTTTTTTGTTTTTAATTTTTAAAACCACAAATAAACTTATTTGATCAGATAAGATAATATAGGCTCTTGTGTTGCGCTTCACTTCTTTAGTTTCTGTCAGCACATTGTCTGCTTCATACACTTTGTGTCACACGATCTAATTACAGTGCGTCAATTCTGCACAGGGAGCAGTGGGTTCATTTAAAAGATGTATGGCAGTGCACAATCTCATGTGCATAGGTATTTTGGTGACACTGTGCTTTTGACCAGGAAAAGGAAGGTCTGTTGTCAGAAAGGCATTGTTAATACTATTTCAGCTGCGTGTTTTGAAACTGCACACATGAGGAAACAGCATGCACTGAGATTTTCTGTTATTTCAATGGAGAGAGTTGTAGCCATCTTCAAGTTGTGCAACAGTAGTTTACGGATATGGATGGTCAGAACAGTTTTTTGCAATCGGGGCAGACTTAGTATATTTGGGGCCCAAGGCAAAGGCAGGCCTTATTGAAATCCTAGATGAAACTTATTGTCCTCAGAAGTCTTCAAATGATGACATCATTCAGGCATCGGTAATTACATTTGTAGAAAAACAAAGAAGTTTAACAAATTAAATGTAGGCACTTGTCTATTATATTAAAAAAACAACAATTGACATGGAAGATCTGTTGTTTGTTCACACTTAACAGTCCCTCCAGGATTTTGCAATACTGCGATAGCACTAATTCACTCAAAATCAGTGATTGGCCACATCTTTTGCACAACCTTGCAACTTTGTCCAATCACCACAACTTTCCCGCAATACTGTCCAATTCTCATTAACTTCCACTAATTTCACCAATCAAATTTGTCCCTGGCATGGAGAAATATCAAAATAGTAAGAGCTGACAAAAGAGAGTATCGAAAAGCTGAACGCAGTTGGCGAAAAACTAAATTACAGGTTCATTATGAAATGTATAATGAGAGACTGAACATTTATAATTTGGAGCTGAGAAATGCAAGGCAAGCATATTTTTCTGACATCATTGCTAAAAACAATAATGCATGCACCTTGTTCGCGACTGTTGACAGGCTAAAAAAATCCCCCTGTGTCAGTAGTTCCTGAACTTCTATCCAACTGTGCCTGCAGTGACTTTGCCTTTTTCTTTACTGAAAAAAATTCAGAAAATTAGACAGTCAATGCTCCAATGCCAGGTGCTGGACATGTGCTTCCTCTGTGTCCGTGTAGAGAAGATGTAAACACCATGGCGAAATTTTTTCCAATCATAAAATCTTGAATGACATCATACACCACCTGAAATCCACTACCTGCTGCCTTGAAACCCTCCCAACAGGGTTTTTTAAAAAACGTTTCACATTGTATGGCCTCAGATCTACTACAGATCATAAATATGTCTCTGCATTCAGGTGTCTTCCCTCAGTGCTTTAAAACAGCTGTTATCAAGCCACTTCTAAACAAGAGCAACCTAGACAACTCACTCATGAACAGCTATAGGCCCAAAACAAGCCTCCCCTTTCTTAGTAAAATAATAGAAAAAGATGTTTTTCAACAAGTGTACAACTTTCTGACATTAAATGACTGTTTTGATGTCTTCCAGTCAGGTTTTCGGCCACACTACAGCACTGAGACAGCTCTAGTTAAGGTCCTTAATGACAGCCGCTTCAATACAGATAATGGCAACATTTCAGTCTTGGTTCTACTGGACCTCAGTGCTGCATTCGACATGGTTGACCATAACATCTTACTAGACTGGCTAAAAAACTGGGTGGGACTTTCTGGTACAGCACTTAACTGGTTTGAGTCCTACTTAAAAAACGGGGACTATTTTGTGTCTATAGGTAACTACAAATCAGAGTGAACAAAAATAACCTGTGGAGTTCCCCAAGGTTCCATTTTGGGACCTTTGCTTTTCAACATCTATATGGTCCTGTTATGTATAGAAACAGGCTGGTATTAGTAAGATGGCGGCCGGGTTGGACGTGAGTGGACGGGGGTGGCTGACTGCCGGTTTCCGGTAGTGATGCCACCCGGGGTATAAAGGAAGTGGGCGGAGGAGGCTCTGCCTCTTTCGTCGTGGAGCCGCCTGGCATGCAGGCGAGTGCTGTAAGCCTTTTGTATATAGTTGTTTATTATCCTGAATAAACCCTGTTAACAGAGTTCTGCTTGACTCGTCATTCTCAGCCTTATGTACACAACATTTGGCGACAAGGTAAAAGCGGTAATGAAGCATTCCGTTGCCAGCTTTCGGCCGTTTCTCGAGTCCCCGGGTGAGCCACCCATGCCGTGGCCTCGTTGGTTTGCTGCTTTCACAAACTATCTCGTTGTCTTAAACCTGGGCAAGATGGAGAAGCTCCGAACACGAGCTGTGTTGGTCCGTAATTTGGGAATGGAAGGGCAGAGGATTCTGGAGAAACTTGGAGGTGCTGAGAGTTTTGATGAGGTGGTGCAGCTAATGGGGCAGTTCTTTAAGGCGCCGGAAAACGTCACCGTGAAGTGCATTCAGTTTCAACAGCACTACCAGCAGTCGGGAGAGCTGGTAAGAAGATTCATGGTGGACCTCCATGAGCTGGCGAGGGAATGCAGATTTGGGGCCCTGGAGGACGAGATGATTCGGGACCAGCTGGCAGAGCATATCTGCTGCCCGGCGACCTGGTCCAGGTTGTTGACACACCCAGGGGAGATGACGTTAGCTGAGGCTGTCGAGCTTGCCCAACAGTTTGAGGCAGCAGAGACCATTGTGAGAGGCCTTACTGAAGGGGCTTCTCTGGTAAAGAATGAGTCTTGCGCTAAGGCACTGATCCTGGACCCTTGTGATGGCGAGTGCGGAGAGGATGATTTTGCCTCCGTGGTCAGGATAAGGTCTGCCCCTGGTTCACCGAAATGTTATGGATGTGGGTCCACTATTATTTATTTAGCGAATGCAAAGTCCTTAAGCCAAGCAGTTGCCTCCTGGTTTGCTGTATGGAGGGTGTGTAATCCTCCTTCCAGTCTTTGGAGCGGGCAAGCCTCTATGATGTGTTCCATTGTTTGCTCCTCTCCACATGCGCACAGTGGGCTAGGGCTACTGCCCCATCTGTGAAGGCTGGCCAAGCAGGGGCCATGTCCAGTCCTGAAGCGATTGAGTGTAGACCACTGTCTCCTTGGGAGGTTGGTGCCCGGGACCTGTTGGTTGGGGTTTGTCACCAGGTGTTTGTTTGGGACCTCCTTGGTCTCCCATTCCTCTTGCCAAGCTGTCTGGATGGTAAAGTCAGCTGGGGGAGGGTTTTTCCAAATCGGCCGTCTGGATGAAAGTCGGGCAGTAGGTGGGGTGTAGATATCTGCATGGATTGGTAAGTGAGGAGAATCTTTAACTTTTTGGAGCATCCTTTGAGTTAATGCTGCTCGCCGGATGTGTGGAGGGGCTATGTTTGACAGAACACGGAGCCAGGGGAGTGGTGTTGAGCGGATTGTTCCAGTTATAGTTCTCATGGTTGTGTTGAGCTGGGTGTCTACATGGTGTGTGTAAGATGACCTAGACCAGACAGGGGCACAATATTCTGCTACAGAGTATAAAAGGGCCAGTGCTGAGGTGCGCAGGGTGGAGACTGCCGCCCCCCATTTTGCACCAGCGAGCTTGCAGAGCAGGTTGTTTCGTACTTTCACCTTAGCAGCCGTCCCCTTTAGATGTTCCTTGAAGGATAAGGTCCTATCAAGGGTCACTCCAAGATAGGTTGGATTTGGGGCATGCTTAAGCTTGAGTCCGTTCAGGTGGATGTTTAGTTCTCTGGCAGCTTTTACATTGTGGAGATGGAATACACTGGAGACGGTTTTTGCTGGGCTTGGTTTTAGGCGCCAGATTTTGCAGAACTGGTCCAGCTTGGCAAGATCTTCCGTGAGCACCCGTTCCAGTGGTTCAAAGTCTGGTGCTTGGAGTGCCAAACAGATATCGTCTGCATAGATGAATTTGCGGGATTTTGTAGTAGGCAGGTCGTTTATGTAAAGGTTGAACAGAGTTGGAGCTAGAACTGAGCCTTGTGGGAGTCCGTTTTTCTGCGTTCTCCATGCACTTGTGTTCTGACCGAGGTGGACTCTGAACCTTCGGTCGGTTAGCAGGGTTTTTATAATTGCTGTTGCCCAAGCAGGGATCGCCTTTATAAGTTTCAGGAGGAGGCCTTTGTGCCAGACCGTATCATAGGCGGCTGTAAGATCGAGAAACACAGCCCCTGTCTTCAGTCTGCTCTCGAAGCCATTTTCGATGAAGGTGGTTAGGGCCAGTACTTGTTCTCCTGTGCTGCGGTCCTTGCGGAAACCTGCTTGAGCCACGCTTAGAATATTCTCTATTTCTGGGGAAATACGTTGCAGTATTAGGCACTCCATGATTTTGTAAGAAACGCTGAGTAGGGAGATTGGGCGGTAGCTTGCTGGTAGTTTGTGGTCTTTGCCAGGTTTTGGGATGGCAATGACCTTTGCTGTCCGCCATTTCTTTGGGATCGTGTTTGTTTGTGTGATCCTTGTGTAGAATTGTGTCAACCAGGTTAGGGCTCGGGGGCCAAGATTTTTCATGAATTCTGGGAAGATGTTATTGTATCCTGCTGCCTTTCCACATTGCAGGCCCTGTAGGACTTTCTCCAGTTCAGCAGCCTCGAAGGGTTCAGGGTTCACTTCCTCTACAGGCATTTTTTGGTGTGTTTTTAGCTCAGTTGTAACTGCTCTTCTGGTGTCTTTGTCTTGGGGTGCTTTGGCGATAGTCAGTAGGTGGGATGCAACTTGGTTGGGTGTGACAGATGCTCGGCTTTGGCTAGGGGGCTTCTGTGCAGCTCCTAGGCGACGGATGAGGCTCCAACATTTCCTGCTAGAGTGGGTAAAGCTCCGGTCAGCAACTGTCTCCTCCCATTTCTTTCGCTGGGCTGTATTTAGTGATTCAATGAGATGGTCTGCTATCTCTGGGTCCCCTGATGTTTGATAGGATTGTAGGAGGGCAGCGCTTTCTCCGTCCAAACATGGGACATAGAGGGGTCGGTAGCCTCGTGGGATTGCAGTATGGGCAGCCTTGAAGATTGCGCTGCAGAAGCAGTTGTATGCTTCATCTACAGTGATGGTGTGGAGTGGGATGGTAACAACGCTCCAGTCCAGAATTTCACTGAATTTCTTCCAGTTGGCTTTGCAGAAGTTCCAGCGCATCTTCCTTGGGCTGTTTATGACTGGAAGTTGTAGGCCAATGTGTACAAGCAGGGGCCGGTGTTGGCTGTGTGGAAAATCATCAAGAATGAGGATCTGTGTAGGATATGGCGCCCCACTCAAAGAGCTGACCCAGCACAGGTCAGGAGAATAGTCCTTCTTCCACCTAGCAGAGTGGAGGGTTCCTCTTTGTTTGGGGTCGTATATCAAAGTGAGGTCATTTCAAAAAAAAAAAAAAAAAATTCTGGATGCCCAGTGTGAAAGTGCCTCCCCATCACTGTCCACTGCTGGGTACCCCCAGTCAGGGTGATGGCTGTTAAAGTCCCCCACATAGATGGCAGGGTGGGGTAGGGTGGGTAAGACCTGCAGATCCCAGTTGGCACTAGGGGGCTTGTACACATTGACAATATGGAAGCCACCAATGGTTATGGTGTCTGAGAAATGTGTTGTTATCAGGTGATTTGCTTCAACTATGTCAGAACGCACATAGGTGGCACATCCATGTTTAGCATGTAGAACATAGCACAGGAGGTCAAAGCCTTTGATGGTGTAGCGGCCAGCTTCCTCTGTGCCAATATGAGTCTCTTGGAGGCAGATTACATCAGTCGAATGTTGGAAGGCGAGGACTTCGATAAGGCTTCGCTTGGCTGCAGATAGGCCTTCAACGTTTAGTTGTAATATGCGAAGGGCAGATCAATTCAATTCAATTCAACTTTATTTATATAGCGCCATTTCACAACAACAGTCATCTCATAGCACTATCAACTGTAGGGGGAACCCCCACAGTTGCAGAAAGACCCCAGCAATCAGGCGATCCCCTGTGAGCAAGCACTTGGCGACGGTGGAGAGGAAAAACTCCCTTTTAACAGGAAGAAACCTCCAGCAGAACCAGGCTCAGGGAGGGGCAGTCATCTGCTGCGACTGGCTGGGGGGTGAGGGGACAAAGAAGATGAAAAGAACAGACATGTAGAGAGCAAACAGCACGATGGGGACTCAATCTATGGGAGAGAACAAACAGATGTTAATGACCAGCAAAAAAAAATATTTCATTGAGAGTGAAGAAAGGAGTGAGGCCCAGTGCATTATTGGAGGACCCCCAGCTGACTAAACCTATTAGCAGCATAACTAAGGGAGGGTTCAGAAACACGTGATCCCTCCCTAATTGTAGGCTATATCAAAAAGGTAGGTTTTAGCCCTATTCTTAAAAACAGAGATCGAGTCTGACTCCTGAATCCAGATTGGCAGCTGGTTCCACAGGAGAGGAGCTTGATAACTGAAGGCACTGCCTCCCATTGTACTTTTGGAGAGTCTAGGTATTACAAGTAATCCTGCATTTTGGGAGCGTAGTGCTCTGTTAGGATAACAGGGTAGTATCAGATCTTTTAAATAAAAAGGAGCCTGATTGTTTAGAGCATTGTAAGTAAGAAGAAGGATTTTAAACTTAATTCTAAACTCTATGGGAACCCAATGAAGGGAGGCCAGAACCGGAGAGATATGATCTCTCTTTCTAGTACCTGTTAAAACTCTTGCTGCAGCATTTTGGATCAGCTGAAGACTTTTAAAAGATGTTTTAGGACAGCCTGATAATAAAGAATTACAATAATCTAATCTCGAGCTAACAAAAGCGTGGATCAGTTTCTCAGCATCACTCTGAGACAAGATGCTCCTAATCTTGGCAATATTACGCAAATGACAGAAGGCAGTCTTAGAAACAAATTTCATATGTGAATTGAAGGACAAATCTTGATCAAAAATAATTCCAAGGTTCCTCACAGAGCTATTAAGAGAAAGAGTAACCGCATCCAAACTGAAAGTTTGATTTGGAAAGGTATTTCTAAGGTTTTTTGGACCAACAAGAATGACTTCAGTGTTTTCTGAATTTAATAGCAGGAAATTACAAGTCATCCAAGCTTTGATTTCCTTAACCTCTTGCGCTCCATTGTACCACGGACGGGCAAGTCTCTGCGTCCTAGAGCGCATGAGAGCGCACGAGGGCGCTTTCGTGCGGTCTAGGACGCATGGTGTAGATGGTGATGTAGGTGGTGATGGTGATGTAGTGGCGTCCAAGCGCGCACTGAAAATAAAAGCTGCAGACACAGCCGTGAACAGATTAGTTCATCTGATTGACCTCTCATTCGACTAATAAGAGCCTTGAATTGGGTTTCTGAAACCTTGAAGAACCAATGAATGAAAACCTAGGAAGTAGGACCCGCCTACTGTGAATGCAGGAGCCAATTGAAGCACAGAAGTTTGGACTGGGTGAAGAGAGACTTACTGCTGCAACAGATGAAAATAAGGACGCTGGAAGAACCTGCTACAGACCCAGCAGAGACCACCCACAAGTGTGACCTGCACTCATTCCAGCAGAATAGACGTTTAGGATTCTCTTCCGTCATCATAGACCGACGGAGGCCAACGACAAAGGTCGTAAATCATTCGCCAAAACCGCAATAATGGAATTATGTTTTGACCGGGATCCACGAGCGGACCAGCGTCACGTTCGTCTGACAATGGGGAAGAGAAGTTTGCCAGGACAATGTGGCTGTGAAGAGGTAAGGTGTTATAAGCTAAATTATTATTTATCCCTGAAAATTGTAATCAAAAAATGACTTTTGACCGATCGGTAAATTACAACTGTACGGCGCACGAAGTACGAAGTGCGTGCGCCGCGTTACACGGTTCTTCGCCACCTCCGAACTGTGAACGCCCCCCCCACCGCTACAATTCTGTAGCGGGGGGGTGGGGGGAGCCGCGGTGACAGCGTTGCTGTGGAAACATGCCACATCCGAGTGTAATCCGTCATGTAGCGAGGGCCGATCTCCGTCCTCTGTAGCGGGGGGGGTGGGGGGACAACCCCCCCCCCCCACACACACACAGACACAGCCCTGAATGTGACCTTTCATTTGAGCCCAAGATGAAGCTTCTATGTTGAATCATTCAAAAGTTACAGACGTTTTTCCAAACTGTGCCATTTGGTACAATTTGGCACAGTTCCAAAATGCCTGGGAACAGCCTGAGAACAAAGCTGTGTAATATATTCATTTTTTGTGGTATTGTTACAAAATTTGGACCTCAGCTGGATAACACTAGGTTCTACATTTCTGTTGCATTTTACAGCCCGGATCTGAAGCTGTGTGTTATTTGCAAGCATTTGTATCCAAAAAAACACCCAGGCCAAATTTATTTTCTTCAAGTTCACTATGTTTAGATGACTGTAAGTCAGTGGCCGGAGCACTTAGAGAGATCATGTTTTTTTTTGCCAAAAAATTCAAAGTGTTTTCTTTTAAATGAGACCAACCTCATGAAGATGATGCAAAGGGTTGAATAACAGCTTTCGATTTACTTTAGGCACATTATTTTTTGGCGTTTTTAGGAAAATTGACCGGAGTGCAAGGGGTTAATGTAAAGCAAAAAACATGTTATAATTCCTTTGAGGACCTGGTCCTCAGTATTGGGCACTTTAGCAATTTTAGGCTAAACCCAATTTTATTTGCCATAGTTTATCGTCCTCCATCAACCTACTCAGAATTTTTATCCAAATTTGCTGAATTCTTAGCTCATTTAGTGCTGAAATCAGATAGAATAATTATAATAGGGGACTTTAATATACATGTAGATGTAGATAGTGACTGCCTTAATGTGGCATTTAATTCAATATTAGACTCGATTGGGTTTTCTCAGAAAGCAGGAAATTCTACTCATTAGCTCCACCATACGTTGGACCTTGTTCTGACATATGGCATAGAAATAGAAAATCTGGTAGTGTCTCCTCATAACCCTGTACTGTCAGACCATTGTCTGTTAACCTTTGATTTTACTATTTCTGACTATTTGGATCCTAAAGAAAAATATTACTACAGTAGATGCCTCTCAGATGATGCTGTTACCAAATTTATGCAGATTGTTTCCTCTATGCCATGTGTCAACACAATGGAAATAAGCTATAGACAGCTTGCTCCTTCTGTAATTGATAGCATGGTAGATAGTGTTACAGCTCCTCTGCATCAGACTCTAGACTTGGTGGCCCCCTTAAAAACAAAAAAGTCTAATCAGAGATTTCTAACTCCTTGGTTCAACACAGAAACTCGTACCTTAAAACAGAAGGCTCGTCAATTAGAAAGAAAATGGTGCTCCACTAATTTAGATTAAATCTATTTAGCTTGGAGAAATCATCTTTTAATTTATAAAAAATCTCTTAGAAAAGCTAGAACGAGTTATTATTCTGCACTAGAAGACAACAAGAATAATCCCAGGTTTCTTTTCAGTACTGTAGGACTCTGACAATCCTAGCATTCCCTTAGAGCTTACTAGTCAGGACTTTATGAACTTTTTCAATAATAAAATTTCATCCATCAGAGATAAAATCAATCAGATTCTTCCCACCGTTAACTTAAATACAGTAACTACTACAACTCCTTCAACTGATGTCTGTCTTGGTGAGTTTACTCCAACTGACCTTTGTGAGTTAGACAAAATATACTGCTCAAAAAAATAAAGGGAACACTTTGAAAACACATCAGATTTTAATGGGAAAAAATAAGCTGGATATCAAAATTGTGGCAGGCTAGTCCAGTTTACTGAGATTAAAAAGTGTTCCTTTAATCTGAGTAAACTGGACTAGCCTGCCACAATTTCGATATCCAGCTTATTTTTTCCCATTAAAATCCGATGTGTTTTCAAAGTGTTCCCTTTATTTTTTTTTTGAGCAGTAGTTTCCTCATCCAAACCTTCAACTTGTCTTTTAGACCCTATTCCTACCAGGTTATTTAAAGACGTCTTCCCACTTATTGGTAGCTTTATTCTTTATATAATCAATTCTTCATTAACTTTAGGCCATGTACCGCAGGCTTTTAAAACGGCTGTAATTAAACCCTTACTCAAAAAGCCAACGCTAGATCCAGGAGCTTTAGCTAACTATAGACCAATCTCCAATCTCCCTTTCATTTCAAAAATCTTAGAGTTGTTGCTACGCAATTATTTGACCACCTGCAGGGAAATGGTTTACTTGAAGAGTTTCAATCTGGGTTTAGAATCCATCATAGTACTGAAACAGCCTTAGCGAAGGTCACTAACGACCTCCTCATCGCATCTGATAATGGACTGGTTTCTATACTTGTCCTTTTAGACCTTAGTGCAGCTTTTGATACTATCGATCATAATATTCTACTTGATAGATTAGAACACTATGTTGGACTTAATGGAACTTCGTTGCAGTGGTTTAGATCTTATTTATCTGATAGGTTCCAGTTTGTTCATGTAAATAATGAGTTTTCTTTCAACTCAAAGCTTTTTTTCAGCACTTTTTCAGCGCTGAGACAAACTCGCTGATTTCCCCATTAAAAGTATCTAACCAACAGTGATCGGCGCTCGTGACGGACACCCATGGGCTGAATTTCCACCTCCGTCAGAATCCCGTTGGAATGCCCCTTTAATCGGGCAGAACTGCTGCGCTCTACCAGAAGCGATTGCCAAGCTAATGCTAACGCTAATGCTAACGCTAATGCTAACGCTAGTTAGCTTAACGCTGGCCCCAGTGCGCCACCTAACTCCGACACGAAGCGGCTCAGTCCCCAGTGAGGGCCTATCGGAGGAACTAACCGAGGCGGCAGTTGGGAGCTCGAGCGCAGCGTTGGTGAGAGATGGGGCCACCTGGACAAAGCAGGACAGTGGCCTGAGTCGGAACCCAGTTGCGAGGTCCAGCTGAGGAACTACCAGACTGACGGCGGTCGGTGACGGGGCCTAGCGGAGGTGCCACCCAGCCAGACGGCGGCGAGCGGCAGCGGTGATCGGTGCAGCTCGGTGAAGGCGGTGTGCGGCATAACCGGCCAGGCAGATGGCGGCAGGCGGTGGTGAATGACAGGGGTGATCTGCGGAGCTGTGCAGCGCTACTTGGCGGAGGAGCTGTGCAGGAGCTGTTGCGGCGAGTTCAGCAGCGGCCGGGCTAGTTGAGGCCTAGCCGGATTCTCTGTTTACTTCTATCTACAGGTCAGTAAGATGCCACCAAAGAAAGAGGAAATGGAAGAAATCAAAAAAGCTCTGAGCTTTATGTCAGAAGAATTGGCCAAATTGACTAGCCAACAGGACAAAATAATCGGCCTAATAGAACAGGTACAAGCCCTAAATTTAATAATTCAAGAAAAAGACAAAAAATTATGGACCTGGAGCAACACGGGCATCTTTTGGAGCAACGCGTCGAGGATTTTGAACAAGGTTCTCGTATTGATGACCTAGTTATAAGTGGACTAGACATCAGATATCAGTCATACGCCCATGCCACAGTAGGACTGAGTGGTGAAGATGCACCCATGAGAGAATCTTTGTCCTTAGAAAATCAAGTGCTTCAGTTCCTTAATGATAAAGACATTAAGGTAGAAGCCAATGCAATCTCAGCCTGCTATGCTCTACCGAAGAAAGATAACAAAACAAAGAAATCAATTGTGATGCGCTTTGTGAACAGAAGGGTAAAGAATAACATACTGAGGCAGGCCAAAAAGCTAAAGGAAACTCAAGTTTACATAAATGAACACCTGACAAAAAAAACCCCGCTGAATTAGCACGACAGGCACGGATGCTAAAAAAACAAAATAGGATACAAGCAACCTGGACAAGAAATTGTAGAATTTGGATTAAACTAAATGGATCACCTGAGCAAGCAAAGAGTATAATGATCAGAGATGCTACTGACTTAGATAAATACAGATGAACACTGATTAGAAAATTATGAGCCAATGATAATCCATATTCATACACACGATAAGAATAGTTCTTTTGATACACCATGCCAAAGTACTTTAATAAAAATAACCAAAACAAACAAAAACTTATGACCGACTCAAGTAGACATCAATTATCCCCAGTTGGAGGAAGTCATTTGACACAGAATGAGGAAACTCAAACTCTGAAAACATACCATTATGCTGAACATAAACCACAAGAGATGGAGAATGATATTGATCCTGATAACCACTTTTTCAATAATATTCATAACCACTGTGAATATTACACTGAAAAACAATTCAAAAGTCAAATGCAATTAGATGGTAAACTGTCAATAATACACTTCAATAGCAGAAGTCTTAACAAAAACTTTCCACAGATTCAGGACTATTTAAAACAGCTAGACAGAAAATTCACAGCTATTGCAGTCTCCGAAACTTGGCTTAACGAAGAGCAGGCTCCCCTGATGGCAATAGAAGGATATCAGATGTTTTATATTAACAGAACTCAAAAAAAGGGTGGTGGTGTTGCACTGTATACTGATGACCTGTACAGGTGTAAGCTTGTAAATGAAATGTCCTTAGCACTACCAGGGATTTTGGAATGTGTTACTGTTGAGACTGACCTAGACAAAACAAAAAATCTAATCATAAGCTGCATATATAGAACGCCGGGAACTTGCATTGAGACATTCAGAGATAAATTAGTCGAGCTGTACAATAATATTACTAGTAAGAAAATGGTAGCAATTTGTGGAGATTTCAATATTGACTTACTGAATCCTCATCAAAAAAATGTAGTTACAGAGTTCATGAACTCTATGTACAGCATGAGTCTATATCCCACAATAACACATCCCAGTAGAATCACAGTTCACTCTGCTACACTTATTGACAACCTGTTTGTCAATGTTTTCGATAAGAAAATAGAAAGTGGATTATTGATAAATGATATAAGTGACCACTTGCCAACCTTTGCACTTATCCATGGTCACACGGGGCCCAACGCAGAAAAAACTTCAAAATCGTTCAGACACAAATCACCAAATGCAATCAGTTCTCTTAAAGAGGACTTGCTGAAGCAAGACTGGACAGAAGTCTATGTATCAGATGTAAATGAAGCCTATGACACATTTATAAATATTGTAACCACTCTTTATGAAAAAAACTGCCCATTAGTAATAAAAAAGCTTAAACACAAATTTGCTAATAAGCCATGGTTAACCAAAGGACTACAAAAGGCGTGTAAAAAGAAAAATTTACTATATAAAGCTTTCCTAAAGAAAAGAACAAAAGAAGCAGAGCAGCGGTATAAAACATACAAAAATAAGTTAACATATATAATAAGATGTAGTAAAAGAGACTATTACAGTAAAGAACTGGAGAAAAACAGAGACAATATTAAAAATACATGGACAATACTCAACAGTATCCTTGGAAATAAAAGCAGAAATACAAGCTACCCAACTAATATTCCAAAAAATAATAAAACGACTCAGAGTGTGAATATTGCTTCACCTGCAGATGAATTTAATAATTTTTTTGTTAACATTGGACCTAAACTGGCCCGAGAAATACCCACTACGGTGCCAACAGGTGAAACAATATGCAATAACACTGCTGTAAAAGACTCCATCTTCATAAAGAACACAGACGAAAGAGAGGTCATTGAAATTGTTAAATCGTTCAAAAGTAAAACATCTACTGACTGTGATGGTATTGACATGCTACTAGTCAAAACTGTTATCGAATGCATAGTAAAACCACTGACGTATATCTGCAACCTGTCTCTCCAATCAGGTATATTTCCCAATGCAATGAAAATAGCTAAAGTAATTCCGATATACAAGACGGGCGACAGAGGGGAACTCTCAAACTATAGACCAATTTCACTATTACCGCAATTTTCCAAGATACTTGAAAAAATATTCTATGAGAGAATTGACAACTTCATAGTGAAGAATGATTTACTATGTGAGCAGCAATATGGGTTCAGACACAAGAGGACAACTGCATATGCCCTAATGGAATTTACAGAAAAAATATCAACAGCCATTGAAAATAAAGAGTATTCAGTTGGAGTATTCCTAGATCTTAAAAAAGCATTTGATACAGTATATCATAATTTATTATTAAAGAAACTACAAAATTGTGGTGTTAGAGGGATAGCACTGTCCTGGTTAAGTAGTTACTTAAAGAATAGATATCAGTATGTATGTGTTAGCAACAAAAACTCAGAGTTGCTGAAGGTCACCTGTGGAGTCCCACAGGGTTCAGTTTTGGGACCATTATTATTCAATATGTATATAAACGATATATGTAAAGTTTCAGAAAAAATGGACTTAATATTGTTTGCCGATGACACTAATCTGCTATGCAGTGGAAACAATTTGGAACAACTTCTGGATACACTCGGGAAGGAATTAGAAAAGCTTAACTGTGGTTTGATTCAAACAAATTAACGCTCAATTTAAGTAAGACAAAATTTATAGTCTTTAACAACCATCACAACAACCCAGTACCCAAACTCAGTGTAAATGGTGTAGAGATTGAAAGGGTATCTGAAACTAAATTCCTTGGAGTAATAATTGATAACAAACTGTGTTGGAAGTCACATATTAATTATATTAAAGGTAAAGTTTCCAAATCAATTGCAATATTACACAGAGTGAAATATTTGCTGAATCAACCCACACTATACACCTTGTATCATTCATTAATACTCCCATACATGACATATTGTAATGAAGTATGGGGAAATACATACAAAACAAACATATATCCACTCTTTATGCTTCAAAAGAGAGCTATTAGAATAATAAACAAAGCAGCTTACAGGGAACCAACAAACCCACTTTTTCTTAAACAAAAAACTCTCAAGTTGAAAGATCTGGTTGACTTTAAAACCGCAATAATAATGTTCAAAGTGAAGAATTTATCACTGCCCGCAAATATCCAAAAGTTGTTCCAAACAAGGGAGAAACGATATCACTTCAGAGGAACATGTATATTTCAAAAGCCTACAGTGAGAACAACCACCAAGCAACACTGTGTTTCAGTGCAAGGAGTCAGATTATGGAACGATTATGGACCTGAATTAAAATCATGTACAACGCTTGGACAATTTAAACAAAAACTAAAGGAAGAAATACTCCAAACATATTTACAAGACGACATGTAAACTCACATAAGGATTGACATATCCAGCCTGTGTTGTGTTGTAGCTTAGTTTTTTTGTTTTTTTTTTCTCTCTGTGACATTCTGTCTTAGATTTGTCTTGAATAGTAACCGCTTAACCTAGCTTAGCTTAGTTTTCTTTTTTTCTCTCAGACACACTTTGTCTTAGCTTTGTTCTAAATTGTAATCACTCTTGTCTTGTTTACTCTTTTTTCTTTTGAATTCTTGGATGGAATATGGGTGGGCAATATAAGCTGCGGCTTCAGCCATCACCCATTTCGGATAACTCACGTGGAATTGTTTAGTAGAAGGAGTCTTTGTCTAATTTGACCTTGTTGTTATATTATACAGTTTCTTTTAACCTGTACTGTATTATCCGAAATAAATAAATTCATTCATTCATTCATTCATTAGTCATGGAGTTCCACAGGGATCTGTGCTAGGCCCTACTCTTTTTAGTTTATATATGCTTCCGTTAGGCAACATTATTAGAAAGCACTGTATACATTTTCATTGTTATGCAGATGACACACAATTATACCTGTCAATGAAGCCAGATGATAGTAATCAATTAGCTAAGTTAGAAGCCTGTCTTAACCCCTTGCACTCCGGTCAATTTTCCTAAAAACGCCAAAAAATAATGTGCCCAAAGTAAATCGAAAGCTGTTATTCAACCCTTTGCAGCATCTTCATGAGGTTGGTCTCATTTAAAAGAAAACACTTTGAATTTTTTGGCAAAAAAAACATGATCTCTCTAAATGCTCCGGCCACTGAGTTACAGTCATCTAAACATAGTGAACTTGAAGAAAATAAATTTGGCCTGGGTGTTTTTTTGGATACAAATGCTTGCAAATAACACACAGCTTCAGATCCGGGCTGGAAAATACAACAGAAATGTAGAACCAAGTGTTATCCAGCTGAGGTCCAAATTTTGTAACAATACCACAAAAAATGAATATAATACACAGCTTTGTTCTCAGGCTGTTCCCAGGCATTTTGGAACTGTGCCAAATTGTGCCAAATGGCACAGTTTGGAAGAACATCTGTAACTTTTGAATGATTCAACATAGAAGCTTCATCTTGGGCTCAAATGAAAGGTCACATTCAGGGCTGTGTCTGTGTGTGTGTGTGGGGGGGGGGGGTTGTCCCCCCACCCCCCCGCTACAGAGGACGGAGATTGGCCCTCGCTACATGACGGATTACACTCGGATGTGGCATGTTTCCACAGCAACGCTGTCACCGCAGCTCCCCCCACCCCCCCGCTCTTCGCCACCTCCGAACCGTGTAACATGGCACATGCACTTCGTACTTCGTACGCCGTACAGTTGTAATTTACCGATTGGTCAAAAGTCATTTTTTGATTACAATTTTCAGGGATAAATAATAATTTAGCTTATAACACCTTACCTCTTCACAGCCACATTGTCCTGGCGAACTTCTCTTCCCCATTGTCAGACGAACGTGACGCTGGTCTGCTCGTGGATCCCGGTCAAAACATAATTCCATTATTGCGGTTTTAGTGAATGATTTACGACCTTTGTCATCGGCCTCCGTCGGTCTATGATGACGTAAGAGAATCCTAAATGTCTATTCTGCTGGAATGAGTGCCGGTCGCACTTGTGGGTGGTCTCTGCTGGGTCTGTAGCAGGTTCTTCCAGCATCCTTATTTTCATCTGTTGCAGCAGTAAGTCTCTCTTCACCCAGTCCAAACTTCTGTGCTTCAACTGGCTCCTGCATTCACAGTAGGCGGGTCCTCCTTCCTAGGTTTTCATTCATTGGTTCTTCAAGGTTTCAGAAACCCAATTCAAGACTCTTATTAGTCGAATGAGAGGTCAATCAGATGAACTAATCTGTTCGCGGCTGTGTCTGCAGCTTTTATTTTCAGTGCGCGCTTGGACGCCACTACATCACCATCACCGCCTACATCACCATCTACACCATGCGTCCTAGAGCGCATGAGAGTGCCCTCATGCACTCTCGTGCGCTCTAGGACGCAGAGACTTGCTCGTCCACGGTACAACGGAGCGCAAGAGGTTAACTAGTAATTTGGAATGGTAAATTGTTGCTAATATACACTACCGTTCAAAAGTTTGGGGTCACCCAGACAATTATTTTGTGTTTTCCATGAAAAATCACACTTATTTACCACCATGAGTTGTAAAATGAATAGAAAATATAGTCAAGACATTGACAAGGTTAGAAATAATGATTTGTATTTGAAATAATAATTTTTTCCTTCAAACTTTGCTTTCGTCAAAGAATCCTCCATTTGCAGCAATTACAGCATTGCAGACCTAACATGATTGCACAAGGGTTTTCTAATCATCCATTAGCCTTCTGACGCAATGAGCAAACACTTTGTACCATTAGAACACTGGAGTGATAGTTGCTGGAAATGGGCCTCTATACACCTATCTAGATATTGCACCAAAAACCAGACATTTGCAGCTAGAATAGTCATTTACCACATTAGGAATGTATAGAGTGTATTTCTGATTAGTTTAAAGTTATCTTCATTGAAAAAAGTGCTTTTCTTTCAAAAATAAGGATATTTCTACGTGACCCCAAACTTTTGAACGGTAGTGTAAGTAAGGACATAAAAGACCTCAAGCGACAACTCCAACAGGATTTAACGGCTCTTTAGGAAGAACTGAAAAAAGAGATGAAGGAGGAAATTATGGGTCTCGAAAAGAAATGGACCGCAAGCTAGCAGAAAACATGGAGGAGCTGCACACTCAACGGGCGTGCATGGTAGAAGCACAAGCTCGAATATCAGAGTTGGAAGACTGGAAGACCGAGGCAATCGAGCTGCTGCAGACCCTGACGGCACAAACACAGAGGATGCAGGAAAAAATAACCGACCTGGAGAGCAGGTCCAGATGGAGCAATATACGCATCTTCAGGATTCCGGAGGACAGTGAAGGCAACTCGATGATGAAATTCATAGATCAATTCTTAAAAAAAGAGCTTGAGCTGCCCGATGAAACAGACCTGCAGATCCAATGAGCGCACAGAGCCTTGGCACAGAACCAGAATTCAAACTCTACACCCAGGTCAGTTGTGGTAAACTTTTTAAAATACAATGTAAAGGAAAGAATCCTGACACAAGCGTGGAAAAAAAAGATACGAGTTGGCGACAAACAGATATTCTTTGACCATGACTACCCGACAGAAATTGTGCAGCAGCGAAAGAAATATGCCAACATTAAAAAAATGCTGAAAGAGAAAAAAATTAGATTCCAAACGCCGCTAACGAAGATGAGAATTCATTGGGATGATGGCGTGAAAACCTACAACACGGCCAGAGAGGCAGCGCGGGACATGATGGAGCGAGGCTTTGTGGTGAGCGTACCAGAGGAAGCGGCTGGAGCAGCGGCGGCACGGAGCACATCAAGA
This sequence comes from Pholidichthys leucotaenia, assembly GCA_020510985.1. NCBI lineage: Eukaryota > Metazoa > Chordata > Actinopteri > Cichliformes > Pholidichthyidae > Pholidichthys > Pholidichthys leucotaenia. Next base: position 69,852,965 of record CM035847.1, read on the forward strand.
CGACCAGAATGGAGGTGAGTGAGCGGCAGAGGGCGGGAGACGGATGTGGTGCACCGAGCCCAAGAAAAACTGCAAGGCTTTCAACGGAAAGCCTAGATTATAACAAAGATTAAGAAGGGCACAGAAGAAATGAAGGCCAAGAAGACAAGGTAAAAGAGAAACAAACGGCTAGGAGAGGTTAAAGTGATTTTTGTTGGACATTTCTAGACTAATGACTATTACTTGGATAGTAACTAAAGGTCTAGGGAGGGCCCCTCACTTAGTGAGGACATTCCCTCCACCCTCCAACAGGGACCAGTGGGCAGAAGAAAGGCCCAAAGTGCGGAGGTCGAGATTCGTTAATGTGTTTTTGTACATATATGTGTTAGTTTTGTTGTTAAAGGGGCTAGGAGCACAAGTTAAAAAAATCGAAAAACATGAATATGGTTAAAAATCTTAAGATAATGACATTAAACATGAATGGTCTGAACTCACCTGTTAAAAGGGAAAGAATAACAAGAAAATTCAAGAAGGAAAAAGCCAAAATTATATTTATGCAAGAGACACATTTGAACAAGACAGAACATGAGAAACTAAAGAGATTTGGCTATAAGAACTCCTACTACAGTTCATTTAAGGGAGGAACTAAAAGGGGGGTTATGATACTAATTTCAAATAAAATACAATTTGAATGTGGACAAGAAATCCAGGATAAAGAAGGCAGATATGTAATAGTAAAGGGAAGAATAGATGGTATGCAGATCACATTAGTGAACATCTATGCCCCACCAGAAAGTGACAAGGGTGTTTTTCAACATCTGTTTGATCTCATAGCAACACACAGTGAATTAGTCCTAATTTGTGGAGGAGATTTAAATGCTGTCATGGATCATGAAGTTGATACAACAAGTGTTAAGAAGACAAAAAAAACATGTAACAAAGTTCATAAGAACTTCACTGGCAGAAATGGGTATGGTAGACATATGGAGGGACCTGCACCCACTCGAAAAAGACTATACACATTATTCAGCAGTCCATAAAGTACGCTCTAGAATAGATTACTTCCTTATGAATGAAGGTGACAGACACAGGGTGAGAAATTGTCGGATTGAAGGGGCAGAAATATCAGATCATAATCCTACATGCATGGAAATATATTTAAACAATAGAAAACGACAAACAACATGGGAACTTAATGTAGGACTATTAAATGATGAGAAAATAAAAGAAAGAATAAAGTTAAACATAAATGAGTATATCGAGGAGAATGATAATGGAGAAGTGGACCCAACAATACTATGGGACGCACTAAAAGCAGTGTTAAGAGGTAAATTAATTGTTGAATCAGGAAAAGCAAAAAAGTCTAAACTGGAATCATATGAACAAAGATGTGAGAGACTGAGGGAATTAGAACGTAAACATCAAAGCACAAATGATCCAAAAATATATCAAGAAATTAAGGAAGAAAAAATAAAGATAAAAGAAATACAAATAGATGAAATTGAAAGGAAAAATAGATACTTAAAACAAAAATATTATGAAACGGGGCCAAAGGCCAAAAAACTGCTGGCAAAACGGTCAAGAAAACAACAAACAGTGAATAATATATATAAGATTAAGGACCCCATCACAAATAAATCCACAGTTACCCCAGAAAACATCGAAGAAATATTCCATAAATTCTATCAAGAACTATACTCGCAACCTGAAGGGACAAATGTTAAGGATATTAAAAAATTTCTAAACACATTGGACTTGCCATCAATAGGAAACCAACAAAATGAAAAGCTAACAGCAGAAATAACAACACAAGAGATTAAAGATGTGATTAAGTCACTAAAAAATGGTAAATCACCAGGTAGTGACGGATACTCCTCTGAGTTTTATAAACTGTTTATAGAAGAACTCACGCCACAGCTCCTAAAGTCATTTAATTGGACATTAAACAACAACAAAATACCTCCATCATGGAACAAAGCCATTATTTCAGTTATTTTAAAGCCAGGGAAAGATAGGGAACAATGCAGAAACTATAGGCCAATCTCTTTATTAAATGTGGATTATAAAATATATACAACAATTATCTGTAAACGAATAAAGACATTCTTGACGGAATTGATAGAGGATGATCAAACTGGTTTCATAGAGGGACGCCAAACACATGATAATATCAGGAGAACAATACACATAATCAAATACATAAAGAAAAGAAAAGCGCAATAATAATGAGTTTAGACGCAGAAAAAGCATTTGATAGGGTTAATTGGATGTTCCTATATAATGTGCTGGAACGCTTTGGATTTTACGAAAAGTCAGTGCAATGCATAAAGATACTGTATCAAAAACCTGTGGCAAGAATCAAGATAAACGGTAGCTTAACAGACAAAGTAAATATACAAAGGTCAACTAGGCAGGGATGCTGCCTATTGCCCACCTTGTTTGCTCTGTTCATAGAGCCACTGGCTCAAGCGATGCGACAAAATAAGAAATTAAAAGGTGTAACAATAAAGGGAGCGGAACACAAGATTGGGCTGTTTGCAGATGATATTATAGTTTACCTTGAACAACCAGATGAATCAATAATGGAAATGATGGACTTGATAGAAAATTTTGTAAAATTATCAGGATACAAGATAAACATAACAAAAACACAAATACTGACATTCCACTATAACCCTTTAAAACAGATAACTGATAATATCAAACTAAACTGGAAACAAAAAGAAATAAAATACCTTGGAGTGAACATACCTAAAGATTTAAGCAAAATCTATAAAGCAAACTATGATAGATTAGAACAAGAAATAAAAAAAGATATTGATAGATGGTCGATCTTAAACATGGATCTGAATTCAAAAATTAAGACAATCAAAATCAGCATACAACCTAGACTGCTTTACCTCTTCCAGGCTCTACCAACAGAGATTCCTGGTGCCCAGTTCTCAAAGTGGGACAGGATGATATCAAGATTTGTTTGGGGAGGTAAAAAGCCAAGAGTGAAATATAAAAATCTCCAATTGCCAAAAGAGAAAGGAGGCATGGGCCTACCGAGTCTAAAGGAATATTACTACTCAGCACAAATAAGATATATCATATGTTGGTGCGAAGGAGGATACGAGGCAAAATGGAAAGAAATGGAAAAGGAAATTGAGGGACTCCCAGTACAAAGCATAATAGGAGATAAGGACACATATAAGCAAATCAGACAAATAGACCCAATCACTAAATTTACTTTGGAACTGTGGTATAAAATAGTACAAAAGTATAATATAAAGGAGGACATAAAACTATTGAAATGGGTAGCATTTGACAGTCAGTTTGAACCGGCAAAGCATGATAGGGGATACAAAAATCTGGTGAACAAGGGAATCACAGCATGGGGCAATATGGGTAAAAAAGATTTCGGGAGTTTTGTAAACAGGAGAAGAAAATTTAAACTAGAAAAATATGAATTCTTCAGATATCTGCAGATGAGAGATTATTATATGAGGAAGATTTGACATAACCTCCACACAGATGTGAGCGAGATTATACAATTCATTTTAAGCTTGTATGCAGGAAATAAAATAAGAATTATTTCAAAGCTATATCAGAAACTTACGGCAAACAAACATTCAAGTAACTATATAAAGGAGAAATGGGAGAAAGACCTAAATTTAAACATAACAGAAGAAAACTGGCAAGAAATATGGAAAACACAACACACATCAACAAGTTCAAGGACATGGAGGGAATTTGGATGGAAAAATCTGATTCGCTATTTCATTTCACCACAGATCCAAAGAAAATATACAAATACCAAATCTATATGCTGGAGGGCCTGTGGGGCTCAAAATGCAGACCACTCGCATATGTTTTGGAAATGCTGCAAAATCTCATCATTCTGGAAATCTATACATGTGACAATACAGAAGATATTAGGATATAATGTGCCAATGAACTGTAACTTGATGTATTTATGTGATCTTAAAAGAGACAATGTAACACAGGCTGAGGACAGATATTTAGTTAAAATCATGCTGATTGCATGTAAAAAAAACAATCACAAGAAAATGGCATTCAGAAGTTCTTCCTGAACAAGAGCAATGGACAGACATTGTCGAAGATATACGTTTAATGGAAAAACTAACATATCGACAAAGAATGCAAGAAGAACAATATGAAAAAAAATGGTGGAAATGGACACACTACAAAGTGCAACAACGGGACAGAAATTGAAAGAATAATCAAAGACACTGAAAAACCAGAAGAATTAAGAGATGGAAACTAAAAACTTGATGCTTAAACATTTGCCCCCCCCCCTTTTTTTTCCTTTTCTTCTTCTAGCTCCTTTTTTTTTAAATATAGAGACTTGATCTGAATGTAATATGTATGATGAAAAGTGAATAAAAATCAAAGTTACAAAAAAAATGCTCTCGATGATGCAACTATAGAAGTTGTTGAGGATCTTCGGGGACATGCCAAGTTTGCTCAGCCTCCTCAGAAAGTACAGCCACTGTTGAGCTCTCTTAACCAGCTCTGTATTGTTACGTGCCCACGTAAGGTCCTCGCTGATGTGGATGCCCAGGTATTGAAAGCTGCTCACCCTCTCCACCTCAAGCTCCCGGATAAACAGCGGCCAATGAGGTCTCCTCCTCTTCCTCATGTCCACTATCATTTCCTTCATCTTGTCTGTGTTGAGGGTGAGGTTGTTGTCCTCACACCATGACACCAAGCTGGCCACCTCCCACCTGTAAGATGCTTCTTCACCACCAGTGATGCGTCCTATCACTGCTGTGTCATCTGCAAACTTTAAGATGATATTGTCCTTGTGGGAGGCAACACAGTGATGGGTAAAGAGGCTGTAGAGGATGGGGCTGAGAACGCAACCCTGTGGGACACCTGTGTTCATGATGATGCTGCTGAGGTCTTGTTACCAATCTTGACAGAATGAGGCCTGCTAGTCAGAAAGTCCAGTAACCAGTCGGGTGCAGGCCAAGTAAAGACAGTTGGTAGGTGAGTTTGTGGGGGATGACTGTGTTGAAGGCGGCGCTGTAATCGACAAAAAGCATCCTGATGTAGGAGTCTTTATCTTCCAGGTGGGAGAGGGAATAATAGAGTGCAGCAGCAATGGCGTCTGAGGTGGACCTGTTGGGCCGGTAGGTGTACTTCAGGAGGTCAAGGGTATCCGGTATGCTGTCCTGAATGAGGGCCAGCACCGCTCTCTTGAAGCACTTCATGATGATTAGAGTGAGTACTACTGGCCTGTAATCATTCAGGCAGGTTGGCAGGCTCTTTTTGGGGAGGGGGACGATGGTTGTGGTTTTGAAGCAGGAGGGGACTGTGTTCTGGGTGAGGGAGAGGTTAAAGATGGTTGTGAGAACATCAGCCAGCTCGACAGCACATGCTCTGAGAGCCCACCCAGAGATGCTGTCTGGTTCTGCTGCCTTGTGGGGGTTGATGTTCCTCAGTGCTTTGTTTACCTGGCCTGATGAGACTTTTACGGGAGGGGGAAGGTGTGTGTGTGTGTGTGTATCTCCTCTCTGCACTGAAGCTGGAGGTCTCAATACAGGTGTAAAAGGTGTTGAGATCATCCGGCAGGCTGTCTGTGGAGCTGGTGGTTCTCTTGTAGTCTGTGATGTGCTGCAGGCCTTGCCACATGCGCCCAGGGTCAAGGGTGGAGTAGAGGCTGTCCAGCTTTTCTCTGTACTGCCTCTTGGCTGTTGTTATAGCCTTCCTCGGTCCATATTTTGCAGCTTTGTACTCGGCCTCATTGCCTGATTTACATGCAAGACAGCTAGCACGCAGCATCTGACATACCGACTGTTTATTCAGGGCTTCTGGTTGGGGAACTTCCTGACTTGTATGGTGGGTATGATGGTATCAGCACAAGCACTAATGTACCCAGTCACATACTCAGCATAATCCTGTATGTTTACAGAAGAGTCCTCCCGGGTGGCTGCAGCTTTTAACACATCCCAGTCTGTCCGGGCAAAACAGTCTCTCCAGTCTCTCCAGTCTGTCCGGGCAAAACAGTCTCTCAGTCTCTCAGTCTCAGAGAGCAAAAGGGTGCTCTCAGTCTCTGGAGTCCAGCATTTAATTTGTTTAAACAGGGTTTGTTTGTTTGTTTCAGTCTTTGTCTGTAGGCCGGGTACATAAACGGAGAGATGTGGTCTGACTGTCTGAAGTGGGGGCGGGGTGCTGCTCTATATGCACCATGTATGTTGGTGTAAACATGGTCCAGTGTGTTCTTATCATGGATGGGAGTGTCCACATGCTGGTAATATTTGGGAAGTACAGTGTGTAAACTGCACTGGTTAAAGTCACCAGCAACAATAAAAATAGCGTTGGGATGAGATGTCTCTAATGCGCTGATGATGTCATGGAGTTTGCGCAGCACTGCTGTGTAGTTGCCAGGCGGGGAAATGTAAACAGCGGCCAGAAACACAGCAGTGAATTCCCTCGGTAGATAATAGGGATGGCACACATAGTGTTGCTTTGATGTACAAATCAGTAAACTATCTTGATCAACTTCTTAGTTGTTATTCTTTAACTTCTAGTTTTATTCATATGTTCTCACCGTGTCTGTGTGGGTTTGCTCCGGGATTTCTCCGGTTTCCTCCCACATGCCAAAAAACATGCAAGCTAGGTTAATTGGCATCAAACTGGGGATTCTAAATTGTCCTTAGGTATGACTGTGAGAGTGAATGGTTGTCTGTCTCTCTGTGTTCTGTGTTGGCCCTGCGATGGACTGGCGATCTGTCCAGGGTGTACCCTGCCTCTCGCCCAAAGATACTGGGATAGGCTCCAGCCCTGCCGCGACCCGAAAAGGATTAAGCGGAAGAAGATGGATGGATGGATAATAGGGATGGCATTTCAGCAGTAAAAACTCCATATCAGGCGAAGAGTGCTTGTAAACAGTCTACATCTCCACACCACGAGTTATTTATAACACACACACACCCTCCCCGCCCCTGTCTTATCCGCAGCTGATGACCGGTCTGCACAATGTATGGAGCGGGTCTGTAGCTGAATGGCGCACACAGGGACTTTATCTGACAGCCAGGTCTCACAGAAAATTAGAGCGCAGCACTCTCTTATCTCCCGTTGGTCTTCGATCCTTACTCCTAGCTCGCCCAGTTTCTTTTCCAGAGACCGCACGTTGGCTAACTGGAGGCTGAGCAGTGGTGGGCAGCTAGCGCAAGCTCTTAGCCTAGCATGGAGCCCTCCCCTCTTGCCTCGCTTGCAACGCCACTTCCGAAGTGCTCTCTTGGGATCAGCATGCTCACTCTAGCTCAGTACTTCAGGGTCTTCCTGGGGGTGGTGGTGACTGCTGTGGGAGCGGACAATGCATTGTAGTTCGGGTAGTATAAAGCCAGTAAATTCCGTATGGCTGCTTGTCTTGGTGATGTCCAGCAATGCCTGTCGGTTGTATGTTAGCAGTACGTGTCATTTATGCTCTGCAGAAAGAGCAACAAACATGCAAAAAAGAACAAAAAGCCAGCATTTGAGAATGGAGTGAGGAAACACGTCTGCCTGGGGGGGGGGGGGGCACCATGATGATCTATAAATGATTAATAATGGGAATAAACAGAAAAGAGGAATATGATGGAGTATGAGTATGACAATGAGTCGTCTTGGTGAGATGAAAGGTTCAGGTGAGGGTGCGCAGCCCCGGAGACACACCGCTGAGATGGCAGCAAACCTGAAGAGGAGAAGACAAACAAGGTAAGACGACTGAAGTTAAATAAATGCCTAACAACGTTAGCTGTAGTTGTTTGCGGCAGCAATACCCAATGGTCCAGTGGAGAAGCATCCACAAACCGGCTCTTTTATGCGCTGGTAAACCAGGAAGCAGCAGGTGTGTCAAATCACACAGGTGCGCTGATGAGCTCCGGAGCCGGGAAACAGACAGAAACAGGAGGGGAGGGGAGCACGCTCACCTGATCATCACAGTGCCCTCCTCCTCAAGGGGTGCCTCCTGGCATCCCTCCGGGCTTCTCAGGATGCGCCTGATGGAAGGCCTGAACCATGCCCTTATCATGGAAACATGACCCTGGGGATCCACAACCTCTCCTCTGGTCCATAACCCTTCCAATGGACCAGATATTGAAGGCCCCGGCCCCGACGAAGAACATCCAGAATCCTCTGAATGGTGTAGGTGGTCTGGCCGCCGAGGACCTGGAGGGAGGAGGATTCTCTGACTGAGGACAGAGGAGACTGGCGGAGAGGGGTTTAATTCGTGACACGTGGAAGGTCGGATGGATATGAAGAGTTGGGGGTAACTTGAACCGAAAAGTGACATTGTTAATGATACACGAGATGGGAAATGGGCCTAGAAAGCGCAGTGACAGCTTCCATGACTCCGTCTTCAATGGCACCTGTTCGGCAGACAACCAAACCTTCTGACCCACAGTGTACTTGGGCTTCAGTGCACATTTGCAGTTGGCGTAGAGGTGGTTCCGCTCAGATGAACAGAGAAGAGCAGCCCGAGTGGACCTCCACAGACGGCGACAGCGATGCGTGTGGTCCTCCATGGATGGCACGGCAATTTTCCTCTCTGCCATAGGTAGCAAAGGTGGAGTGTACCCCGTAGAAGCCTCAAAGGGTGTCAGGCTGGTGGCAGAGGAGACGGTGGTGTTGTGAGCGTATTCCCTCCAGGTTAGGTGGGAGCTCCAGGTGGTCGGGTTACAGGATGGTACATACATTAGGGTGGCCTCCAGAGACTGGTTGGCACGCTCGACCTGACCATTGCTTTGGGGATGGTATCTGGAAGTGAGGCTGACGGTGGTACCCAGGGAGCGACAGAAAGCTTTCCAGACTTACGATGTAAATTGTGGCCTTCTGTCTGAAACGATGTCTATCAGAATCTCATGCAGGCAGATGATGTGGAGAGTGAGGAGGCTGGTGGTTTCGGCAGCAGAGGGTAGTTTAAATAGGGGAACTAAATGGATTTGGGAAACCGGTCAATAATGGTGACAATAACAGTGTTGCCTTGGGGAGGGGGGGTCAGTGACAAAATCTATGGCTATGTGTGACCAGGGGTGACTAAGGACAGGGAGGGGATGATGGAGGCTGGCTGGGGGGAAGAGTTAGATTTATTAATGGCACAGGTATGACAAGCTTTGACATAGTTCTGCACCTCAGTTCTGAGAGTGGGCCACCAAAACACTCGCTGCAGCAGTTCTATAGTTCGGGAAACGCCAGGGTGAGAGACGAACCCAAGCGCTGAATGATGTTGTGCATTTATTAAACCAAAAGAACATAAAGTCCAAAAATGTGCAAAAATACAAAAAAATGCCAAACAAGGAAACTTATAAGCTGTGCCTCAGAGCAGGGGAAGCACTCTGAAGAGGAGATCAGCACATACAGCAGAATCGAATGTAGTACAGATCTGGGAAACAACAGGAGGAACATTCAACATAGCGACAATGAAACAGAGAAACGGCAGAGCTTAAATACATGTGGAAGTGATTTGCATGAGTGAGTCCCGGTGTGGGCTCGCATGAGCAGGCAAAAGAGGAACACACAAGTAATGAATGAATGAATGAATGAATTTATTCGGATAGATTAAAAGTAGAGATTAAAAAAGAAACAGAATAATATAACAAAGGGGGAAAGAAAATCCAACAAGGTCAAATTAGACAATAACTCCTCTGATTATACAGTTCAACATAAGTTATCTGAAATGGGTGATGGCTGAATCTGCAGCTTATATTGCCCACCCATATTCCATCCAAGAATTCAAAAGAAAAACAAAACAAGAGCGATTACAATTCAGAACATAGCTAAGACAAAATGTGACAAAAAAAACTAAGCAACAACACAACGCAGACTGGATATGACAATCCTTATGTGATTTTACATGTCATCTTGTATATATGTTTGGAATATTTCTTCCTTTAGTTTTTGTTTAAATTGTCCAAGCGTTGTACATGATTTTAATTCAGGTCCAAAATCGTTCCATAATCTGACTCCTTGCACTGAAACACAGCGTTGCTTGGTGGTAGTTCTCACTGAAGGTTTTTGAAATATACATGTTCCTCTGAAATGATATTGTTTCTTCCTTATTTGGAGCAACTTTTGGATATTTGCGGGCAGTGATAGATTCTTCACTTTAAACATTATTACTTCAGTTTTAAAGTCAACCAGATCTTTCAACTTGAGAGCTTTTAATTTAAGAAAAAGTGGGTTTGTTGGTTCCCTGTAAGCAGCTTTGTTTATTATTCTAATAGCTCTCTTCTGAAGCATAAAGACTGCATATACAGTTAGGCCCAAAAATATTTGGACAGTGACACAAGTTTTGTTATTTTAGCTGTTTACGAAAACATATTCAGGATACAATGATATAATCAATATGGGCTTAAAGTGCAAACTCTCAGCTGTAATTTGAGAGTATTCACATCCAAATTGGAGCAAGGGTTTAGGAATTGCAGCTCTTTAATACGTAGCCGCCTCTTTTTCAAGGGACCAAAAGTAATTGGACAGTTGACTCAGAAGGCTGCAAAAAAAAAAAAAAATAACAAGGCTGCATGGGCTCTTCCCTCGTTAACCTGTCATCAATTAAACAGTTAAAAGGTCTGGAGTTGATTCCAGGTGTGGCGTTTGCATTTGGAAGCTGTTGCTGTGAACACACAACATGCGGTCAAAGGAGCTTTCAATGGAGGTGAAACAGACCATCCTGAGGCTGAAAAAAAAGAAGAAATCCATCAGAGATATCAGAAATGTTAGGAGTGGCCAAATCAACAGTTTGGTACATTCTGAGGAAAAAAAAGAGTGCACTGGTGAGCTTGGGAACTCAAAAAGGCCTGGACGTCCACAGAAGACAACAGTGGTGGATGATCGCAGAATCCTTTCCATGGTGAAGAACAACACCTTCACAACATCCACTCAAGTAAAGAACACTCTCCAGGAAGCAGGTGTATCAGTATCTAAGTCTACCATAAAGAGAAGACTTCATGAGAGTAAATACAAAGGATTCACCACAAGGTGCAAACCATCAATCAGCCTAAAAATAGAAAGGCCAGAATTGACTTTGCCAAAAAACACCTAAAGAAGCCAGCCCAGTTCTGGAACAGCATTCTTTGGACAGATGACACTAAGATCAACCTGTACCAGAATGATGGGAAGAAGAAAGCTTGGAGAAGAATTGGAACAGCTCATGATCCAAAGCACTATATCTTCTGTAAAACATGATGGAGGCAGTGTAATGACATGGGCATGCATGACTTCCAATGGCACTGGGTCACTTGTGTTTATTGATGATGTGACAAAAGACAGAAGCAGCCAGATGAATTCTGAAGTGTATAGGAATATACTTTCTGCTCAGATTCAGCCAAATGCAGCAAAGTTGATTGGACGGCACTTCACCAATGATCCAAAACATACTGCAAAAGCAACCCAGGAGTTTTTTAAAGCAACAAAGTGGAATATTCTGTACTGGCCGAGTCAATCACCAGATCTCAACCCAATCGAGCATGCATTTCACTTGCTCAAGACAAAACTTAAGGCAGAAAGACTCACAAACAAGCAACAACTGAAGACAGCTGCAGTAAAGGCCTGGCAAAGCATCACAAAGGAGGAAACCCAGCGTTTGGTGATGTCCATGGGTTCCAGACTTCAGGCAGTCATTGCCTGCAAAGGATTCTCAACAAAATATTGAAAAGTAACATTTTACTTAGGGTTATGTTTATTTGTCCAATTACTTTTGAGCCCCTGAAATGAGGAGCATTTGTATAAAAATAGCTACAATTCCTACATGTTTAATCATATATTTTGGTTCAACCCCTTGAATTAAACCTTAAAGTCTGCACTTCAATTCCGTTGTAGTTGTTTCATTTCAAATCCAATGTGGTGGCATGCAGAGCCCAAATCATGAAGATTGTGTCACTGTCCAAATATTTCTGGGCCTAACTGTATGTTTGTTTTATATGTATTTCCCCATACTTTAGTACAATATGTCATTATGGGAGTATTAATGAATGATACAAAGTATATAGTGTGGGTTGATTCAGCAAATATTTCACTCTGTTTAGTATTGCGATTGATTTGGATATTTTACCTTTAATATAATTAATATGTGACTTCCAACACAGTTTATTATCAATTATTACTCCAAGAAATTTAGTTTCAGATACCATTTCAATCTCTACACCATTTACACTGAGTTTAGATACTAAGTTGTTAATTAAAATTAATTAATTAAAAATTAATTAATTAAATCACCCTTTATTGTCATTCAACTGTACAACCAATCATGTACAGTAGAACGAGATTGTGTTTTACCTATCTACTGTGTTAATCACACACACATCCCAAATGTAGAATCAGAGGGCCGCTGCCATGCAAGGCGCCGCCACAAATTTCCCTTCTCCATTCCATTATTGCTGAGCACCAAGCTGGATGGCAGGAAGTTCCACTTTTATATGGTCTTCGGCATGACCCGGCCGGGATTTCAACCCCTGCCTCCCGGGTGTGGGGCGGATGCTCTACCAACTGAGCCACCACTCCGGTAGTGGTGATGGTTGTTAAAAACTATAAATTTTGTCTTACTTAAAGGGTACCTGTGGTGGTCGTCTAAACGCATTCAACTTGAAAACATTAGGCAAAGTATTCGTTATTTGGTTAAATAATTATTGCCAGCCATATACCACCAGAGAAATATGCAAATACGACCGCAGGCATGGCCAGCCAATGAAAACTCTGCGCGCAGCCATGACACATGCGAATGTGACGTCATTACGTTGCTACTGAAAAGTCAATAATCCGTCTTTATGAGCGACTAGGGTGCTGTTGTGAGTGTTTTTATTCTATTATGGCTGAATTGTCGGACTCTGAGGAAGAATTCGTCCAACATGGCTACAGGTTTGAGCCAGAAAGGTTTTCTGAGGGTGAAAGTGACGAAGTGGTCCTCACACACAACGCAATTTTGTCTGAAAGGATTTGTCTGTGCCCTGTTCCGAGATTGCGCAATCACTTTTCCGCTCCGATCTTCTGACAAGGTGAGCTGGGTTTGGGTACACAAAAGAAGTGTTTATCTTTGTTTTTCGCTTATTATTGAGACTGTGGCGGCATGAGAGTAATAAGCAGCGAACTGAGAGTTTAAAAGGGTGATTATTGATCATTCATCCCGCCATCACAGAACTCACTCCAGCGCCGTGCAGGCGCGCTGAAGTGAGTTCTCAGGCTCTCAGGCAATGCGTGTACTCAGAAGCTGTAGTCAGAGAGAGAGAGAGAGAGTTACAAAGCAATGCAGTTTAAATACCCCACTACAGACAATGCATTCACAGCAGTAGGCATGGACATTTGCATTTGAGAGTCACCCACATCAATAGGAGGATTACTGACAGGAAGACATTTGCATTTGAGAGTCACCCATAACGATAGGAAGATTACTGGCAGGAAAAAGCTAGACAAAGGGAGGCTGCCTATTGATATCAATACACACATCTCATTGTTCTGCCAATTGCTCCAGCTGAGCGCTCTGCTTGTCCCAGTCTGTTGTGGGGGTCACCCACAGTACTCCCCCCCGGAGGGTTCAGCGGGAAGCTGAGGCCTCGATAGTCCGGCTTTGGGAGCAAGCTGCGGGGAAAGCTCGCTGCAGGCAGCGGTGGAGGGGGGGGGGGTAGCAAGTGCCGGCCCGGGACGGTGAATTTGTCTGGGCTGCGCAAAAATTGTCTGTGGCTCCGCGATGTTGAGGGGCTGTCCCGTTGAACGTGTGGAGGTCCACAGCAGCTGTAAGAAGAAAAAATTATTCTCTGACTCCTCTCGCGGCCGTGAAGAAAAAAAAGGAGCTGCAGCAGTGAGGGACTTGGCGTGTTGACTTTAGGTGCGCGCGCAGTCCTAAAGTCCTCGGGGACAGCTGACGGCTGAATTCCCTTGTGTGCCGTGGCTGAGACCATTACAAAATCCTTTGAGCGAGCTGCGTGCGTGCTTCAGGTGTGTGAGCAGCCCTGAAGGTTCTGTGTGCAGCGGCGAAGGACGATGGCAGTCTGTGTGAAGCCGGTATTGTCCCGTGCGTGGTGTGCTGTCCTCATAACCCCCCGGTGTGTGTGCGGGGTTCGGTGCATGGCAGGTCCACTGTAGAGGCGAGTCAGGGTCAGGGAGCTTGCTGGAGATCAGCGTCGTCGGCGCCAATGGTCATCCCTGCTGAAGCTGTTGCGTCATTCGCTCGTGGTGCGTTGGAGCGGTGAGAGGAAGTAGACGATCTTTGTCCCTCGGGCTCGTGCAGATGCGTTGGAGCGGTGAGAGGGAGGAGACAATCTTTGTCCCTCGGGCTCGTGCAGATGCGTTGGAGTGGTGAGAGGGAGGAGACGATCTTTGTCCCTCGGGCTCGTGCAGATGTGTAGGAGCGGTGAGAGGGAGGAGACAATCTTTGTCCCTCGGGCTCGTGTCAATGCGGAGGAGCGGTGAGAGGGAGAAGGAGCGGTGAGAGGGACGTTCTGTGTCCCTCGGCCGGTCCAGCGTGGATGTGCAGATCTCACCATGAAGCTTTCTGCAGCTTTCCCGGTCGTGGGTGATCTCCGGAGAGTTTAGCCTGGTGGTGGCTCTGCGTCGAGGTCTCCCTGTAGCAGAAGGGAGGGCAGATCATTTGCGTCAGGCTGCTGCGTTCGCTTGTCGTCGGAGAGTCACCGCCGGGGGCTGCCAGAGTGTTCTTTTCTTGGGTCGGGTCACCAGTGTGGCTGTCCAGACCAGGAGGTTGCGTTGCACAAAGCGTGTGCTTTCTCGGGGTCACCAGTGTGGCGGTATGAAATAATAGGCAGCGAACTGAGGTTTTTGAGGGAGTTTACTAGAAGTCCCAGACATTAGCCCTCTTGTGGCCACTTGATGGTCCCCCTATGGGTTTTCTAGCCAAAAAGGCCAAATGGCCCCTCTCTGGGACTTCTAGTGTTAATCATACCACCATCACAACACCCACTCCAGCGCCGTGCAGGCGTGCCAGAGCGGGCCCGGAGGCTCTCGTCAGGAGACAGGCCAAAGGCTTTACATTCCGCCATGTTGCGATATCCATATCGCATTGTATGTTTTTGTTGTTACAAGAGCGCCGAGTGTCTGCTGCTCTGTAGAATCATCGGCAGTCTAGCGGCCGTTACGACCTCAGATCAAACGAGACGACCCACTGAATTTAAGCATTTATTTATTTATTTTCTACTCGTTTTAGTTCTGCATTTAATATGAACCTTGAGTTTGAAATAAACGTTTGAATTTGAATATCCCGAAAGCCACTGCTCATCCGGGCACTCCAGGCTCTGCCAATATTGATCCAAATCGCGGTGCCAACGATATTACGTCACAGGAAGCGTCCTGGCAGGCCATGTAGCCGCTAGTGTGGCTGCACTCATGTTTTGCTGACATAGCTGAACCAGCACATCAGCAATGGATTTATATCACATTGCTTTGAACTTGAACTTGAACTTAAACTTGAACTAGAACGTGACACAGGGGCTCAATATAATATCTTTTTTTTCACGATCACCACAGGTACGCTTTAAATTGAGTGTTAATTTGTTTGAATCGAACCACAGTTTGAGCTTTCCTAATTCCTTTCCGAGTGTATCCAAAAGTTGTTCCAAATTGCTTCCACTGCATAATAAATTAGTGTCATTGGCAGACAATATTAGATCCATTTTTTCCGAAACTTTACATATATCATTTATATACATATTGAATAACAACGGCCCCAAAAATGAACCCTGTGGGACTCCACAAGTAACCTTCAGTAACTGTGAGTTTTTGTTACCAACACATACATACTGATATCTATTCTTTAAATAACTACATAACCTGGACAGTGCTACCCCCCTAATACCACAATTTTGTAGTTTCTTTAATAATAAATTATGATCCACTGTATCAAATGCTTTTTTAAGATCCAGGAATACCCCAACTGAATACCCTTTATTTTCAACGGCAGTTGATATTTTTTTCTATAAATTCCATTAGAGCAAATGCAGTTGTCCTCTTGTGTCTGAACCCATATTGCTGCTCACACAATAAATTATTCTTCAGTATGAAGTTGTAAATTTTCTCATAGAATATTTTTTCAAGTATCTTGGAAAATTGCGGCAATAGTGAAATTGGTCTATAGTTTGAGAATTCCCCTCTGTCACCTGTCTTGTATATCGGAATTACTTTAGCTATTTTCATTGCATTGGGAAATATACCTGTTTGGAGAGACAGGTTACAGATATACAGTGGGGCAAAAAAATATTTAGTCAGCCACCAATTGTGCAAGTTCTCCCACTTAAAAGATGAGAGAGGTCTCCAATTTTCATCATAGGTATACCTCAAATATGAGAGACAAAATGAGAAAAAAAAATCCAGAAAAATCACAATAAAGGATTTTTAATGAATTAATTGGTAAATTCCTCGGTAAAATAAGTATTTGGTCAATAACAAAAGTTCATCTCGATACTTTGTTATATACCCTTTGTTGGCAATGACAGAGGTCAAACGTTTTCTGTAAGTCTTCACAAGGTTTTCACACACTGTTGCTGGTATTTTGGCCCATTCCTCCATGCAGATCTCCTCTAGAGCAGTGATGTTTTGGGGCTATCGCTGGGCAACACGGACCTTCAACTCCCTCCAAAGATTTTCTATGGGGTTGAGATCTGGAGACTGGCTAGGCCCCTCCAGGACCTTGAAGTGCTTCTTACGAAGCCACTCCTTCATTGCCTGGGCGGTGTGTTTGGGATCACTGTCATGCTGAAAGACCCAGCCATGTTCCATCTTCAATGCCCTTGCTGATGGAAGGAGGTTTTCACTCAAAATCTCACGATACATGGCCCCATTCATTCTTTCCTTTACATGGATCAGTCGTCCTGGTCCCTTTGCAGAAAAACAGCCCCAAAGCATAATGTTTCCGCCCCCACGCTTCACACTAGGTATGGTGTTCTTTCTCCTCCAAACACGACAAGTTGCGTTTTTACCAAAAAGTTCTATTTTGGTTTTATCTGACCATATAACATTCTCCCAATCCTCTTCTGGATCATTCAAATGCTCTCTAGCAAACTTCAGATGGGCCTAGACGTGTACTGGCTTAAGCAGGGGGACACGTCTGGCACTGCAGGATTTGAGTCCCCGGCGGCGTAGTGTGTTACTGATGGTAGCCTTTGTTACTTTGGTCCCAGCTCTCTGCAGGTCATTCACTAGGTCCCCCCGTGTGGTTCTGGGATTTTTGCTCACTGTTCTCATGATCATTTTGACCCTACAGGGTGAGATCTTGCGTGGAGCCCCAGATTGAGGGAGATTATCAGTGGTCTTGTATGTCCTCCATTTTCTAATAATTGCTCCCACAGTTGATTTCTTCACACCAAGCTGCTTACCTACTGCAGATTCAGTCTTCCCAGCCTGGTGCAGGTCTACAATTTTGTTTCTGGTGTCCTTTGACAACTCTTTGGTCTTGGCCATAGTGGAGTTTGGAGTCTGACTGTTTGAGGTTGTGGACAGGTGTCTTTTATACTGATAATGAGTTCAAACAGGTGCCATTAATACAGGTAGCGAGTGCAGGACAGAGGAGCCTCTTAAAGAAGAAGTTGCATGTCTGTGAGAGCCAGAAATCTTGCTTGTTTGTAGGTGACCAAATACTTATTTTACCCAGGAATTTACCAATTAATTCATTAAAAATCCTTCAATGTGATTTTCTGGATTTTTTTTTTCTCATTTTGTCTCTCACAGTTGAGGTATACCTATGATGAAAATTGGAGGCCTCTCTCATCTTTTAAGTGGGAGAACTTGCACAATTGGTGGCTGACTAAATACTTTTTTGCCCCACTGTACGTCAGTGGTTTCACTAAGTATTCAATAATAGTTTTGGCTAAGAGCATGTCAATACCATCACAGTCCGTAGATGTTTTACTTTTGAACGATTTAACAATTTCAATGACCTCTCTCTCGTCTGTGTTCTTTATGAAAATGGAGTCTTTTATAGCAGTGTTTTTGCTTATTGTTTCACCTGTGGGTGCCGTAATGGGTATTTCTCGAGCCAAATTAGGACCAATGTTAACAAAAAAGTTATTAAATTCATCTGCAGGTGAAGCTGCATTCACACTCTGAGTCGTTTTATTATTTTTTGAAAAAATTGGTTGGGTAGCTTTTATTTCTGTTTTTATTTCCAAGAATATTGTTAAGTATTGTCCATGTATTTTTAATATTGTCTCTGTTTTTCTCCAGTTCTTTACTGTAATAGTCTCTTTTACTACATCTTATTATATATGTTAACTTATTTTTGTATGTTTTATACCGCTGCTCTGCTTCTTTTGTCCTTTTCTTTAGGAAAGCTTTATATAATAAATTTTTCTTATTACACGCCTTTTGTAATCCTTTGGTTAACCATGGCTTATCGGCAAATTTATGTTTAAGCTTTTTCTTTACTAATGGACAACTTTTTTCATAAAGAGTGGTTTGGAGTACTGCACTGTGTTTTTATATATCTACATATTATTCCATCTAGCTACATTGCTCCGCACTGTGTGTGTTTATACAGTATACTTGCATATTTATTCCACCTAGCTGCAATGCTCCGTACTGTGGGTGTTTATATATTTACATATTTATTCCATCTAGCTACAATGCTCTGCACTGTGTGTTCATATATTCATATATTTATTCCATCCAGCTACAATGCTCTGCACTGTGTGTCTGTGTGTGTGTGTGTATATATATATTTTATAGTAATATGTACATATGTATATTAGCTGCTCTTGCTTGCTTGTTTTTTTTTTCTTGCCTTCTGATTGTTGCTCTGAGTGTTGCTATCCCTGTGCTGTTGCAATCCTGGAATTTCCCCATTGTGGGACTAATAAAGGCTTATCTTATCTTATCTTATCTTATCTTACAATGTTTATAAATGTGTCATAGGCTTCATTTACATCTGATACATAGACTTTTGTCCAGTCTTGCTTCAGCAAGTCTTCTTTAAAAGAACTGATTGCATTTTGTGATTTGTATCTGAACGATTTTAAAAATTTTTCTGTATTGGCCCCCGTGTGGCCATGGATAAGTGCAAAGACTGGCAAATGGTCACTTATGTCAATTATCAATAATCCACTTTCTGTTTTCATATCAATAATATTAACAAACAGGTTGTCAATAAGTGTAGCAGTGTGAACTGTGATTCTACTGGGATGTGTTATTGTGGGATATAGACTCATGCTGTACATAGAATTCATGAACTCTGTAATTACATTTTGTTGATATGGATTTAGTAAATCAATATTGAAATCTCCACAAATTACTACCATTTTCTTACTAGTAATATTATTGTACAGCTCGACTAATTTATCTCTGAATGTCTCAATGCAAGTTCCTGGCGTTCTATATATACAACTTATAATTAGATTTTTTGTTATATCTTGGTCAATCGCAACAGTAACACATTCCAAAATCCCTGGTAGTGCAAAGGACATTCCATTTACAAGCTTACACCTATACAGGTCATCAATATACAGTGCAACACCATCACCCTTTTTTTGAGATCTGTTAATATGAAACATCTGATATCCTTCTATTGCCATCAGAGGAGCCTGCTCTTCATTTAGCCAAGTTTCAGAGACTGCGATAGCTGTAAATTTTCTGTCTAGCTGTTTTAAATAGTCCTGAATCTGTGGAAAGTTTTTGTTAAGACTTCTGCTGTTGAAGTGTATTATTGATAGTTTACCATCTAGTTGCACTTGACTTTTGAATTGCTTTTCAGTGTAATATTCACAATGATTATGAATATTATTGAAAAAGTGGTTATCAGGATCAATATCATTCTCCATCTCTTGTAGTTTATGTTCAGCATAATGGCATATTTTCAGAGTTTGAATTTCCTCACTCTGTGTCAAATGATTTCCTCCAACTGGGGATAATTGATGTCTACTCAAGTCAGTCATAAGTTTTTTTGTTTGTTTTGTTTAGTTTAGTTTTTTTTTAAAATTGGAATCAGCTGGTGGTAATGAGAGGTGAGGGAGGAGCAGCTGATCTGACAGCTTGACAGATGATGCCTACGCTGGGCACAAACCCAGAAAAGTCATCTGTCAGCTGTCAGCCCACAGAACAAAAATGAGAAATAGACATGATCCAAAAACAATTACAACTCAAACAGGACATGGTCAAAACAACTGAAACACATCTGGAAAAAATAAAAGGCAGAATAACACAAAGAGGAGCACGATAATACAATGGACAAAAAAAATACACTGAAAAGGCCACAAGACTGAGTCTGGCAGAAATCCCAGCTCCAGGTCGTGACACCCCCCCCCCCCAAAAGGGGTGGATTTCAGACACCCCAACGTAACACCAAAAGAGAAAGAAAAAACCTGCCCCCCCAGGCAGAGCACAGCAATAACCCACCCAGGGTGGGTGGTGGGGGAAGCAGGCTAGGAGGCACGAAACAAAAAGCCTGCTCAGGACCCAGACCAGAAAAAACACAAAGTTAGACCCCCCCCCCCCCAGGCCCAAAGAGCCCAGAGTTCAGGGGGCTGACCAAAGTCCCAGGCCCAGCTGACGGCAAGATGAAACAAGTTGGGTGGCCTGCTGGAGAATAAGGACCACCGACTTGACAGCTCGGTCTTTCAGGCAGCCGGCCCAAGTTCTTGAGCCACCTGAATAGGTGAGGCGGCCTGGGAGGCGGCTTCCCCACAGGGAGACCCAAAGATGGAGTGGAGAGCCAAGGAGGGGGAAGGGGGAACCATGATGTTGTCTGGCGGAGGAGGAAGGGGGACCACGATGGCATCTGGCAGAGAAGGGAGTGGGGCCACGATGATGTCTTGCTGAGGAGAAAAAGGGGCCACAACAGCATCTGACTGTGGAGGAAGAGGAACCACAATGCCCTCGGTGGCATTGGACTGGAAAGTAGTAACGCCCGCGGTGGCTCCGGGCCGGAGCATGGCAGCACCCGCGGTGTTGCTCCGGCCCGGAGCAATGCTGCACCCTCGGTGGACCCCGGGCTGGGGGGTAGTGCCCATGGTGGGCAAATGCTGGAGCATAGCACCCATGTTGGGTTGATGCTGGGGTGCAGCACCCACGAGAATCCCAGACCAGAACACAGCACCCACGAGGACTCAGGCCGAGGAGGTGGAACCCAGATGACGGCCTCAGGCAGGGGTGAAGCTGCACCCATGGAGGACCCAGCCTGGGTCAGAGCTGCACCCATGATGACCTCCAGCGGTGAGCCTGGACCCACGGAGACCTCTGGCAGTAATGGAACGTCTCCGGTGACCCTGGGAGAATGCTCAGACACACACAGAAAAGGGAGTTCAGGGTCACCAGCAGTGGCAGAGCCTGGCAAGATGAGCCCAGGTGCAGCTGATGGCTGCATCCAACTCTCCTCATCAAGAGCCAGGCAAGATCTCTCTAAGACAGAAAGGGGGAAAACAAAAGAGTACTTGCCTGAGCTCAAGCTCCACCACCGTCTAGGACTCCAGTGATCCAGGCAATGATGTCATCTCGGGCCCGGCCTTCTGGAGGTCCAACTTGGGTTCCCACTCTGCTGTGGCGGCCTCCGTAGCAGGCATGATGGTGATTGCAGTCCAAGTTTCCCCAGGCGACATGACCCACGCTGGTGGCTCTTCCGGCGTGGTGGCTGGGGATTGGCTATGCGCTGGCACTGAAGTTGGCTCCTTCAGGGACACAGGCTCCTCCATCGTCTGGTGGCTCTGATCTGGGACCGACGGACACTCAGGGACAGATGGGGAGGACACGGAGAGGACAGGTGAGGAATAGTTTGTTGCAGCAGATGGAGAGAGCTCAGAGGACTGCGTTTCCTGAGCCTCCCTACCAGGAACCCTTTACATCCCCCCACCTCCCTCGCGTATGGGGCAGGAGAAGGGATGGAAATAGACAGATGGAAGCAACTGTCGGAGCAGCAGGTGTAGGGGGAGATGCTGCACTAGGAAGTCAATGCAAATGTTTGGTTACAGTAGCCAGTTGTGGAGTAATAGTTTGGAGTTGTTCAGACAAAAATATGACTTGGCGCTCCATGGCATCCAAACGGGAGAGTGCTGACTGCTCACCTGGTGAAGCACCCGCTGAGCCTCGATCCTGGCTGGACCGTTCTGTCATGATTAAATACCAAAAGGCTAAAACGTATAGCAAGCACCATCGGATGAACACTCAGACTCAGGTGGAACCATTTAACACAATTGTACACAAAAACACAATAAGGCAAACTCAATGAACATATAAAAACAGCACAAAAAAACAAAAATGCAAAACAACGCAAACTTAACTGCACGAAAACACAGGCACACTGGAGCTGCACACAGCCTGCAAGAAAGGGAAGAGAGGAAATGATTAATAACGGGAATAAACCGAGAGGAGGAATATGATGGAGAAGAAGAGGAAAGTCTTACAACATAAGCAGAGGACCCGGCAGTGTACTCCAGCGTGGAATGGTGGAAACAGGTGGAGAGATGACCAGCAAGAAGGTGGATGACAGGAGATGGCAGGATGGAGAAATGGATGGGTAGACCTGGGTGAAGAATGAGTCGTCTTGGTGATATGAAAGGTTCAGGTGAGCGTAGACAGCCCAGGAGACACACCGCTGAGATGGCAGCAAACCTGAAGAGGAGAAGACAAACAAGGTAAGAAGACTGGAATTAAATAAATGCCTAACAACGTTAGCTATAGTTGTTTGTGGCAACAATACCCAATGGTCCGGCGGAGAAGCATTCACAAACTGGCTCTTTTATGTGCTGGTAAACCAGGAAGCAGCACGTGTGTCGAATCACACAGGTGCACTGATGAGCCGAGAAACAGACAGAAATAGGAGGGGAGGGGGAGCACACTCACCTGATCATTACACTAATGTTTAGATTCCTTTTGCACCTTGCCGTAATGCTTTAATGTTTTTATGTAAAGCACTTTGATTTGTCTTGTACACGAAATGTGCTATACAAATAAACTTGCCTTGCCTTAGATTTAATGTGCCATATGTGTGACTGTTGTGAGCAAGAAGGGGACTGTTTCACCATCCCGCTCTCCTCAGTGTTGCAGTTCTCTGTCATACCTGGGTGGGTGAAACCTCCTGAGCTTCTGATCACAGCCTCCTTCAGTAGTCTGCGGAGGGAGATGGATGATGGCCTGACCTTTGAGGGACACCGACAGATGGGGTGCTTGGTGTGAGATGGATGCTGGTAAGTCCGCTTCTGTTTGCAATTACCAGCAAACCTGACAGGAATTTCAGTTGGAAACAAACTGTGAAATTTTATATACAGTACCTGTATGGCAACCAGGCCCTTTTCAAAAGGCACGGAAGTGGTGACTAAAGGTAAAAATAGATGATGGATGATGAAGCTGTAGACTTAATTATCATGTAGCCAGTTATTACCAAGAAAAATGCCAAGTGAAATGAAATATTATTTGGCCCAGTAAAACATATCACAGAATTTTACTTAGAAAATGTTAATTTATGGGCTGTGTTTGCAGTAAAATAACAGCTTTGCTAAATGTTTTTGTAGCATCTGGGCAGAAAAAAAACCCAGCCCCCTGGTTACTCAGATGAAGATCCAGCAATTAGCCAGGTCCAGGAGGAGGCCAGTTGGACAGACAAGACAGGCAGAGAACATACAGCATAAATTATATAGGCTTTTGTGGGCACCCAGCACACATGTGGGCACCCAGCACAATGCAGACTGATAATATTCACGCTCAGCAGGGATTGCATACAAACAGACAGCCCTGGGGGGACAACCAGAACAATGACTATTGTTATTCATCCCCGGAGTAAGGAGAGGAGTCTGGCGCCAGTTAATCACGCGATTGATATGTATTGTCTTATATGTATATCAATATGTAAATGTGCCATGCATTCTCTCTTGTCTATATAAAAGAGCTG
Source organism: Pholidichthys leucotaenia (assembly GCA_020510985.1). Taxonomy (NCBI): domain Eukaryota; kingdom Metazoa; phylum Chordata; class Actinopteri; order Cichliformes; family Pholidichthyidae; genus Pholidichthys; species Pholidichthys leucotaenia. The sequence goes on from CM035847.1 coordinate 69,876,741, forward strand.
ACTTTACATGCCTCACGAGCGCACTCAGGAGAGTGCACACACAACACACAGTGCTGCAGTTGTCTCATGATGATGGAGGAATAAAACTCTTAAACCTTCAGCTCGACGTGTCTCGCCTGAACTTATTTTGTTCCTCCACAACGTAGTTCTTTGAATTAATTTATGAATCATGATATTCTCATGTTTTGCAATAGAATATTGTTTACCTTGTGGATTAATATGAAACTAAGGTCTATCAGTTAGGGCTGTACCAAATATCTGATTATCTGAACATTCTTTCATTAAACTGGTATTTAGGTTTCAAATGCAGTATTCAAATATGTACCCTCCCCCCAAATGTCTGATTTTAATTCCAAATTTATTAAAAAAAAATAAATACAAATTTAGGAGAAAAGGTTTACAAATCTACAAGAGAAAAAAATAGCAACTTGATGATAACGTCCAAATGTTACCTAAATGGTTACAAACTTACATGACTAAATTTGCAATGTATGAAAAAAGATGAAAGCTACCCAAAACATTACAAATTTGAGAAAAAAATCATAACATTTACAAGAAATGCACCAAAACTAATGGAAAACTAAATTTACAAGGAAGAGTTGCATATTTAGAATAAAAGCAATGTAAATATATAAGAAGGAGGGATCATGGGGATCATGGTGCTATGTGAACTAGGCGGAAGTCTGGGCTACTCTGCCTGGACTGGTGACCCGGATCCTTGGATAAGCGGTAGAAGATGGATGGATGGCTAAATATATAAGAAGTTGCATTTGAGCAAAGTTTTTCTAGTCTGAAGTTTGTGAGGAACAGGCTGAGAAGCTCACTGACTCAGGAGCATTTAGAAGCTTTCTTGCTTATGAACACCGAAAAAGAAATTCTCATGTCTATAGACAACGAGACGGTGATCAAGAAAGTAGCAGAAACCAGTTCACTGCTTAGGCCGCTGCTGATGCTGTAGGCCTGTTTGGTTCCAAGGTTGTCATAGCCAGGAGCGGCACTGGGGTTAAGCTCCCAGTGCTCATAAAATGCTCCTTACGGCGTGCATCTCGAAAAGCCTCTGACAACTAAGTCCAACTCCTAGCCTGCCCGTGTGGTTTAGTCTCTAAGCCCAGAGGAACTGCTTTTACTAATAGGAGAAGGGGCGAGGGCGGATCTCTGGCGCCTTAAAACCAGATGCTTCGGGTAGATGGTGGCTCGTCAACCTGGGAAGGTAGCCCATCTAGGGGAAGGTAAACCCTGATTTCAAACCTCCACTGCCTTGCAGCACACCCGGTCACAGGAAAGGCTTCGGGAGTCAACCCTGAGGAAAAATCCGGAGTCGGAGCCCCTAAGGCAGTTCTCTGTTGTGCTCAACATCGTTCTGGCAGCTCCTGCGACGGCGCTGGTGCCAAACTATAGCAGCCCTGCTGTTCCTTTGGATTCATCAGTGACGTGGAGAGGGGGGACATGCTGCATGGGTAACATCTTGTCCTCCATATCTTCCTGCCAAGGCTTGAATCCTACCAACGCCCAACGCTGGAAGGTAGAACACCGGTGCGCATCAGCCTGTTCAGCCACAGGCGGTGCTGTTCCAGCAGAGTAGACGTTTAAGATTCTCTTCCATGGTCATCATAGACCGACGGAGGCCGACGATGCTGTAGGCCTTAAAGTAGCACCTAAGCAGTGCAACAGTAACAAAGCACCCTGTGATTGGTTGTTATGACTGAGACAAAAGTTGCAATAGTTGTAGACTTTTCAGTGTTCCTACCAAGAGCAGAGCTGTTACAAGCACTGTGGGCCCACTCAGGCTATGGAGAAGTCACATTAACCCAATCAAAGGTTGATGTACCATCAAAATTGTCATGATCCTGAGTACGGTGGGGGGATGGGGTTGCTCAGCCTCCAAGTTGTTATATGTCATTTTTTGTATTTCTCTATCTGGTCATTTTGTATTTACTATGGTTATCTTAGGTTGAAGGTTTTCATGCATTCTGTATTTTGTCTGGGTTGTTATTTGTCTCTGTTCTTTTATGAGTTATCTTGTATTCTTAGTTTTGTCATTATAGTCTTGTTTATGTATTTGTGCATCATTTTGTATTTTTTGCATTATTTGCATCTCGTTTTTTCATTGCAGTCTCTGTAGCATTATTTACTCTAGGGCTTTTATTGCGACAGCACCTGTGTATGACCAACTGTCAAACTCGGTTTCGTGGGCTGCACAGCCGTCACTTGTTGTACTGATTATTTCCTCATTCTCGTGACCCACGCCTGTCATTCTCTGACCATTTCCCATTTACCTATTTAAGGATACGGCAACATTTCCCATTACCGTATCCTACTGTTAGCTTCCTCAGAGTGACCTGCCGTTACTCTGAGTGTATGTGTTTTTCCCCGCAGAGGTGAATGGGTGCGCTCCGTCAAGGATTTATCCTTTTCCCGTTTTCCCCAGCCATGAGCCCCATTCCTTTTCGGGTGTGACTCCGGCTAGGATACGTCTCTTTTTCCAGGGCGTGTCCAAGCACTTCAGCCTGGGTCCGTCCAAGCTGTTCTGTTTTCCCATCAGCATGAGCCCCGTTCCCCTCCAGTGCTCCATTCATCATTCCCTTGTATGTAAATATAGTGTTTGTCTTTTTGTTAATAAATGTTGCAAACTTACAGCGTGCGATTGGTGTCCTCACTCCTGCCCTGAAAGGGAAATTTATGACAGAAGGACACGGCTACAGTGTAAACACCAGCCGCTGTGGGTTTTGCCTTGTTTTTCTCTCTCTCTCCCTTCCATATTTTTTGTTTCAGTCCGGTTTCTGCGGAATGTCAGTCCGCACAGACTTTAGTGTTTGTGGGCTGAGTGAGCTGGAGTATCAGACTTTGAGAGTGTTGCATAACATCATGTAGGAGACTCGTGTGTCTCACACTTCCGAAGCAGCCTGGGAATGTCTGGTTGGAGCAGCACAGGTGCTTGGAGCATGCCCTAGCCTGTGGAGTCATCCGGAGCTCATGGACCTACTCCTCGCCATTACGGACCCGCATCAGATGCCGCGAGAGCTGAGGGAGACCTCTTTTCCAGCTGTACCATGCACCAACAAAAGAGCGTCTTCGGGTGCAGACATGATCAGCCTCTCGCCTCTACCCAGCTGAATCCCGCCTGAGGAATTCTTCCGCCGTCCCAGCAGTTTCCTCTTCACTGCTCTGGAGAACCACAGCAGCAGCCTCCTCATCATTTTTGAACTCTTTCCTCTCAGCTGTCCCGTCAGTCTCCTCCTCCACGGCGTCACCTCCCACTGCTGAGTGGAGGGTCATCAGCATGCCTGCAGGGCCGTCTCCTCCACTTTCTACAATGGTGCCCATTGCGTGCGGCCATGAAGAGGAATTCACCTGGGTCTTATACAGCAGTTACCATCATGCCCTGGGAAATAAGGCAAGCACATTTTCATTCTCAAACACTTTTAGATGAAATGCCTTGTCTTATTCCCGGTGGTGAGGCTCAGCAACAGCAGCCCAATTTAGCTGAGTCCTCACCACCTGCTGCAGTCATTTTTCCCTCACCTGCTTCTCCCATGTCCTCCTCTGTATATCCTGTGTGTCCGCCAGTCCTGGGAGAGAGCCGCCGGACGACGGGAGTTCCTGCGGCCCTGGAAGATTCCATTCCAGCCCCGCAGCCACACCCTGGATGGGAGAAGAGAGCCCCCTGTGCCTTAAAGACTGAGCCAACAAGAGGGTGTCCCCTGACTTCAGCTGCACGGGTCTCTGTGCCAGCGATGAGGCAGCCTCCAGCATCAGCCGCCACGTCGGAAGTTCCACCAGCGTCGATCGCCACATCTGGAGGCCATTCAGCAGCAGGTACCAACGCGCCCTGGGAGATAAGGCAAGTGTGTTTTCATTTTCCTGCACATAAAAATGAAATGTCTTGCCTTGTTCCCAGTGGTGAGGCTCAGCATCTGCAGCCCACGTTAGCTGAGTCCTCACTGTCTGCTGCTGCCACTGGTTCCTCACCTGCTTCTCCCATGTCTCCTCCTGTGTTCCCTGAGTGTCCGCCAGTCCTGGGAAGGAGCCACTGGACGACGGCGGAGCCTGCAGTCCTGGAAGATTCCATTCCAACCCTGCAGCCACATCCTGGATGGGAGGAGAGCACTGCCTGTACCCTGAAACTTGAGCCAACAGGAGAGTGTCTCCTGGTTTCAGCAGCACTGGAGTCGGCATCATTGATGAGGCAACCTCCAGCTGTAACCACAACGCCAGGAGTTCCACCTGCATCGATCGAAACACCTGGAGGTCCTTGGGCTGCATCCACCATCATGGCTGCTGCTGGGGTCACCGTAGCGGAGTCGTTGGAGGCCTGGATGGTGGTGAAGCTCAAGTCAAGGCAAGTTCTCTATCCAGTCTTTCCATCATTAGCCTTAGAGAAATCTTGTCTTGCTCGTGGCAGGGAGAATCAGATGCAGATGCCCTCTGCTCCTGAGTTCTCCTCGCTGGGCTTCACTGCTGCCGGTAATGTTCCGGTGTTTTTCTCTTCCTCCCCGTCTGAGGTGGCCGAGCCAGGGTTGGAGTGCCAGATGACTGGATCTGAGAAGTCCCAGCCTAATTCGCCGGAGTCCTGGACGGTGGCGGAGCTCAAGCTAAGGCAAGTTCTCTTCTTTGTCTTCACATTATCAGTATTAGAGAAATCTTGCTTAGCTCTTGGTGAGGAGAATCAGTTGCAGTTTCCTGCTGTTCCTGAATTCTCCTCGCCGGGCTCCACTGCTACCAGTGGTAGTAACCTGGTGTGTGTTTCTCCTCTTCTGCTCGAATCTCCATCTGGGTCCACTGATGGTCATCCACCCTCACCTCAGGTCACCATGGGTCCACCATCTCTGTCTGGAATCATTGTGGGCTCCTCATCTTTGCCTAAGGTCACCATGGGTCCTCTACCTCCACCTGAGGTCGCTGTGGGTCCTCTACCTCCACCTGGGGTCACCGTGGGTCCTCTACCTTTGCCTGAGGTCACCGTGGGTCCTCTACCTTCACCTGACGTCACCGTGGGTCCTCTACCTTCGCCTTAGGTCACCATGTCTTCGTTTGAAGTTGCTGTGGGTCCTTCGTCTCCGCCCGAGGTCGTTGAGGGGTGTCCGTCTGAGGTTGTTGAGGGTTCCCCGTCTCCATCTGAGGTCACTGCGGGCTTCCCGCCTTTGCCTGAGGCCCCTACTGAATAGTCTCCCTCATCCAGTTTCCCCACTGGTCAGTCATCCCTTTTGTCTGTTTCCCTCTCTTGTCAGCCACCCTGGCTAGCAATCCTCTTTGCCTGCCTTCTCTGCTGGGTAGTCATCTTCTTTACCTGGTTTTCTTCCTGGTCAGACATCCTTTCGCCTGGTTTCTTCGTTGGTCAGCCATTCTCTCCATCGGGTGCCAGCTCCCCGCAACCACTGACTCACTCCATCCACAACGAGGTCCCTGCGGTCCGCAGGAGGCATGGGTTCTAACTGCCGCCTCCTTGAAGGGGGGCGTGTCATACCCCATGGTCCGTTGGCCCAGGGATGCTGGGAGACCACCCGATGGGCTTTTCCGCCTGTTTAGGGGGCTCTGGAATTCCAGAAGACCACCCGACCTGTTCCACCTCGTGACAGGGTGGTCTTTGGACTCTAACAGACCACTTGAACTGTTAATTTTCACTTTGTTTCTTTGGTATTCTACTGTCACCTGCTGTACAGTGTTGTGGATCATGAGTTTTTTCTTGTTTTTTACGACAAATGCAGCCCTTGTTTTAATGTAAATTTCTTGTTTTCTTGTTTTTCCTCCCGCCCAGAGTGGGTTGGGTGGGTCCTTTTTTCTTTTTTTGATGTTACATCAGGGTGTCTGGGATCCACCCTGGGGGGAGGGGGCACTGTCATGATCCTGAGCATGGGGGGAGGGGTGCCATGCTCAGCCTCCAAATTGCTATTTGTCATTTTTTGTATTTCTGTATCTGGTCATTTTGTATTTACTATGGTTATCTTAGGTTGGGGGTTTTCATGTATTCTGTAGTTTGTCTGGGTTGTTATTTGTCTCTGTTCTTTTATGAGTTATCTTGTATTCTTAGTTTTGTCATTACAGTCTTGTTTATGTATTTGTGCATCATTTTGTATTTTTTGCATTATTTGCATCTCGTGGGTTTATTTTCGTTTCAGTCTCTGTAGCATTAGTTTTTCACTCTGGGGCTTTTATTGTGACAGCACCCGTGTATGTCCAGCTGTCAAACTCTGTTTCATGAGTTGCACAGCTTTCACTTGTTGTACTGATTATTTCCTCATTCTCGTCCCCCACACCCATCATTCTCTAATCATTTCCCATTTACCTATTTAAGGATACAGCAACGTTTCCCATTGCCATGTCCTGCTGTTAACTTCCTCAGAGTGATCTGCCATTACTCTGAGTGTACTGTATGTGTTTTCCCCACAGAGGTGAACGGGTGCGCTCTGCCGTGGATTTATCCTTTTCTCATTTTCCCCAGCCGTGAGCCCCGCTCCTATTTGGGTGTGACTCCGGCTAGGTTTCCTCTCTTTTTCCCCAGTGTGTCCATGCGATTCAGCTTGGGTCCATCCAGGCTGTTCTCTTTTTCCCATCAGCATGAACCCCGTTCCCCTCCAGCGCTCCATTCATCATTCCCTTGTATGTAAGTGTACTGTTTGTTTAGTGTTTGTCTTTTTGTTAATAAATGTTGCAAACTTACAGCATACGATTGGTGTCCTCAGTCCTGCCCTGAAAGGGCAATTTATGACAAAAATAATTTTGGAAACATTATTTTAAGGCAGGGATGGGCAACTTTGGTGGTAGTGAAGGCCACAATTTTTTTCCTCACTTCCAAGGGTGAGATTTAAATGTAAACCTTGAGGGGGGGTATTTTCTTCAAAGTCTCTCAGCTGCTCATCATCGCACCTGAGGGAGAGGACACACCTGCACCCTCTTATCAGCCAGCGTACTTAAGGAGGCATCCTTCTGTGACTCAATGCTGGCTTGACTGGGTATACTGCCGTGAACAGACAGCAAGTCATCACAACACCGGTAAAGAAGTTATTAACCTGTGTGCTTTTTCTCCATTGTGCAGGTTGCTGCCATTGTGCGGGTGTGTCTCTGAGGGCTGCACACGTTCTCCTGCCACAACTTTTCCCACGGCGGAAACCTCCACCCGGTCAGGCTCCACCAGCAGTCCCCTACCCTGCTGGTTTGTTTATTCCTCGCTGGAGTCCTGCCGGCACTCCCTCGGAGCCCACGTAAGTGGTGATTTGACTCACCCATTTTCCCTTACTCCATTCCTCTGCTTACAGCTCTCGCTCTCTCTCCACAGACCCATTCCTCTAGCAAGTGACTGTTCTGTAGCAGTGTGGGTTTTGCTATTCAATAAAACATTCAAACATGTGTACTGTGTGCGTACTGTTTGACTGTCTCTTTGTCATTGCACCTTGCACGTGGGCTGAATTATCTTATCAGTCATGACAGAATGAGCCAGCCTTTTTTTTTTTTTAATCAAGTCTCCTCGGGAACAAGTGTTCCTTTCTCTAGCTTATACAAGACAGGGGTTGCCACTCCTCTCTGCCAGTCTTTCCCCATTATGCTGAGCACCAAGCTAGAGGGCGGAAAGTACCATTTTTATATGATCTTTGGTATGACCCGGCTGGGATTTGAACCCCAGCCTCCCGGTTGTGGGGCGGATGCTCTACCAACTAGGCCACCACTCCGGTCCGAGCCGGCCTTAACCTAGGCTCAGCAGATGCAATGGGGGGACAAGCCGCTCTGGATCACTTAGAGGCGACCAAGCAACAGGTCACCATGATGAACCAGCAGCTGCAAACAATGATGCATCAATTAGACACCGCCACGCGTCATTTGGCTGGGACGGCTCCTCCGGCTCCTCCTCCTCAGCCTGCTCATGTAATTCAACCACCAATTCGCCGTACCACCTCCGTTTCCTCACCTGCCCCATTCGTGAGGGATGTGGGGAAATGCAAGGAGTTTTTACACAAGGTGCGGATGTATTTGGAGCAGATTGGGGGGGAGTATCCGACGGATGTCGCTAAAATTCAGTTTTTCACCCTACTGTTGAGGGACCGAGCCCTCAGTTGGGCTCGGGCCACAGCAGACAGCCCTGAGGGCCATAGTTACACGTTTGACCAATTTGTGGCTGCTTTTTGTTGCATGTTCAACCACACCAAGAGTCAGGGGAACATAATGAGCCGCCTTATGACTCTCTGCCAGGGGGCTCGGTCTGTGGCCGAGTTCTCTGTGGAGTTTTGGGTTGAAGTGGCAGACTCAGGGTGGAATGAGGTTGCGCTACACAACGCGTTCCTCCACGGGTTAAACGTCCATCTCCGCAACGATCTGGCAGTTTATGCTGTTCCCGAGACACTCTATGGTCTTATTGATGAGGCTGTGGGGTTGTACAACCACTACCGTGAGCGTGCGAGGGAGCGACAGGCCTCCTCTTTCTCATCCGCCGAGTGTGTGCCCACTGCAGGGACTGGTACTGGGGGGGGTCGGTCCTCCTCCCAAGCCGATGGACCTCTGCCGGGTTAGTCTAACCGAGGCTGAGCGCTGGAGAAGGAGGACAACCGGCGCGTGCTTGTACTGTGCTTCCCCGGAACACGGTCAGGATGAGTGCCCCCAGCGGCCAAAAGACACGGCCCGTCAGTAACCGTGGGGGGTCTGGCGGGCGGGACCAATTTAACTCCCACCAGCAATTTCTCTATTCCGGCTCTCATGCAATTGCCTGGGATCGAGATGAGGGTCTTGGCTTTAGTTGATTCAGGGGCAGAGGGCAATTTCATGTCGGCCTGGCTCGTCCGGGACCTGGGTATTCCCTATTCTTAAATTGTCCCATCATCAACGTGTTACCACCATATCTGGCCGTGAGGTTGCAGTTATTGCCAAATGCATGCAGCCGGTTGCCATCCTCTTGTCCAGGAATCATCGGGAGGAACTAACGTTCCTAGTTCTCCCAAATTCATCATCCCCGATGATTCTAGGTTATCCGTGGCTCCAGAGGCACAGCCCCATAATAAATTGGGGGCGGAATTCCTTCTCCTCCTAGAGCCCGTTTTGTTTGGCCAATTGCTTAAGTTCAGCCGAATGTGTTCCACCTCTCCCGGTCTCTCCTCCTCCGGCTGAGCCGCCGGATCTCAGCCTCATTCCCCGGGCTTATCATGATTTGGGGAGGTCTTCAGCAAGTCGAGAGCGCTGTTGCTTCCACCTCATCACTCTTATGACTGTGCTGTGGACCTCGTCCCGGGGGAAAAGCTGCCATCCAGCTGGCTCTACAGTATTTCTGGGCCGGAGAGGGAGGCTATGTGCTCCCTCCTTCCTGTTCATCTGTCAGCTGCTCATCATCGCACCTGAGGGAGAGGACACACCTGTGCCCTCTTATCAGCCAGCGTACTTAAGGAGGCATCCTTACGTGACTCAAAGCTGGCTTGTCAGGGTATACTGCTGTGAACAGACAGCAAGTCTGGCCTCTCCGAACATTTATACACATTCATACCCAGTGTTATGGACACTGGAGGCAAGGTGGGTGAAGTGTGTTGCCCAGGGACACAACGGCAGGATATTTGGGGAGAGCGATATTCGAACCGCCAACCATCCGGTTATTAGACGACCTGCTCTACCTCCTGAGCCACTGCCGCCCCGAAAGGCAGGTCAGCTTGTTTAAGTTGCAAAGCTGCTTTGTTTACAAGAAAACATTCACTCTTTTGAAGATTTACTTTATATCCAGAAAATTAACTGAATTTTTAAAATATTGACAGAATTCCAGGGAGATAAGTTGTAGGGTCTGTGACATATAACAATAAATCATCTGCATACAGGGCCAACAGATATTCAACACCATTACGTATGATGCCTTTGAGAAAAGAGGAGGACTTTAAAGCGAGCGCCAAAGGTTCAGTAGCCAACACAAAAAGCAATGGCGATAACGAGCAACCCTGATGGGTGCCGCGTTCCAATTCAAAATATTCTGATTGGGTCTCATTTGTCCAAACATTAGCCTTGGGCGATGTGTATAACAATCTAATCCAACTGATGAATGTGTTACCAAATCCAAATTTCTCTAATACTGCAAACAGGTAAGGCCACTCATGTCATGTTCTGTTGAGCGCGCGCCTCCTCCTTCCCGTTTTCTCCCCAGGCAATCAACTTCATCCTGCTGGTTCGTCTCTCCCCGCTGGGGGTTTCTGTTGGTTCACCTGTTTAGCTCAAGTAAGTCGTAATCTGGTTTTACACAGCCTAGTCTCCATTCCCCGTTAACAGCTCTCGTCTCTGTCTCCACAGGCCACTTCCTCTGGTGAGTGGGGTTTTCTGTAGCAGTGCTCCTGCTCCTTTTGAGATTTAATAAAACTTGTAAATGTGTTTTTGTGTTTGGAGTGTTCTTTTGTTGTTGCATTCTGCATGTGGGCTGTCTAACTATAAATCATGACAACTCTATCAAATCAATCTCAGCATCCAGTGAAATTACAGCTTCAGGCAAACTATCTGAGTGTGATGTATAGATAACATTTAATAGAGTGCGGATATTAAAAAATAATTGATGTCCTTTAATAAACCCATTTTGTTCCTCTGAAACAATACAAGGTAGAATCTTCTCTAGTCGAGTAGCAAGAATTTTAGCCTAGATCTTTACATCTGCATTTAACAAAGAAAGGAGCCTATAGGAAGCACAGGAAGAAGGATCTTTCCCGCTTTTTAAGAGAAGCTTGCGTTGAAGTGGGGCGCAAAGAACCCCTCTCCAATGATTCATTAAACATTGACAAAAGTAAAGGGGACAGTTTAGCACTAAAAATTTTGAAAAATTCAATTAGAAAACCATTGAGTCCAGGGGCTTTGTTTGACTGCATAGATTTTATGCTTGTTGTAATTCATTTAAAGAAAGAGGAGCGTCTAATTGTTGAGACCTGTCCAGATCAACCCTAGGAAACCTTAAATTAGACAAAAACTGATGCATGCGTGAAGGGTCTGATGGAAACTCTGTTTTATATAGTGATGAATAAAATGATTTAAAGGTAGAATTAATTTCTAATGGATCTGTGAGCAGCACACCAGACCCATTATCAATTTGGGAAATAATGCGAGAGTTGGACTGACGTTTTAACTGTTGTGCCAATAGTCTACCAGCCTTTTCACCATGCTCATAATAGGTTCCTCATGTTTGCAATAATAAACGTTCGGCTGCAGTAGTGGAAATTAGATCAAATTGAGCTTGAACATCAAGTCGTTTCTTATGCAAGGATGGAGAAGGGTTCGTTGCACATACCTGATCCAAAGCTGCCATTTCAGATATAAGCTCAGCTATCCTGGAGTTCTCTTTTTTCTTACTAGAAGAATAATAATAAATTATCTGACCTCTTAAATAAGCTTTCAGTGACTCCCATAATAGGGACTGTGATGTTGAATCATTCTGGTTGAAAAAAAGAAAGTCATCTATTGATTTAGAGATATAATCACAAAACATTTTATCTGATAGCAATAAGATAAGATAAGATAAGATAAGCCTTTATTAGTCCCACAATGGGGAAATTCCAGGATTGCAACAGCACAGGGATAGCAACACTCAGAGCAATAATCAGAAGGCAAGAAAAAAAAAACAAGAACATCTAGTAAACATATGTACATATTACTATAAATATATATATAGACACACAGTGCGGAGCATTATGGTTGGTGAATGTGCAGCAGAAAGTCTAAGTTCTCTCTCCGCGGATGCGGCGGGCCAGCTGGAAGTCTTTGGGCATGATGGTGACCCTCTTAGCGAAGAAGAGACCCACCAGGTAGGCCTCTCTGGTCTCCTGCAGAGCCATGACGGCGAAGCTCAGGAAGCGCAGGTGGGTCTTGAAGTCCTGAGCGATCTCCCTCACCAGGCGCTGGATGTGCAGCTTACGGATGAGCAGCTCCGTGGATTTCTGGTAGTGACGGATCTCTCTCAGAGCCACGGGCCTGTAACGGTGAGGCCTCTTCACTCCGCCGGTGGCCGGAGCGCCTCTCCAAGCAGCCCTGTTGGCTAGCTGCCTCCTGGGGGGCTTCTTCCTCCAGTAGATGTTACGGGCGGTCTGCTTGGTTCTTGCCATTGCTCTTTATTATTCTGTCTTATATTTCTTGCACGCCGCCTAAACTTCAGCCCGCCACCCGCGTCGTTTTCGCTACAGCTCCTGGTATGTCGAGTTTCCCATTAGCACCGGGCGGCGGCCAAGTGCTAGCTAGCACCAGCTCCTCCCCGCTGCAACGTCTCCCGCTGCAAACAGTGGCTCCGTCCGCCGACCCGGGAGATCCCCGGGGCGATCCGTGCGTCCGTGACATATATACAGAGTGAAAGGTGTAGAAAGAAGAAGGAAGATAAAAAAAGGCTGTTGCAACGGGCAGCCGACTCGTGTGGCACCGCCGGTCCGGCGGAACCGGAACCGGAAAAGTATTATAAAGAAATAAAAAATTACAAAGTAAAATAAAGAATTACATTTCCAAACATATGAGCGGGCTTTACATGAAGACATCTGAATGTCCAGAAATAAAGGAGCATGATTGGGTACTAGAATACTTGAATAATCAGATGAAACAACACGGGAGTTAAGGCTTTTATCTATGAAAAAATAATCAATCCTAGAATAAGACTGGTGTACCTGAGAAAAGAAAGAGAACTTTTTAGTTAAAGGGTTACGGAACCTCCAGGGGTCAACCAGACCATTCTGATTCAAAAAAATCTGAGAATGACCTAGCCATAGCAAACTGAGATACAGTACAAACACTGGACCTATCTAGCACAGGGTCTATGACACAGTTTAAATCACCTCCAAGGATAAGAAGATGAGAATTCAAATGTGGTATGCTGCTGAGGAGCCTATTAACAAAAAAAAAAAAAACATCATCAAGTGTGTAAAAACCTTAGACCTCTTAACCGGGCTGCACGGTGGCGCAGTGGTTTAGCACTGTGGCAGCACAGTTTTACCCTCGGCCGGGGGATCGCGGGGATCATGAGATCGTGGGTTCGATCCCAGCCCCCGACCAACAGTGAGCTGTGTGGAGTTTGCATGTTCTCCCCGTGTTGCGTGGGTTTACTCCGGGATTTCTCCGGTTTCCTCCCGCACACCAAAAACATGTAGGTTTAGGGCGCTCGCGCACACAGCGACCAGCAGCTGGTGGCTTGTCACCAGACTGCAAACCAAATCTACCTACGGGTACAAATAAGTAACAAAAAAAAAAAAAAAAACTGGATTACCCATTCCACGAATATTCCAACTAAAGAATCAAACAGGAGAACCTGCTTTGACAGTGAAGCTGTAACATTTATTGTTGTTTAATTAAAAGCAGCCTACTCTGTACATTTATTGCTGTTCACAGCCTATTAATGTGGTCTCAGCATGCAACACATACAGTCATGGGAAAAAATTAGGACACCCCATTAAATATTCAGTTCTTTATGAAGAACAACAGAAAACACAAGACTGCGCTGTTAAAACAAGGTAGGAAACTGAAAGGAACGAACATTTACATAAATGAGCACCTTACAAAAGAAAACGCAGAAATAGCCAGAAAAGCAAGATACCTGAGAAAGCAGAAAAAGATTCAAAACACCTGGACATCAAACTGTAAAATATACATCAAATTAAACGGATCACCTGAAGAAGCCAAGGTCATTAACATCCGTAATATTATGGAACTGGACAAATATCAATGAATGTTATGAACTGGAGTCACAGCAACAAGAGACAATTGTAGGACACTGAAGGGATATACTCATCTGCTACAAGACATTTAACAACATGAAACAAAAGATCAACAAACAGGAACAACAGGAACTGAAAGTTTTTGAATATACAGATCACAACCCACAGGACGTAGAATATAACATAGACCCTGATAATAATTTATTTAGTTCCATCAATAATGACTGTAGTTACTACACGGATGAACAGTTTAACACAATGGTCACATCTGATTTCAATATTTCTATGATCCACTTCAACAGCAGAAGTCTCTATGCCAACTTTAATAACATTAAAGATTATTTACATCAGTTTAAAGAGCCATTCAATATTGTGGCAATATCAGAGACGTGGCTCAGTGAAGAGAAAGGAGTGGATTTTACCATGGATGGCTATGAATTAAATTATATAAATAGAAAAGTGAAAAAAGGAGGAGGAGTTGCAATTTATGTTGACAAGAGCTTGAAATACAAGGTTGTTGAAAATCTGTCAGTAACTGTGAATGATTTATTTGAATGTATTACAATAGAAATCTGTCTGGACAATGTGAAGAATATACAGTAGTAGTGAGCTGTGTATATAGAACACCTGGATCAAACACTGACTTATTTAAGGACTGGATGGAAAAAAATGTATGCAAAACTAACTCATAAAGTTATGTTCATCTGTGGGGATTTCAATATAGATCTGATGAATTCAAAACAACATAGTTTGACAGAAGAATTTATCAACACAATGTACAGTATGGGCTTACATCCAACAATTACCGGACCTAGCAGAATCACGTCACACAGTGCCACACTAATGGATAACATATTCACAAACATTATGGAAAATAATATCAGGAGTGGGCTTTTATTGAATGATATCAGTGACCACCTACCGATTTTTGTTGTCTATCAATGTGATCATAGGAAGAAAAAGTATACCAAAAATATTAAATATAAAAGAATAAGAACCGAAGAATCTATGTGTTTACTGACAAAGGAATTATTAATACAAGACTGGAAGATAGTTTATGATGAAAATGATATAAATAAAGCATATGATAAATTTTTACAAATATTTCAATCATTGTACAATAAAAACTGTCCTATAAAACAATACAGTGACAGACAACAAAAGAAAAATATTCCTTGGGTCACCAAGGGGTTAATAAATACATGTAAAAAGAAGAATACATTATATAAACAATTCATTAAATGCAGAATGGTGAAGGCTGAGATCAAATATAAAAGATATAAAAATAAGCTTAATGAGGACCTGTAAGAAAGAATATTACAACAGAATATTAGAGGATAATAAAAATTACTTAAGAGGAATATGGCAAGTACTCAACGGGATTACTAGTAATCGACCTAAGAATGCTAATTATCCAGAATATTTTATTGAAAATGGCAATTTGATAAATAATATGGAGGATGTGGTCAGTGGTTTCAATAAAATTTTTGTAAATGTTGGTCCTGAATTAACAAAATCAATAGTAACAACAGAAACAAACAACAGTGGTTCTGTAAATGAAATAGAAGATAGAAATCCAGACACAATCTTTTTGGGCGCAGTAACTGAAAAGGAAATTATCGAGACTGTGAGTAAATTTAAGAACAAAAAATCAATGGACTGGAATGAAATTGACATGACAATAGTGAAAAAAGGAATTGAAGGAATTGTTAAGCCACTCACCCACATCTGTAACCTGTCATTTCAAACTGGTAAATTTCCAGACAAAATGAAAATAGCAAAAGTAATACCTCTATACAAAACAGGAGACAGTCATTGTTTCACAAATTACAGGCCAGTCTCTTTACTCTCACAATTCTCCAAAATACTTGAAAAAATCTTCACCAAGAGACTGGATGATTTCATTGAAAAACAACCTCCTTACAGACAGCCAGTATGGTTTTAGAGCAGATAAATCTACATCTTTGGCACTGATCGAACTTATAGAAGAAATTACTAGTTGTATAGATAAAAATAAGTTTGCTGTAGGAGTATTTATAGATTTAAAGAAAGCTTTTGACACCATTGACCACAGAATACTACTAAGGAAACTGGAAAGGTATGGGATAAGAGGGGTCGGACTGAGTTGGGTGGAAAGTTATTTAAGTAACAGACAACAATTTGTACAAATTGGTGAGCACAAATCACCCTTCATGGGCATCACTTGTGGCGTGCCCCAGGGGTCAGTTTTGGGACCCAAACTCTTTATTTTGTATATAAATGACATATGCCAAGTATCAAAAATTCTGAAATTTATTTTGTTTGCAGATGACACAAATATCCTTTGCACTGGTGAGAATTTGCAGCAGGTTTTAGAGGTGGTCACAACTGAAATGAAAAAGTTAACGCAGTGGTTCAACAAAAATAAATTATCTCTAAATCTAAAAAAAACAAAGATTATGCTGTTTGGAAATAATAAAATAAATCATGAAATAATGGTAACGATAGATGATACCAGAATAGAAACAGTACAGGAAAATAAGTTTCTGGGGGTGACGCTAGACAATAAAATCTGCTGGAAACCTCACATCAGTCACATCCAGGCCAAGTTGGCAAAATGTATAGGCATACGGGGGAAGACAAGATGCATCTTGGACTATAAATCATTGGTCTTACTGTACAATTGACTGTTTCTACCTTATCTTAACTACTGTGTAGAAGTCTGGGGAAACACCTACAAGACCAACCTACAGTCAATATGCACATTACAAAAAAGATAATAAATACTGTAATGTAGGATATAGAGACCATACCAATTCGTTGTTTTTAAAGTCACATGTCATAAAGTTCATCGATTTAGTTAAATTTAAGACAGCACAAGACATGTACAGGGCAATTAATAATCAACTCCCAACTAATATACAAAAATATTTAAAAAAAAAGAGACAATGATCATAATTTGAGAGGAGACTTAAATTTTACAAAACTCAAGATACGAACAACCAAGAAAATTATGTGCATATCTGTCTGTGGGGTGGATTTGTGGAACAGTCTGGAGCCGGAACTGAAACTATGTACAAACAGAAATCAATTCAAAAAGCGGTATAAACATTATTTGCCGAAAGGATATATGTTAGAAGGGTAGTATTTATATGTACGATTCACTATGCTCACTCTGGGACACTCTGGGACACTATGGGACACTACGGAATGGTGGGTGGGACAGCACTGTGTACTGTATATCTGTGTTGTTTGAGGCTGGTTTTGATGTATGGACATCAATGTATGTTAGGATGGATGGGTATAATGTTGATATGTACAAAATACAGTTAATTGTTTACTTGGGGTCTTAAACGTGGTAATTTGTATATAATTCACATGGGTGTATTTATGGAAAAGAGGAGATGGAATTAATAAGTGTTCACTTCTTCCTTCTCCCTTTCGAACACTGTATACCGTTACTTTATTGCATTTGCCACTTGTTTTGTTTTTGTAATACTTTTTTGTTCGAAATAAAGTATCTATCTATCTATCTATCTATCTATCTATCTATCTATCTATCTATCTATCTATCTATCTATCTATCTATCTAAGAAATGTTCACATACGGTATACAGTATATGTCTAACCTTGTTTTTGTTTTTATTTGCATTTTTTAAAACTTATTTTAGCCATTGTAAGCGGGAATGAATGTGTGTCCTAAAAAAGATGGGGGATGTCCTAATTTATTCCATACTATTTGTTTAGAATTACATTATACAGAAAATTTGAAAAAAGTCTTCAATTAATTTTTAATTGTTTAGTTGTATTACATGGATCTCCCAGTATTTTTAACATTGATATTAAATATCCATACATCCAAATATGTTTGAAAAACAAAACAAAACACAGGCTTATACAGGGTGTCCTAATTTTTTCACATGACTATGCATACCTTAAAAGACGCACTCCGGGGCACACTACACTATCTGTGGCTCCCTTGCTCTTGCTTGACCACTCACTGAGCAGCACCTAAGTTTCGATTAGAGCTCCCTCTGCTGGTGGACTTTATAACTGCATTTAAGAATGTTTTTATAATTGTTTTTTGGAAATGGGGCTGCATGCGAACCGCGGGCCACCAGTTGCCAGTCCCTGTTTTAAGGTAAAAATCTGACATAACGTTGCTTTAACCATTTTCAGTGCAGAGTAAGGGGGGTTCAGTTTGTCAATTTTCTTCCAGTTTATCTTTATCCACCTTATTCCTAGGCCCCATGATGCCTTGCGTGAATTATGGTAGCAACTTACGGTACTAGTTTAGAACGTATGGTTGTCACTGAAATGGGACACTTTTCCTTGTTAAAAAACAATGACTGGCATCAGAAATGTGAGAACACGGCCTTTTGCACCTTAAAAACAGTAATATAATCATACCACTTCCCACAACTATCTAGGGATAGGAAGATTACCTTAAAAACTGGCCTCGCAGACAGTAGCTCCATTTGTTAGCGCTGCTGCTAAGATGCTAATGCTGTAAACAGGCACAAGGCGTTGATTCACCGTTGCATTTTCGTTGATCTATGTCGTTACATTGTGCAATGTAAAATCAATGTTGTTTCAACGTTGATTTGTTTTGTCTAAACAACATTATGAATCTACGTTGATTCATGGTCGAATGCTCAACAAACAGCCATACCTGTACGTTTGGTTCTATGTATCCCATGATTCATTGCATCAGTTCATCAAACAAGCACCATTATGGAAACTTTTCTGAAGAGACCTGGGGCGCGTTCAGTTGACAAAACAGTTTGCAACTGTTCGTTAGTTTCCATAACTGAATGGCACAGTCGCTGTGAACCGTCTTCTCTTTGGGCGAACGCTTTTGGAGGTGGCTCGCGTAGCGAACAAAGATGGCGGCTAGGTAAGATAGTTTGCGATATTCTTTTGTTTTCTTGTATTTTCAGAGCAATTCCATCAATTTAAGAGTAGAGGTTATGTCATTTTGTAAGTAAAACAATATCACGCATAAAATATTGTTTTTTGGTGAGGGTATAATGGAGAATTCTTAGGTAATATGAAGCTGAAGTAGGCTACAGTCTACGCCATAGTTACTACGGTCCTCAACCAGCTGACAGAGGACCATAGATCTACACAACTACAGAATGCGCGAGCTGAAGAGAAAAACTGTTCGCCGAGAACTGCCCTTTCATTTAGGTCAGTTCACCTTGCAAACTGTGTTCGGCGAACTGTTTTGTCAACTGAACGCAAGGCTGGGATCTACTGGGGAAACAGTTTTTAACATGCACACTTTGATGAACCTGAACAGCTGGAGTAAAGTTAAAAAAACTATTGGAGTATCTGCACAGAGCTGGATTGTATGGAGAATTTGAGATACAGCTGCCAACCCGATGTATGAACTGTGGAGGGCAGCAATATGCCATTGATGTGTCTAGTCTGCCTTACCCAAGAAGAAGAAGAAGAAACTTACAAAGGAGATATCTTGTTCGTTGGAAATCCAATTAATCCTCTTAAAGGTAAGAAAATCTTGAACATCAGGGGCGTTATTTCTTTTGAGGAGTATATAATATACCCAGATAAGACCATATTTTGTTCTTGTAAGCGATCTATTACATGTATATGTGTTTATCAGTGCTCACATGTGAAAGAGCAGTGTGGGCATGTTTTGTTTTTTTTTTTTTTAATTTGTAACGCATCCACTAATCTAAATATTATATTTATAATGACAAAACAGCATGCATTACTGATTTGTTGTTTTTGTTATTCAAAATTTCATAAATAAAAATTCCCAATCCACCTCATTCCTGGGGGTGCCATTGTAGGAATGATTATGGGCGAAGCTTCCAGTTTCGGCTGACCTAGTGTTAAATCAGTCAGTAAGAGTGTAGTAGCAGGGACATTTAAAATAGCATTTTTAAAAGTTTTTCAAATTCATTTTAATGTATAGTTCACATACGTGTTTTGCACTCAAGTGGCATCTAATTTCAGCTCTTCTAGTTTTTGTATTTTTTGAATGTTTTTGAGTAGTTCTGGTACTTGTTGGTGTTCGTGGTTGTGCCAGACTGGATAAATAGAGGCTTCTCACCACACGGTGACAGATGACATCGAAGCATGGTGTTGTGGCGTACGTCTGCTATAAGGTAAATTTGATTACGTCCAACATATTTTAACAAAATGCAGCCAATTTTATTGCGATGGAGACATGCTGGTTGAAATGCCCACTGCGTCATTATGAGTACAGTCAACGAGAAGTCATAAATCATGACACTTTCTTTGTTTGGTAGCGCAAGTCCCAGGAAAACCCCAGGAGTGTCTGGTATCATTGGAAAGTTTAGAAATTGTACTTTCTAAAAATACCTATGTTGACTTCCGGTCTGGACGCCATGGTGATAGCAACTTAACGCTGAAGCTCCCAGACCCAATCCAAGGAAAACATCTTCAAAATCAGACTTAACGGATTTTTGGAAGAATAAAAATCAAAAGACAAAAACACCATGCCTAACCAAAAACAGAAGAAACAGACATTCCCCAGGCCAGGACGCGCAGCGGCCGCAGAATCTGAACCGGAGGACCTCCGTTCAGAAGACGAGGAGCTGAACCTAGCTAACAAGAAGGTTAGCTTGAAATCGCTATTTGATGAATTACGACGATTTCGGGCCGAATTTCATGAATTCAGAGAGGAATTAAAAAGGACGAACAGCAGAATGGACCAGGCCGAAAACCGAATCTTGGAAGCTGAAGAAAGAATAAAAGTGCTTGAAGATTCTATGCTGGATTTACACAAAAAACAGTCAAGGCTGGAGACTAAGCTAACCGACCAAGAAGGAAGACAGAGACGAGACAACATCAGAATTCACGGTCTGAAAGAAGGAGCTGAAGATAGTTTCAACACAATGGCGGAATGCGTGGAATCCTTATTGAGAGAGAAGTTGGATATTCCACAAACCACCGATTTGAAGACAGAAAAGGCCCATCGTACATTAGCCGCAAAGCCAGCGGCAGAAGCGCCCCCACGTTCAGTGGTGGTAAGATTCTCCAATTTCAAAATAAAACAAGAGGTTGTAAGACGGGCTTGGCAGAAAAAAGGATTTATGCATCAAGAGAGAAAAGTCTTCGTGGAGCATGATTACGCCCCAGAGGTTCTTAAAAAGCGACGGGAATATAACAACGCCACAAAGGTTCTACGGGAACAGAATCTACGCTTTCAGATGCCATTTCCTGCAAAGTTAAGGGTCTTTTACGGTGAAGAGTCATGTCTCTATAATTCGGCGGAAGAAGCAACAATTGACATGGCGAGAAGAGGGCTCCCGGTATCGGTGTTTAAACCCGCAGCGGACCTGAGCGAGAGGATCAAGGCTCAAACGTGGTCCACTCAGAGACCTTCAAAATCCACGGGCCAGCAGCGGGAAACCCAGCCCCAGAGCTACAAAGATAAGCTTTCCAGTTCCAGGAAGGAATAGCGACCTTTTTGTTTTTTTTCTTTTCAGTCATTCTGCACTTCCACCCCCCCTCCTACAAGGTAACAAACATTAAAGGAGATGCAGAATCAGCATGTGGTAAAACCTTTCATGGAGCAGTTATAGCATTAGAAACAAATGTCTTCTTAATTTAAAGGAAAAAAAAATCTTGTTAAAATAGAAATGTAACAATGACCCACATGTTCTCCCCACACTAACAAATACTGTATTAGAGTGAATGTTTGCTGTGATGGGGGTGGGAGGGTGCACACAATCTCATAGGGTATAGGCATAAAAAAAAAAAAAAATCATTACAAATTCGGATTGGGATCTGAAATTCACGTTAAAAACATGGGACAACTTACAGGGGTAAGAGAGGGCCCTCAACACGTAACAGAGTTTGAGGAATTTCCCTCAGAGCCTACACTCCATCAGGGCTCTTACAGGGTCTTTAAAGAGACCCCAGCTCAGGAAGTTTTTTTGACAGTTTTTTGTTTTAAAGTTTCGTACACTATGTTCTTAATGTTTTTTATGTTCTTAATGTTCTTTCAGTTTCTGAGTAGCAAAAAAGAGGGCCACCACACTGTTATACTAAATAAGAAAATACAATGGAGAAACAGGGTGTAACCAAAATAGCCTCATATAATGTAAAAGGGATCCTGAATCCAGTTAAAAGATCCAAGATTCTACGTAAAATGAAAAAAGACAAATCAGAAATAATATTTTTACAAGAAACCCACCTAACAGACATGGAACACACTAAACTCAATAGACACGGGTTTAAAATGATCTCTTCATCTTCATATAAGTCAGGGAGGAGGAGGGAGTAGCGACATCGATATCAACCAAAATTACATTTGAAAAAAAATCAGAACACAAAGATAAAGAAGGGAGGTACAGTTTGGTAATTGGGCAGCTAGAGGGAGAAGATATCACCCTGCTGAATGTATATGCACCACCAGGGGCTAAATGGAAATTTTATAAAAATGTATTCAACCTAATGATAACTAAAGCCCAAGGTTTAGTGATATGTGGTGGAGACTTCAATCTAAGACTGAATCCATACTGGGATGCAACAGGTAATTCTTCACATCAAAATAACACTCAAAGTAGGAAAACTCGGATGCAATTAAAAGAAATGGGAATCTGTGACGTATGGAGGGAATTCAACCCCAATGTAAAAGATTATACTTTTTATTCAACGCCACATTCATCTTACTCAAGGATTGATTACTTTTTTATGTTTAATAGAGACATTGGAAGAGTAAAAACATGTAAAATAGGACTGATGGATCTCTCTGACCACAGTCCGATCTATATGGACTTAAACACCCAAAAATACACAAATAATACATTTTCCTGGAGGTTGAATTCAAATGTTCTGAAAGGACCACTGAAAGATGAATTGGAATCAGATATTCTCAGATATTTGGAAGAAAATGATAATGGAGAAGTATCCCCTTTAATACTGTTGGATGCGTGCAAAGCTGTAATAAGGGGAAAGATTATTGCAAAACTGGCAACCCAAAAGAAACTGAGACAAGAAAAACTAATCACACTAGAGTCATAACTCAAGAACCTAGAAAAAGAACACAAAGACAACACTCATTCTAATGGCTCGCTCAAGATTAAAGAAATTAAAAATCAAATAAATGAGATCTACACAATAGAAATCCAGA
The DNA here is from genome assembly GCA_020510985.1 of Pholidichthys leucotaenia. Taxonomy (NCBI): domain Eukaryota; kingdom Metazoa; phylum Chordata; class Actinopteri; order Cichliformes; family Pholidichthyidae; genus Pholidichthys; species Pholidichthys leucotaenia. The sequence continues at coordinate 69,899,475 of CM035847.1, forward strand.
AGAAACTTACATTTCTGAAACAAAAATACTATGAAGCAGGCAGTAAATCGGCAAAATTACTAGCCTATAAATTGAGGAAACAACAAACAGAAAGAGCAATCTACAAAATCAGAGACCCAGTATCAAAGGAAATAAAATTCAGAATTCAGGATATTCTTAAAAGCTTCGAGAATTACTATAAGAACTTATACTCCCACAAAAAACATAAAAACGCATCCGAGACAGTCCTAAACACATTAAACCTTCCCCAACTTACGGAATCACAAAATAAAACACTACTGTCAGAAATACAACCTAAAGAATTGGAAAAAGCAATTATGAAACTTAAAGCTAACAAATCCCCAGGAGCAGATGGCTATACAGCAGAATGGTACAAAACCTTTAAACAGCAACTATCTCCTCTCCTCCTGAAAACATTTAACTATGTCCTCCACACAGGGGAAATCCCCCCCTCCTGGAGAGAAGGGGTCATTGCAGTTATACCTAAACCTGAAAAGGATAAACTAGAATGCTCCAACTACAGACCAATCAGTGTATTAAATCAGGACTATAAGCTTTTTACCATTATCCTTGCCAAAAGGTTAGAAAACATACTGACAGACTTAATTCACTTAGACCAAACAGGTTTTATAAGACAAAGACAGACACAAGACAACATTAGACGCACTTTGCACATAATTCATCATATAAAAAAATATAACTTAAATGCAGTCATATTGGGATTAGACGCTGAAAAAGCATTCGATTCGGTTGACTGGTCTTTCCTATATAGAATCTTATCCAGTTTCAATTTTCATAACAACTTCATTAGAACTATACAGGCATTATATAAAAAACCAACAGCTAAAATAAGGATTAACGGTAATTTATCATCATCTTTTGAGCTGGAAAGAGGATGTCGTCAGGGCTGCCCCCTGTCTCCACTGCTCTTTGCAATCTTCATAGAACCTCTGAGCCAATGGATAAGACAAAATCAAGAAATTCAAGGTATTACACTTGGTCAGAAGGAACATAAAATAGCACTCTTTGCTGATGACATTTTAATATACCTAGGGCAGCCGGACACTTCTTTACCAGAACTAATCTCAGTTTTTTCAGACTATGGAGATTTATCGGGGTACAAATTAAACATGCATAAAACCCAAGTTTTAACATTCAACTATGACCCAAATCATTATTCACTAAGTGAACTCAAAACTAACTGGGAGTTGGAATCTATGAAATAGCTGGGGGTCAATATCCCGAAACAACTCAACAAAATTATAACACTGAACTATGATCCACTGGTGACAAAAATAAAATCTGACCTAGCAAGATGGAATATGATGCCATTCTTAGGTACTGCACAAAGAATTGAAGCAGTCAAAATGAATATACTTCCACGACTTCTATACCTTTTCCAAACAATACCGGTAGAACCTCCCAAAAAAACATGGCAGGAGCTGGACAGAAGGATCTCAAGATTCATATGGCAGGGCAAGAGACCTAGAATCAGATATAGAACCTTACAGCTAAACAAAGAAAAAGGTGGACTCACGCTGCCAAATATCAGGGACTATTTTAAAGCCGCACAAATTAAAACTTTAATGGAGATATGTAACCCAGTCTACACTGCACAATGGAAGGAGATCGAATGCCAAATAACAAGTGACATCCCCCTACAGGCGATAATAGGGAACAATGCCTTACCTCAACTCTTGAATAACACTAACCCGTGGATAGAGACCCTGCTAAAAATTTGGTTTAAGATAGTCAGAGAGAATCAAGCTAAAGAGCCCTATCGACTTCTGCAATGGATTGCTTATGATCAAGACTTTACCCCCAATAAAACAGACACTAGATTTAAAGAGTGGAAAGAGAAAGGGCTGATAAAATATTACGATTTTTTTAAGGGGCAAACTTTAAGAATTTTTGAAGATTTGAAAAAACAAGGTCTAATAAATCAAAATCTTTACAGGTTCTTTCAGCTTAGACACCACATAAACAATATACTTAAAAAGGAGGATTTGGAAAGGGCCCAGTCAGGTGTTCTGAAGGTCTTCTTAATGGCATATAAAGGGATCTCAGGGATCAGATACATTTCTAAAATATACCAAGGTCTTCAAGACTTAAAAGGAGACAACACATCATATATAAAAGAGAGATGGGGAAAAAGAGGGGAATTTCACTTTACAATTGGAAATATGGGAAAAGCTAAATAAACAGCAATGGAAAAGTACCTCATCCCTGCAGTGGAGAGAATTTGGATGGAAAAATTTGGTAAGATTTTTCAGAACACCTGCACAAAACAAATTTACCCATAAGGGGTTGAACTGTTGGCACTTGTGTGGTGAAAAGACTGCAAATCATTTTCATGTGTTTTGGTCATGCCCAGTTACCCACCAATATTGGACCAATGTACAGACAATATTGGGGAAAATATTCAAAATAACAGTTCCCTTTTCTTTTGTAACTTTGTATTTGGGTTTACTACCGGACTCACTGGAAAGACGAGGAGATAAATACTTATTCAATGTTTTAATATTGGCAAGTAAAAAAGCCCTAACTAAAAAATGGATGCTGAAGGACTGTCCTACACCTGAAGATCGGATTAACGTGATTCAAGACATTTACTCGATGGAAAAGTTGACATTCGCACTGAGACAGGACATGGATGGGTTCATGAACTTTTGGCAACCCTGGATCGCATATGTGTCTTCCATTAGATCTAATCTTTGACAAATACCATTTCAATAATGGTCCCGGTCTTTGTTCCAACGCTACTCAGATGCTCTTTTACTTTTAATTACTTAATTTTCTGTTTGTTTGTTTTTTGCTGTTCTGTTTGTTTGTTTGTTCGTTTTTTTATTTTAGTCTCTTTAATTTCACTTTTTCTTTCACTTTAAAAAAAAAGGGGGGGGTGTTGTAATAATTATCCTACCAATGTTGTCAAATAGCAAAAAATAAGGGAACATGTGATGAAAATGTAAACAATGCAATGCTGTAATGACCTGTATACCCTTTACAAAAACTTAAATAAAAAAAAAACTGGTGTTGTTCTTCTATTGGGGCAGGGCAGAGAGATGTCTCATACCTTTGACATGTTTTGACGGTCATCTGCAGTCTTCTTCAGAAAGTGTCATTGCAGACTGTTGAAGCGTGTCTGGGGTATGGGGCATCTCTTTGCTTTGTCTTAATAGGAGAACAATATCAGTAAGAAGACAAAATGAAACTGTTTGAGATATAATTTCTCTATATCATGATACATGATACATATCATGACATGTATTTTGTGTACTGAATGTCCTTTAAAATTTGGTTTTACTTATATTTTATTAGAAATTATATATATATTAGTGGTGTGGGACGATTAACATTTTTAATCGCAATTAAAAAAAAACAACCTATGTTTTTGCGGAAGACATAACTCCCGACCAATTGAACGCGAGTTTTCAACCTAGTTAAAAAATAAACAAATCGTCTTTTTCTGGGTCAGTTTTTGCACACTTCCTACAAATTAAATATCAGTTTGAAGGTCTTTCAATACAGAATATGGAAATAACGTTACATCAGTTTTGAAAATATCCTCAAAGTGACTCATTTTGTCACCACGGGTTATTTGTTTACAGCGTTAGCATCTTAGCCGTGGCACTAACAGAGCTACTGTGTATGGAGCTACTGTGTATGAGGCCACTTTTTAAGGTCATCTTTCTATCCCTCGATAGTCGTGGGAAGTGGTATGATTATATTACTGTTTTGAGGTGTGAGAGGCCGTGTTCCCACATTTCTGATGCTAAAGTCATTGTTTTTAACAAGGAAAAGTGTCCCGTTTCAATGACAACCGTATCTTATAAGTTGCTACCATATGGCTGCATGTCCACCAAACACGTTTTTTGTCACCCGACCACCCTGACCATTTTTTTTCAGCGTTTGTGCGTGGCGCTCTGAGGAAAAAAAAAGTCTGTGCCCTGTATCCCAGCAACAGCTTGTCACTCTCATCTCAGCACTTCTGCTTTTCCTACTGTCAGACTTTCTACTGATTTTTTAATAGCAGTCTCTAAATAACAATGGACAGGAAACGTGTTTTAGCAGCTCTGGATGTGAAATATGATGACACGGAAAGCAGAAGTCTGAGTACAGACTAGTACCAGCATTCTATGTCCCGCCCACGTAGCAGTTCTGATTGGTTGCTTAAGGTCTGACTTCGACGAGCTCAGCTGCACTCTGAAAAGTTGAACTTTTTTCAACACTGAGCGCCCTGAGCACCGCGACAAAAAACAGTCACCGCCAAAAGCGTTTCAACGCTGAAGGTGCTCAGTGGTGTAAACGCTGGACTACATAAACAATGAATGGAAAATAGCCGCCCAGAGCGGAGAAAGCGTGTTTGGTGGACACGCTATCTAATTCATGCAAGGCATCATGGGGCCTAGGAATAAGGTGGCTACCCGTTCCACATGGCAAAATTATACCAGTGATCGAGCATGTAAGCCTGTCTGGCCCCATCTGTGATGATCAGCGTTTTCATTTTGTATTGTTCAAAGTGAATTTACCAATTGATCATGCTGATTGTAATAAACGTGTGCTTTATTGTTCTGGTTTTAAAAAATTCACTTTAAAAGTAGCTGTCCTGTGTTTAAATAAGCTGAATGTCGCTGCAGTCTCCAGTCCACATACCCTGTAATTGAAATGCTGGAGTTCGCCACTGCTTTATGAAAATGATCGGGGGGGGGGGGTTAAAAGGAATCAGCAGTTCATGTCTGTAGAAAGCTGGCTGGTGAGGCTGGCAATGCCTGTTTAATACAATCTGGCCAGCTATTTTTTTAATCTGAGTTTTTATCCCACATCATGCAATAAGAATAGTAGTACATGGACAAAGTTGTATGCATGTTGCTCAAGAAATGTTGAAGACAAAAAAAATCATTAATAGCATATTTTCTAGATTTAAGAGGTTAATTCTGTCATGTGTCTGAGATCCAATGTCATCCCAGACCTCAGACACAGGTTATTGTTGTATTTTGTATTTCTGTTTTGGTCTGCTTATTTGTCTAGGTGTATATGTGTTCCTGTTTTGCCCCCCTCTCTCTCCAGACACTCCCCACCGGCTGCTCACAGCCTGCTGCTGCAGTGAGCAGCTGGTAATCAGCTCACCTGCAGCTCAGCTCACACCTGCCTCCACTCGTCATCAATTCTCCTTGTATTTATTCTCTGTTGGTTCATTCGTTAATTGTCGCTCCGTTAGTCACTATCCTTAAGACTACGTTGGTGCTGTTCCTGGAGTTCTGCTTATCTCTGAGGCACGTTATGTAAGGCTCCTCTTTTCTCCTCTCAAGTTCATGTAATGCTGTAATCCCCTCCAGAGGCCCTGTCTGGCCCTGAGGCATTATGTGGAGTTCAACCTCGTTTGCCTAGTTGCATTTATTCTGAACTGTTTCCCCTGCAGTGCTGTTAGTTTCCCCAGAGCTGAGTTCTCTCTGAAGCACTGCAGGGACGCCACTCATTTGATATTTTGTGTTGGACACTTTTTGAACTGTTAGCCTTTCTGTTTAATAAACACACACTTCATCCAGCACGTGGGTTTGTCTCTTTCCCTCTGCGCCTCAGAGAGGCGCATATACAGTATAACAGTACGGAGCAACCAGTGTGAACCCAGCTATGAAGTGGCGTGTTTCTTTTTCACCTTTTGTCTGTGTTTTTCACCCACCTGAGTTCGGAGCGCCATGTCCTACTTGGGAGACAAGGAGCTGCGCGCACTGTGACTGCAGGAGGCCATTTACTCATGGACGCTGGAGCCCTATTCTTCCGAGATGCTTCTACTGGCTCAGGTTGAGGCCGTGGAGTTTATAGATATGTACCCCGACCTTTGGTGTTCTCTGGAGGCAGCCGACATGGTCCTCTCAATTTTCTCCCTGCCATATGAGGAGCCTGTGAGAGAGGTGCTTGCGACGGAAGAAGCCTTCCACCTCTTGCAGCTTTCCCGGTCCAGCCTCTCCTCCTTCTCCAGAACCCTGGCCCGCTCCATCCACAGAGGAATTGGAAGAATGCAGACTGGTGTTGCTGGCGGAAACTGAGCTCCTCCTGGAGGTGAAGCTGTGGCTCCTCCCGGAATTGGCGTTGGAGTTAGAGGAGCTTTCTCTGAGGGAACCAGAGCTCCTGCCTGAAGTTGAGCCCATTCCAACCTTGAAGCCTCCTTCTCCTTCTCATCGCCGCCACTCCCGGAGGTCTCACCAGAAGAATACCATCTCTCAGCCAGCAACCCCGCTTTCACAGGACTAGGAGAATTTTGCTGCTCAGCCATTTTTTCTTCCAGCTGCCTCCCCGGCAGCCATCTACTCCTCAGCATTTACATCCACCAATGTGGGTAGGGCCATTTTTCACTCGGCTCCATCCTCCTCCATGCCTGCTTGGGAGGCTTCTCCGCCACCTACAGAGGAGCCCAGGCCCACCAGGGACATGGAGAGGGATGATAATGCTCCAGACACCGCTGGAAACATTGTGAACCAGGAGAACAGGCAAGTTCTTTCTCATTCCTTTTTTGTTATTGATGAGCATTCTTGCCTGATCCCTGGTCAAGAGACTCAGGTTCTGCAGTCCCCTGAGTTCTCTGTGCCAGCAGCATATGACTACCCCTCACCAGTCCTCTCCATGTCCTCTCCATGTGCTTTTGTGAGTTTGCCGGCCCCTGAACCGAGCCGCCAGACAAAGGAGGAGTCCGAGGCCCTGGAGAATCCATTCCCAGGGTCGGTAGTGAGGCAGCCACCATGCCGGGTGAGTCACCAGCATGGGGTACATCACCTGGGGGCCTTGAGACTGCAACCACCATCATGCCTGCTGCGGAGGCCACCACAGCAGAGTCACCCACCAAGCTGGACCTCCAGAGGGCTGAGCCCGAGGGAACATCGTCATCCAGATCGTTGGAGTCCTGGACGGCGGTGGAGGTCAAGCTCAGGCAAGTGCTCTCCCTTGTTTTCTTATTGTCAGTATTGGAGCAATCTTGCCTGGCTCTTGATAAGGGGGGCCAGGTGCAGCCACCCACTGCACCTGAGCTCACCTCGCCAGGCTCCGCCACTGCTGGTGACCCTGACCCCCTGTCTCTTTGTGCTGTCTCTGAGCTCTCTCCCAGGGTCGCCGGGGAGGATTCTACACTACATGAGGCCTCCGTTGATCCAGGTTTTCCGCTGGAGGTTGGTCCGAGTCCTGCTTCTCTTGTGGATGTGATCGTGGGTGCAGCGTTGGCCCAGCCCGGGTCCCCCGCAGGTGCAGCTGAGCTCCAGCCCAGAGCCACCGCGGGTGCAGCTGAGCTCCATGCCGGGACCACTGTGGGTGAAGCCAGGTCCCAAGTCGGGACCACCAAGGGTGTAGCCGGCCAGCTTGAGGACGCCGAGGCCTTCTCTCCACTTCCAGAGACCTTCAGGGTGTCTCTTCCTCCTCTGCTGGGTGCCATCGTGGTCCTCTGTCCTCCGCTACCAGTCACCGTGTGGCTTCCTCTCCTCCGGCCTGGCTTCCTGCCTCTGAACATCCCAGTGGGAAGGCCATTTCCTCGTTCACCCCTCTGGTCCTGGTGGCTCAACAGCGCTGGCCAGCCACCCGAAGGACTGAGTCTCTGGGTCGGGTGGCCCGTTTGCTCCGGCAGACCGCCTGACGCTGTTCAGCGGGCCGCCTGCTGGGCCTGGGACTTTGGCCGGCCACCCAAACCCTTGAGCTCTGGGACTGTGGGGCTTAAGGGTTGCTGGGGGGCAGGTGTGTTGGAGCTGATCATTTTTTACCCCCTAGCCGTACCCCCCCCCACCTCCCTCCCGGGGTGGTTTTCGCTGTTCTCCTTTTTTTTGGGGGGGGGGGCTCTGTCATGTGTCTGAGGTCCAATGTCATCCCAGACCTCAGACACAGGTTATTGTTGTATTTTGTATTTCTGTTTTGATCTGCTTATTTGTCTAGGTTTATCTGTGTTCCTGTTTTGCCCCCCTCTCTCTCCAGACACTCCCCACCAGCTGCTCACAGCCTGCCGCTGCAGTGAGCGGCTGGTAATCAGCTCACCTGCAGCTCAGCTCACACCTGCCTCCACTCGTCATCAATTCTCTTTGTATTTACAGTATTCTCTGTTGGTTCATTTGTTAATTGTCGCTCCGTTAGTCACTATCCTTAAGACTACGTTGGTGCTGTTCCCGGAGTTCTGCTTATCTCTGAGGCACGTTTTGTAAGGCTCCTCTTTTCTCCTCTCAAGTTCATGTAATGCTGTAATCCCCTCCAGAGGCCCTGTCTGGCCCTGAGGCATTATGTGGACTTCAACCTTGTTTGCCTAGCTGCATTTATTCTGAACTGTTTCCCCTGCAGTGCTGCTAGTTTCCCCAGAGCTGAGTTCTCTCTGAGGCACTGCAGGAACGCCACTCATTTGATATTTTGTGTTGGACACTTTTTGAACTGTTTGCCTTTCTGTTTAATAAACACACACTTCATCCAACACGTGGGCTTGTCTCTTTCCATCTGCGCCTCAGAGAGGCACGTATATGACAAATTCTGACGCATCATCATAGCAGTCTGTCGTGGGCGACAATGACTGTTTCATTTAGGTCTGATCAGATTTCTCCACACAGCTCTGTGTGTGGAGGAATCTGACTAATCTGACCAATAAATAGGCCTATAGGCCTATTTATTTTTATGTATGTGGAGGCCGGGGGAATGGAGAATGAGTTGTAATTATTTCGTTGAAATCAGGTTGAATAGTTCATTTACTGTACATTAGTTTTACTGCAATTTACTTTTTTACATTAGAAAGTGATTAGTTTCCACTGAACTGCATGTATTATCTCATTCATCTGTGCACAGACACATGCCATCCATCCATCCATCTTCTTCCGCTTAATCCTTTTCGGGTCGCGGGGGGGCTGGAGCCTATCCCAGCATCTTTGGGCGAGAGGCAGGGTACACCCTGGACAGATCACCAGTCCATCGCAGGGTACAGACACATGCCGTTTTATCAATTTCTTTTTCTCTTTTTTACTTCACAGAAACAGCAGCTGGTAAAAGTAGGAGGGATAAGCCTCAATGAAAATGTGAGAAGGATCTGCCACAGGTGCATTCATTGTTTTGAAATTAATTATTTTGTCTTTATTGCATGTATTGAATAATGCATGCAGGTATTTCATGATATATGCAAATTTACATTTTTTTTTATTTTGTATTCAGAAAATAGACTGATGACCAATGACCTGATGGCAAGAATGGACTTTCAGGGGAAGAGGGAAAGTTGGGTTTTGGAGGAACCAAACTTAATAAAATTGTTGAAGGTAGTACCTAATACGTGTTTAAATATAAACTTATATACAACATATGCCATGTGAGTAAATCAAGCATTTATATAAATATAATTTTGTATATATATTGTCATGCGGTGACCCTCGCGGGCCACCATAAGACGCCAAAAGTCGCCAGTGAGTTTTGCATTTGATGTTTTATTAACAAGACAAGACGAGACACAAGGCTGTGAGCCGCTGAGGGCAAAACACACACTACAGAATACAAGGGATCGTAGGGCTAACCCCAGCCACTACGACCTTAACTATGACATGAACAAGAACACGAACCTGACATGAGCGTGCTGACACACCAGGAATCTCTCAGGATGTTTTGACGATACTCCAGCATCAACCAGCTGTCAGCACCCGCTAATAAAGCCGGCAACTAACAAGCAGTGATGCCGAACAGCTGATCGACCTTGACAGCCGGAGACCCCACCGAGCGCTGTCACAATAAGAGCCCGGTGGAGCCAGAATGTAATCCACAGCTGTCAAGGCCGGCAGAGATGATGCATAGCCCGAGCGCGGACGAGATCGGCACTCGGGTCATAACATACGCCTCCCTTTTTTCCCTCGAGTTTTGCTCTTCTTCTGCTAAGTGCTTTTTCCAGCGGTTTGCCGTTTCTAGCTCCAGGAACTTTTTGCATTGTCGCCGTCAGCACTGGAAAGTCATTTGAAAAGCCAATTCTATCCTCAGAAGCTGCTGCCAAGAAAACCTTATACCTTTTAATACTTAGGTTTATTTGGGGGGGGGGGGGTAGGTGAAAGAACACAAACATCAATCTCATGCCACTATAAAAGTCTGTACTACAGCACCCCCCCACACACACACACACAGCTCCTCCACACTGACACTGTATCTGTAGGATGTAAATTTGCAGGATATACTAGTAAACACAATAAAACATGAAGCCAGTCAAAGTGTCACTGTCATGACGGCCGCTGAGCCGTCATCTGCCTCATTATCGCCAGCTGCGCACACACCGGCAGGTGTCAATCAGCGGCCTTTAAAAGCCGGTGTCACTGACGGCTCAGCACGGAGTCGTCTGTCTACTCTGCCTGGTTATATTATCCTCTCGGCGCCACACCAGTAGGCTGCCTTTTGCAACAGCGGCTCGATTCCGAGTTTTTTTTTTTTTTTTTTTTTTTCCCTTCCTCTCTCTTTTGATCACTTTTTTTTTCACCCCACTTATATCACGGACACACAGATCGTCCCAAATGTCTCCTGAGCCGGTGGACGGAGCCACTGTTTATAGCAGGATACGATACAACAGGGAAGAGCTGCTAGCATTTAACCGCCACCCGGTCCCACTGGAAAAACTCGACATACCGAGAGAATTGAGGCAAAAGCGTCGCGGCTGCCGGGCTGGAGTAAGGCGGAGGACAAAAAATATAAGGTACAGACCCTCCCTTCCATCTGTTGTCATGGGAAATGTACGGTCGATACTGGGAAAGTTAGATGAGCTAGCGGCTATCTCCCGTTATGATAGCACTTACCGGGAGTGCTCTCTCCTTTTGTTTACTGAGACGTGGCTAACTGAACTAGCAGCAGATGCTAACATTGAGCTGGAGGGTTTTCACATGATACGAGCTGACCGAACACCAGAGAGTGGCAAAACTAGGGGCGGTGGAGTGATAATGTATGTTAACAACAACTGGTGCAGACCGGGACATATCACTGTTAAACAACGACACTGCAGCAAAGACATTGAGTTGCTAGCTGTTAGCATGAGGCCTACATATCTCCCGAGAGAACACTCACACGTGATCTGCATTGTTGTTTATGCAAATCCGACGGCGAACGCTGGGACAGCGCGTGACGTCATCCATTCAGTAACCAGCAGGCTGCAGACAGAACACCCAGATGCTCTTCTCCTCATCTCAGGCGATTTCAACCACGTTTCACTGTCTCCCATTCTGCCCACTTTCACCCAGTATGTCACATGCCACACTAGAGACAATAAAACACTGGATTTGTTCTACGCAAACACTAAGGAGGCGTACACCTCATCACAACTCCCCCCACTTGGGAGATCGGATCACAACTTGGTTCATCTCCGACCGGTGTACAAACCCCTAGTGCACAGACAACCTCCGGCCATGCACACTGTGGAGTTATGGTCTGAGGAGACAATGGACACTCTAAAGGACTGTTTTGAAGCCACTGCCTGGGAGCAGCTCTGCGATCCACATGGTGAGGACATCGATGGCCTCATTCACACCTTCACGGGCTACCTCAGCTTCTGTGTGGACAAATCCGTTCCCACCAAGACCATACGGCATCACTCAAACAACAAACCCTGGATCAACCCTGAGATAAAAACACTTCTGAGAGAGAAGAAGAGGATCTTCAGGTCGGGGAACAGGGAGATGCTGAAGTCCGTACAGAGGGAGCTGAGGAGAAAGATCAGAGAAGGCAAGGACAGCTTCAGGAAGAAGATGGAGGACAAGCTGCAACAGAGCGACATCAGCGGGGTCTGGAGAAACCTCAAAACCATCTCGGGGCTCCAGAATACCTCCCCCCAGGCCACGGGGGGCAGGGAGTGGGCGAACAACCTGAATCTGTTTTTCAATAGATTTGACCAACCGCCCTCCCCCCTGTCTGCACAACAACCACTGCTGCCTCTAAGAAATCAAGTCCCGCTGCCCACTCCCCACTCCACCGACACCCCCCCCCCCCACTCCCAACACACAGCCCCCCATCCTGACCCTGACCAAGACCCAGGTGAGGACGGAGCTGAGGAAGATCAAGGCGAGGAAGGCGTCGGGACCGGACGGCATCAGCGCAAAGCTCCTCAAGTCCTGTGCAGACCAGCTGTGTGGGATTGTGATGTATATCTTCAACATGAGCCTTAAACTGGGGAGGGTACCACAGCTGTGGAAAACATCTTGTGTGGTACCTGTACCAAAAACTTCCCACCCCAAAGACCTGAACAGCTACAGACCGGTGGCCTTGACGTCCCACTTGATGAAGACCCTGGAGAGACTGCTCCTTGCTCATCTCCGCCCCCTGGTGGAACCAGCGATGGATCCACTCCAGTTCGCCTACCAGCATGGCATTGGGGTGGAGGATGCGGTGATCTTCCTCCTTCACCGTTCTCTGTCCCACCTGGAGAAGCCCGGGAATATGGTGAGGATCATGTTCTTTGACTTCTCCAGTGCTTTCAACACCATCCAACCGATGATCCTGAAGGACAAGCTGCTGCGCGCAGGGGTGGACCAGCACCTGTCATCATGGATCCTGGACTACCTCACGAACCGGCCTCAGTTTGTGAGAACCCGGGACTGTGTTTCCGACACGATCATCAGTAGCACGGGGGCCCCCCAGGGAACGGTGCTGGCTCCCTTCTTGTTCACTCTTTATACTGCGGACTTCTCACACAACACAACACATTGTCATCTACAGAAGTTCTCTGATGACTCTGCGATCGTTGGTCTCATCTCCAACGGAGATGAAGCTGAGTACAGAGGGCTTATCCAGGACTTTGTGGACTGGTGCCATCGGAACTGCCTCCAGATCAACGCGAGGAAAACTAAGGAGCTGGTGGTGGACTGCCGCAGGCATGGGCAGCCCCTCACAGCACCAGTAAATATACAGGGAACAGACATCGAGATGGTGACATCCTATAAGTACCTGGGTATTCATCTGAACAATAAACTAGACTGGTCACACAATACTGACGCACTCTACAAGAAGGGACAGCGCAGGCTGTTCCTGCTGAGGAGACTCAGGTCTTTTGGTGTACAAGGGGCGCTGCTGAAGTCATTCTATGACACGGTGGTGGCATCAGCCATCACTTTTGGAGTGGTCTGCTGGGGCAGTGGCATTACTGCAGCCGATAGGAAGAGACTGAACAAACTGATTAAGAAAGCTAGCTCTGTCCTGGGGCAGCGCCTTGATCCGATGGAGGAGATAGGAGAGAGAAGGACGGTGGCTAAACTGTCATCTCTGCTGGAGTCCGAGTTCTACCCTATGCAGGACATACTGGATGCACTGAGGAGCTCATTTAGCAGCAGACTACATCATCCCAGGTGCACAACCGAGAGGTTTCGTAGGTCCTTCCTACCAACGGCTGTCAGACTGTACAACCTAAGCAGGGCTGCTCGCAGAGATAGCAAAAAGACGTAACTAACTAATAGTTTTTTTGAATGCAAAAGATGCAATAGACTTACACAATGGTCCTCTCCGGCATACAACTAGGAACATACCGGTCGCTATGGAGGGTGAGAATATGTATGGGCACATAATCATACCATGTAGGATAACTAAATAGACGGTTATGCTGTTTCATCCCACCTAGCAACAATGCTCTGCACTGTGTGTGTTTATATATTTACATATTTATTCCATCTAGCTACAATGCTCAGCACTGGGTGTGTTTATATTTATATATCTATATATTTATTCCATCTAGCTACAATGCTCCGCACTGTGTTTTTATATATCTACATATTATTCCATCTAGCTACATTGCTCCGCACTGTGTGTGTTTATATACTTGCATATTTATTCCACCTAGCTGCAATGCTCCGTACTGTGGGTGTTTATATATTTACATATTTATTCCATCTAGCTACAATGCTCTGCACTGTGTGTTCATATATTCATATATTTATTCCATCCAGCTACAATGCTCTGCACTGTGTGTCTGTGTGTGTGTGTGTGTATATATATATATTTTATAGTAATATGTACATATGTATATTAGCTGCTCTTGCTTGCTTGTTTTTTTTCTTGCCTTCTGATTGTTGCTCTGAGTGTTGCTATCCCTGTGCTGTTGCAATCCTGGAATTTCCCAGTTGTGGGACTAATAAAGGCTTATCTTATCTTATCTTATCTTATCTTATCTTATGAGCCAAGACAACATTCTCAAGCCAAGCCAAGATCTTCATGTCTGGACTGTTCACGTAAGAGCTCTCTGCACTCATCATCTCCTAGCATCCTCCCCTGTGCACAGGTGGACCTCCCTGGCGGCGGACCAGCCTCCCCAGCTAACGGGGCATCGCCTCCTCCATCACGGAGTTCCTCCTCACCCCCACAGCTACGGGCACTATCACCACCACGTCGCATGGGCACTCAGAGCCAGCAAGACACAACCTGTGGCACTCTCAAGTAAGCTTCTCCATCTGCAATTACCCACTATCGCTGAACAGCTGTAATTGTTTCTGCTTGTGTGTTCCAGGGTTGCCAGGTTGTCATCAAAACTGCTCAGCTCCAGTGACCAGACAGCTATACTCGCACTCACACACGCACTACACTCACTTTCCATTCAATAAAGAATAATTGTCTATATCTACTCGTGTCAGCGTCTGTCTCCTGGGTCTGAAACATGTCAGTACGACTCCGTCAAGGTGACCCAGCGGACAGTGCGCTGTCGCGCAGACTAAACACACTTAGCGCTCGGGTAGATATGTTTTCACACCAACAGACGGTTATTCTACACCAACTGACTCACATTAATAGCCGGCTGGATCGTCTGGAAGGACACCAGACGTTTCCCCCGGCCGCTAGACCCTCAACCCCTGCAGGCTTATCACCGGGTCAAGCTAATATATTACCAACACCTCGCCTCACCCCTGTGCCCACTCCTGCCCGGTTTAGTGGAAAACTCGGGGAAGCACGCGGATTTATTCTGCAATGCAAATCTGTTTTTCTCCGCGTTCCGGGGTACTTCGCCATTGACTCAAGTAAGATCGGATATATCATCAACTTGTTGGGGGGTAGAGCCTTAGACTGGGCATATTCAGTTATGGCTAAACCAAGTTATCCTGTATTAACTTACCAGCAGTTCTTGGCGGAGTTTATGGAAGTGTTTGACCATTCAGATAGGGGTGCGGTGTTGACAGAATGGCTGTTGAGCCTGCAGCAGGGCAAAAGATCAGCTGCTGACTACGCCATTGATTTCCGGGTCCTGGCCGCCGAGATTGGGTGGGGGGAGCCGTCGCTTTGCGGTATCTTCCTCCGCAGTCTCAATGCCAACTTAAAGGATGAGTTAACGGCACGGGACAAGCCGGATAATTTGGGAGAATTAATTGCCCTTGCAATTAGTCTGGATAGCAGGTTAAGGGAGCGAGCGGCTGAACGGCGGTCTACTTCCAGTTCGGTTAAGCCCCGCCCTCGCTCCACTAGCTCTCCTCTGCTCGCTCTACCCGTGTCAGAGGAACTTCCGGATCAAGAGGCTATGGTAATAGGGCAATCAAAAGTGTCAGCGGCTGAGAGACAGCGCCGCAGGGATCTGGGCCTCTGTTTCTATTGTGGGAAGGGGTCTCATGGGGTGTTCGAATGTCCTAGTCGGTTAAAAGGGGGAGGTCCGTGGATCGCAGTAGGGGGATTCATGGACAAGAACTTAGAAGAACCCCTCACAAGTTTTCGCATACTCATCAGACTCATTCACAAACATACAGAACACTCCACATTGGCTTTAGTTGACTCAGGAGCTGAGCAGAACTTTGTTTCCAGAGACCTGGCAACCCGGATGGGCCTAAGCTGTCAGCCTCTGGATCCCCCTGTCAATCTCATCACCCTGTCCAAGGCATCACTGACCACCGTTTCCCATCAGACGGCCCCTGTGTCCGTGATTGTTTCGGGCAATCATAGGGAGGAAATAAGGTTCCTGATCCTGCCCGTCTCCTCCTCGCCTGTCATCTTGGGGTACCCTTGGCTTCGGCTTCATAACCCCACCATCGACTGGCAAGTCGGGAGCATTACAGCATGGAGTACGTTCTGCCTGAGTGCTTGTCTCCAATCTGCGGCGTGTGCCCCATCAGTCAAAGTGCCTCCACCCCCGACATCACCCCTGGAACTGTCCAAGGTACCGGAGGTTTACCATGACCTGGGGTTAGTTTTCAGCAAGTCACGAGCGTTGTCTCTACCCCTCCATCGACCGTATGACTGCGCCATAAATCTGAAGGCTGGGGCCCCTCTTCCTGCCAGCCGCCTGTACAGCCTATCAGCCCCGGAGCGCGAGGCCATGGACACTTACATTAAGGAATCCTTGGCCTCTGGTATCATCCGCCCGTCGTCCTCGGCCGTGGGTGCCGGTTTTTTCTTCGTTGGGAAGAAGAATGGCTCGTTACGCCCCTGCATCGACTTCCGGGGTCTCAACGAGATCACTATCAAGGACAAGTACACTCTGCCTTTGATGAACATCGCTTTTGACTCCCTCCAGGGGGCGTCCTGGTTTACCAAGCTGGATCTCAGGAATGCCTATCACCTGGTGCGCATCAGAGAAGGTGGCGAGTGGAAGACGGCTTTCCGGACCCCAAGCGGACATTTCGAGTACTTGGTGATGCCGTTTGGGTTAACCAGCGCTCCGGCCGTCTTCCAACGGCTAATTAATGATGTTCTTTGGGACTTCCTTAACTCGTTCGTGTTCGTATATCTGGACGATATACTGATCTTCTCCCGCACATTAGAAGAGCACCAGGTGCACGTTCGAAGAGTGTTACAGCGCCTCCTGGAGAACCAACTGTTCGTCAAAGCAGAGAAATGTGAGTTTCACACTGACCAGACCTCTTTCCTTGGGTTCATTATTGCTCGGAATCAAGTGCTCCACGACCCGGCCAAGGTCAAGGCGGTGGTGGACTGGCCCATACCGACCTCCAGGAAGCAGCTACAGGGGTTCCTAGGCTTTGCTAGCTTCTACCGTTGGTTTGTGCCCAATTTCGGGAATATTGCACACCCCTTGACTGCTCTCACCTCCCCCAAGACCCCTTTCTGCTGGAGTGAGGAGGCGGCCAGGGCGTTTGGGAAGCTCAAGGAGGAGTTTGCTTCGGCCCGTGTACTAACCCAGGTGGACCCTAATCTACAGTGTTTGGTGGAGGTGGACGCTTCGGATTCGGGGGTGGGGGCGGTGCTCTCTCAACGTTCCCCAGAGGACGGCAAGATCCGGCCTAGTGCCTACTTCTCTCATCGCCTGTCACCGGCGGAGAGAAATTACAGCATAGGAGATAGGGAGCTGTTGGCAGTTAAGCTCGCCTTGGAGGAATGGAGACACTGGCTGGAGGGGGCTGCTCAGCCGTTCATCGTATGGACTGACCACCGCAACCTGGAGTACCTCAGGACTGCTAAGCGTCTGAACGCACGCCAGGCTCGCTGGTCCCTCTTCTTCGGCCGTTTCAATTTTACCATCACCTATCGGCCGGGGAGCAAGAACGGTAAGCCGGATGCCTTCTCACAGCAGTTCGATGCACCATCCACCGAAGATCAGGAAGCACCCATCCTACCGTCCTCCTGTGTAGTGGGCGCTTGTTCGTCCCACGCTCCATTCGGGGTCAAGTGATTGAGTGGGGGCATGCTTCCAAGCTGTCGTGCCATCCGGGAGTGGGCCGGACTGTGGACCTTCTCCAGAAAACCTTCTGGTGGCCAGGGCTGTGGAAGGACGTTGTAAGTTATATCCGGGCTTGCGCTCAATGCGCCACTGGGAAAACGACATCATCCCCCCCGGCGGGCCTATTACATCCTCTGCCCATTCCTTCTTGCCCCTGGTCCCATGTTGCCATGGACTTTGTGACTGGCTTGCCTCCCCTCAGATAACTTTACTACGGTTTTGACCATAGTGGACCGATTTTCCAAGGCGGCCCATTTTGTGCCCCTTTGGGGGTTGCCTTCGGCTCAGTAAACGGCAGATCTCCTTGTTCAGCATGTGGTCCGTCTCCACGGCATCCCCGCTGACATAGTGTCAGACCGGGGACCACAGTTCATCTCCCAAGTCTGGAAGGCGTTCTGCGCAGCGCTGGGAGCCACAGCCAGCCTCTCCTCTGGGTATCATCCCCAGAGCAACGGCCAGTGTGAACGGGCTAACCAGGAACTTGAGGCTGCGCTGCGTTGTGTCATCTCCTCCTGTTCTTCTTCTTGGAGCAAGTATCTACCTTGGATTGAATACGCCCATAACACCACGGTCTCTACGGCCACGGGTTTTTCCCCCTTCAAGGCGTCGTTTGGGTTCGATCCACCACTGTTCCCGGAGCAGGAGAGGGAGGTAGCGGTCCCGTCCGTGCAGACCCATGTCAGGCGCTGTCGGCGGGTCTGGTCCATTGCTCACAGGGCCCTTCTGAAGACCACTGAGCGCAACATCCAGGTGGCCAACCGTCACAGGAGGCCCGCCCCGGACTACAAGGTGGGTCAGAAGGTTTGGCTATCTACCCGGAACATCGGTGTGCTGGCTGAGAAGCGCAAGCTCACTAAGCGCTTCATCGGTCCTTACTCCATCTCTCGTATTGTCAATCCTGTGTCTGTGCATTTGTCTCTCCCCCCTTCCATGCGCATCTGCCCCACCTTTCATGTCTCCCAGGTCAAGCCTTACATCTCCGACCCTTTGTGCCCACCCCCCGCGGCTCCTGCCCCCCCCGAGGATGATCGATGGCCATCCAGCATGGGGGGTGACTGCCATCCTGGACGTTCGCCGGCGGGGCCGAGGTCTTCAGTATTTGGTGGACTGGGAGGGTTTTGGACCGGAGGATCGTTCTTGGATTCGCCCAGCGTTGATCCTGGATAAGCAGTTGATCCCCGACTTCCACCGGGCGAATCCAGGTAGAATTGGGCAGGTGCCTGGAGGCACTGCTAGAGGGGGGAGTACTGTCATGACGGCGTCTGGGCCGTCATCTGCCTCATTATCGCCAGCTGCGCACACACCGGCAGGTGTCAATCAGCGGCCTTTAAAAGCCGGTGTCACTGACGGCTCAGCACGGAGTCGTCTGTCTACTCTGCCTGGTTATGAGCCAAGACTACGTTCTCAAGCCAAGCCAAGATCTTCACGTCTGGACTGTTCACGTAAGAGCTCTCTGCACTCATCATCTCCTAGCATCCTCCCCTGTGCACAGGTGGACCTCCCTGGCGGCGGACCAGCCTCCCCAGCTAACGGGGCATCGCCTCCTCCATCACGGAGTTCCTCCTCACCCCCACAGCTACGGGCACTATCACCACCACGTCGCATGGGCACTCGGAGCCAGCAAGACACAACCTGTGGCACTCTCAAGTAAGCTTCTCCATCTGCAATTACCCACTATCGCTGAACAGCTGTAATTGTTTCTGCTTGTGTGTTCCAGGGTTGCCAGGTCGTCATCAGAACTGCTCAGCTCCAGTGACCAGACAGCTATACTCGCACTCACACACGCACTACACTCACTTTCCATTCAATAAAGAATAATTGTCTATATCTACTCGTGTCAGCGTCTGTCTCCTGGGTCTGAAACATGTCAGTCACACTTTTATTAATTATAACAAAACACTACAAATGTGATACATGTCATACACATACCAAAGAAGGTCCCCCACCTCATATGAGGTCATATAAGGTCACGTTAAAAAATACAATATCAGTGCTATATACGTATGATCCAATGGACAAAAAATCTAAAACATATATGCTGGGTTTTCTATACATACATATGATGACTGCTCCAGATTCTTCGTGCCACCTCCAGCCCTGTTGGGGGCATATTTCAGGCAGGTTGTACAGGCTGCCTCTACATCTTGTGTTCCTTTATGGTGCTGAAGGACACATTCTGAATATACAAAAAAATTATATATAAGATATATACCTGTATTTATAAAAACTATATATGTCATGCAGTGACCCTCGCGGGCCACCATAAGACGCCAAAAGTCGCCAGTGAGTTTTGCATTTGATGTTTTATTAACAAGACAAGACGAGACACAAGGCTGTGAGCCGCTGAGGGCAAAACACACACTACAGAATACAAGGGATCGTAGGGCTAACCCCAGCCACTACGATTTTAACTATGACATGAACACATGCTACAGAATACGAGGGATCATAGGGCTAACCCCAGCCACTACGACCTTAACTATGACATGAACAAGAACACGAACCTGACATGAGCGTGCTGACACACCAGGAATCTCTCAGGATGTTTTGACGATACTCCAGCATCAACCAGCTGTCAGTGCCCGCTAATAAAGCCGGCGACTAACAAGCGGTGATGCCGAACAGCTGATCGACCTTGACAGCCGGAAACCCCACCGAGCGCTGTCACAATAAGAGCCCGGTGGAGCCAGAATGTAATCCACAGCTGTCAAGGCCAGCAGAGATGATTCATAGCCCGAGCGCGGATGAGATCGGCGCTCGGGTCATAACAGTACCCTCCCTCTGAGGGCGGGCTCCTGACCGCCCATAGACATCCAATCCCACACCTCCTTCACCCCCTCCAGGGTGGGCGGATGGGGCAGGAGAGGATCAAACCACAGATAGAGAACCAGAGCACAGACAGGAAAAAAAAAAAAAAACGACTCAAAATGCATGAAACAGTTACAGGACCAGACTATACTCCAAAATACATGAAATGCCATTACCCAGGCACGAAAACAACAACAACAAAAAAAACCACACTATCAGGTCAAAAAGCAAATACAGCACAGGACAGAGAAAAAAAAGAACAATTACAGGGCCAGACTATACTCCCAAAATACATGAAACACAATTATACTGGCACGAAAACAAAGATACCAAATTCTCAGGTCAA
The DNA here is from genome assembly GCA_020510985.1 of Pholidichthys leucotaenia. NCBI lineage: Eukaryota > Metazoa > Chordata > Actinopteri > Cichliformes > Pholidichthyidae > Pholidichthys > Pholidichthys leucotaenia. Next base: position 69,920,228 of record CM035847.1, read on the forward strand.
AAAGCAAATACGACACAGGACAGAGAAAAAAACAAACAAACAACAATTACAGGGCCAGACTATATTCCACAATACGTGAAACCCAATTACCCAGGCACAAAAACAAAAATACCAAATTCTCAGGTCAAGAAGCAAATACAACACAGGTCAGAAAAAAAAAAAAAACACAGAACAATTTCAGGGCTAGACTACCCTCCAAAATACATGAACACAATTGCCCAGGCACAAAAACAAAAATACCACGCTCTCAAGTCAAAAAAGCAGATACAACACAGGAAAGAAAAAAAAAACAGGCCAATTTCAGGACTAGACTACCACAAAGGAATGACCTCTACCACCCTCCCAACAGTTCATGCTGAGCGACGGAGACCAAGCGCCACAGGAACAGTTCAGGCGGTCTCCCCGCATCCAACGGCCGACGGGTGGTCATAGAGGGTGGAACATGACCAGGCGGCTTACCACAGTCCCAGACCTGGAAAGTCCACTCCTCCGGTGGCCGAATCAGATCGCCCAGTGAAACACACAATATGTCGGGTGGCCGACCCAAGGCGCCGAACCGGCGAAACAGTTCCTCAGGCTGCTGACCCGCGTCCCTCAGCCACCAGTACCGGGGGAAAACAGCCCGCGGCGGCCTCCCTGGCAAGGACAAAACTCGGGAGAGCCGGAGCGAGCAAAAAGGGACCCCCACGGCCCCCGGTGATGATGCGCAGGGGCGATGACTCTGAAGAGGGGACAGAAGGCAAGGATGAGCCCGAACTGGGTCAGGCGGCAAAGGGACTGCAGCTCCTCCACCGTCCGTGGACCACACCGACACTGCACCTCCGCTGGACCCCGATTGGGACCCAGCTGCTCCCACGTCGGACCCCAATTGGACCAAAACAGTACCTGCGGTGGACCCCAATTGTGCCTCGGGCACACCCACGTCGGGCCCCGACTGGGCCAAAGCAGCTCCCGCGATGGACCCTGATTGGGTCTCGGGCGCACCCCCGTCGGACCCCGACTGGGCCAAAGCGGCTCCCGCGAAGGACCCCGATTGGGCCACAGCAACCTCCACAACAGACCTCGACTGAGTCGGTGCAGCTCCGCCGACGACCTCCACCCCCGAACCTGGAACCTCCAACTCAGCGGCCCCGACTGGCTCCGCACCAGTGACACTGCAATGAGGCTCAGAAGACAGAGAAAAACCGGGATCAGTGTCACCGGCAGCAACAGAACCCAGCGAGACAAGTTCGGGCGCAGCAGGCGGCTGCCCCTCGCTCGCCTCCCCGAGAGGCAGGCAAAAATGCTCCAACACCGGGGACAGAGGCACAAGAGGGAGCAATTGCCTGCACTTGGGTTCTGTTGCCGTCCAGGACTCCGTCGATCCAGGCTCAGTGCGAAGAAGTTTGTGCGCAGGCTCCAACTCAGCTGCGTCGAGCTCCGCAGCTGGCAAGATGGGTCTCGCAGCCTGAGGTTCCTCTCGCGCTGATGCCCACGCCGATGACCCGTATGGCGTGGAGGCAGGGGACCCTCGACCCACTGGCTCGGACCGCGCCAGCGAGGAGACCCAGAGACACTTCATTGTCGGCACAGCTTCCGGTCCGCAGTCCGCTCTTCTCCTCTGTCCACGACATGGCTGCAGGGCCGGATCCAGGCTTTCCAGCACCACAGGCCCCCTCCTCACCCCGCGACGTAGACCTGGCGTCGCGGACCGCTCAGCAGAGGGAGACACAGAGGCAGCAGGTTTGGTTATTATAACTACAGCAGGTGGCGGGAGCTCGGGGGGCTGCGAACCCTGAACTCCGTCCCCAGGAGTCAGACAAGACAGGTTACAATTATGGTGTAAAGAACGAACTTGCACTTGCCTTTCTCCCAGAGGGAGGATGGTGCCTGCTGTAGGGGACGCAGTTCCTCCCTCTCCCCGCTGGATGGCGACAGAGGGCCCCCTGGAAGGACGAGGTGGAGCCGCTCTCGGAGGTCTGCTGACGGGCTTCGCCGGCAGCGGGTCCAGCCGGGGATTCTGCTGAGGTTCACCTTGGCTGTGGCGCCGACGTCTTCGACGGCCCCCAGATGGCGAGAACTCCTGGACCGGATCAGGGGCAGGAACGGTCTCCCAACGCGGGGAGCAAGGATGCCTCCTCCTCTGCTTCCTTCCGTAGTCCACCTCCAGCCCACGGAATATCTCGCGCTGTGCGGCGATGTCATCCCTCCTCGCGCCGACTTCAGGGTGGTCGGCGTAGCGGGGGAGATGATTAAGGACATCCTCAGCGCAGTCCAGGTACCAGCGTACATCACTGTGGTAGTCGTGGAGGGAGGCAGCAATAAGCATTCCGTCCACGTATTCCAAAGCCTCCTCCAGCTCGTAGTCCCGACTCCGAGCGTGGCCCCTCCGCGACGGCATTCTCCCAGTACGCAGTTACCCAGGCAGGGAAGAACAAACGTCCAATTAAGCAAAACTCACGGTGAAAAGGCGTCTCGGTGTGGCGTCTCCGTTTAGATGACCTGGCTGGAGTATACTGTCATGCGGTGACCCTCGCGGGCCACCATAAGACGCCAGAAGTCTCCAGTGAGTTTTGCATTTGATGTTTTATTAACAAGACAAGACGAGACACAAGGCTGTGAGCCTCTGAGGGCAAAACAAACACTACAGAATACAAGGGATCGTAGGGCTAACCCCAGCCACTACGATTTTAACTATGACATGAACACACGCTACAGAATACAAGGGATCATAGGGCTAACCCCAGCCACTACGACCTTAACTATGACATGAACAAGAACACGAACCTGACATGAGCATGCTGACACACCAGGAATCTCTCAGGATGTTTTGACGATACTCCAGCATCAACCAGCTGTCAGTGCCCACTAATAAAGCCGGCGACTAACAAACGGTGATGCCGAACAGCTGATCGACCTTGACAGCCGGAAACCCCACCGAGCACTGTCACAATAAGAGCCCGGTGGAGCCAGAATGTAATCCACCGCTGTCAAGGCCAGCAGAGATGATGCATAGCCCGAGTGCGGACGAGATCGGTGCTCGGGTCATAACAGCATATCCCAGCAGGCACAAGACGTTGGATCAACAATGAAAGAACAGTCATTGACAAGGTTGAAACTACATTGAAATTACATTGTATTCGTAAACTGTATCAACGTTGTGTGTTCAACGTTGGAACAATGTTGTACCAACGCTGAACACGCTACGTTGCTCTCCGGATGAATGCCAAGGTAAAAGCTACAGAAACAACAATTCTAATAAGGTCATGACACACTAACACAGTAACTCAATCCTAATACTAATGGATGCTAATAACACACACACCAGCACATAGTTAGGCAGTTAGGACTCCTTAAGCACACCTTGATACTAACTACTAAAACTAATGAGTACTAATAACACACACTAGGCAGTTTGGACAGTTAAAGCAGTCAGACAAGAGGAATGAAATTGAAAATTCACTGGATGACTAAAGTGATAGTGGCATATTGATATCAGGGATGATGTGAACCTGAGATGGCATGAACCTATGTACAGTGTGCAAATGAGCATTGTGCAACCTGATGTGAACCTGAGATGGCATGGTTTGTTCTACCCCAAAATTAAAATGCTCATGCTGCTGTCATGCCATGAATGCTTGTTATTTAACTTAACATGTACAGACATTTTCTGATAATTGTTCAGAATTTTATTGACCTATATTTTGTGATAATTTAAAAATGAATGCATGCTGAAGTCCATATCATCCCAAGGCAGTGCAACGAATGAAAACAAAAAAACAAAAACTGTTCTATATATAGATATCTTTCTTAAATTGTTAAGCCTTAGGAAGAAAATTGCTACTATTTTTTATTTATTTTATTTCATGCAGCCTTCATTCTGGTGACATATACAACACATAAACGTCAGATCTGTGGCATTCATACAAGTGAAAACATACCTGCTGTCCTCTTGCGTCTGTCCAGTGTCTGTACCATCGATCACACCAACAGTCCTTTTTCGTTCAGTGAATGATCTACGCATTGCCGGTGAGAAGCCTCCATTTATACAGTCTGTGGCACAACCACGAACACCAGCAACAAGTACCAGAACTACGCCAAAACATTCAAAAAATACAAAAACTACAAGTGCTGAAATTAGCTGCCACTTGAGAGCAAAACACATATGTGGACTATACATTAAAATGAACTGGAAAAACTTTTAAAAATGCTATTTTAAATGCCCCACTATTCCACTCTTACTGACTGATTTAACACCACTTCAGCCGAAACCGGAAGCTCCGTCCATAATCGTTCCTACAGCGGCACCCCCAGGAATAAGGTGGGCTGAGTTATGGTTTAATGAAGAGGAGTATTTAAGCTCTGTATTAAACATGTCTTAATATTAATAATGATTTTAAAAAAAACTACAGGAGAGAAATTGAACTTTGTTTTTATTTATCAAGTTTCTCTTCACCCAGCCCCCACCCCACCCCACCCCCCCAAAAAAGTTTGCTGGTCTTGGTCTGAAACTCCCGGGCGGAAAATTGGTCCCACTGACAACCCACCTACTCAGGGCTGCTGTTCACTTTTGGACCACAGGGTGTCACTTAGGGACTGGAAAATTTCAATACAGTACTTTTTTTTTTTTTCTTTTTTTTTTTGGCTGAAGTAGTTTCATTTGGTTGACCACTCACCTTTGAAGAAGAAGAATCAGGTAAGGAGCTCAGTAAAAATATACAATTTTTGAAGATGTAATGCTCATCTGCTGAGGTACGTCTGGAGCTCCAAAACATGTCTGCCTCGTAGACATAATCCCAATACTTTGACTTCTCTGTCTGTCCAAGGACACCAAAACGAGCCAACAGTGAAGGATAACAACTAGACTCCCTCAGAATATGAAAGTCATAACAGCAATTCAGTTTTCTGCAAATGGAAACGTATCATTTAAAATATTTGTGTTTTAAAATGAAAAGGAAAAATTAACAAATAAGCAAACTAGACTGTAACTGCTGATGTGATGTCCTTGAAAAGACCTACGGCGAAGGAAGAGAGATGACCCTGTATATGTTGTCTTATACTTTATATGCCAAGTAGCACACTGTGTTCTTCTGGCCAATGTTTGTCCATAATCCACTGATAGGATAAAAGTAGACTCAAGTTACAAATAATTCTTCACTTTATTGCTCTGAAATGAGTATTTGGTATGCTTTAAAAAAAAAAAAAAACTTTTGTGGCTTTGATTGAGGCAAGTGCCCTCCTCATGCAGACAGCACTCCTCCATCTGTTCTCAACAAACAGTTTAGTTGTGCTAATGTTTAAATCTGTCCAGCTTCAAAGCACACCACACAGTCTGTGGGTTTTGGAATGATTTTAGTAGAATTCTCATTAAAAGAAGTTAATTGCAAGAAGGAGGGTCTTGACAATAATACCTTAAAGACCCAATCCGGCAGCTCAAAAACCACCTCAAAAACAAATGTGTATTGCTCAAAATGGTATATTGTGGCATTTTATACACAAAAAACTTTCATTGCCTTACAGTTGCTTGGAAAGAGCTTTTACCTCTTCCACCTGCTTAAGTATGTGCAGATCTATGAATATTCTAATTAGCTCAACCCATACTCCCGTCCACCAGTAGCAGAGGCTGCAAGGCCAGTGTTGTGCTGAGAAATGCATGTCTGCCACGAAAAGCATCTCGTCCCCTTTTTTTAACTTGTAAAATCATATAAAGGGTTACAACACTGGCTGCAATGTTACAGTATATTTCTCTTTTGTGTGTGTTTTTACAGCTCCACTTGTCAGATACGCACGCCGGCGAAGTGGAACACTTTTTGCAGCAGACATGCATTTCTCGGCACAACACCGGCACCTCCTCTGGCTGGCTCGCTGTCTGAGTCTCTCCCGCATGGGAGTGAAGGAGGCGAGCTGTCGGCCGCAGCATCCTGTCCATTGTCAACCCTCACCAAACCGAGCTGCCTCTTGACGGTCCCACCTGGGGGCTGACGGGTGCCCACTGGGGGCTGGCGGTCCAGTGTGCCCACCCGCTGCCATGGAATCACAACCTCAGCGCACGCCTCAGCTACTGCTGGCTTTCCTGAGCCCTGCTGCTCCTCGGCTCCTCCCTCTTCCCCCGAGGTAGTGAACTCAGGTCTGTAGCCATGCCCAGTGCTTAGCCTGATTGGTTAATGTTATAAACAGTCAGGCTAAGCATGAATGCTTACGTAGCTAGAAACACTCTGTCCAAAGTTGCATTTTTTGTGGGGGTTGGAGCTTAACTGGACGTTCACAGCAGAAAAACACAGACTTGGGACTGATTTTGCTCTTGATATGTCTTGTAAGTCACAAAAAACATGTTACAGACATGTTAACAACAGGAAAAGAAAAAGATTTTTGGCAGAGTGTTACTTCAAAAGTTCCATTACTAGCCCTAGCATTTTCCATCAATGCTTTAGACCAGGGGTCCTCAAATGTTTTTGCCAGGGGTCCACATTTGTTTGTTTTTTCAGTGGGCTGGAGATCCTGAGTAGTCTGCATGGGCAGATTTCATTTTTATGTTGGGAGGGACAATAAATAGAACATTTTCTCCAGAGTAAATATTGAGGGAACACTATAAGTATTTTTGTAGTCAGTCACAAATTGATGAGAATGTACAAATGTACACTTATGAGAAAAAAGTTGCAAATTTAAAAGAAAAAAGTGATAAATTTATGAAAGAGAAAATTTAAAATTTAAAAGAAACAGCTGTACATTTACAAAAAATCAGTTTACTAGAAAAAGTTGCAAATTTAGTATGTAAATTTACTACAAAAAAATCACATCTATTATAAAAAACATTACAAATTTACAAGAAAAAAAGGTTGAGTTCAGATGCAAAAACAGCAGATTCATGAGGAAAAAGTGGCAAATTTACAAGAAAAAAGTTTTACATTTACAAATAAATGTAGTAAATTAGTGAGAAAGTTATAAATTTATGAGAAAAGCTGCAAATTTTAAAGAAAAAAATCCCCCCCCCCCGGACCCCGTTGATTTACACCTCTGTCACCAGGCTGTCTTGCTGTGGAGTCGTTGGGTGAATGCAGTGACTTTCAGCGGCAGTTAGTGGAACATTAATGCACGTAATTGCACCGGTGATGGGTGGTGGTGCCCACACATGGGCAAAGAGCGTGGTCTTTGAGCTACAGTGGCAGCAAGGTTGAGTTGGTGGTAGTGGTCAGGCTACCACCAAATCGGTCAAATCTGTTTGAACGGAGTGATCACAAGCACAGATGTCGCTCAATGCACGTACACAACGCTGATTAAGTCACACACAAACAGTGCAGCAAAGTTGATAAGCACAGAGATGCTCATATATTAAATAAAGGTGAAATAAAATACACAGTAACATAGTCCTTCAGTCAAAAATACACAGAATTTATAACATAAATATCAGACTTATAATAAAAACTGGAAACAACCCTACCACTGTCTGACGGTGGCGCTCTACTTTTCATTTTTGCATCATGTTTGGATTGCTGGTCCGCGGAGTGTGGTGGTATGGGGTGCCGTGGCATTGATCGAGCAAAGACCCTGAATATCAAAGGGGGAAAGCGGGCGCCTTTTCCAAGTTGTAGTTCTCCGGACTCCAGCAGTGGTCGTGACCATTTTCTTTCTCTCCTCTGGGTGGGGTGAGCAATGTGGTTTCTGATGCTTTCCTGCCTCCACGGAGCATTTGCCCTGGTTTGATGGAACCTCAGACCTCACTCCATCCAGGGCTGTCCATGAAAGATAAACTGTCAGGCTTGCAGCCATTACAACATTTGAGTTCTGTTTTTGTCTTTCATCAAAACAAAATAAGTGTGTGGTTTTGTTGTTGTTGTTTTTCCCAAATGGTATCAAAAAGGCTTCGGGTCCGGATGGAAGACCATCTGGGTCTGGATGCAGACCAAGGTCCACCATTTGAGGAACCTGGATTTAGACTTTATCTCTTGGTTGTGGCAGTCAAAGACAGAGGGAAAAAGATGTTCAAAATTAATCTTCTTGATGTGACATACAACATTAAGAACTGCTTGAAGCCATCAGAGGTCAATAGAATTTAGAGGAAAACTGATACGGGTGCATCTCAATTAATTAGAATATCATCAAACATTTACTTTACTTCAGTAATTCGGATCAAAATGTGAAACTAATATATTATGTAGATTCATTACACACAGAGTTGTACAGCGGGCAATATAAATATTGAACACATCAACATTTTTCTCATTAAACATATTTCTGATGGAGCCATTGACCTGAGATTTTCACCAGACATCAGTAACAACCCAAATAATCCATACATACAAATAAATCAAGGCTACTGTGTTCACAAAACAAGTTACATTTAATAAAGTGGAATAAGACTCTGGCCTCGAGAATGGATGGGTTTGCTAGTCGGGCCCTCAGAATCATCAAGAACATCAGGTGGCCCCAACGCACTTCTAATGGTGTGCTCCGAGCCCGCACACATCAGCCTGTAACATCCCACCTTATTACACAGCGGCATATCAGCTGGTTTGGCCATGTCCTTCACCTCCCACCAGAACACCTGACAAAAACCATCCTCATGTTCAATCCCAGGGCCTCAGGGTGGAAAAGACCTCGGGGCAAGCCACGCACCAGATGGTTCGATGTGGTGGAGAGAGACCTCCGACAGCTCAGAGTCACTGTTGAGGACGCAGAGGAGCTGGCCCAAAACCAGCAATGTTAGCGCACACTGGGTAACCTGATTGGCTCTATGCATGGTGATGGTCACCAGCCCTCGACCCGCAGGAGTAGTAAGTAAGTAAGTAATGACACAGGGAATAAGTATTGAACATATGAAGAAAAAGAGGTACAAAAAGACATAGAAAGCCAAGAAATCAGCTGAAATCCATCAGAATTTAAGAAGCCATCCCATCCCCTATCAGTGCAAATTAATTTCATATGGTTAAGTCCTGACTGATAGCCTTTAAAAAGGTCTGTGAATATCAGATTGACTCACCACAAAGATGATGGGTAGAAGCAAAGAGCTCTCTCTAAACCTTTGCAACCTTATTGTTGTAAAACATAATGATGGCATTGGTTACAGGCACATTTCTAAACTGCTGAATGTTCCAATAAGCACTGTTGGAGCCATCATTCGGAAGTGGAAAGAACATGATTTTACCATAAACCAGCCACGACCAGGAGCTCCTCGCAAAATTTCTGACGGAGGAGTCAAAAAAAATTATCAGAAGAGTTAGCCAAGAGCCAAAGACCAGGGCTCCAGAAAGACCTGGAGTTAGCAGGTACTGCTGTTTCAGAGAAAACAGTAGGTAATTCACTCAACCAATATGGGCTCTATGCCCGCTCACCTTGCAAGACTCCGTTGCTGAAGAAAAAGCATGTTGAAGCTTGTTTAAAGTTTGTCGCACAACATTTGGGCAAGCCAGTAAAATACTGGGAGAATATAGTCTGGTCAGATGAGACCAAAACTGAACTTTTTGGATGCCACAACACACAGCATGGTTGGAGGAGAAATGGCACTATACATCAGCATCATGGTGTGGGGGTGTTTTTCAGCACATGGTACAGGCGGACGTCATATAATTGAAGGAAAGATGAATGGACAAATGTACAGACATCCTTGATAAAAACCTGTTGCCATCTGCCAAGATGCTGAAGATGAAACGAGGGTGGACATTTCTGCAAGCCAATGATCCCAACACACAGCCAAGAAAACTCTCATCTGGCTCCAGAGAAGGAAAATAAAGCTGCTAGAATGGCCCAGTCAGTCACCTGACCTGAATCCAATTGAAAATCTATGGAAGGAACTGAAGATCAGTGTTCATAGAAGACATTCATGGAACCTTCAAGATTTGAAGACAGTTTGTGTGGCAGAATGGGCTAAAATCACTCCTGAGCAATGCCTGCACCTACAGTAGTTTCTCCATGCAGGAGGCGTCTGGAAGCTGTTATTACCAACAAAGGCTTTTCTACTAAATATGAAAGGAATTTCACCAAGCGTGTTCAATACTTATTCCCTCTGTCATTCCACTTTATTAAATATAACTTGTTTTGTGAACACAGTTGTCTTGTTTTCTTTGTATGTGTGGATTACTTGGGTTGTTACTGATATCTGGTGAAAATCTCAGGTCAATGGCTCCATCAGAAATATGTTTAATGAGAAAAATGTTGACGTGTTCAATACTTATTTTCCCCATTGTATATTTTGTTTATTTCTTTTAATTTTGATGATTACAGCACATGAAAAAAACCCAAATTCAGTTTTTTAGATAATTAGAATATTACACAAGATCATTTTTTTTAAAATGCGGATTTTTAATAGAAACCTTGGCCAACTGAAAAGTATGTCTATGTAAGCACTCAATACTTGGTCAGTGTCATGTGTCTGAGCGTTTGTCCACAGAGCTCAGGCTGTTATGTTAATTCTAAGTTTTGTATGTCTGTTATTATTATTATTTTGATGTTTGTTTTTGTATATTTTCTGGTTTTATGACAGAGCCTTTCCTCTTCCTCCAGACACTCCCCACCAGCTGCTCACTGACTGCTCTCTGCCACATCAGTTGTGGGCAGTTGTAATTAGGTCACCGGCCCACTTGGGGGCACGCACCTGTCGCTCATCTACTGCCTGTTATTTAAGGCTGCCTGCACATTCCCTCAGTGCAGCAGCATTGTCAATGCCCTCTCGCCTGATGACTCATGTCAAATGTCTATTCTCAGTCGTCTCATGTCTAAGGAATTGTTTGGACTGATCCTACTCCTGTAAGTTACTTTAAGTTTTCATTTTTTGTATCATGCACAGGTTGATTTGTGTTTTTTTCCATTAATAAATGTCACCAAACAGTTCAGTGCTTGGATCTGTCTCTGTCTGTCCCAAGGGACATTCATGACAGAATGCTGCTGCCAGATTAAAGATCCAGCTGCTGTTTAGTGTTTTTTTTTCCCCCTTTTTTCCCTTTCTGTGTTTTTTCGCTTTTCACTCACCTGTGCATTGAAGCTCATTATGTCCCCGGCTCATGGGCCTCATCCAAACAAAGGATGATTGGCAGTGGGGTTTCCAAGCCTGGAGGAAGAATGGGTGGTGGACTTTATCCAGAGCTATGTGGATGAAGCTCTCACCGCCCGCGGACCCAAGAAGGTCTGGTGGAGTGTGTATGGAGCAGTGGGGATTCTGGAGGTGCATCTCGGCCTTTGGAAATACCCCCAATGTGCGGGACTGCTGGCCACAGTTACTGCGCTTCAGCGATCGTTCCCCGGGCTGAAGATGGGGTCGTCTCCGGATGGACCGGAGCCATCACAGAGGCGCTCCCCTCAACGGACATCCTTCTCCTCTTCTCTCCTTCTCCAATTCCAGCGCCAGCGTGTGCATCATCGGCCCCATGACGGCGCTGTCATCCCGCATCGGCCCACCAGAGGAAGCCTTCCTCCTCTTCGGTAGCCATTTCTCTGACGTCAAGCCCAACAATTCCTGTGGCAGAGCCTCTCTCCCCTCTCTCTTCACCGGCTGTCTTGTCAGCCCTATCTCGCTCCACTGCTGCCGCAACTCCCGTCACCTTGACGTTTCCTCCTGCTACCAAGAGGCCCTCCAGGGTTTCCCCGGTTAGGCCCACTACCGTGTCTACAAGGGCGGCTCCTCCACAATCCACAGAGGGGCCCAGGTTTACCATAGACACAGAGAGGGATGACAGCCCACCTGCTGCAGCTGAGAATATCACACACCGGGATGTCAGGCAAGTGTCATTTGTTTCTCCTTCTATTTATGATGATATGCCTTGCCTGATTCCCGAGAGAGAGACTCGGGTTGTGCACGCTCTCCACCTGCAGCAATTACGAAACCCTCACCTAGTGTCTCCTCCTGTTATTCCTGAGAGTTCCCCGGCCCTGAAACTGAACCGCCGGATGAGGGAGGAACCTGTGGCCCTCGAGGTTCCCACTCCAGCGCCAGCGGTGAGCGGAACCGCAGCTGTCACACCGGAGGATTCACCAGCGTGGGTCACTTTGCCTGGGGACATCAGGACTGCAACCACCATCATGCCTGCTGCGGAGGCCGCCACAGCAGATGCTAAAACTGAGCTGGACCTCCATGAGACTGTGCCCGAGACGTTGTCGCTATCTGGATCGATGGAATCCTGGACGGCGGTGGAGCTCAAGCTCAGGCAAATGCTCTGTCTAGTTTTTTTTCTATTCAATTTTTGAGAGGTCTTGCCTGAATCTTGATGAGGAAAGCCGGGCACAGCCGCCCGCTGCGCCTGAGCTCGCCTCGCCGGGCTCCGCCTCTGCTAGTAACCCTGACTCTGTACCTCTGTATGTTTCCTCTGAGCTTTCTCCCAGGGTCACCAGAGATGTTCCAGCATGGCAAAAGGTCTCTATGGGTCCAGGGTCGCCACCCGAGGTCGCCACAGGTCCAGCTCCCCCTGCTGTGGTCATTGCGGGTGTCCCGTCCCAGCCCGTGACTTCCGTGGGTGCAGCTTCAGCCCAGGCCAGGTCCTCCATGGGTGCAGCTTCCCCTCTGCCTGAGGCCGTCATCTGGGTTCCCCCTCCTCGGCCTAAGTCTCTGTGGGTGCTGTGTCCCGGTCGAGGACCCTCATGGGTGCTGCACCCCAGCTTTAACCGTATGTGGATGCTGCTCTCTAGTATGGGCCCACCATGGGCATTACCCCCCAGCCTGGGGTCCACCAAGGGTGCAGCATTGGCTCAATCCGGGTCCACCAAGGGTGCAGTGTTGGCCCAGCCGGGGTCGACCGAGGGTGCAGCATTGGCCCAGCCGGGGTCCACCAAGGGTGCAGCGTTGGCCCAGCCGGGGCCACCAAGGGTGCAGCGTTGGCCCAGCCAGGGTCCACTGAGGGTGCTGCAGAGCTCCAGCCTGGAGCCACCGCAGGTGCTGCAGAGCTCCAGCCCAGAGCCACCACGGGTGCTGCAGATCCTCAGCCAGAAGACATCGTGGTCCCCCCTTCTCCTCTGCCAGATGATGTCGTGGTCTCCCTTCCTCTTCTGCCAGACACCGTCATGGTCCCTCATCCTCCTCCACCACCAGCCACTGTTGTGGTCTTCCCCCTCCGGCCCTGCTTCCCGTCATTGGGCCTTCCCATGGGGGAGCCATCTCCTGGGTCACCCCTGCGGTCCTGGTGGCTAAAGAACTCAGGCCAGCTGCCTGAAAGACTGTGCCGTCGGGTTGGGTGGTCTTTATTCTCCGGCAGGCCACCCATCTCCTTCCACCTGTCCGTTCAGCTGGCCTGGGACTTCAGCCGGCCACCCGAACTGTCTGGGGGGTCCAAGGCTTTGATGTAGCATGGGTGCGGGTCCTGAGTGGGCTCTATGTTTTTGTTCCCCCCTACCAGTTCCCCCCACCTACCACCCTGACTGGTGTAGTACTTCTTTTTTTTTCTGGGGGGGGGGGGTTCTTTGGCGTTACCTGGGGGTGTCTGGAATCCACCCCTTAAAGGGGGGGGGGCTCTGTCATGTGTCTGAGCGTTTGTCCACAGAGCTCAGACTCTCACGTTAATTCTAAGTTTTGTATGTCTGTTATTATTATTATTTTGTTGTCTGTTTTTGTATATTTTCTGTTTTTATGACAGAGCCTTTCCTCTTTCTCCAGACACTCCCCACCAGCTGCTCACTGACTGCTCTCTGCCACATCAGTTGTGGGCAGTTGTAATTAGATCACCGGCCCACTCGGGGGCACACACCAGTCGCTCATCTACTGCCTGTTATTTAAGGCTGCCTGCACATTCCCTCAGTGCAGCAGCATTGTCAATGCCCTCTCGCCTGACGACTCATGTCAAATGTCTATTCTCAGTCGTCTCATGTCTAAGGACTTGTTTGGACTGATCCTACTCCTGTAAGTTACTTTAAGTTTTCATTTTTTGTATCATGCACAGGTTGTTTTGTGTTTTTTCCATTAATAAATGTCACTAAACAGTTCAGCACTTGGATCTGTCTCTCTCTGCCCCGAGGGGCATTCATGACAGTCGGGGCTCCTTTTCCGTGAATTGCTGCATCAGTGCAGCGTAGCATGGAGGCGATCAGCCTATGGTACTGCTGAGGTATTATGAAGGCCCAGGTTGCTTTGATGGCGGCCTTCAGCTTTTTGGCAGTATTGGGTCTCGTGTCTCTCATCTTCGTCTACAATACTCCATAGATTCTTGATGGGACCTACTGAAAAGTATGTCCATCGAAGCACTCAATACTTCACGGCTTATTGGAGGGTAAACCACTTGAGTTAATGGTCCCAGTTACATGGCTTTTATCGGCTAATTCTGTTTACATGGCCACTTGAATAATCAATCTAGAAATCCAGTCATAACCAGTTTATTTGTGTACATATAAACATGGTCACTGGCCAGTTATGATTGGATTTCTGGAGTGATTAACTTAAGTGGTTTACCCTCCAATAAGCCATTTATTCAGTGCATGTAAACACTACAGAGGTGATTATTGCCATTATTGGTTTATTCCCAGTAATCAGTTTATTGTGACCATGTAACTGGGGTCATTGTTTATTAATAAATGTAATAAAATTATCAAATGAAATTTTATGAGATAAAAAGGTCAAACTTATAAACAGTTGTAAATTTACTCAAGTTATTTATAAAGAGTTATCAGTTGAAGAGAAAATCCAAACAAACTGGTAAGAGTAAAATTATTTCATTCAACTCAAGTAACATTTTTGTCAATACTTTTGACTGTCACTGAAGTTATTTTTTTGCTTTCTACTCCAAAGATACTATGTACTTGAGTACAGTTTCTGGACTTTTTCTGTCATCTGTTTAGACAGGGGTCGGCAACCTGCAGCCCTTCAGCCCCCATGCTGTGGCTCCCTGCAGTGATATCTCAAAACACATGGAAATTAATGAAGTTCATTTTATTTTATTTTTCAAATTATTGTTTATTGGATACTTTTCTGAATGGAGACATACTTTCATGAATGTAAAATTTATATATTTTCAGATTGTTTAATATGTTGTCAACCATGCATCACATTCGACAGTGGCTCACATGCACGGGCAGCGCCTCTGTGCAGCGTGTGTGAAGAGCACAGAGATCAGGGGTCACCAACTAAAACTGCAGAAGGTCCGATAATTTGGTCCTTCTCCCCAGCCAAGGTCCGAACTAGGTGTGGGAATCTTTAGGCACCTCATGATTTGATTATGATTCAGAACTGCAACTTGATTCTAAAACCATTCTGAATGCATCTTGGCATATTGTTTTTCTCTATTCAAGGTTTTTCCCTCCCACTGTGTGACAACTTGGCCCTTTTAAAGCCAAGTATTTGCAATGACCCATGAATTTACTTCCAACATCTTTTATGAATAAATGAATGAATGAATGAATGAATCTTTATTTCGGATAGATTAAAAGTACAGGTTAAAAGAAACTGAATAATATAACAAAGGGGGAAAGAAAATCCAACAAGGTCAAATTAGACAATAACTCCCCTGATTATACAGTTCAACATAAGTTATCCAAAATGGGTGATGGCTGAAGCCGCAGCTTATATTGCCCACCCATGTTCCATCCAAGGATTCAAAAGAAAAAAAACAAAACAAGAGCAATTACAATTCAGAACGAAGCTAAGACAAAATGTGACAAAAAAAACTAAGTTACAACACAACACAGGCTGGATATGACAATCCTTATGTGATTTTACATGTCATCTTGTATATATGTTTGGAGTATTTCTTCCTTTAGTTTTTGTTTAAATTGTCCAAGCGTTGTACATGATTTTAATTTAGGTCCAAAATCGTTCCATAATCTGACTCCTTGCACTGAAACACAGTGTTGCTTGGTGGTAGTTCTCACTGAAGGTTTTTGAAATATACATATTCCTCTGAAATGATATTGTTTCTCCCTTATTTGGAACAACTTTTGAATATTTGCGGGCAGTGATAGATTCTTCACTTTAAACATTATTATTGCAGTTTTAGAGTCAACCAGATCTTTCAACTTAAGAGCTTTTAATTTAAGAAAAAGTGGGTTTGTTGGTTCCCTGTAAGCTGCTTTATTTATTATTCTAATAGCTCTCTTCTGAAGCATAAAGACTGGATATATGTTTGTTTTATATGTATTTCCCCATACTTCAGTACAATATGTCATGTATGGGAGTATTAATGAATGATACAAGGTATATAGCGTGGGTTGATTCAGCAAATATTTCACTCTGTGTAGTATTGTAATTGATTTGGATATTTTACCTTTAATATAATTAATATGTGACTTCCAACACAGTTTATTATCAATTATTACTCCAAGAAATTTAGTTTCAGATACCCTTTCAATCTCTACACCATTTACACTGAGTTTAGATACTGAGTTGTTGTGATGGTTGTTAAAGACTATAAATTTTGTCTTACTTAAATTGAGCGTTAATTTGTTTGAATCAAACCACAGTTTGAGCTTCCCTAATTCCTTTCCGAGTGTATCCAGAAGTTGTTCCAAATTGCTTCCACTGCATAATAGATTAGTGTCATCGGCAAACAATATTAAGTCCATTTTTTCTGAAACTTTACATATATCATTTATATACATATTGAATAACAATGGCCCCAAAACTGAACCCTGTGGGACTCCACAAGTAACCTTCAGTAACTGTGAGTTTTTGTTACCAACACATACATACTGATATCTATTCTTTAAATAACTACTTAACCAGGATAGTGCTACCCCTCTAATACCACAATTTTGTAGTTTCTTTAATAATAAATTATGATCCACTGTATCAAATGCTTTTTTTAAGATCCAGGAATACCCCAACTGAATACTCTTTATTTTCAATGGCAGTTGATATTTTTTCTATAAATTCCATTAAATCAAATGCAGTTGTCCTCTTGTGTCTGAACCCATATTGCTGCTCACACAATAAATTATTCTTCAGTATGAAGTTGTCAATTCTCTCATAGAATATTTTTTCAAGTATCTTGGAAAATTGCGGCAATAGTGAAATTGGTCTGTAGTTTGAGAATTCCCCTCTGTCACCCATCTTGTATATCGGAATTACTTTAGCTATTTTCATTGCGTTGGGAAATATACCTGTTTGAAGAGACAGGTTACAGATATACGTCAGTGGTTTCACTAAGCATTCAATAATAGTTTTGACTAAGAGCATGTCAATACCATCATAGTTCGTAGATGTTTTACTTTTAAACGATTTAACAATTTCAATGACCTCTCTCTCGTCTGTGTTCTTTATGAAAATGGAGTCTTTTATAGCAGTGTTATTGCTTATTGTATCACCTGTAGGCGCCGTAATGGGTATTTCTCGAGCCAAATTAGGACCAATGTTAACAAAAAAGTTATTAAATTCATCTGCAGGTGAAGCTGCATTCACACTCTGAGTCATTTTATTATTTTTTGAAAAATTGGTTGGGTAGCTTGTATTTCTGCTTTTATTTCCAAGAATACTGTTAAGTATTGTCCATGTATTTTTAATATTGTCTCTGTTTTTCTCCAGTTCTTTACTGTAATAGTGTCTCTTGCTACATCTTATTATATATGTTAACTTATTTTTTGTATGTTTTATACCGCTGCTCTGCTTCTTTTGTCCTTTTCTTTAGGAAAGCTTTATATAATAAATTTTTCTTTTTACACGCCTTTTGTAATCCTTTGGTTAACCATGGCTTATCGGCAAATTTATGTTTAAGCTTTTTTTTACTAATGGACAATTTTTTTCATAAAGAGTGGTTACAATGTTTATAAATGTGCATAGGCTTCATTTACATCTGATACATAGACTTCTGTCCAGTCTTGCTTCAGCAAGTCTTCTTTAAAAGAACTGATTGCATTTGGTGATTTGTATCTGAACGATTTTAAAATTTTTTCTGTATTGGCCCCCGTGTGGCCATGGATAAGTGCAAAGGTTGGCAAGTGGTCACTTATATCATTTATCATGATCATGATCATTTATCATTTATTTATTAAATCAAAATCAAATCAAATCAAACTTTATTGTCATATTGCTGTACATACAACTGTAGTGCAGGCAAGATGAAATTGCGTTTCTCTTGGCATCCATATAAGAAGCAGCATGATTAAGACACACTCCCACATAGCTCCACCCCCCATCCATTCACACATCCCTGAGACATACTTGGGGAAAAAGAATAACTAACTATAATATACAAAATGTCCATAGGTGCAGTAGTGTGTATGTGAGATTCTGGGTCAGCTGTTCAGCATCCTGACAGCTTGTGGGAGGAAGCTGTTGATCAGTCTGGTGGTTCTGCCTCTGATGCTCCGGAATCATTTACCAGATGGAAGATTATTTCCAACTGGTATACATATATATACATATATACATATACATATATAATTATTATTTATTAAAACAAATGGAAGAGAAATCTGACACATGGTGGGCAGTGGTGGACTAATGGTTAGAGATGTGGACTGGTGAGTGGAGGGTGCAGGTTTAATCTCTGGACTGGCTGGATCAGATCTGGGTGGGACAGATAACATAGCAGTGCCCCACCCTCCTTAACCCCACTGTGGTGCCCTTGAGCAAGGCCCTTAACCCCAACTGCTCCAGTGGAGCTGCTCAGTGGCCACAGGTCAGTCTATGGTTGTACTGGGCAGTTTCCTGGTGTGAATGTGTGAGTGTGAATAGGGCGTCCTTGAAAAGAGAGGTTGCCTCTCAGTGGAACTACCCTATATAAATAAAGGTTTAATAAAAAACATGGACAAATTTATATCAAAATGCGCTTTTAAGAACTGTCATCTTTTCATTGACATTCCTTCAGAAGACCACAGCTGTCTCCAGACAGGCCAATATCATTTAACTTGCTTTCACACATTATATGTATGGGCACTTAATCATACCATGTAGGATAACTAAGTAGACGGTTGTGCTGTTTCATCCCAGCTAGCAACAATGCTCTGCACTGTGTGTGTTTATACATTTACATATTTATTCCATCTAGCTACAATGCTCTGCACTGGGTGTGTTTATGTTTATGGTTATATTTATATATCTATATATTCATTCCATCTAGCTACAATGCTCCGCACTGTGTGTTTATATATCTACATATTATTCCATCTAGCTACATTGCTCTGCACTGTGTGTGTTTATATATTTACATATTTATTCCACCTAGCTGCAATGCTCCATACTGTGGGTGTTTATATAGCTACATATTTATTCCATCTAGCTACAATACTCCGCACTGTGTGTTTATATACTCATATATTTATCCCATCCAGCTACAATGCTCTGCACTGTGTGTATATATATATATATATATATATATATATATATATATATATATATATATATATATACAGTATATATATAGTAATATGTACATATGTATATTAGCTGCTCCTGCTTGCTTGCTTTTTTTTTTTTTTCTTGCCTTCTGATTGTTGCTCTGAGTGTTGCTATCCCTGTGCTGTTGCAATCCTGGAATTTCCCCATTGTGGGACTAATAAAGGCTTATCTTATCTTATCTTATTTTATTCAGCTCATGTTTTAGTTGGTTTTAGCTCAATATTAATTTTTAAACAAAAAAATATTAAAGTGAATTCTTTGTTCAATTTCAAGCAAAATGTAATAAAATCCTAAAAATGTTTTACAGGAGAACACAAACTAATTTGTTTTGCATTTTTAAAAAAGATTAATATCTCAAAAAACAAAATTTCACAAAAAGTCCACCTCTATACAGTATTCTCAGTGCAGAAAAAATTGTTTCAAACTAAGACCAAAAAAAAAAAAAAAAAACGGACACAAAATATAATTCCAGGACACAAAATATAATTCCACAGGACAGAATTCCTCCAACATTTGTTTAAAATACTCCACAGTAAACTCTGTTACAGCATGGATGGAGCGGTAGCTCCGTGGTTACAGGGAGAGGGGAGGTGGAACTTTTTATGTTCAGTAACATACGGAGCTTTTACAGAGTGTTTAAGTGATACCAGCGAAGGTACTGTACATTCTGTTTTACAACAGCACTTTTTTTGTGGGTACAGCCCTGAAAGGTCTGTCCGGAGTGGATGTCCTGGCTGTCATTCTTGTGTGTGTGTGTGTGGATGGGGGTGGGTGGGTGTGGGTTGGTGCCCGCAGCAAACCTGATTTTGCAACCCGCTGACTCTCTGGAGCGGTTGGAGCCGCAGAGTCTGTGCAGAGAGTGGCATTCATGGGACAGTGAAGAGGGAGTCTGCAGCAGGAGGAGCACGCCCAAGGGGTCGTGCCATAATCTGTCAGACGGTCGCCAATGCAGCAGTCCAGTTCTGCTTTTTCCGCCTTTTTTCCCCACCAAAATAAAAGTCTCCCTTTTGCCCAAATTGTATCAAAAGGCTTCGGGGTCCGGACGGCGGACTCTTGGGGTCCGGATCAAGACCGGAGTCCGCCAGTTGGTGATCCCTGATCTAGATGGTGGGCTGAATGGCTTTGTCTGCTTTAGTTTTTGAGATGATCGATCCCCATCCAGAGAGTAGGTGATTTTCAGTTATGCTAACGCATATTTTTCCAAACATGAATCTGTTTGTTGGCGGGCTAAGTATATCATTTTTATGAAAATTAAACTTTCGTTAAGAAGCCTGATAAGGTGGCGCTGAGGCCGCTGAGCAAGTTACAGTACTATATTCACAGTTTACCCCTAAAGAACTAAATCAAGTCATTTTTAAAGCATGTAAACTGTTTCAATCAACATTAAGACCCTTAATCAATTTTTGGCAGGGGAAATACAGTTATTCAGTTCAGTTCAATTCAACTTTATTCGTATAGCGCTATTTCACAACAACAGTCATCTCATAGCACTTTCAACTGTAGGGGAAACCCCCGCAATTGCAGAAAGACCCCAGCAATCAGGCGATCCCCTGTGAGCAAGCACTTAGCAGCGGTGGAGAGGAAAAACTCCCTTTTAACAGGAAGAAACCTCCAGCAGAACCAGGCTCAGGGAGGGGCAGTCATCTGCTGCGACTGGCTGGGGGGTGGGGGGATAGAGAAGATGAAAAGAACAGACATGTAGAGAGCAAACAGCACGATGGGGACTCAATCTATGGGAGAGAACAAACAGATGTTAATGACCAGCAAAAATATTTCATTGAGAGTAAAGACAGGAGTGAAGCCCAGTGCATTATTGGAGGTCCCCCGGCTGTCTAAACCTATTAGCAGCATAACTAAGGGAGGGTTCAGAGGCACATGATCCCTCCCTAATTATAGGCTATATCAAAAAGGAAGGTTTTAACCCTATTCTTAAAAACAGAGATCGAGTCTGACTCCCAAATCCAGATTGGCAGCTGGTTCCACAGGAGAGGAGCTTGATAACTGAAGGATAAGTCATCCAAGCTTTGATTCCCTTAAGACAAGCCTCTAATTTGGCTAATTGATTACTATTGATTACTATCATTTCGCATTAATAGAAGAAAATAAGAATAATCCCAGGTTTCTTTCCAGCACTGTAGCCAGGCTGACAAAGAATCAGGACTCTGGCGTTCCCTTAGAGCTTACTAGTCAGGACTTTATAAACCTTTTCAATAATAAAATTTCATCTATCAGAGATATAATCAGTCAGATTCTTCCCACCGTTAACTTAAAAACATTAACTACTACAACTCCTTTAATTGATATCTGTTTGGATGAATTTACTCCAAATGATCTTTTAGCGTTAGATAAAGTAATTTCCTCATCCAAGCCTTCAACTTGTCTTTTAGACCCTATTCCTATCAGGTTATTTTAAGAAGTCTTCCCATTTATTGGTAGCTATATTCTTCAAATAATCAATTCTTCATTAACATTAGGCCAAGTACTGCAGGCTTTTTAAACCGCTGTAATTAAACCCTTACTCAAAAAGCCAACGCTGGATCCAGGAGTTTTAGCTAACTATAGACTTATCTGTAATCTGCCTTTCATTTCAGAAATCTTAGAAAGAGTTGTTGCTGCACAATTATTTGACCACTTGCAGGAAAATGATTTATTTGAAGAGTTTCAATCTGGGTTTAGAATCCATCATAGTACTGAAACAGCCATAGTGAAGGTCACTAATGACCTCCTTATTGCATCTGATAATGGACTTCTTTCTGTACTTGTCCTTTTAGACCTTAGTGCAGCTTTTGATACTATCAATCATAATATTCTACTTGATAGATTAGAACACTATGTTGGACTTAATGGAACTTCATTGCAGTGATTTAGATCTTATTTATCTGATAGGTTCCAGTTTGTTCATGTCAATAATGAGTTTTCTTCCAACTCAAAGCTCAGTCATGGAGTTCCACAGGGATCTGTGCTAGGCCCTGTCCTTTTTAGTTTATATATGCTTCCGTTAGGCAACATTATTAGAAAGCATTGTATACATTTTCATTGTTATGCAGATGACACACAATTATACCTGTCAATGAAGCCATATGATAGTAATCAATTAGCCAAATTAAAGGCTTGTCTTAAGGGAATCAAAGCTTGGATGACTTATAATTTCCTGCTATTAAATATAGATAAGACTGAAGTCATTCTATTTGGTCCAAAAAACCTTAGAAATACCTTTCTGAATCAAACTGTTAGTTTGGATGTGGTTGCTCTTTCTCTGAATAGTTCTGTGAGGAACCTTGGAGTTATTTTTGATCAAGATCTGTTTTTCAATTCACATATTAAATTTGTTTCTAAGACTGCCTTCAGTCATTTGCGTAATATTGCCAAGATTAGGAGTATCTTTGTCGCAGAGTGATGCTGAGAAACTGATCCACGCTTTTGTTAGCTCTAGATTAGATTATTGTAACTCTAGTATTATTAGGTTGTCCTAAAACATCTTTAAAAAGTCTTCAGCTGATCCAAAATGCTGCAGCAAGAGTTTTAACAGGTACAAGAAAGCGAGATCATACTTCTCTGGTTCTGGCCTCCCTTCATTGGCTTCCCATAGAGTTTAGAATTAAGTTTAAAATCCTTCTTCATACTTGCAAAGCTCTAAACAATCAGGCCCCTTTTTATTTAAATGATCTGATACTTCCCTATTATCCTAACAGAGCACTATGCTCCCAAAATGCAGGATTACTTGTAATACCTAGAATCTGCAAAAGTACAATGGGAGGCAGAGCCTTCAGCTCTCAAGCTCCTCTCCTGTGGAACCAGCTGCCAATCTGGATTCGGGAGTCAGACTCGATCTCTGTTTTTAAGAAAAGGGTTAAAACCTTCCTTTTTGATATAGCCTATAATTAGGGAGGGATCATGTGCCTCTGAACCCTCCCTTAGTTATGCTGCTAATAGGTTTAGACAGCCGGGGGACCTCTAATAATGCACTGGGCTTCACTCCTGTCTTTACTCTCAATGAAATATTTTTGTTGGTCATTAATATGTTTGTTCTCTCTCATAGATTGAGTCCCCATCGTGCTGTTTGCTCTCTACATGTCTGTTCTTTTCATCTTCTCTATCCCCCCACCCCCCAGCCAGTCGCAGCAGATGACTGTCCCTCCCTGAGCCTGGTTCTGCTGGAGGTTTCTTCCTGTTAAAAGGGAGTTTTTCCTCTCCACCGTCACCAAGCGTTTGCTCACAGGGGATCGCCTGATTGCTGGGGTCTTTTTGCAATTGTGGGGGTTCCCCCTACAGTTGAAAGTGCTATGAGATTACTGTTTGCTGTGAAATGCTGCTATATAAATAAAGTTGAATTGAATTGAATTGAATTGAATTGAATTGAATAGGACTCAAGGCAGGCGGTCGACCCAATTTAGTTGTGAGTGAGGCTCTGAGCACTTAAGTGAAAACGTTCGCATCATCCATTAGTCTGGGGGTTGTAGGCAGTGGTGTGGCGGATGTTGACCCCCAGGCTATCGGCCATCATGGACCAGAGTTCCGAAATGAATTGCGGTCCCCTTTCGGAAGTGATGTCCAATGGGGGTCCGAACTGTGCGACCCAAGCTGACAAAAACGCGTACGCTACCTCGGCGGACGTGGTGGAATTCAGTGGGACCACTTCTGGCGGACGCATGGTGCAGTCCATGATTGTCAAAAGGTGTGTGAAACCTTGTGACAGCGGAAGGGGGCCCACTATATCCACATGAACATGGTGGAACCTCCTGGCCGGAAATTTGAAACGACTCGAGGGGGGCCTTGGTGTGCTTGTGTACCTTAGCCCACTGGCACGCGACGTACGCTGCAGCCCATTCTTTCACATCCCTGTGTAGGCGAGGCCAGACAAATTTAACGGAGTTAAACAGAGTTTAACGGAGCCAGTTTAAAGGAGTTTAACGGAGGCGCACATGCTGGGATGTGAAAGGGAGTGGACGGACTCAAAAACGCGGCAATGCCAAGGGCTCGGAACCACTGGGTGGGGGTGGCCAATGGAGACGTCACAGAGCAAGGGGGACACCCTTCTTGCACCACCCTGCTCTCCAGTTTTAATCCAGTAGCTGTGGACTGGAGCGCACAAATGTCTGCGTACCCGGTTTGGTCGGTGGCCATGGCGGGGAGATCTATCCCCATGTAGACCGGGGAGACTAACGCGCGCAACAGGCAGTCAGCCATGACATTAAGCTTACTGGCTATGTGTTGAATGTCAATAGTGAATTCTGAGATTGGGGCCAAGTGTCGTTGCTGCTGAGCTGACCACGGTTCCGAGACTTTGGACATTGCATACGTTAGTGGGTTGTGATCAACAAACGTGGTGAACTCGCGGCCCTCGTGCCAAAACTGGAAATGACACATTGTCAGGTAGAGAGCCAACAACTCACGGTCAAAATTGCTGTATTTGCACTCATTGTAGTGCACAGTACGGCTGAAAAATGCGAGTGGCTGCCACGACCTGGAGACGTACTGCTCCACCACAGCTCATATCGCGACGTCAGACACGTCTGTGGTGAGGGCTATCCACGCTGACGGGGTTGGGTGGGCCAGCAAAGCCGCGTTACCGAGTGCCATTTTGGCGTTTGTGAAAGTCTGGACTGGGGGATCCAGTCAATGCTTTCCATGGGCTTCTTTTTTTTTGAGCGCGCTGTACAGCGGTTGTAGCAGTTGGGCTGCCCGAGGGAGGAAATGGTTATAAAAATTGACCATCCCCAAAAGTTCCTGTAGTGCCCTCACAGTCTGTGGATGCGGAAAATCTGACACTGCGTGCACTTTATCCAGCAGCAGGATGACGCCTTGCGGCGAGATGCGATGGTCCAAGAAATCAATCATTGGCAGCCCAAACTGGCACTTTACCGGGTTAACGATCAGCCCGTGTGCTTTCAATCGTTGGAAAACTTGTTTGAGATTAGCGAGGTGCTCCTCCTCTGATGTGCTAGCCACTAAAATGCCGTCCAAGTAGACAAAAACGAACAGCAATTCATGCCTCGGTTGTGCAATACTTCAAATGGTAAGTTCCATATGCAAAGTTACTGCGCATAATTTAAAAAAGAAATAAACAGTATAAAATTAACATATTCCGGTAACAATCGTGTCATATGTTTACTGCCCCCCCCACGGAAAAATATGTTGCCACCGCGCCAAGGCCTTTAAGCCAGAAGAAACACTGTAAATGGTAAAAAACGTTCATTAATATAACGCTTTTTCTCATCTCTCGACTCCACTCCTGTATAGCTGCTGACAATGATTTGTATTAAACTTTGCTTGGTGCATCTCATGGTGGCAATCCCCCAAACCAAGTGGTGGACACCAGCGGTGAGGGGAGCCATCAAGCTGAAGAAGGAGTCCTATCGAGCTTGGTTGGCTTGTGAGACTACCGGAACAGCTGAGGTGTACCAACAGGCCAAGCAGAGTACAGCTCGGGTGGTTGCTGAAGCAAAAACTCGTGTGTGGGAGGAGTTTGGTGAGGCCATGGAAAAAGACTTTCGGTCGGCCTCGAAGAGATTCTGGCAAACTGCCCGGCGGCTCAGGAGGGGGAAGCAGCTCCCTGTCCACACTGTGTATAGTGCGGATGGGATCCTGCTGACTTCGACTGGGGATATCGTCGGGCAGTGGAATGAATACTTCGAGGATCTCCTCAATCCCACTGACACGCCTTCCACAGAGGAAGCAGGGCTTGGGGACAAGGGGAAAGACTTGTCCATTACAGGGGCTGGGGTCGCCAAAGTGGTTTAAAAAAAAACTCTGGTGGTCAGGCCCTGGGGGGGTGGATGAGATTCGCCCTGAGTACCTCAAGGCCCTGGATGTTGTAGGGCTGTCATGGTTGACACGACTCTGCAACATTGCGTGGAGGTCGGGGACAGTGCCTCTGGCATGGGGAACTGGGGTGGTGGTTCCTCTCTTCAAGAAGGGGGACCGGAGGGTGTGTTCCAACTATAGCGGGATCACACACCTCATCCTCTCTGGGAAGGTCTATGGCAGGGTACTGGAGAGGAGAGTCATGCCGTTGGTCAAACCTCAAATTCAGGAACAGAAATATGGTTTTCATCCTGACCATAGCACATCACACGAGCTCTTTACGCTCTCAAGAATCCTCGAGGGTTTGTGGGAGTTTGTCCAACCTGTTTAAGTGTGTTTTGTGGACTTGGAGAAAGCATTCAACCGTCCCTTATGGTTTCTTCTGGGGGTTGCTGTGGGAGTATGGGATGTTGGGCTTGCTGTTATGAGCTATCCGGTCACAATACGACCGTTGCAGGACTTTGGTTTGTATTGCCAACACCCAGTCAAACTTGTTTCCAGTGAGAGTTGAACTCCACCAGGTCTGCCCTTTGTCACAGATCCTGTTCATAATTTTTATGGACAGGGTTTCTAGGTGCAGCCAAGGAACAGAAGGTGTCATGTTTGGTGACCACAGGATCTCATCTCTGCTGTTTGCAGATGATGTCGTCCTGCTGGCTTCATCGAGCAATGACCTACAGGTCGTGCTGGGATGGTTTGCTACTGAGTGTGAAGTGACTGGGATGAGAATCAGCACCTCCAAGTCCTAGTCCGTGGTTCTCAGCTGGAAAAGGGTGGATTGTCCTCTCCGGGTTGGGGACAAGCTCCTGCCCCAAGTGGAGGAATTTAAGTATCTCTGGGTCTCATTCATGATCGAGGAGAGAATGGACCAACAGATTGACAGACGGATTGGAGCGGCCTCTGCAGTGATGCGGGCGTTGTACCGGTCTGCTGTGGTGAAGAGGGAGCTGAGCTCTAAAGCAAAGCTGTTGATTTACCAGTCAATCTATGATCCTACCCTCACCTATGGTCATGAACTTTGGGTAATGACCGAAAGAATGAGGTCACGGATACAAGCGGCTGAAATGAGCTTTCTCCATAGGATTGCTGGACTTGCCCTTAGAGATAGGGTGAGGAGCTCAGTCATCCGGGAGAGGCTCACCGAAGAACCACTACTCCTCCACATCGAAAGGAGTCAGCTGAGGTGGTTTGGGCATCTGATCAGGATGCCTCCTGGACGCCTCCCATTTGAGGTGTTTCGGGCATGTCCCACTGGGAGGAGACTCCGGGGCAGACCCAGGACACTTTGGAGAGACTACGTCTCCCAGCTGGCCTGGGAATGTCTTGGTATCCTCTTTGAAGCGCTACAGCAGGTGGCCAGGGAGAGGGAAGTCTGGGCTTCTCTGCTTAAACTGCTGTCTCTGTGACCCGGACCTCTGGAAAAGCGGTTGAATATGGATGGATAATCACTATTGCCTACTGTTCCTTACTGAGGCGCATCACCCAAACAATGAGTTCTGTTGTTTAGGTAGCTTTTGTCCCTGTTACCCATGGACATATCCAGAAAAAGTAAAATCCCAGAAGAAAATGGAGAGTTTAATTATGTGTGGACAGATTCATTTGTGTTCATGTATGGTTGTTAAGTGGTGAGAATTTCTCCAAAAGAACACAAACTACAAGTAAAAACAGCAGCCTCATTAGTATATACAAGTCCTTAAAAAGTCTTTAATTTGATTATCTAAATTCAACACCTTAATTGTCCATAAAAATGAAAAACAATCATTGAATTTTTGGTCAATAACCTTCAAATTAGTAGCCTGCACTATACAGTGGTGTGAAAAAGTGTTTGCCCCTGTCCTGATTTCTCATTTTTTGGTATGTTTGTCACACTTAAATGTTTCAGATCAGCAAACAAATTCAAATATTAGACAAAAATAACACAAGTAAACACAAAATGCAGTTTTTAAATGAAGGTGTTTATTATTACGGGGGGAAAAAAATCCAAACCTGCAAGGCGCTGTGTGAAAAAGTGATGCCCCCTAAACCTAATAACTGGTTGGGCCACTCTTAGCAGCAACAACTGAAATCAAGTGTTTGCAATAACTGGTAATGAGTCTTTTACAGCACTGTGGAGGAATTTTGGCCCACTCATCTTTGCAGAATTATTGTAATTCAGCCACATTGGAGAGTTTTCAAGCATGAATCACCTTTTTAAGGTCATGCCACAGCATCTCAATCGGATTCTGGTCAGGACTTTGACTAGGCCACTCCAAAGTCTTGATTTTGTTTTCTTAAGCCATTCAGAGGTGGACTTGCTGGTGTATTTTGGATCATTGTCCTGCTGCAGAACCCAAGTGCGCTTCAGCGTGAGGTCACGAACAGATGGCCAGACATTCTCCTTCAGGTTTTTTGGGGTAGACAGCAGAATTCCTGGTTCCATTTACCACAGCAAGTCTACCAGGTCCTGAAGCAGCAAAACAGCCCCAGACCATCACACTACCACCACCACCATATTTTACTGTTGCGATGATGTTCTTTTTCTAAAATGCTGTCACTTTAACGCCAGATGTAATGGGACACACACCTTCCAAAAAGTTCAGCTTTTGTCTCATCAGTCCACAGAGAATTTTCCCAAAAGTCTTGGGGATCATCAAGATGTTTTCTGGCAAAACTGAGATGAGCCTTGATGTTCTTTTTGCTCAGCAGTGGTTTTCATCTTGGAACTGTGCCATGCAGGCCATTTTGTCTCTTTCTTATGGTGGAGTCATGAACACTGACCTTAACTGAGGCAAGTGAGGCCTGCAGTTCTTTGGATATTGTTGTGGGGTCTTTTGTGACCTCTTGGATGAGTCGTCACTGCTCTCTTGGGGTAATTTTGGTCTGCCGGCCACTCCTGGGAAGGTTCCACTGTTCTATATTTTCGCCATTTATGGATAATGGCTCGCACTGTGGTTCGCTGGAGTCTCAAAACTTTAGAAATGGCTTTATATCCTTTTCCAGACTGATAGATCTCAATTACGTTGTTTTTCATTTGTTCCTGAATTTCTTTGGCTAATGTCTAGCTTTTGAGCATCTTTTGGTCTACTTCCCTTTTTTCAGGAAGGTCCTAATTAAGTGATTTGTTGATTGAGAACAGGTGTGGCAGTAATCAGGCCTGGCTGTGGCCAGAGAAATTGAACTCAGATTTCCAAAGATGTGATAAACCACAGTTAATTTATGTTTTAAAGGATGGGGGGAATCATTTTTTCACACAGGGTCATGTAGGTTTGGATTTTTTTTATCCTTAATAAACACCTTCATTTAAAAACTGCATTTTGTGTTTACTTGTGTTATTTTTGTCTTGTGTTTAAATTTGTTTGATGATATGAAACATTTAAGTGTGACAAACATACAAAGAAATGAGAAATCAGGAAGGAGGCAAACGCTTTTTCACACCACTGTAAATGCTGGATTCACAGACATGACCGAAGTCTGAATCAATGTACATTTATTTTTACCATCACAACTCAATACTTCCTGAGTTATGTAAAAATAAAAGCCCTTCACAGCGATTCAATTTTCAGAATGGTTGTATCTCTTAAATGCTTTTATTATGAAACACCATCAACCAGATATACTTGTCTGAAATCAGCAATCTACAGCCGACAGTTTTCCCTCACAATCTGTAAATAAAAAAGAAGAAATAGTAAAAGCAGTTCAAATGAATGAAAAGAGAGGAGAGAAGATTGTCTGACAGTAATGTAGAAATGAGCCTTTTATTTTAAAGATGTTTTCAACTTTTTCTCTGCAGGATAACTGCTAGCTTGCTTCTTGATGTTGTTAATGGGATTTTGGTCAAACGGTGAATTATAAATGCAGACTCTGTCAGTGCCACGCATTTCAATGTTACACTTTTTTATTTTAAAAGGTATAGCATTTAACTTTTACTTTTAAAATAAAGATTATGCTGCTTATAGTTTTTTTTACATACATAGCTCTGAATATTATGTGGCATTAAGGAATTCATACTACAACAGTGAAAAAACTGTCAAGCTTTATATATAGCTTCATTCATGAAATAAGTATTACAAATATATGACAAATTGTTTTGTGCTGAAAAATGTGAAAAATATCATCCTTCTCCTTTCAACAGTGATCACATAGCTTTAGTTCCTGATATTTTAATAAATTAGAGATGAAAGTTTTTTTTTTTTAGAAGAAGCTACTTTTCATCCTTTTTATGTTTCCTCATACAAATGTATTTATGTCATATACTGTAAATCTGTATCCTTCACCCATTCTCCAGACTCTCAATTTGACAGCTAGTGGATTGGTTGTCTGATATTCTTCTTTATTTTATTTATTTTTTTATTTTTTTAATAAAACAAAATTTTCTAAGATACTCGAAAAAATATTCTGTGAGAGAATTGACAACTTTATAATGAAGAATAATTTATTGTGTGAGCAACAATATGGGTTCAGACACAAGAGGACAAGAGCATTTGCTCTAATGGAATTTATAGAAGAAATATCAACCGCTGTAGAAAATAAAGAGTATTCAGTTGGGGTATTCCTGGATCTTAAAAAAAGTATTTGATACAGTGGATCATAAATTATTGTTAAAGAAACTACAAAATTATAATATTGGGGGGTAGCACTGCCCTGGTTATATAGTTACTAAAAGAACAGATATCAGTATGTATGTGTTGGTAGCAAAAACTCACAGTTACTAAAGGTTGCTTGCGGAGTCCCACAGGGTTCAGTTTTGGGGCCATTGTTATTCAATATGTATAGAAATGATATATGTAAAGTTTTGGAAAAAATGGATTTAATACTGTTTGCAGATGATACTAATTTATTATGCAGTGGAAGCAATTTGGAACAACTTTTGGATACACTCGGAAAGGAATTAGGAAAGCTCAAACTGCGGTTTGATACAAACAAATTAACGCTCAATTTAAGTAAGACAAAACTTATAATTTTTAACGACCATCACAACTCAGTATCTAAACTCAGTGTAAATGGTGAAGAGATTGAAAGAGTATCCAAACTTAAATTTCTTGGAGTAATAATTGATAATAAACTGTGTTGGAAGTCACATATTAATTATATTAAAGGTAAAATATCCAAATCAATCGCAATACTACACAGAGTGAAATATTTGCTGAATCAACCCACACTATAGACTTTGCATCATTCATTAATACTCCCATACATGACGTATTGTACTGAAGTATGGGGAAATACATATAAAACAAACACATATCTGATCTTTATGCTTCAGAAGAGCGCTATTAGAATAATAAACAAAGCTGCTTATAGGGAACCAACAAACTCACTTTTTCTTAAATTAAAAGCTCTCAAGTTGAAAGATCTGGTTGATTTTAAAACTGCAATAATAATGTTTAAAGTGAAGAATCTATCACTGCCCGCAAATATCCAAAAATTGTTCCAAATAAGGGAGAAACAATATCATTTCAGAGGAATATGTATATTTCAAAAACCTTCAGTGAGAACTACCACCAAGCAACACTGGGTCTCAGTGCAAGGAGTCAGATTGTGGAATGTTTTTAGACCTGAATTAAAATCATGTGCAATGCTTGTGTAACGGACTCGAACTAGTCAGCTACATTAAAATAACAAAATAAAATAAATCTTGGCCGATGCAGAGAAGTAGACGTCAGGCAGGGTCTCGATCAGTCAGTAGTCTGTTTATTTCTGAAACAGATTGGGGCAGACAATTTACACATGACACGGG
Source organism: Pholidichthys leucotaenia (assembly GCA_020510985.1). Lineage (NCBI taxonomy): Eukaryota > Metazoa > Chordata > Actinopteri > Cichliformes > Pholidichthyidae > Pholidichthys > Pholidichthys leucotaenia. Next base: position 69,951,967 of record CM035847.1, read on the forward strand.
AATGGAGACAAGTGCTGGCATTCCCCTTCCCAGGCTTCCAGAGTGTGAGAAACATAGCTTACAGCTACGTGGACTACATAACTTTAGATCGTATAGTTACAGTATACCACAAGCAAAGAAAAAGTTTAGCACCAAATACATGACAGCATTACATGACAGAGTTACATGACTGATCGTTTTTTCTATTTTTTACAACAGTACATTTAACATTTTAACATACCTGAAACAGATTGGGGCAGACAATTTACACATGACACGGGAATGGGGACAAGTGCTGGCATTCCTACAGAACAATGGACTCGTTAGCGCCTACTTAACTAGCCATCAATCATCGGTATTTATGACGCTACTTTGAATATTTTACATCGGTATTGCAAACGAAAATGTAACAGAAAATCTTACAATCAAAATTAGTACAATAACTTAAAGAAAACTACAGTAAATCAATCACATTAATCAATTTCGTTCCCTGAGGAATTACACACAACTTACCCCTTCCCAGGCTTCCAGAGTGTGAGGAAGTTCCCAGATGTGTCACACTAATTATCGCCCCATCAGAAACACTTGACATATTTACAACACGGACATTTTGGGAAGTTCATTACTGCAGGAACATATTTATTCTTAAGACTACTACACTTGGACAATTTAAACAAAAACTAAAGGAAGAAATACTCCAAACATATATACAAGATGACATGTAAAATCACATAAGAATTATCATATCCAGTCTGTATTGTGCTGTTGCTTATTTTTTTGTCACCTTTTGTCTTAGCTCTGTTTGTCACACAGTGGCCCTCGCGAGCCACCATAAGACGCCAACAGTCGCCGGTGAGGTTTGCATGATGTTTTATTAAGAACAGAAGATAACACACGAAGTAACAGAAAGTAAAGAGCCACAGTGGGCTAAAACACACAACACTAGATAAGGAAACCGCAAGGCTGAACAAGCTCACTTATGATTCCAGATTAGGATGAAGGATGATCATGGACATGGAATCAAATAAGGAATATCGACGTCTGAGACGAGGAACGCTCGCTCAACGTCTGACGAGGGAATCATCGACGAGACTGCTGCATTGTACCGCTCTTCAGTGCCTGCTTAAATGCCGGGCTGCTGATGAGCCATAAATGCAGCACAGCTGTTCGGTTTTGACAACAGGAAGCCCCTCCGAGCGCTGTCACAATAAGGGCTCGGGGAGCCAGGAGGTAACCCTGCTCTCAAACCTGGTGGAGAAGATGTATGGCCCAAGCGCGGACGAGCTCGGCGCTTGGACCATGACAGTACCTCTCCCCCGAGGGCGGGCTCCGAACACCCAGCGACACCCAAGCCCCCCCCCCCCCCCCCCAGGGTGGGCGGATGGGGGAACAGGCCAGGAGGGAGAGGCCCAGCCATAGACCAAAAGACATGATGAAAACAAAGCACAGAGACAACCAGAAAAAAAAAGACAAAACTCCCAAATACATGAATCACACAGAACACGATAACGGAAAATACAACGTTCCCAAATGCAAAAACCATGATTAAGGCGGACAACAAATGAAGCAATTACAGGGCACGATAACAGAAAATACAATACTCCCAAAAGCAAAAACCATGGTTAAAGCAGACTGCAAATGAAACAATTACAGGGCACGATAACAGAAAATACAATATTCCTAAACGCAAAAACCAAGATTAAGTCAGACTACGAATGGAACAATTACAGGGCATGATAACAGAAAAGACAATATTCACCAAAGGCACAAAAACACACAGGACGATTGAGACAGGGGGGAAAAAACCCACATTAACACAGGCAGAACACAGAATAAGATTATCACCCCGCATGACCTTTAACCCAAACAATACAGGAAAAGGGCGACAGGCAGAGACCAAAAACCCACGGGGACAATTCCAGAGGACTCCCTGCGTCCCAAGGCCAACAGGGAAATAAGTGGATCAGAACGTGCTTGGGCGGCCTACCCCAGTCCCAGGCCCGGAAAGTCCAATTATCTGGTGGCCGAACCAGGTCGCCCCGCAGCAAACATAGAATGTCGGGTGGCCAACCCAAGGCACCGAACCGGCAAAACAGTTTCTCAGGTGGCCGACCCGCATCCCTCAGCCACCAGAACCGTGGAAAAACAGCCCGCGGCGGCCTTCCTGGCGGGGAAAAACGTGGGAGAGCCGGGCCGAGCGTAGAGGGCTCCCAACGGCCCGCGGCGACGATGAGCAGGGACGGTGACTTGGATGAGGGGAGAGAAGATGATGACGAGCCCGTCCAGTGTCAGGTAGCAGGGGATCTGCAGCTCCCTCACCGACCTTGAACCCTACTGGCGCTGCCAGATGGACCCCGATTGGGTCACTGCTGCACCCACGATGGACCCTGACTGGGTCAGCGCAGCTCCAGTACCAACCTCCAGCCCCGAACCCGGAACCTCTGGCACAGCGATTGGCACCAGCTTCGTACCGGTGACTCTGGGAGAAGGCTCAGGAGAAAGAGAAGAACCTGGATCAGGATCACCGGTAGCGACAGAGCCCAGTGAGACGAGTTTGTGTGCAGCGGACGGCTGCCCCTGGCTCGCCTCTCCGAGAGACAGGCAAAAGTGCTCCAGAATAGAGAGGAGAAAAACAAAGTAGAACACTTGCCTGTACTCGGGTTCTGTCGCTGTCCAAGACTCCGACGATCCGGGCTCAGACGGAAGGAGATCGTCTTCCGGCTCCCACTGAGCTACGTCAGGCTCCGCAGCTGGCATGATGGTTTCTGCAGCCTGTGGACCCTCCAGCACTGACGTCCACGCTGACAACCCGCACGGCGTGGTGGCAGGGGACCCCCGACCCGCTGGACCGGACCACTCATCTGTGGAGACCCAGGGACGCTTCGTCGTCGGCACAGGCTCCACACTGCAGTCCGCTGTCCTCCTCCACCCATGAAGTGGCTACGGGGTTGGAACCAAGCTCTCCAGAGCCGCAGGCCCCCTCCTCATCCGGCGACGTTGGCCTAGAGTCGTGGACCACTCAGTGGAGGGAGAGACAGAGACAGCGGGATTAACAATTAGTGCTACAGCAGGTGGTGGGAGCTCAGGGGACTGAGAACCCCGAACCCCGCCCCCAGGAGTCAAACAAGGCAAATCATAGCAACGGGGAGAAGAATGAACTTGCACTTGCCTGCTTCCTGGAGGTCCGATGGTGCCTGCTGTAGTGGATGTCGCTCCTCCCTTTCTCCACCGGATGGTGACAGAGGGCCCCCTGGAAGGACGAGGGGGAGCCGCTCGCGATGGAACAGGAATGGGGCTCACCAAAGCAGGACTCTTGGCACACACAGCAGCCGGGGAAGGCGTCGAGGAGCAAGGGGCGACAGCCGAGACGAACTGTGCATGGAGCACTGACGGAACAGCGGGAGAAGATGACCCGGGAGGAGAGGCTGCGGGGATTCCCTCCCGGCAAGACGCTGAAGAGGCAGCTGGCTGTGAGGTAGAGTCTTTCTGGCGGCCTGGAACAGAATCCAGATGGGGTTCTTGCTGAGGTTGACCTTGGCCGTGGCGCCGACGTCTTCGACGGCCCCTGGATGGTGCGAACTCCTGGGCTGAATCGAGGATAGGAACGGGATCCCAAAGCGGGGAGCAGGGATGCCTCCTCCTCTGCTTCCTGCCGCAGTCCTCCTCCACCATATGGAGTATCTCACGCTGTCATCCCTCCTCACGCTGACTTCAGGGTGGTCGGTGTAGTGGGGAAGATGATTTAAGGCGTCCTCAGCACAGTCCAGGTACCAGCGTACGTCGCTGTGATAGTCGAGGAGGGAGGCGGAGATGAGGGTTTCATTTACGTATTCCAGGACGTCCGCCAGCTCGTAGCTCAGACTCCAAGTGCGGCCCATCCGCGACGGCATTCTCTCTGCTCGCAGTACCCAGACAGGAAAGAGCAATGTCCAAATGCAAACTCACCGGGAATGGTGTCTCGGTTTGGCGCCTCCGTTTAGGCGCCCTGGCAGCAGTCTACTGTCACGCGGTAGCCCTCGTGAGCCACCATAAGACGCCAACAGTCGCCGGTGAGGTTTGCATGATGTTTTATTAAGAACAGAAGATAACACACGAAGTAACAGAAAGTAAAGAGCCACAGTGGGCTAAAACACACAACACTAGATACGGAAACCGCAAGGCTGAACAAGCTCACTTACGATTCCGGATTAGGATGAAGGATGATCATGGACGTGGAATCAAATAAGGAATATCGACGTCTGAGACGAGGAACGCTCGCTCAACGTCTGACGAGGGAATCATCGACGAGACTGCTGCATTGTACCGCTCTTCAGCGTCTGCTTAAATGCCGGGCTGCTGATGAGCCGTAAATGCAGCACAGCTGTCCGGTTTTAACAGCAGGAAGCTCCTCCGAGCGCTGTCACAATAAGAGCTCGGGGAGCCAGGAGGTAACCCTGCTGTCAAACCTGGTGGAGAAGATGTATGGCCCGAGCGCGGACGAGATCGGCGCTCGGACCATGACACTGTTCTGATTTGTAATCAGAATAAAGCAATATATATGGGCACGTGTGTGTGTGTGTGTGTGTGTGTGTGTACAGTATATATGGGCAATATAAGCTGCGGCTTCAGCCATCACCCATTTCGGATAACTTATGTTGAACTTTATAATCCGAGGAGTTATTGTTTAATTTGATCTTGTTGGATTTTTTTCCCTTTGTTATATTATTCTGTTTCTTTCTTTTAATATTTTAATCTAATCTATCCAAAACAAAGATTCATTCATTTATTCATTCATTCATTCAGATTCATTCATTCAAAAGAATTCTAAACAACTTTCTGATTAACTTTAAACAATTTTCTGGTACAAATTAAAACAATTAGAAATAATTTCAGCAGAATGGAAAAAAATTTAAAGGTCATATTGCTGTTGCGGGCCTCAACCACTTCTATTTTATTCAAAGACGGGCAAAATGGCTCTTCGGTTGGCAGAGGTTGCAGACCTCTGGTTTAGATATATCAATTTTAATAATTTAGTTTCAGAAAAAGGACTGTACACTAATTTTTGTCCTCAACAGCCACTGTGACTAATAGTTTTCCACACATGGGGTTCTGTTTTGACAATCAGCAGTAGGTCTTTGATTCATGCTTCGACGCCTTGTGCCAGTGCTTTTGTTAGTTTCTCTCAGTGTATTTTATTTTTTACATGTTGTGTCATGCCATCTAGTCACCAGTAGAGAGTGTGCTGGGAGGAGTGGACTAATTTATTTAAACAGTTGTGGCAGTGTAGCTGGTTCGTGTGCCGAACCAAACCGTCTGTCGGCCAAAAGCACGCCGTTCCCAGCTTTGCCACATTCCTGAGCGGCGCCTGTTGTTTCGCTGGCTGGTTTTATGCATTATTGTGCTCCGGGTGGCTCTGCATGCTCATCCGGCTCGGGACCTCCGCTGTGCTGTGGCGGTTCTGTAGTCACCATGTTCGTTGCGGACCCTTCATCCATTGTCTCTGTCATCGGTTGCGGCTCATCATGGGTACAGAAGGTGTCTGGTGCCTCTCCAGTGTCACTCGTTAACGCAGACTCTTCACCCGTCCGCTCGGTCAGAACCTCCCCAGCTTGTTGAGCGAGGGTACGGGAGCAGTCTGGTTCCTCCTCTTTGTCGTCTGGAGTGCTCTTTTGCGCCGTGTCGTGCATTGTGTCTGTGCCCGGCTGCTGCTGCGCTTCGGGGTTCTCTGCAAGCTTGGGTTCCCCCTCCCACGGCTCCGATTCTGGCTGAGGGGTGAACAGAGTGAGTCTGGTCACTGATCTCACTCCATGCGGCTCCTGAGAGCGTGGAGTGTGTGCTTTGGTGTTGATGCTGTCCTCAGTTACCTCATCCCACACCACAACATCATCATCCAGGTCCACTGTGCCCTAACTGCCACATCCGGACCATTCAAACCCAGTGCTGTCTCTGACAGCGAAACCCAGTCTGTAGAAAAGGTCACATCCCATAATGTTGTCACCACGCTGTATCACCTGGAACGTGAAGTTGTACACAATTTTGGTTTTGCAGCAAACAGTCAGTTCTACTGTCCAGACATTGCACAGTCTGTGACCACCATATCCATACAGCGGTGTTGGGTTCTTCTTGATTTTGTGGTTGGAGAAAAATTTCTTCACCGTGGCCCAGTTTAACATCGACCACACCGTCGGCATGTCAAGCAGGAGTGGTACAGCTACTCCCTCTAATTCAGCCATGCTGTATGAATAACCATTGACGTTGGGGCTTACCGAATGAGTGGTCATTGTTGGCGGGCGGGCTGGCTCACTTGGCGGGCCCCACGGTGCTGACGACCAGCAAACTCTGGTGAAATGGTTCAGGCACCTGCACTTGTTAGACCATTTTCCTCTTGCTGGGCAAACTCATGTTCCCTCTCAGTGCATCGGGGACCCACAACCCCCGCAGACGGGGCCTCTCGGAGTGGACCTGTCCGGATATCCTCTGTGTTTGGCGCCCATTTTGCTCCATGGCTAACTTCTCTGCTGCTTCCTAATGGAGCGCTAGCTCAACCGCTCTAGCTAGCGTCAAGTCATTTGCCGCCGTTAGCAACCTAGCTCGTAGCCCAGGGTTATATATGTGTTCAGCCAATTGGTCCCGCACCATTTCGTCCTCCTAGAATAGAATAGAATAAACTTTATTTGTCATTGTCACTTAAACAATGAAATTTAAAAATGCCAGCCAGTCAGAGCATTATTCATAAATATTTAAACTCAATATGTATAAAATGCATGTATAAAATGTATGTATAAAATGTATAAAAACAGCATAAACATACAAACATACCCACATACAGTCCGCACAATGCAAACCTCCAATCACGCATTTCTGCCATTGCACAGTCCCCTCATACACCTTCAACATCCAGCTGTTTTATACTGCATTAATTACATTTATTGCAGTTGGAAAAAAAACTTTTTGAATCTGCTTGTCCTTGTTTTGATTGATCTGTATCATCTGCGTGATGGCAACAGTTCAAACAAGGAGTGGCCAGGGTGAGAAGTATCCTTTATTATATTCCGAGCTTTTTTGAGACAACGGAAACTGTGTAGGTCTTCCAGTGTGGGGAGAGGGCAGCCAACAATCTTCTGAGCCATCCTAATGACTTTCTGGAGGATTTTTCTCTGAGTTGCTGCTCTCTGGGTGATATTATTCTTCCTGAGGACCCTCAGGAAATACAGTCTTTGCTGTGCCCTTTTCAGCAGCTCAGTAGTATTTATACTCCAGGTCAGGCCAGCTTCAATGTGAACCAAAAAGCAGAGGTCCAACACCCTCTCCACACAATCCCTGCCGATAATTGACGGTGGAATATCCACTTTCTTCTTCCTGTAGTCTATTATAAACTCTTTGGTCTTTGAGATGTTAAGGAGCAGATTATTTTCTCTGCTCCACACCATCAGCCGCTCTACTTCATCCCTGTAGTCAGACTCATCCCCCCCAGAGATGAGCCCCACCACCATGGTGTCATCAGCAAACTTCACAATAGCATTGCTATGGTGTGCATGGGTACAGTCATATGTATAGAGGGTACAGAGCAGGGCACTCAGCACACAACCCTGGGGAAAGCTGATGCTGAGGCTGAGGGCCGTCGATGTATAATGGCCCACTCTAACCCTCTGACTGCGACCTGTCAGGAAACTGTTGATCCACATACAGATGGAGTGTGAGAACACAGATCCTCCAGTTTAGCCACCAGTTTGTGTGGAATAATAATATTAAATGCAGAACTGTAGTCCACAAAGAGCATCCGCACATAGCTCTCCCACTGCTCCAGATGGGACAATGTAGCATGTAGAGCTATAGCTACAGCATTCTCCTTGGATCAGTTCATTCTGTAAGCAAACAGGTAAGGATCAAACCTTCGGGGCAAACGTGATGTAATGTGGCCCCGAAACATTTTTTCAAAACATTTCATCACCACAGGAGAGAGTGCGACTGGCCAATAGTCATTTAGGCTAGAAATGTGGGACTTTTTGGGCAGAGGGACTATGGTAGAGGATTTCAGACAGGGTGGTACAAAGGACTGAGCCAAGGACTGATTGAAAATCCTAGTAAGAACTCCAGCCAGCTGATCAGCGCAGTCCGTCAGTATGCATCCAGGAACGCCATTGGGTCCAGCAGCCTTCCTCGAGTTAATGGCCCACAGCGTACGCGTCACCTCATGCTCCTCTACTTGGAAGTTTAAGCTGCTGTGGGCCTTGGGATGTAATGTGGCTGTCTCTGAGGGTTTCACCTCAAAGCGAGCAAAGAAGAGATTTAATTCCTCTGCTAACAAGGCATCACCCTCAGCAGCACCAAGGTTGGTCTTGTAGTTGGTAAGATGCTGGACTCCCTACCACACCTGCCTGCTGTTGTTACTGCCCAGATAATCCTCCTTCTGTAATTTAATTTAGCCTCCCTTTATGCCTCTCTTCAGGTTGTCACGTGCCATACCATAGAGAGCCCTGTCGCCAGACCTAAAAGCAATATCCCTCTTCTTTATCAACTGCCGGACCTCCCAGGTCATCCAGGGCTTCTGATTGGGGTAAACCCGGATACGTTTATCCACTGTGACAGTAAACATGTAGTTCTTAATGTAACAAAGTTCGCTGTCTGTGACCACCTCCAAGTCCTGCTGTTCAAAGACATCCCAACTGGTCCTATCAAAACAGTCCTGCAGCTACTGAGAGGCACCCCTAGGCCAAGTTGTAACAGTCTTTGTCATGACAGGAGCAGTTTTCCTGAGGGGAGTATAAGCAAGAATCAAGAGCAGGGACAAATGGTCAGACTGGCCCAAGTGTGGTAGTGGTCTGACCCTATAGGCTAGCTTGATGTTTGAGTAAACCTTGTCCAAAATACTCACTCCTTGGGAAGCACACTTTACATGCTGATGGAATTTAGGGAGTGCTGCCTTTAAATCTGCATGATTAAAGTCCCCTGCTATACACAGCATCAGAATGCATGCTCCGCTGATTGCTAATGCTATCATGCAAAAGTCTTATAGCCGACTCAGTACTAGCATTCAGTGCAATGTAAACAGCATATATCATCACCGCGGTAAATTCTCTTGGACAATAAAAGGGAATGGATCTAACAGTCACACCCTCCAGGTCTGGGGAGCAGTGACTAGCTACAATCACTGTGTTAGTGCACCAGCTGTTATTCACATACACACAGAGCCCCCCTCCTCTGTTCTTTCCAGAGTCCGCAGTCCTGTCATGACACTGTTACTGTGTAACCTGCAGTCCTGCTAAGTCTTGCAGACTTCGGAATGGAGGGATGAAGCCAAGTCTCTGTGATCAACATAATACAGCTGTCCTTTACAGCCTTGTTCGCAATGATCTGTAGCCTCAATTCATCTATCTTGTTGGTGAGAGATCTGGCATTCATGAGAAACAGGCTGGAGAGCAGTGGTTTAAATGGCTGCCTCTGTAGCCTAGCTTCCGCACCAGCTCTACATCCTCGCTTCTGCCTCCTTTCTCTGTGTCGTCTTCGCCTCCTCCCCACCGGAATAATAATCCACGGAGAGCCAAGACTCTTCGCTATGTCCACCAGAATCTTGTGTGTAAAGATAAGCTCATTGACATAATTGGCTGACCCAGGGAACAGACACAAGCTCAAGAGTAGGTTCAATTATCTTTATTGTGATAGTGTTTGTGTGTGGGTGCGTGTGTGTGTGTAATGAATGTGGATGTGAGTGTGTGGATCCGTAGACTCGTAACAGCTGGGAGTGAGCAGAGTGCCGTGCAATCTGGCAACCCTAAGAACAGAGCAGAGGCACGGTATTAGCACAGTTCAACACTGGAGTGTGTTGATGGAGTAACTGAGGCTTAATGTTACAGCTGCGATTGTAAATGAAGGTTGGCCCGGAGGCAATCCCGAAGGACAGCGTCTGCCACCCAGCGCTGCTGACGAGGGACGGTGCGAAGGAGAGAGGTAGGCGTAGTCCGCCGCCTGGAGGAAAGGATTCTGCCACCTGGGAGTTCCACCGGTGCACAGGGGATAACGCAGGTCAGTAGAACGATGAGCTTACTTGGAGTTGAGGAGAATCCTTCCAGGTAGAGGCCGAAATGGCAGGGATGACGAGGGCTGAATGTTTGGCTGAACGAAGAGCTCAGAGCTTCACGTAGCCAGGGAGACAGACGACTTCACTACGTCCTGCGTCCTTCACTACATCCATGACCAGTTTGCCCTGTACCAGGGTTCACCGCAGCCCTGGAGAAGGTATATTCAAAACCAACATTCATGATTATCTAATTATGACAGATTTGTTTTATAATTTTTTAAAAAAATATTCATTCACTGTCATTCTTTTAATGGAATGATTCAAAATGAAAATATCACAACAGTTGTTTTGAGTTCAAGCAACAATTTTGCATTCAGCAGAGGAGATTAACAGACCTCAGCTAACATGAACAGCTGGCTCTCTCACTTTAAAATAAGTTTGGATGAAGTTTGTGCGTAATTATGATCCAGTCTCCCAGTGCAACCAGGGCTGTAAAGGAGGTTAAAAAGCTCCTTGCCCTAAAATGCATTTTCACTTTGTGAATGAGTTTGCATGTCCTCAATGCAAAACGGATTTCTCCTCCCATTTAAATGCTGTCACATTAGTATTAAGCCTTTGATCTTGCAACTCGTTTATTAAAGGGAATGAGAGCAAAGACAATGATTGGTTTATTTCATAATAAGCCCCAAACACACCTCTGAATAATTAAGGGCATGAGGACAGCCTCTTTGCAGTTTACACCCGATGCATAATTTGCTTTTGCACTGCTGTAATAGTGAACTGAACATGTAAATGACCATAATTGCACCCCTCACCTCAGATAGCTGACTCTGGACTGCACTTCTGTAATACAGTCCTTTATATTTATCATGGACCTTCACTACACAAAATGTGTTATAACAAATGTAAAATTTCAAAATTGCACTGTACAAGGACTGGAGAAGTGCATAAAAAGCATTCATATTATAGCAATAAACTAGCCAGCATTGATAATAGGTGAGGGTTTTTTTCTGGGGAAGGGGGGGTAAATTTGTATCAGGTGTTTTTTTTTTTTTTTTTTTTTGTAATTGTTTTGATCTGGTGAGCGCGCTCTCCCCCGGCCGTCCGGTTCAACTTCCACCTACTCTACAGGAAATCATCTCCACCTGTGTGATAAGACGCACCTGTTACCTCTGACTCGCCAGCGCTTAAATAGACCTTCTCTTCAACACCTTGGCGCTGGCTCATTGGGTATACTACCTCCTTCAGCAGTAAGTATGATTTTCCTCTAAAGTTGAATAACCTTCTAGCTTTCTGCTTACCTCTCCACAGGTTGTTACCTCCTTCGTGGTACGTCTCCAGGATAGTTATGCGCTCACCTGCCTCTTCACCATCACCACGTCAGCGACCATCATCACCCGGTCAGACACCTCACCCAGCTCCACTCCTGCCTTCCAGCATCACCATTTGGTTTGCCCTAAGTGCTGGGTTCTTCTGCAGGGCTTGCTGATACTCCCTTATCTGAGTCTCCCTCCTAATCTACTGCTCTCGTCTATCTCTCCTCAGGCTGGGTGTTCCCTTGACGAGTGGCGTTTTTCTCTTGCGGAGAGTTGCTCTTGCATTAATAAAATTCAACTCGAATTTGCTTCTTTGTGTCATAGTGTACTTTCTCTGTTGTCGCTCCCCGCACGTGCGCTGTCAAATAATATCAATCATGACAGACTGAGCCAGCCAACGTGCAAGCTCAGTGGGAGTGGCATCAGCAGAACACGTCGCTTTAGACTGTTTAGATGCCACAGAGAGGTAGGTGGCCATGCTTACACAACAGCTGCAAACCATTATGCAGCAGCTGGGCACGGTCACCGAATATTTGGCCCACTTGTGTCGTCTGGGTTCCACTCCGCCGCCTGTTACCCCATTTTCTCCCACCGTGTGCCGAACCACCTCCGTTCCCTCACTTGCCCCATACACGGGGGAGGTGGGGAAATGTAAAGGGTTTTTGTGCCTTGTTCAGCTGTATTTGGGCCAGGTCGGGGAGGAATACCTGGACGATACAGCTAAAATTCACTTTTATGACCCTCCTGCTGTGAGACAGGGCCCTCAGTTGGACCCAATCTATTCTCGACAGCTCGGAGGGTCCCACTTATTCATTTGAGAGATTTGTGACTGAATTCACTCGCACGTTTGACCATTCAAAAATTGAAGGGAACATTATGAGCCGATTAATGTCACTCCATCAGGGGAGCCGGTCTGCTGCTGACTACTCTATGGAGTTCCAGGTCGTCGCAGCGGACTCTGGATGGAACAACGTTTTGCTATGCAGCGTCTTCCTCCCGGGGTTTAAATTAAAACCTCCGTGACGACCTAGTGGTTCATGCCGTTCCCTCCTCCATAGACGGTTTAATTGATCAGGCTGTCAATCTTGACAACCGATACCGCGAGCGCGCGAAGGAGCGCAAGGCTTCCTTTAACCTGCCCAGTGCGCGCTCACCCACTTTGGCTTCCACAGGTGGAGCTGACTCCTCCTCTGAGCCTATGGAATTTGGCCGAGTCCATCTGACTCTGGAAGAACGCCTGAGGCAGAATAGAGTCGGCGCCTGCATGTATTGTGGCTCTCTAAAGCACACACTGCAGGAGTGCCATCTGAAGCCTAAAAGATGTGGCCCGTCAGTAGCTGTGGGGGAAATGACGGGCAGGAAAGCTATTCGTTCCCCCAGTAATTTTTCTATTTCGGCCCTCATTCAGTTGCCGGGGGTCGAGAGGAGAACTGAGGCTTTAATTGATTCAGGGGCAGAGCAGAATTTCATCTCTGCACACTTCGTGCGGGATGTAGGCATCCCCACGATCAAATTGCCCATGTCCCAAAATGTAACTACATTGGCCGGCGAAAGGATGACCACCATCACTGAGAAAACGGAGCCGGTGACCATCCTTCTTTCCAGCAACCACCGGGAGACTATCTCGTTTTATATTTTCCCTAAATCCAGTCACCCAGTGGTTCTAGGTTACCCGTGGCTCTGGAAGCATAACCCTATTATTAATTGGGTGAATAATTCCATCTCTTCCTGGAGCCTGTATTGTTTGGCATCCTGTCTCAGCTCAGCCGAGTGTTCACCTACACTGTCCATCTCCTCCCCTCTGGTAGAGCCTCCGGATCTCAGCCTAGCGCCCGAGGTCTATCATGATCTCAGAGAGGTCTTTAGCAAATCTAGAACGCTTTCTTTACCTCCCCATCGCTCCTATGATTGTGCTATAGACCTTCTCCCTGGTGCACGGCCACCATCCAGCTGGCCCTACAGTATTTCTGGGCCGGAGAGGGAGGCGATGGAGAGCTATATTAAATATTCTCTGAACGCCAGCCTTATTCGGCCTTCATCAGCTCCTCTTGGGGCAGGGTTCTTTTTTGTCGGAAAGAAGGACAGTTCCCTATGCCCGTGCGTTTATTATCGTGAACTCAGTGCTATAACAGTCAAGGACAAATACTCTCTGCCCCTGATAAACTCGGCGTTTGAGCTCCTTCAGCGCGCAAGTATATACCCAATTGGACTTGCGGAACGCGTATCATCTGGTTTGCATTTGTGAATGGGACGAATGGAAGATGGCCTTTAAAACACACTTGGGGTAATTTGAATACCTGGTGATGCCGTTTGGGCTCACCAATGCCCCCGCCATCTTCCAACGTATGATCAGTGACGTCCTCCACGATATGTTCAATCAATTTGTTTTCGTTTCGTTTATCTCAATGACATTTTGAATTTTTCACGCACGCCAGAGGAACACGCAGTCCACGTCAGGGCCATTCTACAATGGCTCCAGGAGACTCAGCTTTACGTTAAAGCCAAGAAGTGTGAGTTTTCCACCCGCTCTACTTCTTTTCAGGGCTTTATTGTGGCTGAAGGAGAGCTGAGGGCCGACCCTTGCCAAGGTGGAGGCTGAGCTAAATTGGCCTACACCCCACTCCTGCAAGGAGCTTCAATGCTTCTTGGGTTTTGCAAATTTCTATCACCGTTTCATCAAAAACTATAGTGGGGTAGCACAACCTCTGACCCAGCTGCCCTCGGTAAAAGTGCCCTTTAGTTGGTCCGAGGCAGTTGAGTAGGCCTTTCATAAACTGAAGGGTTTGTTCTCCAACGCTTCTATCTTGGCCCAGGTCAACCCCCAGCTCCAGTTTATTTTAGAGGTGGATGCTTCTGACTCAGGGGTGGGCGCTGTTCTATTGCAGCGTTCAGCCTCAGATCAGAGGCTCCATTCTTGCGCATATTTCTCTCGGCGGCTCACGCCAGCCAAGAGGTACTTGGCTAGATCTGGCCTGGGTGGAGTACTCCCACAGCACTGCAATCTCAACAGCCACCAGGTTGACCCCATTTGAGGCGTCCATGGGGCACACACCCCTTTTGTTACCAATGGCGGAGAGGGAAGTGGCAGTTCCATCGGTGGGAGCCCACGCACGCCGCTGTCGCCGGCTATGGAGAGCCACTCGTGCTGCCCTCTCCCGGTCAACTGAACTCAATCGCCAGTACGCTGACCGCAAGCGGACTCCAACTCCAGAGTATGCCATCGGACAGTGGGTGTGGTTGGCAGCAGACCAGGTGCCATTAAGAACAGAGTCCAGGAAGCTTTCTCCTCGTTTCCTTGGTCCATTTCCCATTTCAAGAATCATCAACGACGTCACGGTTCGCTTAAAGCTCCCACCGGCGATGCGGATACACCCCGCCTTTCACATCTGTAAGATCAAGCCCCTCTCAGCCAGTCCTCTCTGCCTTCCCCCGAAGTAGCCTCCTTCCCCTCGGATCATCAACGGCCAAACCACCTACACTACCGTTCAAAAGTTTGGGGTCACTTAGAAATTTCCTTATTTTTGAAAGAAAAGCACTGTTTTTTTCAATGAAGATAACTTTAAACTAATCAGAAATACACTCTAATATCTAATATACATTGCTAATGTGGTAAATGACTATTCTAGCTGCAAATGTCTGGGTTTTGGTGCAATATCTACATAGGTGTATAGAGGCCCATTTTCAGCAACTCTCACTCCAGTGTTCTAATGGTACAATGTGTTTGCTCATTGCGTCAGAAGGCTAATGGATGATTAGAAAACCCTTGTGCAATCATGTTAGCACACTGAAAACAGTTTAGCTGGTTAGAGAAGCTATAAAACTGACCTTCCTTTGAGCAGGTTGAGTATCTAGAAAAAAATATTATTTCAAATACAAATCATTATTTCTAACCTTGTCAATGTCTTGACTATATTTTCTATTCATTTTACAACTCATGGTGGTAAATAAGTGTGACTTTTCATGGAAAACACAAAATAATTGTCTGGGTGACCCCAAACTTTTGAGCGGTAGTGTACATGGTCCAGAGGATTCTGGACATTCACCGTTGGGGCCGGGGGCTTCAATATCTCGTCCACCGGAAGGGCTACGGACCAGAAGAAAGGTCATGGATTCCTGGTTCCAACTTCCACAACAGGGGGATGGTCCAGGCCTTCCACAAAGCTCATCCCACCAAGCCCAGTGGACCACCAGGAGGCGTTCCTTTGGGGGGGGGGGGGCACTGTTATGATCTGGTGAGCGCGCTGTCCCCCGGCCGTCCGGTTCAACTTTCACCTACTCTGCGGGAAATTATCCTCACCTGTGTAATGAGACGCACCTGTTACCTCTGACTCGCCAGCGCTTAAATAGACCTTCTCTTCAACACCTCTGCACTGGCTCATTGGGTATACTACCTGCTTCAGCAGTAAGTATGATTTTCCTCTAAACTTTAATAACCTTCTAACTTTCTGCTTACCTCTCCACAGGTTGTTACCTCCTTCATGGTGCATCTCCAGGGTAGTTGTGCGCTCACCTGCCTCTTCACCATCACCACGTCAGCGACCATCATCACCCAGTCAGACACCTCACCCAGCTCCACTCCTGCCTTCCAGCATCACCATTTGGTTCGCCGTAAGTGCTGGGTTCTTCTGCCGGGCTCTCTGATACTCCCATATGAGTGTTGTCCTATTTTTACTTATCTGAATCTCCCTCCTAATCTACTGCTCTCGTGTCTTTCTCCTCAAGCTGAGTGTTCCCTTGGCGAGTGGCGTTTTTCTCTTGCAAAGTATTCCTCTTGCATTAATAAAATTCAACTCAAATTTGCTTCTCTGTGTCATAGTGTTCTTTCTCTGCTGTCAATTAATACCAATCATCACAGAAATGTCCATCTTTTGTGTGTAAATATGTCATTATTCTTATAGATGTTTTGTTTTCTTGGAAAAGTGTTTTTCTCATGAATTTTTTACCTTTATTTCTTGTAAATTTGGGACTTGCTAATGGTAAACTTCCATCCATCCATTTTCTACCGCTTTCCCGGAGGTCCGGGTTGCCGAGCAGCAGTTCAAACAGAGAACCCCAGACTTCCCTCTCCCCAGCCACCTGCTTCAGCTCTTCAGAGAGGATACCAAGGTGTTCCCAGACCAGCTGGGAGACATAGTCTCTCCAGTAAGTCCTGGGTCTGCCCCGGGGTCTCCTCCCAGTGGGAATTGCCCAAAACACCTCAAGTGGGAGGCATCCAGGAGGCATCCTGATCAAATGCCCATACCACCTCAACTGGCTCCTTTCAATGTGGAGGAGCAGCTGTTCTACTCTGAGCCTTTCCCAGATGACTGAGCTCCTCACCCTATCTCTGAGGGTGAGTACACTAATCCTACAAAGAAAGCTCATTTCAGCCGCTTATATCCGCAATCTCATTCTTTCAGTCATTACCTTCAGGTCATGACCATAGGTGAAGGTAGGAATGTAGATTGACTGGTAAATCGAAAGCTTTGCCTTAGAGCTTAGTTCCCTCTTCACCACAGCAGTTCGGTATAACGTCCGCATCACTGCAGATGCTGCTCCGATCCGTCTGTCAATCTCTCACTCCATTCACCTGATTGACAGCAAGATGGCCACGCCGCCTGTGTTTCTGGCTGCTGGTCATCTCCGCTTGTTGCCGTGCTTGTTTGTCCTGTTTTTGATTGTGTTATTGTGTCTGGATCATGTGCAATCAGCCATTGTTTATGATCGCCAAGTGCTGTTGGATATTCGATCTTCCATGGTGGGTTTTGGCTGTCATAATCAGGAGGGAAGATTCTTCCATCGGTCTCTGCGTTTGCAACTTCCAGTTGGTACCTGGGATCCCCGCTGTGGTTATACCAGCAGAAAGTGATCCAAACCTCGGGGAAGATGTGCAGGTGCCGCTGTGAAATCCAGAAGGCTTGCTCGGCTTTGCTGTCTTGCTGGCTCCACCTCGTCTTCTCCCAATTCTGCAGCCAGTCTCTTTCCTGGATCCTGGCCCTCGGGTGTGCCCGGAGTGAGGCCATCATTTCTCCGGCCTGTTTTCCCTGTTCTACCGTGCCAACCGGCCTTCTCCCTGCTCTGAGCCAGGAAATCCCCTGCGGGTAGCGGGTGCCTACGTCAGCTTTCACCGGCCCCCATTCCTGGCAAGACTGCTGCTGTTACAGAGCCCATCTAGCTGGCGTTGCTTAACGCATGTTCCATCTCAAATAAATCATTCTTTTTGAATGATTTATTCATTACTGCAGGGCTGGACTTTTTATTTCTTGTTGAGACTTGGCAGAGAAGTGAGGAATTTTCCTCCTTAATTGAACTTTGTCCACCAGATTGGACCTTCTCCTGTGCTTCGAGATTGACAGGCTGCGGCGGTGGTCTGGCCATCGTGAACCGGAGCTGCTTCGTTACACGGACGGTGAGCCATGGAACTTTTTCATCGCTTGAACTGATGATTTTAAAAATTGGCTCCTTAGACCCATTTTATTGTGTTTTAATTTACCGCCCTCCAGGAGTTTATGCCTCTTTTTTATCTGAGTTTAGTGATTTTTTAACTTCTATTATTAAACTTGAGCGGATTTTATTACTTGGAGATTTTAATTTGCATATTAACGATTCCAATGACAGTTTTGCGGTTAATTTCATGGGTATTATTGAAGCATTTAATTTTGTTTTGTGTCTATCTGGCCCTACACATATCAAAGGAAATACACTTGATCTTGTTTTTACACTCGGTCTTAATGTGAATAATGTTCAGATTAAGGAGCTCTCTTGTGTCAGACCATTTTTGTGTGCTTTTTAATTTATCAGTTAAATCAGTCTGTTACACTGGAGGAGGCAGGAGTTGAAGACCTCCCGGACAGAGGCCTCAGCCAGACGCTCCCAGAACACTCTCACTATAGGTTTGGGTCTACCAGGTCTGAATGGCATCCTCCCCTGCCATCGGATACAACTCACCACCAGGTGGTGAACAGTTGACAGCTCTGCACCTCTCTTTACCTGAGTGTCCAAGACATACGGTCGCAGGTCTGATGACATAATACAAAATCGATCATCAACCTGCGACCTAGGTTGTCCTGGTGCCAGGTGCACATATGGACACCCTTATGCTTGAACATGGTGTTTGTTATGGACAAACTGTGGTTAGCACAGAAGTCCAATAACTAAACATCACTTGGGTTCAGTTCGGGCAGGCTGTTCCTCTCTATCACCCCCCTCCAGGTTTCACTGTTGTTGCCCATGTGCACATTGAAGTCCCCCAGTAGGACAACGAAGTCTCTAAGAGGAGCACTCTCCAGCACCCCAGTCAGAGACTCCTAAAAGGGTGGGTACTCTAAACCATCATTTGGTGCATAGGCACAAATGATGGTCAGGACCCATTTCCCAACCCAAAGACGCAGGGAAACAACCCTTTTGTCCACTGGGAAAATCTCCAATATAGAGGCAGCAAGGTGTGGAGATACAAGAATACCCACCCCTGCTCGTCACCTCTCACCCGGGGCAACTCCAGAGTAGGCCAAGGTCCAGCCCCTCTCCAGGAGACTGGTTCCGGAACCGGAGCTGTGTGTTGAGGTGAGGCCGACTATATCTAGCCGGTATCTCTCAACCTCATGCACCAGCTCAGGCTCCTCCCCCACCAGAGAGGTGACATTCCACATTCCAAAAGCCAGTTTAGGAAGCTTGGGATCAGACCACCAAGGTCTCTGCCTTTGACTGCCACCTGATCCACATAGCACTGGACCCCATGGGCCCTCCTGCAAGTGGTGAGCCCAATGGAGGGCGGACCCATGTAGCTCCTTCGGGTTGAGCCCGGCCGGGTCCCTTGGGCGGAAACCCAGCCACCAGACGCTAGCCTTCGAGCCCCTACCCCAGGCCTGGCTCCAGGGTGGGGCCCTGGTAACCCTATACCGGGTGGGGTACACTGAATCCTTGTTCTACCATTCATCATGAGAGTTTGTTGGATCGTTCTTAGTCTGGCCCTTCACCCAGGACCAGTTTGTCTTGGGTGACTCTACCAGAGGCAAAATGCCCCGGACAACATTGCTCCTGAGATCACTCAGGCACGCAAACTCCCCACCACGATAATTTGACAGTCCATAAGGGGCTTATGGTAAATTCCTGACTTTTTATTTGTTAAATAGCTTCTCATCATGTTTTTGCACCTTTTATTTTTCCAAATTTGAACTTCATTTACATTTGCTTCTTGTTTCTGCTCACAAGCCTGTTGCTTGTGATAATGTAAGGGATGGGTGGATGTGGCTGACAAGAGAAAAGCATTTTGTGTGGTCAGTAAGACTAGAAAAGTGCAATTTTAATATCCAGTTTTGAAGATATTAATTGATATTTGTGCAAATAAGGTGGTTTTAAGGCTGGAAAAAGATGCTCCTCAATACTGTCAGTAACCCTCAAATGATAAAGGGAAGATGGGGACTAGGAGTCCACAAGCGTAGAAGTTATTTTATCTCCATCAGTGCTTTTTTCCTTCATGGGCCACCCACTGGTTCCCTAACACGGCTCTCCATGTCATCTTGTTCTGTACTTGGCCTTGGGAGCTGATACTGATTCTTCCCAGCTCCAGTGTTTTCTGTATTCTTGAGGCCACCATCTTTATTTAACCGCATAGATTGGAAGGGTTGTGATGTCCTTGTTATTGTTTGGTGTCTTCTTTTGTTTCCTCTTGTGGGCATATGTTTTGGTTCCACTGAACTTTTATTTTATATTTGTTCACAGCTGGCGCCTTGCTAATCAGAACACCCAAAGATTTTTGTTGATGGTAATGATGGAGGAAAAAAATATTTCTTGTATAAAACTCTTCCCTCTGTTCAACTCATTTATGGGCTCTTGAGTCTAAAGTATTTATGTGTATATGCCAGTATAGGTTGAAGCAGTTTATTTTGGAAACAGACTTTTGGTGATGACAATTTGATGGAAGTTTCTATTCCTTGTTTATATACCTGGCACACAAAACGTTTATTTGAAATAATCATTTTCTATTCAAATATAATTAAATGCAAAATAATGCATTTGTTAACTGTTCATATCACTCTTATGTAAAGGTGGATTCACACTACAACGTTTGGACTGACTTTTACTGACGTTTTGGCAGATGTCTGGCTCTGCTGGCAAAAGTTAATGATAGTTGGTGTTTGTTGGCAAACGCTGGCGAAAGTTGTGTTCTTTGAAACGATGACAAAATCAACATTTTGGAATAAACGTTGGTGAAAGCTGTGCTCAGTTTGTAAAAGTTCTTTAGCGATGGGCTAGGTTATGCTGCATTTACCTAAGTCAGCCGAAGTTAAAGCTGGGTTCACACTATAGCGTTTGGGCCGACTTGTACAGACATTTTGAAAAATCAGAGAAATCATCAGCACAGGTCAGCTGACATCAGCGTCAGCCAATGCTCATATAAAGATCAACATTTGTGGAGGCTTCCTGCCGTTCTGCTTTTGGAGTGAACACATCTCCTTTGGACATACGTTTCAGTATTTATTTTTGTTTTATATTCCTATGTAGTTACTTCTGCATACCCTTTTCCCCTGTTCATTCATTCATTCATCTAAAAAATAATAAAATAATGATATAGACTCCAACACTGTCTGCAATTAAAATGTGAATGTGGATGGAATAAAAAAAACTGTTGAGTGAATCATCATACAGTATAGTCTTGAAAAAATTAGGACGCCCTGTATTAGCCTGTGTGGTTTTTTTTTTTACATATCTGGACATATGGATATTTAATATCCAATGTTAAAAAATACTGGGGCTTTCATGTAATCCAACTAAACAATTAAAAATGAATTAAAGACTTTTTTCTCAAATTTTGTGTAAAATTTAATTCTAAACAAATAGTGAGGAATAAATTAGGACACCCATCTTTTTTAGGATACCCCCACATTCATTCTCACTTACAATGGCTAAAATAAATATTAAAAAATGCAAATAAAAACAAGGTTAGGCATACAGTGGTAAATGGTGTTCACTTATATAGCGCTTTTATTCTCATCTCTTGATGACCAAAGCGCTTTACAGATCCTGCCATCCACCCACACATTCACACACTGATGGCGACATGCTGCCTAACATGGCGCTTCCAGACCCACCAGGAGCAATTGGGGGTGAAGTGTCTTGCCCAGGGACACAACGGCAGGATACTGGGGAGAGCGAGATTCGAACCGCCAACCATGTGGTTATTGGACGACCTGCTCTACCTCCTGAGCCACTGCCATCCCAGTGGTGTGAAAAAGTGTTTGCCTCCTTCCTGATTTCTCATTATTTTGTATGTCACACTTAAATGTTTCAGCTCAAACAAATTTGAATATTAGACAAAGATAACACAAGTAAACACAAAATGAAGTTTTTAAATGAAGGTGTTTATTATTAAGGGTAAAAAAAAATCCAAACCTACATGGCCCTGTGTGAAAAAGTGATTGCCCCCTAAACCTAATAACTGGTTGGGCCACCCTTAGCAGCAACAATTGAAATCGAGTGTTTGGGATAACTGGCAGTGAGTCTTTTACAGTGCTGTGGAGGAATTTTGGCCCACTCATCTTTGAGAATTGTTGTAATTCAGCCACATTGGAGGGTTTTCAAGCATGAACTGCCTTTTAAAGGTCATGCCACAGCATCTTAATCAGATTAAGGCCAGGACTTTGACTAGGCCACTTCGAAGTCTTCATTTTGTTTTTCTTAAGCCATTCAGAGGTGGACTTGCTGGTGTGTTCTGGATCATTGTCCTGTTGCAAAGCCCAAGTGCGCTTCAGCTTGAGGTCACAAACAGATGGCCGGACATTCTCCTTCAGGATTTTGTGGAAGACAGCAGAATTCATGGTTCCATTTACCACAACAAGTCTTCTAGGTCCTGAAAGAGCAAAACAGCCCCAGACCATCACACTACCACCACCATATTTTACTGTTGGTATGATGTTTGTTTTCTGAAATGCTGTGTTACTTTTACGCCAGATGCAATGGGACACACACCTTCTAAAAAGTTCAACTTTTGTCTCGTCAGTCCACAGAGTATTTTCCCAAAAGTCTTGGGGATCATCAAGATGTTTTCTGGCAAAACTGAGACAAGCCTTTATGTTCTTTTTGCTCAGCAGTGGTTTTCGTCTTGGAACTCTGCCATGCAGGCCATTTTTGCCCAGTTTCTTTCTTATGGTGGAGTCTAGAGTGAGGCCTGCAGTTCTTTGGATGTTGTTGTGGGGTCTTTTGTGACCTCTTGGATGAGTCGTTGCTGCGCTCTTGGGGTAATTTTGGTCGGCCAGCCACTCCTGTGAAGTTTCACCGCTGTTCCATGTTTTTGCCATTTGTGGATAATGGCTCTCAGTGTGCTTCGCTGGAGTCCCAAAGCTTTAGAAATGGCTTTATAACCTTTTCCAGACTGATAGATCTCAAATTTTATTTTTATTTATTTTATTTTACCTTTATTTAACCAGGAAAAAAAAACCCGTTGAGATTAAAAACCTCTTTTTCAAGGGAGTCCTGGCCAAGAGGCAGCAAAAAAAAATCACAAATACACTTACAATGACATACAAATCACATAAAACAGTTACAAATTAGTGAGGCCGTCTCAAGTGTTCTCAATCTGGATTTAAAATTGTTCAATGAAACAAGTTCCGTTAGTTTCCAGTGTTTTTGCAACATGTTCCATGTAGAGTGGGCTAAGAACATGAAAGCTCTTTTTCCCAGCTCAGTACGGGCAAATGGAAGAGAAAGCAACAAATGATCATTAGAACGCAAACCATAAGAATCAACACTTCTCAGTGTGATCAAATTACAAATGTAAGGGGGCAACAGTCCAAGCATGGCCTTGTAAATAAAAATGTACCAGTGAGTCAACCTCCTGGTGGACAAAGAGGGCCATCCCACTCTAGACTACAGTTCACAGTGATGGGTCAAGGCTCTACAGTTTGTAACAAACCTCAAAACAGCATGATATACAGAGTCAATCTTACTCAGACACTGAGCTGAAGCGTTCATATACAAGAGGTCTCCATAATCTAAAATAGATAAAAAAGTTGCAGTAACAAGACGCTTTTTAACCTCAAATGAAAACAAAACATTTATTTCGAAATAAAAAACCCAGTTTCAGTTTAAGTTTCTTCACAAGATTTTCAACATGGGGCTTAAAAGTCAGAGCGTCATCAAGCAAGATACCAAGATACTTGTACGAGTGAACCACCTCAATTTCATTTCCCTCAAAAGTGGACACTGTGGGAAAAATTTGTGGACTCTTCCTAAAATTTGAAAACCACATCAGTTTAGTTTTGTCAGCATTAAGGACTAGTTTTAGCTGCAGAAGTGTGTGCTGCACCACATTAAAAGCTTTAATACTTTGTTTCTCATTACAAACAAATACTTTGTTTCTCATTTGTTCCTGAATTTCATTGGATCGCAGCATGATGTCGAGCTTTTAACAATCTTTTGCTCTACTTCACTTTGTCAGGCAGGTCCTATTTAAATGGTTTCTTGATTGAGAACAGGTGTGGCAGTAATCAGGCCTGGGTGTGGCTGGAGAAATTGAACTCAGCTTTCCAAAGATTTGATAAACCACAGTTAATTTATGTTTTAACATTGGGAGGGCAATCACTTTTTCCCACAGGGTCATGTAGGTTTGGATTATTTTTTTTTTACCCTTAATAATAAACACCTTCATTTAAAAACTGCATTTTGTGTTTACTTGTGTTATCTTTGTCTAATATTTAAATTTGTTTGATGATCTGAAACGTTTAAATGTGACAAACATACAAAAAAAATGAGAAATCAGGAAGGGGGCAAACACTTTTTTCACACCACTGTAGATATGTGAACATTTCTTAATGAAGAACTGAGTATTTCATGGGGTGTCCAAATTTTTAAATAAAATGACGGGTCCTTATACTTTGACTGTTACAGCTCTCTCCATTAAATAACATAAAAACCCATTAATTTTTTTTTATTTTAGATTTAGTATACTTTATTGATCCCCAGAGGGGAAATTGAGGGCATCCACCACCTGGATGGATGAAGCAGCCACGATACGGCGCTATCCCTTAACCATTCACACACACATTCACACCTAGGGCCACTTTAGAGTCTCCATTTAACCTAACCTGCATGTTTTTGGCATGTGGGAGGAAACCGGAGAAATCCCGGAGTAAACCCACGCAAACACGGGGAGAACATGCAAACTCCACACAGATCACTGTTGGTCGGGGGCTGGGATCGAACCCAAGATCCCACGATCCCCCGGCCAAGGGTAAACTGTGCTGCCGCAGTGCTAACCATTGCGCCACCGTGCAGCCCAATATCAGCCCAATAAATATCATTTACTTTTTGACACCACATCAGCACTGTCGAGTCAATAAATTCTGGAGAATGATTATGCACAGAGTAGAAAATTAAAGAGGAATTTCTCAATGAGGAGATTTTTTTTCTTTTGGCTGTCACATTTGTGTAAGATTATGTATATTTATATATATCTATGTAGCAGGCAGAGTAAACAGACTGTGACTGAAAATTTCACAAAAAAAAAACTATTCAGCGTACCAAGAAAATGTTTTTTCAGACAGCAAATTTTCAGCATGCTGAAAATTCTCAACAAATACAACTTTCGCCAGTGTTTGCCAACAAAACACCAACCATCATTAACTTTTATCAACTTTTGCCAGCAGAGCCAGACGTTTGTCAGAACATCAGTAAAAGTTGGTCCAAATGTTGTAGTGTGAATCCGCCCAAAAAAGCAGGTTCAGGACGGCAGGAATCCTCCACAAATGCTGATCTTTATATGAGCGTCACCTGACGCTGATGTCAGCTGAACTGCCCTGAGTATTCTTAGCTTAAGTTAACCTAAGTTGGCAACTGCTACACATACACTAGCCTAAGTTGGCAAAAGTTTGACAACGCTGAATGCAGTGCTGGGAAATGCTAGCAAGAGTTCGTAAACGTTTGTAAAAGTAATTTCACCAACATTTGGACTGATTTTTCAAAACGTCAGTAAAAGTTGGTCCAAACGTTATAGTGTGAACCCAGCTTTAAGGTAGTCTGCTTTTGGGAAGGAGTGTGGTGTCATTCCTTTTCCACTACTACACCACCACTACAGTGTGCACTACAATATGGACTTAAATTCACAAATGCTTTCTGCCCCCCCCCCCAAAAAAAGCCTTTTGTTAACCTTTTTTGCAGAAAAGGTGTTGAGTTTTCTGGGCTTGGAGACCTTTGGGATGGACTATCGCACAATGAAAACATGTATTGTGATCAGATGAATCAGTATTCCAGATATTTTTTGAAGGAAATGGATGTCATGTACTCTAGGACCAAAAGTGATCAGCCTGTGGTACTGCTGAAGTGATATGGAGGCCCACGTTGCTTTGATAGCGGCCTTCAGCTCGTTTGCATTGTTGGATCTGATGTCTTTCATCTTCCTCGTGACAATACTCCAGAGATTGGGTTTAGGTCAGAAGTGTTTGTTGGGCAATCAAGCACAGTGATACCATGGTCATTAAACCAGGTTTTTGTACTTTAGGCAGTGTGGGCAGGTGTGAAGTCCTGCTGGAAAATGAAATCAGAATAAAGGTTGTCAGCAGAGGGAAGCATTAAGTGCTCTAAAATTTCCTGGTAGACAGCTGTGCTGACTTTGGACTTGATAAAACACAGTAGACCAATACCAGCAGATGACAGGCTCCCCAAATCATCATCGAGTGTGGAAACTTCACACTGGACCTCAACCAACTTGGATTCTGTGCCTCTCCACTCTTCCTCCAGACTCTGGGACCGTGATTTCCAAATGACAGGACTTAGCACCTGATTTGGGGAGTCACGTCATTGGTTGGTGTTGGTCCACTCTGTTTTATCAAGTCCAAAGTCAGCACAGCCGTCTACCAGGACATTTTAGAGCACTTCATACTTCCTCTGTTGACAAGCTTTATGGAGATGCTGATTTCATTTTCCAGCAGGACACTGCCAAAAGTACCAAAACCTGGGAACCCCCCTCATGGATCGTCACCTTATCGTGGTGGGGGTTTTGTGTGCCCTAGTGATCCCAGGAGCTATAGTGGTGTGAAAAAGTGTTTGCCCCCTTCCTGATATCTCTTTTTTTGTATGTTTGTAACACTTAAATGTTTCAGATTATCAAACAAATTTAAATATTAGACAAAGATAACACAAGTAAACACAAAATGAAGTTTTTAAATGAAGGTGTTTATTATAAAGGGGGAAAAAATACAAACCTACATGGCCCTGTGGGAAAAAGTGATTGCCCCCTAAACCTAATAACTGGTTGGGCCACCCTTACCAGCAACAACTGCAATCAGGCATTTGCGATAACTGGCGATGAGTCTTTTACAGCACTGTGGAGGAATTTTGGCCCACTCATCTTAGCAAAATTGTTGTAATTCTGTCATAAATGCCCTCCGGGACAGGAAGGTGAGACTCACATGCTGAACTGTGAGTTTGGGTAATTTATTGAGAAAAGCAACAAACATAAAATTCAACACGAAGCTCACAACACAAAGAAACAAATGAAGGAGAAAACTTACAGACTTAGCGCACCAGAGCAAGGCAGGGCTCTGAAATGGAAATAACTCCCCTTAAATAGGGAAAAAAACCTTAACATAATTAATGACCGGTGTGGGTCTCTGAACAGACAGGAGAAAGCAATGACATAAAATTCGGACCAGCTGGGAATAATGAGGAACCCATTGGGGCTGACAGCTGGCAGGGCCACGCCCACACTAAGCAAAACCCCCAAAAAGCCATTGACAGCTGTCAACCCTGAGAGAAAGAGCACAGCAGAATACAGACATAATAATGTGACAAAAAAATAGAGACAGGCACCTCAAAATACAATAAAAAAAACTATAATGATGTCAAGAATCGCTCTCCGGGGCAGTGAGAGAAACTCATGCACCAACTGCAGTTTGTGAAAATTTATTACACAAAAGAAACATAAAGTTCCAAAGTGTATTAAACAAAAATCCAATGACAAGCACAGAGAGAAAAACTTGAGGGCTGGGTTAACTTCAGGAAAACACACCGGAGCGAAATCAGGGCTGTGGTGGTGAAGCGACTGGAAACAATCGAGAAGGCAACAAAGACATAATGAAAATAAGGCCCTTATATAGGGATCAGAACCCATTAACATAATAAACAACAGGTGTGGGCATCTGAACGGGCAGGAAAAAACAAGGACACATAATTGGGAACAACTGCGGCAGTGAGAGGGAGGCAAACCCAAACTGACAGCTGACAGGGCATGCCCACACAAGCTTCACGCCCCTGACAGCTGTCAACAGGAAAAGGGTAACACTAGAGATATAAAGAATAAAATAGCATGCTAAATAAATATAAGCAAATACAGAATAAAAAAGACAACACTAACACAAACAGGAAAAATGGCAAGAAGAACAAAAGCACATAAACCCAAAAAGCATAGGATGCAACAGATGAGTAAAAAAGCAGAAAAAGCCATGAGACCGAGTGTGGTGGAGAACTCCAGCCCTTGGCTCATGACAGATCCCCCCTCTCAAGGGGTGGACTCAGACACCCCAGGGTAACACCAAAAGAAAAAGAGAAAGGGAGAAAAAGAGCCCCCCCCCCCCAGCAGGGAACCACAATGACCCACCCAAGGTGGGTGGTGGGGGGAACAGGCTAGGAGGGAACGAAGCAAACCCTGCTCAGGACCCACACCAGTCAGTAACAATGAATTAGGACCCCTGAATCAAGAAACTAGAAAGTTCAGGGGGGTGACCAAAGTCCCAGGCCCCACGGACAGTGAGGTGGAACGAGTCAGTGGTCTGCCGGAGAGCATGGGCCTCCCAACCCCATGGCACAGTCCGTCAGGTGGCTGACCAGAGTTCTTTAGCCACCTGAACAGTAAGGGTGGTCCAGGAGGCGGCTCCCCCACAGAGAGACCCAATGACGGGAAGGAGAGTCGAGGAGGGGGAACCACGATGGCGTCTGGCACTGGAGGAAGAACCACGACGGTGTCTGGTGTGGGGGGGTGAGGACTACGACACCCTTGATCTGGCCAGCAGTGCCCTTGGTGCTGAGACAAAGTTGCACCTGCGGTGGCTCTGGGCTGGAGCGAAGCAGCACCCACGGTGGCTCTGGGCTGGAGCGAAGCAGCACACGCAGTTGCTCCAGGCTGAAGCAACGCTGCACCCTTGGTGGCTCCGGACTGGAGCAATGCTACACCCTGGGTGGCTCCGGGCTGGAGCAACGCTGCATTATTGTTCTGTTCTGACTGCAAAAGTTATGGTCAAAAATTAAATTCTTATAAGGAAAAAGTAAAAAAAAAAAAAAAATACCACAGTCTGTTTCAATTTTTTTTTAAAAAACAGTAATTTTATTTTTAAAAAAATAGACAAAAATAAGCCACAAAATAATCCACAAATTTATAATAAAGTTTCAAATGTACAAGAAAAGTCAATTTTACAAGAGAAAATTTAAATTTTGAGGAAAATTGTTTCAATTTTAGATAAATTTACAGAGAAAAGTAGAAAACTACGAGAAAATTGTTATAAATTTTTTGAGAAAATCCTCAAACCTTCAAGACTGAAGTCATTACTCAAGTTTTTAAGTGGGTGCTCTTTGTACCCTTAACTCAGCTAGCAGTTTTTGGTTGTCTACTTTTAATTATTAATTTCAAAGCACTGCTTTTACATGAGTAGAATTTTTGGTTACTATACCCACCTGATCATATAATTTAAGTATGCATAAGTACATTACTATTATGAATGGGTTTTTTTCCCCCCTGTCCAACTCTCTCAATGGAAAAAAAAAGAAACACTAGAATAAAAATGCAAAAAAAATACACATATTTTTGTCATTTATGTAAAGCATGACAAAAAAATTCTGCAGGACAAATCATGACACTCGGTATTTTCTAACCTGTTTGTATACCACCATAGACAGAGAGAGAACCTGAATTAGACAGAGCTCAGAGAGGGCAAGATGAGACAGAAGAGAGGAGCCAAGGAGGGGAAAGTGTTCAGGCAGAGGAAGGAGAAAAAGATGACATCACTAAAAAGTCTAAACACAAGACGTCTGGGTGGGGCCCCAACTGGCCCAATATTCCAGCATTCAAGCCTCGGTTGTACAATATAGTAAGTTCCATATGCAAAGTGACTGCAAAATTTAAAAAAGAAATAAATAGTATAAAATTAACATATTCCGGTAACAATCATGTCATATGTTTACTGCCCTCCCCCTTCCCCCCAGAAAAATATGGTGCCATCTCACAGCCAGAGGAAACACTGTAAATGGTAAATGGCATTCACTTATATAGCGCTTTTTCTCATCTCTCAACTCCACTCCTGTATAGCTGCTGACAGTGATTTGTATTAAACTTTGCTTTGTGCATCTCATGGTGGCAATCTCTGAACCAAGTGGTGGACACCAGTGGCGAGGGGAGCCATTAAGCTGAAGAAGGAGTCCTATCAAGCTTGGTTGGCTTGTGGGACTCCCGGTGCAGCTGAGGTGTACCGGCAGGCCAAGCAGAGTGCAGCTCAGGTGGTTGCTGAAGCAAAAAACTCGGGTGTGGGAGGAGTTTGGTGAGGCCATGGAACAAGACTTCCGGTCTGCCTTGAAGAGATTCTGGCAAATTATCCAGTGGCTCAGGAGGGGGAAGCAGCTCCCTGTCCACACTGTGTATGGTGTGGATGGGGCACTGCTGACTTCAACTGGGGATATCGTCAGGCATACTTTGAGGATACGAAGGAATACTTCGAGGATCTCCTCAATCCCACTGACACGCCTTCCACAGAGGAAGCAGGGCTTAATATATACACACACACTTCTGTGTGTGTGTATATACAGTGGGGTAAAAAAGTATTTAGTCAACCACCAATGGTGCAAGTTCTCCCACTTAAAAGATGAGAGAGGTTTCCAATTTTCATCATAGGTATACCTCAACTATGAGAGACAAAATGAGAAAAAAAAAAATCCAGAAAATCACATTGTCTGATTTTTAAAGAATTTATTTGCAAATTATGGTGGAAAATAAGTATTTGGTCAATAACAAAAGTTCATCTCAATACTTTGTTATATACCCTTTGTTGGCAATGACAGAGGTCAAACGTTTTCTGTAAGTCTTCACAAGGTTTTCACACACTGTTGCTGGTATTTTGGCCCATTCCTCCATGCAGATCTCCTCTAGAGCAGTGATGTTTTGGGGCTGTCGCTGGGCAACACGGACATTCAACTCCCTCCAAAGATTTTCTATGGGGTTGAGATCTGGAGACTGGCTAGGCCACTCCAGGACCTTGAAATGCTTCTTACGAAGCCACTCCTTCCCACTCCTTCCCACTCCTTCTTACCCAGCCACGTTTCATCTTCAATGCCCTTGCTGATGGAAGGAGGTTTTCACTCAAAATCTCACGATACATGGCCCCATTCATCCTTTCCTTTACACGGATCAGTCGTCCTGGTTCCTTTGCAGAAAAACAGCCCCAAAGCATGATGTTTCTACCCCCATTCTTCACAGTAGGTATGGTGTTCTTTCTCCTCCAAACACGACAAGTTGAGTTTTTACCAAAAAGTTCTATTTTGGTTTCATCTGACCATATGACATTCTCCCAATCCTCTTCTGGATCATCCAAATGCTCTCTAGCAAACTTCAGATGGGCCTGGACATGTACTGGCTTAAGGAGGGGGACACGTCTGGCACTGCAGGATTTGAGTCCCTGGCGGCGTAGTGTGTTACTGATGTAGCCTTTGTTACTTTGGTCCCAGCTCTCGGCAGGTCATTCACTAGGTCCCCCCGTGTGGTTCTGGGATTTTTGCTCACCGTTCTCGTGATAATTTTGACCCCACGGGGTGAGATCTTGCATGAAGCCCCAGATCGAGGGAGATTATCAGTGGTCTTGTATGCCTTCCATTTTCTAATAATTGCTCCCACAGTTGATTTCTTCACACCAAGCTGCTTACCTATTGCAGATTCAGTCTTCCCAGCCTGGTGCAGGTCTACAGTTTTGTTTCTGGTGTCCTTTGACAGCTCTTTGGTCTTGGCCATAGTGGAGTTTGGAGTCTGACTGTTTGAGGTTGTGGACACGTGTCTTTTATACTGATAACAAGTTCAAACATTTGCCATTAATACAGGTAACGAGTGGAGGACAGAGGAGCCTCTTAAAGAAGAAGTTACAGGTCTGTGAGAGCCAGAAATCTTGCTTGTTTGCAGGTGACCAAATACTTATTTTACCGAGGAATTTACCAATTAATTCATTAAAAATCCTTCAATGTGATTTTCTGGATTTTTTTTCTTCTCATTTTGTCTCTCATAGTTGAGGTATACCTATGATGAAAATTGGAGACCTCTCTCATCTTTTAAGTGGGAGAACTTGCACAATTGGTGGCTGACTAAATACTTTTTTGCCCCACTGTATATATTTTATAGTAATATGTACATATGTATATTAGCTGCTCTTGCTTGCTTGGTTTTTTTTTTCTTGCCTTCTGATTGTTGCTCTGAGTGTTGCTATCCCTGTGCTGTTGCAATCCTGGAATTTCCCCGTTGTGGGACTAATAAAGGCTTATCTTATCTTATCTTATCTTATCTTAAGGATGAGGGGGACGACTCGTCCATTACAGGGGCTGAGGTCGCAAAGGTGGTTAAAAAAAATTCTTTGGTGGTCAGGCCCCGGAGGTGGATGAGATTCACCCAGAGGCCCGACCACCAGAGTTTTGGTGGCAGCCAGTACCCTGCCTCCGACTCAGGTCTGCGGCAGGATACTGGAGAGGAGACTCCTGCCTTTGGTCAAACCTTAAATTCAGGAGCAGAAATGTGGTTTTCATCCTGGCCATGGCACATTAGACCAGCTCTTTACCCTCTTGAGAATCCTTGAGGGCTCGTGGGAGTTTGCCCAACCAGTTTACTTGTGTTTTGTGGACTTGGAGAAAGCATTCGACCGTCCCTTATGGTTTGTTGTGGGGGCTGCTGTGGGAGTATGGGGTATCGGGCTTGCTGTTATGAGCTATCTGGTCCCTATACGACTGTTGCAGGACTTTGGTTTGTATTGCCAATACCCAGTCAAACTCGTTTCCAGTGAGAGTTGGACTCCACCAGGGCTGCCCTTTGTCACAGATCCTGTTCATAATTTTTATGGACAGGATTTCTAGGTGCAGCCAAGGAAAGAAGGTGTCATGCTTGGTGACCACAGGATCTCATCTCTGCTGTTTGCAGATGATGTCGTCCTGTTGGCTTCATCGAGCAATGACCTACAAGTCGTGCTGGGATAGTTTGCTACTGAGTGTGAAGCGACTGGGATGAGAATCAGCACCTCCAAGCATTTCAGACTCTGTCAGTGCCACGCATTTCAATGTTACACTTTTTTTATTTTAAAAGGCATAGCATTTAACTTTTACTTTTAAAATAAAGATTATGCTGCTTATAAAGTTTTTATATATACATAGCTCTGAATATTATGTGGCATTAATGAATTCATCCTACAACAGTGAAAAAACTGTCAAGCTTTATATATAGCTTCATTCATGAAATAAGTATTACAAATATATTACAAATTGTTTTGTGCTGAAAAATGTGAATATTTGTGAATATAATAATGTGAATATCTGACCATAATTTTTTGTATAGTTTTCAATTATCAGCACATTCATAAATTGTTTAAATCTGAAAAATATCATCCATCTCCTTTCAACAGTGATCACACAGCTTTAGTTCCTGATATTTTAATAAATTAGAGATGAAAGGTTTTTTTTAGAAGAAACTTCTTTCCATCCTTTTTTATGTTTCCTCATAATACTCCTTATACAAATGTATTTATATCATATAATGGTAAATGGTAAATGGCATTCACTTATATAGCGCTTTTATTCTCATCTCTAGATGACCAAAGCGCTTTACAGATCCTGCTATCCACCCATTCACACACACTTTCACACACTGATGGCGGCATATCATATAAATCTGTATCCTTCACCCATTCTCCAGACTCTCAATTTGACAACTACTGATTTTCTTCTTTATTTATTTATTTTTTAATAAAACAAAAAGAATTCTAAACAACTTTCTGATTAACTTTAAACGATTTTCTGGTGCAAATTAAGCCAATTAGAAATAATTTCAGCAGAGTGGAAAAAAAATTTAAAGGTAAAATTGCTGTTGCAGCCCTCAACCACTTCTATTTTAGTCAAAGACGGGCAAAATGGCTCTTCAGTTGGCAAAGGTTGCAGACCCCTGGTTTAGATTTATCAATTTTAATAATTCAGTTTCAGAAAAAGGACTGTACACTAATTTTTGTCCTCAACAGCCACTGTGACTAATAGTTTTCCACACATGCAGTTCTATTTTGACAATCAGCAGTGGGTCGTTGCTCCATGCTTCAATGCCTTGCACCAGGGCTTTTGTTAGTTTCTCTCAGTGTATTCTATTTTTTATGTGTTGCATCATGCCATCTAGTTACCAGTAGACAGTGTGCTGGGAGGAGTGGTCTAATTTATTTAAACAGATGTGGCAGTGTGCAATCTTGTTTTAAGAATCTTATTTTAGTGCATTTTTAGTGCTTTTGATCAGGAAAAAAGCGGTCTGTTTTCAGAAACGCATTGTTGAATGCTGTTTCAGCAGTGCGTTTTGAAATTGCACAGCTCCTGACAGGAGCGCATGAGGAAACACAGAATGCACTAAAATCTTCTGTTATTTTAATGGAGAGTTGTAACAATAAAAATCTAATTACCCGTCATTTTAATCAGGCAGTAACATGATAATAAACTTAGGGCTATTAGTTTTTTATTCCATCCACATTTTCACTTTAATTGCAGACTTACCGTTGGAGCATAGTGTATAGATTAAGCATTAATGTATAAATTTTTCAGGGGAATGAATAATGAACATGGAGCATGGGTGCGTTCCGGTGTGGATGTGGTACATAGGGAAGACAAGGTGGGATACCGTCAGAAATGAAAAACCTGTCATGTGAAACCTGTGACAAAGTATTCTGTCCACTAATCTGTTGTGTCATCATATCACATCATCATCTCATGTCTGTTTGCGTGGCAGGAGCTGATTAATGAAAAATGCACACAGTTGTTTTCTTTTAAATGAGGACACTTAAAAATGAATTATTTGAAGACACAGCAGGGCTTTTCACTCCACAGAGAAAAGCGGATTGTCCTCTTTTTAATTGAACTACCGGACAGCAGCGGGACCAATCTGTTATGTCCACAAACGTGGCAGTAAAGAGATGGAGGAGGGTGCTGCACTAGAAATTGGGTTTCATTGCTGAATTACAGTGGTGTGAAAAAGTGTTTGCCCCCTTCCTGATTTCTCATTTTTTTGTATGTTTGTCACACTTCAATGTTTCAGATCATCAAACAAATTTAAATATTAGACAATGACAACACAAGTAAACACAAGATGCAATTTGTAAATGAAGGCATTTATTATTAAGGGGAAAAAATCCAAACCTACATGGCCCTGTGTGAAAAAGTGATGCCCCCTAAACCTAATAACTGGTTGGGCCACCCTTAGCAGCAACAACTGAAATCAAGCTTTTACGATAACTGGCAATGAGTCTTTTACAGCACTGTGGAGGAATTTTGGCCCACTCATCTTTGCAGAATCGTTGTAATTCAGCCACATTGGAGGGTTTTCAAGCATGAACTACCTTTTAAAGGTCATGCCACAGCATCTCAATCGGATTCTGGTCAGGACTTTGACTAGGCCACTCCAAAGTCTTCATTTTGTTTTTCTTAAGCCATTCAGAGGTGGACTTGCTGGTGTGTTTTGGATCATTGTCCTACTACAGAACCCAAGTGTGCTTCAGCTTGAGGTGACATGGCCGGACATTCTCCTTCAGGTTTTTTTGGTAGACAGCATAATTCATTGTTCCATTTACCACAGCAAGTCTTCCAGGTCCTGAAGCAGCAAAACAGCCCCAGATCATCACACTACCACCACCATATTTTACTGTTGATATGATGTTCTTTTTCTGAAATGCTGTGTTACTTTTATGCCGGATGTAATGGGACACACACCTTCCGAAAAGTTCAACTTTTGTCTCATCAGTCCACAGAGTATTTTCCCAAAAGTCTTGGGGATCATCAAGATGTTTTCTGGCAAAACTGAGATGAGCCTTTATGTTCTTTTTGCTCAGCAGTGGTTTTCATCTTGGAACTGTGCCATGCAGATCATTTTTGTGCAGTCTCTTTCTTATGGCAGAGTCATAAACACTGACCTTAACTGAGGCAAGTGAGGCCCGCAGTTCTTTGGATGTTGTTGTGGGGTCTTTTGTGACCGCTTGGATGAGTCGTTGCTGCGCTCTTGGGGTAATTTTGGTTGGCCGGCCACTCCTGGGAAGGTTCACCACTGTTCCATGTTTTTGCCATTTGTGGATAATGGCTTTCACTGTGGTTCGTTGGAGTCCCAAAACTTTAGAAATGGCTTTATAACCTTTTCCAGACTGATAGATCTCAATTACTGTCATGGTCCGAGCACTGATCTCGTCTGCGCTCGGGCCATACATCTTCTCCACCAGGTTTTGACAGCAGTGTTTACCTTCTGGCTCCCCGAGCTCTTATTGTGACAGTGCTCGGAGGGGCTTCCTGCTGTCAAGGCCTGCCAGCTGTGCTGCATTTGCGGCTCATCAGTGGCCCAGCATTTAAGCGGTCGCTGAGAGCAGCATAATGCAGCAGTCTCGTCAATAATTGTCAATATTCTTTGCCAGACATTGAGCTAGCGGTTCTCGTCTCAGACCACGGTGGTGCAGTGGTTAGCACTGTTGCCTTACAGCTAGAAGGTTCCTGGTTCGAATCCCCAGGTTGGCAGGGGTTGGAACCTTTCTGTGTGGAGTTTGCATGTTCTCCCTGTGCTGAGTGGGTTTACTCCGGGGGCTCCGGTTTCCTCCCACAATCCAAAGACATGCATGTTAGGTTAATTGGCTGTTGTAAATTGTCCCTAGATATCTGTTTCCTATAGGCCCTTAGAATAGAGGATGAGTACTAGTGAAAGCGCTTTGAGTGGTCTTTGTGACTAGAAAAGTGCTATATAAGTGCAGGTTAGTTAGTTAGTTAGTTAGTCACTTATTCCTTGTTCCTGGTCAAGATTGTAAGTAGCTGTGTGTTAGCCTTATGATCCCTTGTGTCTTGTGTAGTGTGTTTTAGCCCACAGCGGCTCATTATTTTGTGTGTCCTTATGTTGTGAATAAACCATCATGCAAACCTAACTGGCGACTTTTGGCATCTTATGGTGGCTCGCGAGGGCCACCGCGTGACAGTAGACTGCTGCCAAAGCGCCTAAACCGAGACGCCAAACCGAGACGCCGTTCCCGGTGAGTTTGCTTTTATTGGACATTTGTTCTTCCCTGTCTGGGTGACTGCTTGTGGGGAGGATGTCGTCTTTCAGGCGCAGCATTCGGCGCCTGGGTTACGAGCTAGCGGAGGCTCTGGACTATGTAGATGGAACGCTCTTCACCGCTATGCTTTACGACTCCCCCAACGATATACGCCAGCACCTGGATTATGCTGAGGGTCTTCTGGATAATCTTCCTTGTTACTTTGACCACCCGGAAGTCGTGACGAGGAGGACGGAGATCACTTCCCAGCGTGAGTTACTCCATGGGTTGGAGGGAAACTCCGGCAGGGAGCTGAAGAGGAGGCATCGTCGCTCCTCGTTTCGGGACCCCGTTCCTGTCCTCGATCCAGTCCAGGAGTTTGCGCCATCCGGGGGCAGTCGAAGACGGCGGCGCCACGGCCAAGGTAAACCTCAGCAGGATCCCCGTCTGAATCCACTTCCGGCGAAGCCCGTGAGTGGATCCTTGCGAGCAGCTTCTCCTCGTCCTTCCAGGGGGCCCTCTATCACCATTCAGCGGGGAGAGGGAGGAATAACGTCCCCTACAGCAGGCACCATCCTTCCTCCAGGAAACAGGCAAGTGCAAGTTCATTCCTCCCATCATTATTGTGATCTGCCTTGTCTGACTCCTGGAGGCAGAGTTCAGGGTTCGCAGTCCCCCGAGCTCTCACCACCTGCTGTAGCTGTAATTACTAAGCCTGCTGCCTCTGTGTCTCCCTCCGCTGAGTGGTCCACCACGCTAGGCCTACGTCGCTGGACGAGGAGGGGGCCTGCGGTTCTGGAGAGCCTGGTTCCAGCCCCGCAGCCATGTCGTGGGCAGAGGAGAAGAGCGGACTGCAGCCTGGAGCCTGCGCCGACGATAAAGCGTCCCCGGGTCTCCACGCTGGAACGGTTCGAGCCAGCGGGTTGAGGGTCCCCTGCCACCACACCGTGCGGGTTATCAGCGTGGACGCCTGCTCTGGAGGGTCCACAGACTGCGGTGGCCATCATGCCGGCTGCTGAACCCGCCATTGCCGAGTGGGTGCCTGAGGATGAACTTCTCCGCCCTGAACTCAGATCGACGAAGTCCTGGACGGCGACAGAACC
The DNA here is from genome assembly GCA_020510985.1 of Pholidichthys leucotaenia. Lineage (NCBI taxonomy): Eukaryota > Metazoa > Chordata > Actinopteri > Cichliformes > Pholidichthyidae > Pholidichthys > Pholidichthys leucotaenia. The sequence continues at coordinate 69,989,594 of CM035847.1, forward strand.
CGAGTGCAGGCAAGTGCTCTACCTTGTGTTTCTCTTTTCTGTCTTGGAGCATTTCTGCCTGCCTCTCGGGGAGGCGAGTCAGGGGCAGCCGCCTGCTGCACCCAAGCTCATCTCACTGGGTTCTGTTGCTACCGGTGATTCTGACCCCGGTTCTCTCTTGTCTTCCGAGCCTTGTTCCAGAGTCACCGGTGTGGAACCAGTCGTGGTCGTTGTGGTGGAGGTTCCAGGTTTGGGGTTGGAGGTCAACGCCGGTGCTGCGCCGACCCAATTGGGGTCCGACGCGGGTGCAGCCGAGGCCCAGTGGGGGTTCGACGTGGGTGCATCCGAGACCCAATCGTGGTCCGACACGGGTGCAGCTGAGACCCAGTGGGGTCCGACGTGGGTGCTCCGAGATCCAGTCAGGGTCCGACGAGACCCAATCGGGGTCCGACGCAGGTGCCGCCAAGACCCAGTGGGGGTCCGACGCGGGTGCATCCGAGACCCAGTCGGGGTCCGACGCGGGTGCAGCCGGGACCCAGTGGGGGTCCAACGCGGGTGCAGCCACATTTGCAGCATCGGTATGGGTCAAGGACGATGGAGGAGCTGCAGACCCTTCGCCGCCTGACATGGTGCGGGCTCATCATCGCCATCATTCCCCTCGTCCGAGTCACCGCTCCTGCTCATCCTCGCCGGGGGGCCGTTGGGGGTCCTCTACGGGAGGCTTGGCTCTCCCACGTTTCTTCCCTGCCAGGGAGGCTGCCGCAGGCTGTTTCCCCACAGTGCTGGTGGCTGAGGGATGCGGGTTGGCTGCCCGAGGAAGTGTTTCACCGGTTCGGCGCCCTGGGTCAGCCACTCGACATATTGTGTTTACTACTGGGCGACCTGGTTTGGCCACCGGAGGAGTTAACTTTCCGGGCCTGGGACTGGGGTAGGCCGCCCGATCATGTACTGTCCCCGGTATTCACCCATTGGCCTTTGGACGCGGGGAGACCACCAGAACTGTCTCCGTGGGTTTTGGACTTGGACCGTCGTCATTCTCGTGGATTGACTGGGTTAAAGGTCATGTGGGGTGATAATCTGGCTCTGTGATGGGTTTTTTTTTGTTGTCCTGTGCTATTGTGATTCATGTGTTTGGGAGTCTGGTATTCGTGTTCTGTAATTGCCTCATTTGCACTCTGTCATTATTTTTATTTGTGCATTTGACAGTATTGTATTTTCTGTTAGCGTGCCCTGTGTTAATTGTTTCATGTATTTGGTTTGTGTGTTTGGGAGTCGGGTATTTGTGTTCTGTAATTGTCTCATTTGCGCTCTGTCATTATTTTGATTTGTGCATTTGAGTGTATTGTATTTTCTGTTATCTTGCCCTGTGTTAATTGTTTCATGTATTTGGGAGTTTTGTTGTTTTTTTTTTCCTGGTTGTCTCTGTGTTTCTGTTTTAATCATGGCTTTTGGTTTATGGCTGGTCCTCTCCCTCCAGGCCTGTTTCCCCATCCGCCCACACTGGGGGGGGGGGGCCTTGGGTGTCATTGGGCGTTCGGAGCCCGCCCTCGGGGGAGAGATACTGTCATGGTCCGAGCGCCGATCTCGTCCGCGCTCGGGCCATACATCTTCTCCACCAGGTTTTGACAGAAGTGTTTACCTTCTGGCTCCCCGAGCTCTTATTGTGACAGCGCTCGGAGGGGCTTCCTGCTGTCAAGGCCTGCCAGCTGTGCTGCATTTGCGGCTCATCAGTGGCCCGGCATTTAAGTGGTCGCGGAGAGCGGCATAATGCAGCAGTCTCGTCAATAATTGTCAGTATTCTTTGCCAGACGTTGAGTGAGCGGTTCCCGTCTCAGACGTCACTTATTCCTTGTTCCTGGTCAAGATTGTAAGAAGCTGTGTGTTAGCCTTACGATCCCTTGTGTCTTGTGTAGTGTGTTTTAGCCCACAGCGGCTCATTACTTTGTGTGTCCTTGTGTTGTGAATAAACCATCATGCAAACCTCACTGGCGACTTTTGGCGTCTTATGGTGGCTCGCGAGGGCCACCGCGTGACAATTACTTTATTTCTCATTTATTCATGAATTCCTTTGGATGATGTCTAGCTTTTGAGCATTTGGTGTACTTCACGTTATCAGGCAGGTCCTATTTAAGTGATTTCTTGATTGGGAACAGGTGTGGTAGTAATCAGGCCTGGGTGTGGCCAGAGAAATTGAACTCAACTTTCCAGAGATGTGATAAACCACAGTTAATTTATGTTTTAACGGGGGGGGGGGGGTCACTTTTTCACACAGGGCCATGTAGGTTTTGATTATTTTTTTTTGTCCTTAATAATACGTAAACACCTTCATTTAAAAATTGCATTTTGTGTTTACTTGTGTTATTTTTGTCTAATATTTAAAATTGTTTGATGATCTGAAACATTTAAATGTGAAATACAAAAAAATGAGAAATCAGAAAGGGGGCAAACACTTTTTCACACCACTGTATGTACTCATTACATACTATCTTCATACCAAGTCGCCAGGGCAAGAGCGCCCTGTAATGGTGGACTCTCCCACATATATACTGGTGTGATAACGGCACCAGCAGGCGGCGTCATCACGCTGCTCCCTGTTGTTAACCCCTTCACTACATTCTTTCCCCCCTCCCCCTTGCAAAACACAGAACACTTCTAATAAACTAGAAAAGCACTCGGAGAGCGCATACCTCCGCCAAGCGCCACAGTTCCCCCCATACAGTGTTTGTGTGTACGTTTTCAGATTCCTTGACCATGAAAACATATGACTAGCAATTGGATTCACAATGATAGGATTAGTGGTTCAGTAGTTATTGACGAAAATGGGATTTTCCGTAATGGCGGTTTAGCGCCACAGTTCCCCCCATACAGTGTTTGTGTGTACGTTTTCAGATTCCTTGACCATGAAAACATATGACTAGCAATTGGATTCACAATGATAGGATTAGTGGTTCAGTAGTAAAAGCATTACCTCCTTGGTGGAGGTAATAAACTCAAGTGTTGCTGTTGCGTCCATCTCCTCCATCTCCAAACTCCCAGGCTGCAGGCGTTGCAATTCATCGCACAACCGCGTACAACCCACAGGCCAATGGGTTATGCGAGCGTTTTCATAGATCACTGAAAGCAGCACTCAGGGCTTCACTGACGGATGCAAATTGGGTAGACAGGTTGGCGTGGGTTTTATTGGGGTTGCGCTCCGCGGCAAAAGAGGATTTGGAAGCTTCCCCGGCAGAGAGCTTGTTTTTGCGCAGCCACTATGGCTGCCCGGGGAATTTCTGCCAAATAATCCCGCGCCGGACAACTGCCCGTCTCAGCTTTTGCAGCGTAGCGCAAACACAGGCACGCTGCCGGGTCCTGCCCACCACAGTTTTCCGCGTGTTTTTGTGCCTAAAATTTTGAAGAACGCGGAGTTCGTGTTCGTCAGACACAATAACCAGCGCCCTCCATTGTGCCTGCATACATGTTGAAAATGGCCCTATCTGACAATGTTAAAGAATCCTTTAAAAAATTCCTGGATCCAGAGGGTGATCCGGATCATCCCCAAAATTTAATCAGTTCTTCCTTGTACCATTTCCAACAATGCCTGAAAGTTTCATGGAAATCCATCCAAAACTTTTTGAGTTATCTTGCTAACCAACAGACAGACAGACAAACAGACAAACAGACAAACCCCGGCAAAAACATAACCTCCTGCCCTGCGGCCTGGCGGAGGTAATTATAACCCTCCCCAATTGGGCATAAACAACAACAATAATAATAACCCACAATTCTAACTAGGGGTAGCAGGTGAACTGTCGCTCAACCCAACGCGGCTGAGTGGCTTATTCTGCCACTTTTTTTATTTAAGCCGCGCTCCTAACTAAACAATCCTTCATTCTTTTTTCTTACAGTCTTCCATGGGAGGAACAGTTCTGCCTGAAGGGTTTGTGGCGGGCACGTGGCAGCCTCATCTCTGGAGCTTTGAAGTGGGCCCATGGCGGCCGCCTCCCTGGAGCTGCCGGACCCCCGGGTCCCGGGTCCCACACTGCAGTAGCCGACTCCCGTGAAACCTCGCCCTCTGGAGCAGCCACCTGGACATGCTGTAATTGGTTTGCGTGCCGAACCGAACCGTCTGTCAGCCGAAAGCACGCTGTTCCAGGTTTTGCCATAATCCTCAGCGGTGCCTGTTGTTTCGATGGCTGCGGCCTGGTCAGTCTCCGTCCCGGTCTCTCGCCGGTGCAAACCAGAACCCAGTCCCTGACTTGGAGGGGCACCTTACTTGGTTTTATGCATTGTTGTGCTCCCGGTGGCTCTGCGTGCTCATTTGGCTCGGGACCTCCGCCGTGCTGCGGCAGTTCCATAGTCACTGTGTTCGTTGCAGACCCTTCTCCCATTGTCTCTGTCGTCGGTTGCGGCTCAACATGGACCCTAACCCTAACCCTAACCCTAACAAAAATGTATAAAAACAACATAAACATTCAAACATACCCACATACAGTCCGCACAATGCAAACCTCCAATCACGCATTTCTGCCATTGCACAGTCTCCTCATACACCTTCAACATCCAAATGTTTTATACTGCATTTATTACCTCTGCCAGGCCGCAGGCCAGGAGGTTATTTTTTTGCCGGGATTTGTCTGTTTGTCTGTCTGTTGGTTAGCAAGATAAATCAAAAAGTTTAGGACGGATTTCCATGAAACTTTCAGGCGTTGTTGGAAATGGTACAAGGAAGAAGTGATTAAATTTTGGGGACGATCTGGATCACCGTCTGGATCCAGGAATTTTTTAAAGGATTCTTTAACATTGTCAGATAGGGCCATTTTCAACATGTGTGGAGGTGCAACGGAGGGCGCTGGTCGTCGTGTCTGACGAACACGAACTCCGCGTTCTTCAAAGTTTTAGGCACAAAAACACGCGGAAAACTGTGGTGGGCAGGGCCCGGCAGCGTGCCTGTGTTTGCGCTACGCTGCAAAAGCTGAGACGGGCAGTTGTCCGGCGCGGGATTATTTGGCAGAAATTCCCCGGGCAGCCATAGTGGCTGCGCAAAAACAAGCTCTCTGCCGGGGAAGCTTCCAAATCCTCTTTTGCCGCAGAGCACAACCCCAATAAAACCCACGCCAACCTGTCTACCCAATTTGCATCTGTCAGTGAAGCCCTGAGTGCTGCTTTCAGTGATCTATGAAAACGCTCGCATAACCCATTGGCCTGTGGGTTGTACGCGTTTGTGCGATGAATTGCAACGCCCGCAGCCTGGGAGTTTGGAGATGGAGGAGATGGACACAACAGCAACACTTGAGTTTATTACCTCCGCCAAGGAGGTAATGCTTTTACTACTGAACCACTAATCCTATCATTGTGAATCCAATTGCTAGTCATATGTTTTCATGGTCAAGGAATCTGAAAACGTACACACAAACACTGTATAGGGGGAACTGTGGCGCTAAACCGCCATTACGGAAAATCCCATTTTCGTCAATAACTACTGAACCTCGAATCCTATCATTGTGAATCCAATTGCTAGTCATATGTTTTCATGGTCAAGGAATCTGAAAACGTACACACAAACACTGTATGGGGGGAACTGTGGCGCTTGGCGGAGGCCTGCGCTCTCCGAGTGCTTTTCTAGTTTATTAGAAGTGTTCTGTGTTTTGCAAGGGGGAGGGGGGAAAGAATGTAGTGAAGGGGTTCTCCGAGTGCTTTTCTAGTTACATTTATTACAGTTGGAAAAAAAAACTGGTTTTGAATCTGCTTGTCCTTGTTTTGATTGATCTGTATCATCTGCGTGATGGGAACAGTTCAAACAAGGAGTGGCCAGGGTGAGAAGTATCCTTTGTTATATTTCGAGCTTTTTTGAGACAACGGGAACTGTGTAGGTCTTCCAATGTGGGGAGAGGGCAGCCAACGATCTTCTGAGCCATCCTAATGACTTTCTGGAGCGTTTTTCTCTGAGCTGCTGTACAGCTGATGTACCACACACACATACAGTATGTCATTAAACTCTCAATAGTACATCTGTAAAAGGACACCAGCAGTCTCTGGGTGATATTATTCTTCCTGAGGACCCTCAGGAAATACAGTCCTTGCTGTGCCCTTTTCAGCAGCTCAGTAGTATTTATACTCCAGGTCAGGCCCTCTTCAATGTAAACTCCCAAAAAGCAGAGGTCTGACACCCTCTCCACACAATCCCTGCCGATAATTAACGGTAGAATGTCCATTTTCTTCCTCCTGTAGTTTATTATAAGCTCTTTGGCCTTTGAGATGTTAAGGAGCAGATTATTTTCTTTGCTCCACACCATCAGTCGCTCCACTTCATCCCTGTAGTCAGACTCATCCCCCCCCAGAGATGAGCCCCACCACCGTGGTGTCATCAGCAAACTTCATAATAGTATTGCTATGGTGTGCTTGGGTACAGTCATATGTATAGAGGGTACAGAGCAGGGCACTCAGCACACAACCCTGGGGAAAGCTGATGCTGAGGCTGAGGGCCGTCGATGTATAATGGCCCACTCTAACCCTCTGACTGCGACCTGTCAGGAAACTGTTGATCCACATACAGATGGAGTGTGAGAACCCCAGATCCTCCAGTTTAGCCACCAGTTTGTGTGGAATAATGATATTAAATGCAGAACTGTAGTCCACAAAGAGCATCTGCACATAGCTCTCCCACTGCTCCAGATGGGACAATGCAGCATGTAGCGCTATAGCTACAGCATCCTCCTTGGATCAGTTCATTCTGTAAGCAAACAGGTAAGGATCAAACCTTCAGGGCAAACGTGATGTAATGTGGCCCCGAAACATTTTTTCAAAACATTTCATCACCACAGTGTCGAGAGAGTGTGACTGGCCAATAGTCATTTAGGCTAGAAATGTGGGACTTTTTGGGCAGAGGTTCAGGTTCAGGTTCAGGTTACTTTATTTGTACCTGTAGGTAGATTTGTTTTGCAGTCTGGTGACATCCATATTTACAAGCCACAAATTACATTCAACATAGACACAAACACAGACACAGGCACATATGAAGCTGACTGTAAACATGATAAAAATACTCAAGGCTCCATCAATCAGGGTATAAAAAGACAAAGAGATGGGAGAAAAACTAGAGGTAAGAGAGAAGGGTCATATTAAAAGTTAAAAACTAGTCAAAGAGGTTAAAAACTCAAAGGTCTAAAACCCAATAAAATATTTAGAACCCAAGTAACATCCTACAAAAATAAGTAAATATAAAATGGAGTTAATAAATAGGTACCTAAAGTATGTGCAATATATTGTTACAGCTTGTTCAACTCTTTGACAGCAGCAGGAACAAAGCTGTTTTTGTAGCGCTGGGTTCTACTTTTTGGGACAGCAAACCTCCGTCTTGAGGGAAGAAGCTGAAAGTTGCAGTGCAAAGAGTGGGAGTCATCATTTAAAATGGAGGTAGCCATCCTCTGTACTTGTCTGGTGTACAGGGATGTCAGGCTCAGCTGTGGCCCACCAAGCAAACGACTGGACCATCTAACTACCTGATCCAAGGATTTCCTCTGTTTCAGTTTTATCTGACCAAACCATGACACTAAAGAAAAGGATAAAACAGATTCAATTAAAGTCCGATAAAACATTGTCATTATGGTTCGGTCAATTTGGAAGCGTGCAAGTTTTCTCAAGCAATGCAAATGTTGCTGACCCTTTTTGCACACCCTTTCACAGTTCTCTTCAAAGTTTAAATTACTATCAATAATCATTCCAAGATATTTGTAGGATTGTACACATTCGGTGGTCTGGCCTTTTAGTACGGTGGCTTTGTGCCTGGGATTTTTCCTCCTAAAGTCAATAATCATATCTTTAGTTTTTGTCGTATTCAGCTGCAGGTAGGAATCCTCACACCAGTGAACAAAATCATCAACTACTGGGGCCGTGGCCACTCTCACCATCCTGGAGGAGACTGACAATAACTGAGTCATCAGCATACTTTATAATGTGTCTGTTGCCATGTCTGCTCCGACACATGTTTGTGTACAGGATGAAGAGTAGTGGTGACAACACACACCCCTGAGGAGAGCCAGTAGAAGAGCACTTTAGGTCAGACAATGTACCATTGACCCTTACTCTCTGCGTCCTGTTGGTTAAGAAATCCAGAATCCAACCCACCAGATTATTGCTCAAATCAAATTGTTGCAGGAGCCTTTCAACTAAGATATGAGGTTGGATTGTATTAAAGGTGGAGGAAAAGTCCACAAATAAAAGTCTGGCGTGTGTCCCATTAAAATCCAGATGTTTAAAAAGCATGTTAAACAGAGTGACAGTGGCATCCTCCACTCCTCTGTGAGGCCTATAGGCAAACTGCAGAGGATCCAATGCATGTTCAGTCTGTTTTAGGACCTCACATCTGACCAGTTTTTCAAAAATTTTCATTAAAATTGAAGTCAAAGCAACTGGTCTAAAGTCGTTTACCGTTTTAGGACAGCTGGATTTTGGAACGGGAACAACCACGGCTTCTTTCCAGATCTTAGGCACATGTTGTGTCTGTAAGCACTTACTGAAAATGTAATGAAATATAGGACTCAGTTCATGTGCACAGGACTTTACCAAGCGCCCACATATATCATCAGGGCCCTGACTTCTGTTCACTTTTACAGCGCAGAACTCCCTTTTAACATCCTGCACCTCAATATTAAAGTGCTGATTGTCTTTGAGTTTCTGTTTCAAATCTTGGGTTTCTGTGCTAAAATCAAAGGAGTCAAAACGACCATAAAATCAATTAAGACCATTAGCCAGCTCTGTGTCTGAATTAAAACCATCTAAAAAACATATGATTACTGCGCTCTGTGTTCTGAAGGCCTGCAATAGTTTTCATACTGGCCCAGGCTGAACCAAGTTTCTTTGTTGCCATCTTACTTTCCAATTCTGATTTATAATTCTGTTTTGCTCTTAAAATTTCGGACTTCAGCTCTTTTGTGGCAACCTGTAGCTCAGAAACAGACCCCTGTTTAAAGGCAAGTGCTTTCCTCTGTAAGCAGGATTTAACTGATTTTGTAACCCATGGTTTGTTGTTGGGATATATTTTGACACGTTTACATGGAACAATCTTATTTTTACAGAAAGCCATGTATGAGCATGTGACGTCCACCAAAGAGTCCAAATCATCCCCGCAGGCCAGTGTGAACATCTCCCAGTCTGTACAGTCAAAGTATTCCTGGAGGCTGTGCACTGACTCTTCTGTCCACACATCAATGTCTCTCATCTCCACCTTGCCTCTTCTGAGAGCAGTTTTATATGTGGGCAGCAAATGTACACAGTTGTGATCTGAGGATCCTACAGGAGGAAGGGGGAGTGATTTATAGGCCCTCTCTATGGATCCATAGCACAGGTCCAATGTCTTTTTTCGCCTGGTTGGGCAGGAGACATACTGATAAAAGTTTTTAAGTGTCTTCTTTAAAGAAACATGGTTAAAATCCTCAAGAATGAAGTTTGGTGCCTCTGGAGAAATTGATTGCAGCCACTGGATCACTTCAAAGATTGTGCTGGAGGCGGAGTCAGCGTCTGCCCTCGGGTGAATGTACACAGTTGTGATGAAAAGCTGGGGGAACTCGTGAGGCAGATAAAAGGGGCGTAGTGACACAGACAGCAGCTCCACATCGGGTGTACAGATGCGCTCTCTGACCGTGACAGATGTGCAGTACTGCTTATTAATGTATAAGGGTACGCCGCCCCCCTGACGTTTCCCTGTTACCTCTTTCTGCCGATCCGAGCACAGTGGGGCTCCAAAGCCGTCAATCCACAGGTCTGTGTCTCGGTCATGCGCATTAAGCCAAGATTCGGTGAAAGCCATGACACAGCAGTTCTTAAAGTCCTTCTGGTAGCGTACATTCCCTTGAATTTCATCCACCTTGTTTCTCAGAGACTGTACATTCCCAAAAATCATAGAAGGAAGAGGAATGTTACCAAACTGACGTCTTCTCAGGCACAATTCCACACCTCCACGCTTTCCGCGTTTCCTTCTGCCGTCTCTCCCGTCTCTCTTTTCACCGCTATGTCCGTCTCTCAAAATAAAGTCTGGCAGTTGCGGCTTAGGCTCAATCACAGCCGCTGCATCAACCGTGTTTAAATGCAGCAACATGTCCCTGGAATAATGTATTCTGCCAGCCGTGATACCGGTCATGTTTACCTCATAGACAAAGAGCCGGAGGAGAAGTAGCAGCAGTGCAAGAAAGGGGAGGAAGTCCATGTTGTTGGAACCAGGGAGCTCTTCGCCATACAGTCCACAAACTTTCCAGGGCAGAAACGACACAGAGGATTTCGTAAAAACACATAAAAGTACATAAAAACAGACACACAGACGACGGACTTTTTCACCAGCTGCCGGTCACTGCGTGTGCATAGAGGGACTGTCCCATAGAGGGACTATGGTAGAGGATTTCAGACAGGGTGGTACAAAGGACTGAGCCAAGGACTGATTGAAAATCCTAGTAAGAACTCCAGCCAGCTGATCAGCGCAGTCCCTCAGTACGAGTCCAGGAACGCCATCGGGTCCAAGCAGCCTTCCTCGGGTTAAGGGCCCACAACATACGACTCACCTCATGCTCCTCTACTTGGAAGTTTAAGCTGTTGTGGGCCTTGGGATGTAATGTGGCTGTCTCTGAGGGTTTCACCTCAAAGCGAGCAAAGAAGAGATTTAATTCCTCTGCCAACAAGGCATCACCCTCAGCAGCACCGAGGTTGGTCTTGTAGTTGGTAAGATGCTGGACTCCCTACCACATTTGCCTGCTGTTGTTACTGACCAGATGATCCTCCATCCTCCTCCTGTAATTAGATTTGGCCTCCCTTATGCCTCCCTTCAGGTTGCCATGTGCCATACCATAGAGAGCCCTGTTGCCAGACCTAAAAGCGATATCCCTCATCTTTATCAACTGCCGGACCTCCCAGGTCATCCAGGGCTTCTGATTGGGGTAGACTCAGATACGTTTATCCACTGTGACAGTGTCCATGCAGTTCTTAATGTAACAAAGTTCACTGTCTGTGACCACCTCCAAGTCCTGCTGTTCAAAAACATCCCAACTGGTCCTATCAAAACAGTCCTGCAGCTGCTGAGAGGCACCCCTAGGCCAAGTTGTAACAGTCTTTGTCATGACAGGAGCAGTTTTCCTGAGGGGAGCATAAGCAAGAATCGAGAGCAGGGACAAATGGTCAGACTGGCCCAAGTGTGGTAGTGGTCTGACCTTATAGGCTAGCTTGATGTTTGAGTAAACCTTGTCCAAAATATTCGCTCCTCGGGTAGGACACTTTACATGCTGATGGAATTTAGGGGGTGCTGCCTTTAAATCTGCATGATTAAAATCCCCTGCTATACACAGCATCAGGATGCATGCTCTGCTGATTGCTAATGCTACCATGCAAAAGTCTTATAGCCGACTCAGCACTAGCATTCAGTGCAATGTAAACAGCATATATCATCACCGCGGTAAACTCTCTTGGACAATAAAAGGGAATGGATCTAACAGTCACATCCTCCAGGTCTGGGGAGCAGTGACTATCTACAATCACTGTGTTAGTGCACCAGCTGTTATTCATGTAAACACAGAGCCCCCCCTCCTCTGTTCTTACCAGAGTCCGCACTCCTGTCATGACGCTGTTACTGTGTAACCTGCTAAATCAATAGCAGAGTTCGGAATGGATGGATAAAGCCAAGTCTCTGTGATCAACATAATACAGCTGTGCTTTACAGTCTTGTTCACAATGATATATAGCCTCAATTCATCCATCTTGTTAGCGAGAGATCTGGCATTAATGAGAAACAGGCTGGGGAGCAGTGGTTTAAATTGCTGCCTCCGTAGCCTAGCTTCCGCACCGGCTCTACATCCTCGCTTCTGCCTTCTTTCTCTGTGCCATCTTTGCCTCCTCCCCGCTGGAATAATAATCCACGGAGAGCCAGGACTCCTCGCTACGTCCACTGGAATCTTGTGTGTAAAAATAAACTCATCTGTAACCCTCTGCACAAGACAAAGTCCAATCTTCAGAAGATCATGCCTTTTGTAAATAAAATTCACCCGACAGTAAACACACAAAACAAAAAATAGCGTTAACAGCAATACAAGGCTCCGAATGATAAAACACTGAGCCGCTGCAACTATGTGCGCCACCACCGCCGCCATGACCATGACCTGCAGCCCAAAACGGCACACACTAGCCAAATGTCTCAGTTCAGCAACAAACTGCTGTATTGGCTCACCGACTCTCTATTGTCTCTGGTGAAAGCGAATCCATCATACCGTCACGCTGTCTGGCATAGCAAAATGGTTAGCTCCACAACCTTCTCATACAAGTCCGTCGCACCGAGCATGCGGAGAATCCCTTGGCCCTCCATGCCTAGGTTGTGGACAAGCAGTGCTCGCGTCCTCACCTAGAAATAAAATTTATTATTATTATTATTTTTATTATTATTTTTTTTTTTTTTTTCCCAGGCCCAACGCTGTGATATAAGTTTCAAATGCTTCTAGCCACCGTGGCCATGGAACTGGCAGTTTTTCTGGGAGCTCAAGGAAAGGCCACAGCAGTGTTACGCACACCTCCATGGTTAATCCTCCGTCGCCAAATGTTATGTCCACAAACCTGGTAGTAAACAGATGGACGAGGGTGCTGCACTGGAACTGGGCTTTATTGCAGAACTATGTACACAGCATTACATACTGTATTCATACCGAGTCGCCAGGACAAGAGCGCCCTGTAATGGTGGACTCACCCACATATATGCTGGCATGATGACGGCACCAGCCGGCTGCATCATCACACCACTCTCTGTTGTTCACCCCTTCACTACACAATCTGCTCTTCTTCCTCTTTTGGCTGCAACCTTTAGGGGTCACAACAGTGGATCATCTACCTCCATCTCACCCTATTCCTTGCATCTTGCTCTGTAACACCAACCCTCTCCATGTCCTCCTTCACTAAATCCATGACCAGTTGGCCCTATACCAGGCTTCACCGCAGCCCTGGAGAGGTTATATACAAAGCCGACATTCATAATTATCTAATTATGACAGTTTTGTTTTATAATTTTTTAAAAATTCATTCACTGTCATTCTTTTAATAGAATGATTCAAAATAAAAATATCACGACAGTTGGTTTGAGTTCAGACAACAATTTTGCATTCAGCAGAGGAGATCAACAGACCTCAGCTAACATGAACAGCTGGCTCTCTCACTTTAAAATAAGTTTGGATGAAGTTCGTGTGTAATTATGATCCAGTCTCACAGTGCGACCAGGGCTGTAAAGGAGGTTAAAAAGCTCCTTGCCCTAAAATGCATTTTCACTTTGTGAATGAGCTTGCATGTCCTCAATGCAAAACGGATTTCTCCTCCCATTTAAATGCTCTCACATTAGTACAAAGCCTTTGATCTTGCACTCAGTGCATAATTTGTTTTTGCACTGCTGTAATAGTGAACTGAACATGTAAATGACCATAAATGCACCCCTCACTTCAGATAGCTGACTCTGGACTGCACTTCTGTAATACAGTCCTTTATATTTAACATGGACCTTCACTACACAAAAGGTGTTAGAACAAATGTAAAATTTCAAAATTGCACTGTACAAGAACTGGACAAGTGCATTAAAACCATTCATATTATAGCAATAAACTAGCCAGCATTGATAATAAGTGAGGGTTTTTTCTGGGGGGGGGGGTAAATTTGTCTCATTTTTTTTTTTTTTGTAATATCCAGCTTTTGTGTGTAAATATGTCATTATTCTTGTAGATGTTTTTTTTTTCTTGGAAAAATGTTTATCTTGTAAATTTGTTGCCTTTATTTCTTGTAAATTTGGGATTTGCTTATGGTAAACTTCCATCTTTCAATCTTCTACCACTTTTCCAGAGGTTCAGGTCGCGGAGGCAGCAGTTCAAGCAGAGAACCCCAGACTTCTCTCTCCCCAGCCATCTGATCCAGCTCTTCAGAGACGATACCAAGGCGTTCCCAGACCAGCTGGGAGACAGAGTCTCTCCAGCGAGTCATGGGTCTACCCCGGGGTCTCCTCCCAGTGGGACGTGCCCGAAACACCTCACGTGGGAGGCGTTCAGGAGGCATCCTGATCAGATGCCCATACCACCTCAACTGCCTCCTTTCAATGTGGAGGAGCAGCGGTTCTACTTTGAGCCTCTCCCGGATGACTGAGCTCCTCACCCTGTCTCTGAGGGTGAGTCCAGCAATCCTATGAAGAAAGATCATTTCAGCCGTTTGTATCCGCAATCTCATTCTTTCGGTCATTACCCAAAGCTCGTGTCCATAGGTGAGGGTTGGAACGTAGATTGAGTGGTAAATCGACAGCTTTGCCTTAGAGCTTAACTCCCTCTTCACCACAACAGATTGGTATAACGTCCGCATCACTGCAGATGCTGCTCCAATCCATCTGTGAATCTCTTGCTCCACTCTCCCCTCACTCGTGAATACGACCCCAAGATACTTAAACTTCTCCACTTGGGGCAGGAGCTTTTCCCCAATCCAGAGAGGACAATCCACCTTTTTTCCACTGAGGACCATGGACTTAGACTTGGAGGTACTGATTCTCATCCCAGCCGCTTCACACTCAGTGGCAAACTGTCCCAGTAAGACCTGTAGGTCACTGCTGGATGAAGCCAGCAGGACGAAATCATCTGCAAACAACAGAGATGAGATCCTGTGGTCACCAAACATGACACCCTCTCTTCCCTGGCTGCACCTAGAAATCCTGTCCATAAAAATTATGAACAGGATCGGTGACAAAGGGCAGCCCTATCAGAGTCCAACTTTCACTGGGGATGAGTCCGACTGAGTGTTGGCAGTACGAACTAAACTGTCACAATGGTCATACAGAGACCAAAGAGCTTGTAACAATAAGCCAAATACCCCATACTCCTGAAGCACCCACCACAAAAAACCACAAGGGATGCGGTCGAATGCCTTGTCCAATTCCACAAAATGCATGTAAACTGGTTGGACAAACTCCCACAATCCCTCGAGGATTCTCGAGAGGGTAAAGAGCTGGTCCGATGTGCCACGGCCAGGACGAAAACCACATTTCTCCTCCAGAATCCGAGGTTCCACCAACGGCCGGACTCTCCTCTCCAGTACCTTGGCATAGACCTTCCCAGGGAGGCTGAGGAATGTGATCCTTCTAAAGTTGGAGCACACCCTCTGGTCCCCTTTTTTGAAGAGAGGAACCACCACCCCGGATTGCCATGCCAAAGGCACTGCCCCCAACCTCCACGCAATGTTGCAGAGTCGTGTCAAGCATGACAGCGCTACAACATCCAGGGCTTTGAGGTACTCAGGGTGAGTCTTGTCCACCCCCGGGGCCCGGCCACCAAGGAGATTTTTAACCACCTTGGTGACCTCAGCCCGTGTGATAGACGAGTCGTTCCCCTCATCCACAAGCCCTGCTTCCTCTGTGGAAGGCTTGTCAGTGGGATTGAGGAGATCCTCGAAGTATTCCTTCCACCGCTTGATGATATCCCGTCAAAGTCAGCAGTGCCCCTTCCGCACCACACACAGTGTGGACAGGGAGCTGCTTCCCCCTCCTGAGCCACCGGACAGTTTGCCAGAATCTCTTCGAGGCCGACCAAAAGTCTTGTTCCATGGCCTCACCAAACTCCTCCCATACCCAAGGTTTTGCTTCAGCAACCACCCGAGCTGCCCTCCGCTTGGTCTGCCGAAACACCTCAGCTGCTTCGTGAGTCCCACAAGCCAACTAAGGTTGATCGGACTCCTTCTTCAGCTTAATGGCCCCCTCACCACTGGTGTCCACCGTGTGGTTCAGGGGTTGCCACCACAAGATGCCCCGACAACCTTGTGGCCGCAGCTCTGGACAGCCGCTTCAACAGTGGAGGTGGAGAACATGGCACATTCAGACTCCATGTCTCCAGACTCCTTCAGAATGTGGTTGAAGTCCTTTCGAAGGTGGGAGTTGAAGACTTCCAAGACAGGGGCCTCAGCCAGATGTTCCCAGCACACCCTCACTATATGTTTGGGCCTACCAGGTCTGAATGGCTTCCTCCCCTGCCATCGGATACAACTCACCACCAGCTGACAGCTCTGCACATCTCTTTACCCGAGTGTCCAAGACATACAGTCTTGGACTGTGGATTGATCGGCCATAGTCAAATGCATTCCTGGGGCCAGAGCAGGCGACATCGAGTGAAATTTGAAAATGCTGGCTAAAAGTAACTGTAAATACTCCACAATTGTTATTCACGCTGGCATTAATGACATCCGTCTCCGGCAGTCGGAAGTCACGAAACTTAATGTAGAATCGGTGTGTGACTTTGCCAAAACGATGTCTGCCACTGTAGTATTCTCTGGGCCCCTCCCCAATCTGACCAGTGATGACATGTTTAGCCGCTCGTCATCCTTGAACCGCTGGCTGTCTGTGTGGTGTCCTGCAAATGATGTGGGCTACATTGACAATTGGAGCTCTTTTTGGGGAAAACCTGGTCTTATGAGACGAGACAGCATTCATCCCACTTTGGATGGTGCTTCTCATTTATCTAACAATCTGGCATCTTTTTTATCCAAATTTCCAAAACATTGATTACTCAGAGTTGGGACCAGGAAGCAGAGTCACAGTCTTACACGCCTCTCTGCAGCTCCTCTTCATCCGCCACCCCTCAACTTAGCTCCTGTCTTCCCCATCAGAGAATCGTTGTCTGTTCCCTCCAAAGTAAATAAAAATATAATATATAAGCATCCCAAAGTGATTAAGCAAAATACTGGTAAAACTCAAATTAAACATAAAGCCTCTAAATTGAATGATTTGGCCTCTGTTCCTCCTCATAATTTAAAAATTAAATGTGGTTTATTAAATATTAGGTCTCTAACTCCCAAGTCTCTGTTAGTCCATGATCTGTTAATTGATCATCAGATTGATTTAATTTCCCTTATAGAGACTTGGTTAGGGCAAGAGGATTATGTTGGTTTAAATGAATCAACTCCCTCTGGTTATTTAAACTGTCAAAATCCCAGAAGTTCTGGTCGTGGAGGAGGAGTAGCAACAATTTACCATTCCAAATTACTAGTTAATGTAAAGCAAAAAACATGTTATAATTCCTTTGAGGGCCTGGTCCTCAGTATTGGGCACTTTAGCAATTTTAGGTTAAACCCAATTTTATTTGCCATAGTTTATCGTCCCCCATCAACCTACTCAGAATTTTTATCCGAATTTGCTGATTTCTTAGCTGATTTAGTACTGAAATCTGATAGAATAATTATAGTAGGGGACTTTAATATACATGTGGATGTAGATAGTGACTGCTTTAATGTGGCATTTAATTCAATATTAGACTCGATTGGGTTTTCTCAGAAAGTAGGAAATTCTACTCATTACCTCCACCATACATTGGACCTTGTTCTGACATATGGCATAGAAATAGAAAATCTTGTCGTGTCTCCTCATAACCCTGTACTGTCAGACCATTGTCTGTTAACCTTTGATTTTACTATTTCTGACTATTTGGCTCCTAAAGAAAAATATTATTACAGTAGATGCCTCTCAGATGATGTTGTTACCAAATTTATGCAGATTGTTTCCTCTATGCCATGTGTCAACACAACGGAAATAAGCTATAGACAGTTTGCTCCTTCTGTAATTGATAACATGGTGGATAGTGTTACAGCTTCTCTGCATCAGACTCTAGACTTGGTGGCCCCCTTAAAAAAGAAAAAGTCTAATCAGAGATTTCTAACTCCTTGGTTCAACACAGAAACTCGTAGCTTAAAACAGAAGACTCGTCAATTAGAAAGAAAATGGCGCTCCACTAATTTAGATGAAATCTATTTTGCTTGGAGAAATCATCTTTTAATTTATAAAAAAATCTCTTAGAAAAGCTAGAATGAGTTATTATTCTGCATTAATAGAAGAGAACAAGAATAATCCCAGGTTTCTTTTCAGCATTGTAGCCAGGTTGACAAAGAGTCAGGACTCTGTCAATCCTAGCATTCCCTTAGAGCTTACTAGTCAGGACTTTATGAACTTTTTCAATAATAAAATTTCATCCATCAGAGATAAAATCAATCAGATTCTTCCCACAGTTAACTTAAATACTGTAACTACTACAACTCCTTCTATTGATGTCTGTCTTGATGAGTTTACTCCAATCGACCTTTGTGAGCTAGACAAAATAGTTTCCTCATCCAAACCTTCAACTTGTCTTTTAGACCCTATTCCTACCAGGTTATTTAAAGAAGTCTTCCCACTTATTGGTAGCTTTATTCTTCATATAATCAATTCTTCATTAACTTTAGGCCATGTACCACAGGCTTTTAAAACGGCTGTAATTAAATCCTTACTCAAAAAGCCAATGCTAGATCCAGAAGCTTTAGCTAACTATAGACCAATCTCTAATCTTCCTTTCATTTCAAAAATCTTAGAAAGAGTTGTTGCTACGCAATTATTTGACCACCTGCAGGGAAATGGTTTACTTGAAGAGTTTCAATCTGGGTTTAGAATCCATCATAGTACTGAAACAGCCTTAGCAAAGGTCACTAACGACCTCCTCATCGCATCTGACAATGGACTGGTTTCTGTACTTGTCCTTTTAGACCTTAGTGCAGCTTTTGATACTATCGATCATAATATTCTACTTGATAGATTAGAACACTATGTTGGACTTAATGGAACTTCGTTGCAGTGGTTTAGATCTTATTTATCTAATAGGGTCCAGTTTGTTCATGTAAATAATGAGTTTTCTTTCAACTCAAAGCTTAGTCATGGAGTTCCACAGGGATCTGTGCTAGGCCCTACTCTTTTTAGTTTATATATGCTTCCGTTAGGCAACATTATTAGAAAGCACTGTATACATTTTCATTGTTATGCAGATGACACACAATTATACCTGTCAATGAATCCAGATGATAATAATCAATTAGCCAAGTTAGAAGCCTTTCTTAAGGAAATCAAAGCTTGGATGACTTGTAATTTCCTGCTGTTAAACTCAGATAAGACTGAAGTCATTCTTGTTGGTCCAAAAAACCTTAGAAATTCCTTTCCAAATCAAACTTTCAGTTTGGATGCGGTTACTCTTTCTCTTAATAGCTCTGTGAGGAACCTTGGAATTATTTTTGATCAAGATCTGTCCTTCAATTCACATATTAAATTTGTTTCTAAGACTGCCTTCTATCACTTGCGTAATATTGCCAAGATTAGGAGCATCTTGTCTCAGAGTGATGCTGAGAAACTGATCCACGCTTTTGTTAGCTCAAGATTAGATTATTGTAATTCTTTATTATCAGGCTGTCCTAAAACATCTTTAAAAAGTCTTCAGCTGATCCAAAATGCTGCAGCAAGAGTTTTAACAGGTACTAGAAAGAGAGATCATATCTCTCCGGTTCTGGCCTCCCTTCATTGGCTTCCCATAGAGTTTAGAATTAAGTTTAAAATCCTTCTTCTTACTTACAAAGCTCTAAACAATCAGGCTCCTTTTTATTTAAAAGATCTGATACTACCATATTATCCTAACAGAGCACTACGCTCCCAAAATGCAGGATTACTTGTAATACCTAGAATCTCCAAAAGTACAATGGGAGGCAGAGCCTTCAGTTATCAAGCTCCTCTCCTGTGGAACCAGCTGCCAATCTGGATTCAGGAGTCAGACTCAAGCTCTATTTTGAAGAATAGGGTTAAAACTTTCCTTTTTGATATAGCCTACAATTAGGGAGGGATCATGTGTCTCTGAACCCTCCCTTAGTTATGCTGCTAATAGGTTTAGTCAGCCGGGGGACCTCCAGTAATGCACTGGGCCTCACTCCTCTCCTCACTCTCAATGAAATATTTTTTTTTGCTGGTCATTAACATTTGTTTGTCCTCTCCCATAGATTGAGTCCCCATCGTGCTGTTTGCTCTCTACATGTCTGTTCTTTTCTTCTTCTCTATCCCCTCACCCCCCAGCCAGTCACAGCAGATGACTGCCCCTCCCTGAGCCTGGTTCTGCTGGAGGTTCCTTCCTCTTAAAAGGGAGTTTTTCCTCTCCACCGTCGCCAAGTGCTTGCTCACAGGGGATCGCCTGATTTCTGGGGTCTTTCTGCAACTGTGGGGGTTCCCCCTACAGTTGATAGTGCTATGAGATGACTGTTGTTGTGAAATGGTGCTATATAAATAAAGTTGAATTGAATTGAATACAGTCACAGGTCTGATGACACGATAACAAAATCAATCATCGACCTGCGACCTAGGGTGTCCTTGTGCCAGGTGCACATATATACATCCATATGCTTGAACATGGTGTTCGTTATGGACAAACTGTGGTTAGCACAGAAGTCCAATAACTGAACACCACTCGGGTTCAGATCGAGCAGGCCGTTCCTCCCAGTCATGCCCCTCCAGGTTTCACAATCATTGCCCACATGCACACTGAAGTCCCCCAGTAGGACAATGGAGTACCCACCCTTTTTGGAGGACTCCAAAAAGGATGGGTACTCTGAACCATCATTTGGTGCATAGGCACAAATGATGGTCAGGACCCGTTTCCCAACCCGAAGGCGCAGGGAAACAACCTTTTGTCCACTGGGGAAAACTCCAATATAGAGGCAGCAAGGTGGGAGGATACAAGAATACCCACCCCTGCTTGTCGCCTCTCGCCCGGGGCAATTCCAGAGTAGGCCAAGCTCCAGCTCCTTTCCAGGAGACTGGTTCTGGAACCGGAGCTGTGTGTTGAAGTGAGGCCGACTATATCTATCCGGTATCTCTCAACCTCATGCACCAGCTCAGGCTCCTTTCCCACCACAGAGGTGACATTCCACGTCCCAAAAGCCAGTTTAGGAAGCTTGGGATCAGACCACCAAGGTCTTCGCCTTTGATCGCCACCTGATCCACATAGCACCGGACCCCCATGGTCCCTCCTGCAGGTGGTGAGCCCACTGGAGGGCGGATCCATGTAACTCCTTCGGGCTAAGCCCGGCCGGGTCCCATGGGCGGAAACCTGGCTACCAGACGCTAGCCATCAAGCCCCTCCCAGTGTTTCCTCTGGCTTAAGGACCTTGGCACGGTGGCAACATATTTTTTCGGGGGGGGGGGGGGGGGTCAGTAAACATACCGGAATATGTTAATTTTATACTATTTATTTCTTTTTTAAATTTTATACAGTAACGTTGCATATGGAACTTATCATTTGAAGTATTGTACAACCGAGGCTTGAATGTTGGAATATTGGGCCAGTTGGGGTCCCACCCAGACATTCTGTGTTTAGACTTTTTAGCGGTGTCATCCTTCTCTCCTTCCTTTGCTCTCACCTCTCCTGGACCCTCTGCCTGAACACTTTCCTCTCCTTTGCTCCTCTCTTCTGTCTCATCTTGCCCTCTCTGAGCTCTGTCTTATTCAGGTTCTCTCTCTGTCTATGGTGGTATACAAACAGGTTAGAAAATATCAAGTGTCACGTTTTGTCCTGCAGGATTTTTTGTCATGGTTTACATAAATGACAAAAATATGTGTATTTTTGTATTTTTATTCTAGTGTTTCTTTTTTTTTCATTGGGAGAGTAGGGAAGAGAAAGAAACATTCATAATAGTAATGTAATCATGCATACTTAAATTATATGATCAGGTGGGTATAGTAACCAGAAATTCTACTCATGTAAGATAAGATAAGATAAGATAAGATAAGATAAGATAAGCCTTTATTAGTCCCACAACGGGGAAATTCCAGGATTGCAACAGCACAGGGATAGCAACACTCAGAGCAACAATCAGAAGGCAAGAAAAAAAACAAGCAAGCAAGAGCAGCTAATAAACATATGTACGTATTACTATAAAATATATATATATACACACACACACAGACACACAGTGCAGAGCATTGTAGCTGGATGGAATAAATATATGAATATATGAACACACAGTGCAGAGCATTGTAGCTAGATGGAATAAATATGTAAATATATAAACACCCACAGTACGGAGCATTGCAGCTAGGTGGAATAAATATGCAAGTATATAAACACACACAGTGCGGAGCAATGTAGCTAGATGGAATAATATGTAGATATATAAATATATAAACACACCCAGTGCTGAGCATTGTAGCTAGATGGAATAAATATGCAAATATATAAACACACACAGTGCAGAGCATTGTTGCTAGATGGAATGAAACAGCATAACCGTCTACTTAGTTATCCTACATGGTATGATTATGTGCCCATACATATTCTCACCCTCCATAGCGACCGGTATGTTCCTAGTTGTATGCCGGAGGGGACCATTGTGTAAGTCTATTGCATCTTTTGCATTCAAAAAACTATTAGTTTGTTACGTCTTTTTGCTATCTCTGCGAGCAGCCCTGCTTAGGTTGTACAGTCTGACAGCCGTTGGTAGGAAGGACCTACGAAACCTCTCGGTTGTGCACCTGGGATGATGTAGTCTGCTGCTAAATGAGCTCCTCAGTGCATTCAGTATGTCCTGCATAGGGTGGAACTCGGACTCCAGCAGAGATGACAGTTTAGCCACCGTCCTTCTCTCTCCTATCTCCTCCATCGGACCAAGGCGCTGCCCCAGGACAGAGCTAGCTTTCTTAATCAGTTTGTTCAGTCTCTTCCTATCGGCTGCAGTAATGCCACTGCCCCAGCAGACCACTCCAAAAGTGATGGCTGATGCCACCACCGTGTCATAGAATGACTTCAGCAGCGCCCCTTGTACACCAAAAGACCTGAGTCTCCTCAGCAGGAACAGCCTGCGCTGTCCCTTCTTGTAGAGTGCATCAGTATTGTGTGACCAGTCTAGTTTATTGTTCAGATGAATACCCAGGTACTTATAGGATGTCACCATCTCGATGTCTGTTCCCTGTATATTTACTGGTACTGTGAGGGGCTGCCCATGCCTGCGGCAGTCCACCACCAGCTCCTTAGTTTTCCTCGCGTTGATCTGGAGGCAGTTCCGATGGCACCAGTCCACGAAGTCCTGGATAAGCCCTCTGTACTCAGCTTCATCTCCATTGGAGATGAGGCCAACGATCGCAGAGTCATCAGAGAACTTCTGTAGATGGCAGTGTGTTGTGTTGTGTGAGAAGTCCGCAGTATAAAGAGTGAACAGGAAGGGAGCCAGCACCGTTCCCTGGGGGGCCCCCGTGCTACTGATGATCGTGTCGGACACACAGTCCCGGGTTCTCACAAACTGAGGCCGGTTCGTGAGGTAGTCCAGGATCCATGATGACAGGTGCTGGTCCACCCCTGCGCGCAGCAGCTTGTCCTTCAGGATCATCGGTTGGATGGTGTTGAAAGCACTGGAGAAGTCAAAGAACATGATCCTCACCATATTCCCGGGCTTCTCCAGGTGGGACAGAGAACGGTGAAGGAGGAAGATCACCGCATCCTCCACCCCAATGCCATGCTGGTAGGCGAACTGGAGTGGATCCATCGCTGGTTCCACCAGGGGGCGGAGGTGAGCAAGGAGCAGTCTCTCCAGGGTCTTCATCAAGTGGGACGTCAAGGCCACCGGTCTGTAGCTGTTCAGGTCTTTGGGGTGGGAAGTTTTTGGTACAGGTACCACACAAGATGTTTTCCACAGCTGTGGTACCCTCCCCAGTTTCAGGCTCATGTTGAAGATATACGTCACAATCCCACACAGCTGGTCTGCACAGGACTTGAGGAGCTTTGCGCTGATGCCGTCCGGTCCCGGCGCCTTCCTCGCCTTGATCTTCCTCAGCTCCGTCCTCACCTGGGTCCTGGTCAGGGTCAGGATGGGGGGCTGTGTGTTGGGAGTGGGGGGGTGTTGGTGGAGTGGGGAGTGGGCAGCAGGACTTGATTTCTTTAGAGGCAGCAGTGGTTGTTGTGCAGTCAGGGGGGAGGGCGGTTGGTCAAATCTATTGAAAAACAGATTCAGGTTGTTCGCCCACTCCCTGCCCCCTGTGGCCTGGGGGGAGGTATTCTGGAGCCCCGAGATGGTTTTGAGGTTTCTCCAGACCCCGCTGATGTCGCTCTGTTGCAGCTTGTCCTCCATCTTCTTCCTGAAGCTGTCCTTGCCTTCTCTGATCTTTCTCCTCAGCTCCCTCTGTACGGACTTCAGCATCTCCCTGTTCCCTGACCTGAAGATCCTCTTCTTCTCTCTCAGAAGTGTTTTTATCTCAGGGTTGATCCAGGGTTTGTTGTTTGAGTGACGCCGTATGGTCTTGGTGGGAACGGATTTGTCCACACAGAAGCTGAGGTAGCCCGTGAAGGTGTGAATGAGGCCATCGATGTCCTCACCATGTGGATCGCAGAGCTGCTTCCAGGCGGTGGCTTCAAAACAGCCCTTTAGGGTGTCCATTGTCTCCTCAGACCATAACTCCACAGTGTGCATGGTCGGAGGTTGTCTGTGCACTAGGGGTTTGTACACCGGCCGGAGATGAACCAAGTTGTGATCCGATCTCCCGAGTGGGGGGAGTTGTGATGAGGTGTACGCCTCCTTAGTGTTTGCGTAGAATAAATCCAGTGTTTTATTGTCTCTAGTGTGGCATGTGACATACTGGGTGAACGTGGGTAGAATGGGAGACAGTGAAACATGGTTGAAATCGCCTGAGATGAGGAGAAGAGCATCTGGGTGTTCTGTCTGCAGCCTGCTGGTTACTGAATGGATGACGTCACGTCATGTAAAAGCAGTGCTTTGAAATTAAAAATTGAAAGTAGACAACCAAAAATTTCTAGTTGAGTTAAGGGTACAATGAGCACCCACTTAAAAACTTGAGCAATGACTTCAGTCTTGAAGGTCTGAGGTTTTTCTCAAAAAATTTTTTAACAATTTTCTTAGAGTTTTGTACTTTAAATTTATCAAAATTTGAACCTATTTTCCTCAAATTTGTAATTCCCTCTTGTAAAATTGACTTTTCTTGTGCATTTGAAACTTTATTATAAATTTGTGGATTGTTTTATGACTAATTTTTGTCTGTTTTTTAAAATAAAATTACTGTTTTTTAAATAAATTTGAAACAGACTGTGGTCATTTTTTTTACTTTTTCCTTATAACAATTTATATTTTTGACCATAATTTTGCAGTCAGAACAGAACAATAATTTAACTCTGATTACAAAGAAAAAAATTAATACAGTTGTATTTAATGAAATAAATTAACTTAAATGACCAAGGATGCTGTTATTTCTGTTATAATATTTCTTTATATTTATCCACTTTATTCCAAGGCCCCATGATGCCTTGCATGAATAATGGTAGCAACTTCCAGTACTAGTTTAGAACATATTGCTGTCACTGAAATGGGACACTTTTCTTTGTTAAAAAACAATGACTTCGGCATCAGAAATGCAGGAACACAGCCTTTTGCACCTCCAAAACAGTAATATTATCATGCCACATCCCACGACTATGGAGGGATGAGAAGATGACCTTAAAAAGTGGCCTGTAGCTCCGTTAGTTAGCTCCGCTGCTAACATGCTAATGCTGTAAACAAATTAAAGCTCTGAGATATATCAATGTTTCCACCGCAATAAAGTCGGCTGCATTTTGTTAAAGTATGTTGGACATATTCAAATTTACCTCTGAGCAGACGTAGAGTCTAGTCAGTGCCACAAAGAACCACAATACTGTGCGTGGGCATTTTAAATTTGGGGTAAAACGTCAGATCTATGACATTCATACAAGTCAAAACATACCTGGCTCTTGTCTTGGTGTCTGTCCTGTGTCTGTACCACCGATCACACGAACAATCCTTTAGTTTTCAGTGCATGATCTACTCATTGCTGTTGAAGCCACAGATTTAGCTGCGCTTATCTGTGAGGAGAATCACACCACAAACAGCAGCAAGTACCAGAACTGCGCAAAAACATTCAAAAACACAAAAACTACAAGTGCTGAAATTAGCTGCCACTTGAGTGCAAAACATGTATGTGGACTACACATTAAAATGAATTTGAAAAACTTTTAAAAACACTATTTTTAAATGCCTCTGCTACTCCACTCTTACTGGCTGATTTAACACTAGGTCAGCCGAAACCGGAAGCTCCGCCCATAATCATTCCTACAGCGGCACCGACAGGAATAAGGTGGATAGATTTTTAGAAATCTCCTCACCACCCAGACAGCAGGAAAAACCTCCCTTTTTCTGAAATACAAATGTTGGCACGTTTAGATTGTCTGAAGGCTGCTGACTGATTAAAGTCACTGACTTTGTGAATTTCGTCATCTTAACTTGCCAGGTACCTAATAGGGAACATAACTTAATATTGTAGTGGCTGGTGAAATATATCCTCAGCAATTCATCAGTCCCCCTTGCCTTTCCCTTCATATGAAGCCGGCTGCATATGAATTCTAACCACTTCTCTTATCTAAGCGACTCTTCCATTATTGATCCCATTTCCAGCGGGTTAAAACCATGATAAATGTCAGTGCTTATATACCTCTTCTCATTTTTTTCCACGTTTAAAGTGCTTTAATACACTCATGTTTCTCTCGGACAGTCATGCTAGCGAGGCACTGCCTGGTGACTGACTGGAAAGCTAGCGTGAGCGGGGCACTTCTAAACTCTGCACTGGTCACGCGTGTTGTTTGTATGTGCGCTTGTGGAAAGTCATTGCTTCATTTATTTTTCTTAAATTTATATCTCCTCAGAAGCACGCCAGAAATTTTTCTGGCGTGGTGGGCCCGCCACCCAGAAATGTTACCAGAGGAAACACTGCCCTTCAGCAGACCTGGCTCCAGGGTGGGGCTCCGGTAACCCATACCAGGCGGGGTGCACTGAATTCTTGTTCTACCGTTCATCATGAGAGTTTGTTGGATCGGTCTTAGTCTGGCCCTTCACCCAGGACCAGTTTGTCTTGAGTGACCCTACCAGAGGCAAATTGCCCCAGACAACATAGCTCCTGGGATCACTAGGGCACGCAAAGCCACAACCATGATAATGTGACGGTCCATAAGGGGCTTATGGTAAACTTCTGGCTTTTTATTTGTAAATTAGTTTCTCATCATGTTTTTGCACCTTTTGTTCTTCCAAATTTGAACTTCATTTACATTTGCTTCTTGTTTCTGCTCAATTTGTGAACAGAAGCCTCCTGCTTGTGATAATGTAAGGGATGGGTGGATGTGGCTGACAAGAGAAAAGCATTTTGTGTGGTCAGTAAGACTAGAAAAGTGCAATTTTATTATCCAGTTTTGAAGATATTTATTGATATTTATGCAAGTAAGATGGTTTTAAGGCTGGAAAAATATGCTCCTCAATACTGCCAGTAACCCTCAAATGATAAAGGGAAGATGGGGACTAGGAGTCCACAAGCATGGAAGTTATTTTATCTCCATCAGTGCTTTTTTCCTTTATGGGCCACTCACTGGTTCCCGAACACGGCTCTCCATGTCATCTTGTTCTGTACTTGGCCTTGGGAGCTGATATTGATTCTTCCCAGCTCCAGTGTTTTCTGTATTCTTGAGGCCACCATCTTTATTTAACCACATAGATTGGAAGGGTTGTGACGTCCTTGTTATTGTTTGGTGTCTTCTTTTGTTTCCTCTTGTGGGCATATGTTTTGGTTCCGCTGAACTTTTATTTTATATTTGTTCACAGCTGGCGCCTTGCTAATCAGAACACCCAAAGATTTTTGTTGATGGTAGTGATTTCATTCATTCATCTTCTTCCGCTTAATCCTTTTCGGGCCGCGGGGGGGCTGGAGCCTATCCCAGCATCCTTGGGCGAGAGGCAGGGTACACCCTGGACGGATCGCCAGTCCATCGCAGGGCCGACACAGAGAGACAGACAACCATTCACTCTCACAGTCATACCTAAGGACAATTTAGAATCCCCAGTTTGATGCCAGTTAACCTAACTTGCATGTTTCTGGCATGTGGGAGGAAACCGGAGAAATCTCAGAGTAAACCCACGCAGACACGGGGAGAACATGCAAACTCCACACAGATCACTGTTGGTCGGGGGATGGGATCAAACCCAGGATCCCCCGGCCAAGGGTGAGTTGCTGTGCTGCCGCTGATGGAGGAAAAAAAAATTTTCTTGTATAAAACTCTTCGCTCTGTTCAACTCATTTATGGGCTCTTGAGTCTAAAGTATTTATGTGTATATGCCAGTATAGGTTGAAGCAGTTTATTTTGGAAACAGACTTTTGGTGATGACAATTTGATGGAAGTTTCTATTCCTTGCTTATATACCTAGCACACAAAACGTTTATTTGAAATAATCATTTTCTATTCAAATATAAATAAATGCAAAATAATGCATTTGTTAACTGTTCATATCACTTTTATATAAAGGTGGATTCACACTACAAAGTTTGGACTGACTTTTACTGACGTTTTGGCAGACGTCTGGCTCTGCTGGCAAAAGTTAATGATAGTTGGTGTTTGTTGGCAAACACTGGTGAAAGTTGTGTTCTTTGAAACAATAACGAAATCGACATTTGGGAATAAACGTTGGTGAAAGCTGTGCTTAGTTTGTAAAAGTTCTTGAGCACTGGGCTAAGTTATGCAGAGTTTACCTAAGTCGGCCTAAGTTAAAGCTGGGTTCACACTATAGCGTTTGGATCGACTTGTACAGACATTTTGAAAAATCAGAGAAATCGTCAGCGCAGGTCAGCTGACATCAGCGTCAGGTGACGCTCATATAAAGATCAGCATTTGTGGAGGCTTCCTGCCGTTCTGCTATTGGAGTGAACACATCTCCTTTGGACATACGTTTCAGTATTTATTTTTGTTTTATATTCCTATGTAGTTACTTCTGCATACCCTTTTCCCCTGTTCATTCATTCATTCATCTAAAAAATAATAAAATAATGATATAGACTTCATCACTAAGTCCGCAATTAAAACGTGAATTCAACTTATTTATTCATTCATTCAACTTTATTTATATAGCGCCATTTCACAACAACAGTCATCTCATAGCACTATCAACTGTAGGGGGAACCCCCACAGTTGCAGAAAGACCCCAGCAATCAGGCGATCCCCTGTGAGCAAGCACTTGGCGACAGTGGAGAGGAAAAACTCCCTTTTAACAGGAAGAAACCTCCAGCAGAACCAGGCTCAGGGAGGGGCAGTCATCTGCTGCGACTGGCTGGGGGGTGAGGGGACAGAGAAGAAGAAAAGAACAGACATGTAGAGAGCAAACAGCACGATGGGGACTCAATCTATGGGAGAGAACAAACAAATGTTAATGACCAGCAAAAAAAAAAAAAATTTCATAGAGAGTGAGGAAAGGAGTGAGGCCCAGTGCATTACTGGAGGTCCCCCGGCTGACTAAACCTATTAGCAGCATAACTAAGGGAGGGTTCAGAAACACATGATCCCTCCCTAATTGTAGGCTATATCAAAAAGGTAGGTTTTAGCCCTATTCTTAAAAACAGAGATCGAGTCTGACTCCCGAATCCAGATTGGCAGCTGATTCCACAGGAGAGGAGCTTGATAACTGAAGGCTCTGCCTCCCATTGTACTTTTGGAGATTCTAGGTATTACAAGTAATCCTGCATTTTGGGAGCGTAGTGCTCTGTTAGGATGATACGGTAGTATCAGATCTTTTAAATAAAAAGGAGCCTGATTGTTTAGAGCTTTGTAAGTAAGAAGAAGGATTTTAAACTTAATTCTAAACTCTATGGGAAGCCAATGAAGGGAGGCCAGAACCGGAGAGATATGATCTCTCTTTCTAGTACCTGTTAAAACTCTTGCTGCAGCATTTTGGATCAGCTGAAGACTTTTTAAAGATGTTTTAGGACAGCCTGATAATAAAGAATTACAATAATCTAATCTCGAGCTAACAAAAGCGTGGATCAGCTTCTCAGCATCACGCTGAGACAAGATGCTCCTAATCTTGGCAATATTACGCAAATGATAGAAGGCAGTCTTAGAAACAAATTTAATATGTGAATTGAAGGACAAATCCTGATCAAAAATAACTCCAAGGTTCCTCACAGAGCTATTAAGAGAAAGAGTAACTGCATCCAAACTGAAAGTTTGATTTGGAAAGGAATTTCTAAGGTTTTTTGGACCAACGAGAATGACTTCAGTCTTATCTGAATTTAATAGCAGGAAATTACAAGTCATCCAAGCTTTGATTTCCTTAAGACAGGCTTCTAACTTGGCTAATTGATTAGTATCATCTGGCTTCATTGACAGGTATAATTGTGTGTCATCTGCATAACAGTGAAAATGTATACAGTGCTTTCTAATAATGTTGCCTAACGGAAGCATATATAAACTAAAAAGAGTAGGGCCAAGCACAGATCCCTGTGGAACTCCATGACTAAGCTTTGAGCTGAGAGAAAACTCATCATTTACATGAACAAACTGGAACCTATCAGATAAATAAGATCTAAACCACTGCAACGAAGTTCCATTAAGTCCAACATAGTGTTCTAATCTATCAAGTAGAATATTATGATCAATAGTATCAAAAGCTGCACTAAGATCTAAAAGGACAAGTACAGAAACTAGTCCATTATCAGATGCAATGAGGAGGTCGCTAGTGACCTTCGCTAAGGCTGATTCAGTGCTATGATGGATTCTAAACCCAGATTGAAACTCCTCAAATAAACCATTTCCCTGCAGGTGGTCAAATAATTGCGTAGCAACAACTCTTTCTAAGATTTTTGAAATGAAAGGGAGATTAGAGATTGGTCTATAGTTAGCTAAAGCTCCTGGATCTAGCGTTGGCTTTTTGAGTAAGGGTTTAATTACAGCCGTTTTAAAAGCCTGTGGTACATGGCCTAAAGTTAATGAAGAATTGATTATATGAAGAATAAAGCTACCAATAAGTGGGAAGACTTCTTTAAATAACCTGGTAGGAATAGGGTCTAAAAGACAAGTTGAAGGTTTGGATGAGGAAACTATTTTGTCTAACTCACAAAGGTCGATTGGAGTAAACTCATCAAGACAGACATCAATAGAAGGAGTTGTAGTAGTTACAGTATTTAAGTTAACTGTGGGAAGAATCTGATTGATTTTATCTCTGATGGATGAAATTTTATTATTGAAAAAGTTCATAAAGTCCTGACTAGTAAGCTCTAAGGGGATGCTAGGATTGACAGAGTCCTGACTCTTTGTCAACCTGGCTACAGTACTGAAAAGAAACCTGGGATTATTCTTGTTCTCTTCTATTAATGCAGAGTAATAACTCGTTCTAGCTTTTCTAAGAGATTTTTTATAAATTAAAAGATGATTTCTCCAAGCTAAATAGATTTCATCTAAATTAGTAGAGCGCCATTTTCTTTCTAATTGACGAGTCTTCTGTTTTAAGCTACGAGTTTCTGTGTTGAACCAAGGAGTTAAAAATCTCTGATTAGACTTTTTCTTTTTTAAGGGGGCCACCAATTCTAGAGCCTGATGCAGAGAAGCTGAAACACTATCCACCATGTTATCAATTACAGAAGGAGCAAGCTGTCTATAGCTTATTTCCGTTGTGTTGACACATGGCATAGAGGAAACAATCTGCATAAATTTGGAAACAGCATCATCTGAGAGGCATCTACTGTGATAATATTTTTCTTTAGGAGCCAAATAGTCAGAAATAGTAAAATCAAAGGTTAACAGACAATGGTCTGACAGTACAGGGTTATGAGGAGACACGACAAGATTTTCTATTTCTATGCCATATGTCAGAACAAGGTCCAATGTATGGTGGAGGTAATGAGTAGAATTTCCTACTTTCTGAGAAAACCCAATCGAGTCTAATATTGAATTAAAAGCCACATTAAGGCAGTCACTATCTACATCCACATGTATATTAAAGTCCCCTACTATAATTATTCTATCAGCTTTCAGCACTAAATCAGCTAAGAAATCAGGAAATTCGGATAAAAATTCTGAATAGGTTGATGGGGGACGATAAACTATGGCAAATAAAATTGGGTTTAACCTGGAATTGCTAAAGTGCCCAATACTGAGGACCAGGCCCTCAAAGGAATTATAACATGTTTTTTGCTTTACATTAACTAGTAATTTGGAATGGTAAATTGATGCTACTCCTCCTCCACGACCAGAACTTCTGGGATTTTGACAGTTTAAATAACCAGAGGGAGTTGATTCATTTAAACCAACATAATCCTCTTGCCCTAACCAAGTCTCTGTAAGGGAAATTAAATCAATCTGATGATCAATTAACAGATCATGGACTAACAGAGACTTGGGAGTTAGAGACCTAATATTTAATAAACCACATTTAATTTTTAAATTATGAGGAACAGAGGCCAAATCATTCAATTTAGAGGCTTTATGTTTAATTTGAGTTTTACCAATGTTTTGCTTTATCACTTTGGGATGCTTATACATTATATTTTTATTTACTTTGGAGGGAGCAGACAACGATTCTCTGATGGGGAAGACAGGGGCTAAGCTGAGGGGTGGCGGATGAAGAGGAGCTGCAGAGAGGCGTGTAAGACTGTGACTCTGCTTCCTGGTCCCAACTCTGAGTAGTCACGGTTTTGGAAATTTGGATAAAAAAGATGCCAGATTGTTAGATAAATGAGAAGCACCATCCAAAGTGGGATGAATGCTGTCTCGTCTCATAAGACCAGGTTTTCCCCAAAAAGAGCTCCAATTGTCAATGTAGCCCACATCATTTTTAGGACACCACACAGACAGCCAGCGGTTCAAGGATGACGAGCGACTAAACATGTCATCACTGGTCAGATTGGGGAGGGGCCCAGAGAATACTACAGTGGCAGACATCGTTTTGGCAAAGTCACACACCGATTCTATATTAAGTTTCGTGACTTCCGACTGCCGGAGACGGATGTCATTAATGCCGGCGTGAATAACAATTGTGGAATATTTACAGTTACTTTTAGCCAGCATTTTCAAATTTGACTCGATGTCGCCTGATCTGGCCCCAGGAATGCATGTGACTATGGCCGATGGAGTCTCTAGGTTCACGTTTCTGACTACAGAGTCGCCAATGATCAGAGTTTTTTCCTCAGCGGGTGTGTCGCTGAGCGGGGAAAAACGATTAGAAACGTGAACAGGTTGGTGGTGAACCGGGGCTTTGCGACTAGGCTTCCTTCTCACCGTCACCCACCCAGTCTCCTCGCTGCAGAGGAGAGCCGGGGAACCGGTGACAGGGGGACCTAAGCTAGCTAGCTCCGCTGCAGCTAATGGGCGTCCGTCGAGATTAACTGGCGCAGACGGTGTTTCAATGCAGCGGAGCCGGGATTCCAAATCAGACAACCTCGCCTCGAGCGCCTCAAAAAGACAACATTTATTACATTTACCGTTATCACTAAAAGAGGCAGAGGTGTAGCTAAACATCTGACAGAGAGAGCACACCAGAGGAGGAGAGGAAGGAGAGGTAGTAGCCATAGCTAGTGGCTCGAGAGCTGGAGAGCAAACCACACAGGCAGACAGCAAAACAGGAAGTGACGATACGTTACCACAAGGAAGTGACGATCAACCTGCCAATGTGGATGAAATAAAAAAAAACTGTTTAGTGAATCATCATAAACAGTCATGTGAAAAAATTCAGACACCCTGTATCAGCCTGTGTGTTTTTTTAACCTGGGAGATTCATGTAATCCAACTAAACAATTAAAAATGAATTAAAGACTTTTCTCAGATTTTCTGTAAAATGTAATTCTAAACAAATAGTGAGGAATAAATTAGGACACCCCCATCTTTTTTAAGATACCCCCACATCCATTCCCACTAACAATGGCTAAAATAAATGTTAAAAACTGCAACAAAAACAAACAAAAACAAGGTTAGACATAGATATGTGAGCATTTCTTAATAAAGAACTGAATATGTAATGGGATGTCCAAATTTTCACTCGTGAACAAGACCCCAAGATACTTAAACTCCTCCACTTGGGGCAGGAGCCTGTCCCCAACCCGGAGAGGACAATCCACCTTTTTCCGTCTGAGGACCATGGACTCGGACTTGGAGGTGCTCGAGAGATCGACAGACGGATTGGAGCAGCATCTGCAGTGATGCAGATGTTGTACCGGTCTGTTGTGGTGAAGTGGGAGCTTAGTTCTAAGGCAAAGCTGTCGATTTACCAGTCAATCTACGTTCCTACTCTCACCTATGGTCACGAGCTTTGGGTAATGACCGAAAGAACGAGATCGCGGATACAAGCGGCTGAAATGAGCTTTCTCCATAGGATTGCTGGACTCACCCTCAGAGATAGGGTGAGGAGCTCAGTCATCCGGGAGAGGCTCAGAGTAGAACCGCTGCTCCTCCACATTGAAAGGAGTCAGTTGAGGTGGTATGGGCATCTGATTAGGATGCCTCCTGGACGCCTCCCACTTGAGGTGTTTCAGGCATGTCCCACTGGGAGGAGACCCCGGGGCAGACCCAGGACTCGGTGGAGAGACTATGTCTCCTAGCTGGTCTGGGAACGCCTTGGTATCCCCTCTGAAGAGCTGGATCAGATGGCTGGGGAGAGGGAAGTCTGGGCTTCTCTGCTTGAACTGCTGCCTCCGCGACCCGGACCTCCGGAAAAGCGGTAGAAGATGGATGGATGGATGGATGGATGGTGTCCAAATTTTTTCACGACTGCAAATAAAATGAAATGAATGTTGTGGAGAGTGTAAATAACGGAGGCAGATTTACGCAGCAGACGACTTTATTCACTCTCACAACAGTCATACACAGAAAAAGCATGTCTCAATACACCAGAGGTTCTCCTTTTATATCAACCGCCCATCTCACATCTGCATGACATCTCGCATCACAATACATTCATCCCTTCTCCCCCAACTCCTTCTTCCTGCTACCTCACCATAATCTCCATACCTATTGTCCTTCTCTGTTTACCCTCTGCATCCAGTCTGAGATGATTAACCCAGCCTCTACAGGGTTGTTATTACCTCTGCCAGGAGTTTATGTTTTTGCCGGGGTTTGTCTGTCTGTTTGTCTGTTTGTCTGTTTGTCTGTTTGTCTGTCTGTTTGTCTGATTGTCTGTTTGTCTGTCTGTTGGTTAGCAAGATAACTCAAAAAGTTTTGGACGGATTTCGATGAAACTTTCAGGTGTTGTTGGAAATGGTACAAGGAAGAACCCGTCCAGAAGAAAACCGCCATTACGCAAAATGCCATTTTCCTGAATAACTACTGAACCACTAATCCTATCATTGTCATTCCAATTGCTAGTCATATGTTTTCATGGTCAAGGAATCTGAAAACGTACACACAAACACTGTATGGGGAGAACTGTGGCCGCCATTACGGAAAATGCCATTTTCGTGAATAACCACTGAACCATTAATCCTATCATTGTCAATCCAATTGCTAGTCATATGTTTTCATGGTCAAGGAATCTCAAAACGTACAACGTTCCGCCATTGCGGAAAATGCCATTTTCGTGAATAACTACTGAGCCACTAATCCTATCATTGTCAATCCAATTGCTAGTCATATGTTTTCATGTTCAAGGAATCTGAAAACGTACACACAAACACTGTATGGGGGGAACTGTAGCGCTTGGCGGAGGTCTGCACTCTCCGTGTGCTTTTCTAGTATTTTGACTGTTACACTTCTCTTCATTTAAATAGCATAAAATCACATTAAATGTCATTTACTTTTTGACACCACATCAGCACTGTTTGATTCCCCACAATGGAAGCTCAACCAATAAATTTCTGGAGAATGATTACGCACGGAGCAGAAAATTAAGAAGCCTGAATTTCTCAGTGAGGA
Organism: Pholidichthys leucotaenia; assembly: GCA_020510985.1. NCBI lineage: Eukaryota > Metazoa > Chordata > Actinopteri > Cichliformes > Pholidichthyidae > Pholidichthys > Pholidichthys leucotaenia. The sequence goes on from CM035847.1 coordinate 70,025,086, forward strand.
GATTTTTTTTTTTCTTTTGGCTGTCACATTTTTGTAAGATTATATATATATATATATATATATATATATATATATATATATATATATATATATGCACACACACACACACGTGCGCGCGCGTGTGTGTCTGTGTGTCTGTGTAGCAGGCAGAGTAGACAGACTCTGACTAAAAATTTCACAAAAAAAACTTTATTCCACGTACCAAGAAAATATTTTTTCAGACAGCAACAACAACAAAAAAATTTTGGGTCTCCACTGTTGTTTCCAAGGCAACCAGTAATCCGTACTGGAAAAAGACATGTTTGTGCAACAGCACAGCCTACTGGTAGAAAAATAACACTGCAAAGACACAAAACCCCAAACCCGACCACACCCATCACACCATCAAATGCCTGTAATAGTAATAGCCCGTAGTATACTATCTAAAATCCTACTAAAATCCTTCAATGTGATTTTCTGGATTTTTTTTCTCATTTTGTCTCTCATAGTTGAGGTATACCTATGATGAAAATTGGAGACTTCTCTCATCTTTTAAGTGGGAGAACTTGCACAATTGGTGGCTGACTAAATACTTTTTTGCCCCACTGTGTATATATATATATATATATATTGTGGGGGACACACTTATGGAGATTCTGTGACTCACATTTTAGGTCAGAACTAGAAAAGCACTCGGAGAGCGCAGACCTCCGCCAAGCGCCACAGTTCCCCCCCATACAGTGTTTGTGTGTACGTTTTCAGATTCCTTGACCATGAAAACATATGACTAGCAATTGGATTCACAATGACAGGATTAGTGGTTCAGTAGTAAAAGCATTACCTCCTTGGCGGAGGTAATAAACTGAAGGGTTGCTGTTGTGTCCATCTCCTGCATCTGCAAAGTGCCAGGCTGCGACCTGTCAAGGCATACCTCATGCCTCCCTTATTGGGGGGGCTTTCACACCTGTACTGACCTCATGCCTCCCTTATTGGGGGGGGGGGGGCTTTCACACCTGTACTGAGTACTTAAAAACTGTATTTATCGGCAGATGAAAGAAAACTGAAGCAAAAACAAACCAACAAACAAACAAAAACTAAACAAACAGCAACTGCAACATGAACTACTTCAAACATATTTATTCAAATGTACACTTATATGGACACAATCTTGAGCCATAACTTTTTGGTAATGTGAAAATAATAAGCCAAGTAGCACAAAAAAATGCTCTTGCTGTCAGGAAACAATGTTGGCACCAAATCACTGAAGTGATCTGCCACCAATGGGGGTAGATTGTGCTCTGCCACAAAATGACAAAACATCACTTCTGCTAGTGATGCATTGGATTTGGAAGGCGTCGGTTCTCTCATTGGCTGAAAATGTTCATCCATCGATCGAATTTGGCTACACAGTTTTTGTGGCCCTGTGTAGCGAAGTGCGACTTCAGGTCGAAAATCCCTGATGCAGTCACTTTTAGCATTAGAGTCATACATATCAGGCGCAGCATTACTGGCGCCGGGATTCCTCTCTGTTCCGGAGCCGCAGGACAAAAGAAGGTGCGATAATGGTTGCCGTGGGTTTTATTGGGTTTGCGCTCCGCGGAAAAAAGAGGATTTGGAAACTTCCCCGGCAGAGAGCTGGTTTTTGCGCAGCTACTATGGCTGGCCGGGGAATTTCTGCCAAATAATCCGGCGGCGGACAGCTGTCAGCTGCCCGTCTGAGCTTTTGCAGCGTAACGCAAACACAGGCACACAGGCACGCTGCCGAGCCCTGCCCACCACTGTGTTCCGCGTGCTTTTGTGCCTAAAACTTTGAAGAAGGCAGAGTTTGTGTTCGTCAGACACGACGAGCAGCGCCCTCCATTGGGCCTGCACACATGTTGAAAATGGTCATATCTCACAATGTTAAAGAATCCTTTAAAAAATTCCTGTATCCAGACGGTGATCCGGATCATCCCCAAAATGTAATCAGTTCTTCCTTGTACCATTTCCAACAACGCCTGAAAGTTTCATTGAAATCCATCCAAAACTTTTTGAGTTATCTTGCTAACCAACAGACAGACAAACGACAGACAAATACTGGCAAAAACATAACCTCCTCCTGGCCTCCGGCCTGGCGGAGGTAACAAAGGCAGGAAGCTGCAGGAATATTAGCTTTGGTATGCAAGGCCTGAGACTGTGGGGGTGCAATTATAGGATTAAGGAAAGGATGCATGGGAGACAGTGGAAGTGATATCATGGAGAGAAATGCATTGTGACTGTCTTTATAATGCAAAGTGGTCTGTGTGACATGTGATCTACGAAGTGTGAAGTCCCTGATATTTAAGGACGAGAGTTTACTGTTTCATTCTCTTTTTTCTCTCTGATTTGAGATGATGGTGTTGTGAATAAAGTTGACTTTGAGAGAGAACTCTGTCTCGTCATTTTCACATCACCACACTGGTGACCCGAGACATATCATGGAAGAAGAAAATTCCCCTGGGCCAGCCGCATCAGGAGCCCCCAGCCAAACGAATGCCGCTACAGTCCGGCTACCGGACTTCTGGCAGAACAATCCACGCTCCTGGTTCAACGCGGTTGAGGCGCAGTTCAACCTCCGGGGGATATCGGTAGATGCCACGAAATTCTACCACGTAGCCGCAAAGCTGGACAACAACACGGTCCAGCATGTGGAGAGCCTGATCGACCAGCCGCCGGAGAGCGACAAATACGGCGCGTTGAAGGCTGCACTCATCCAGCAATTCACCCCCTCGGCGGAGGAGCGAGCAGAGAGGCTCCTGGCGCTGACGGAGGGGGAAAACGACATGCCCGCGAGCCTGATGGAGAAGTTGTTGAGGTTGAAAGACTCTGACGACGATCACTTCATTTTCACCCACCTCTTCCTCAGGACTCTACCGTCAGCAGCAAGAGCGACCCTGGCCAGTTCACCACTGTTGGCCCTACGGGACTACCGCGCGCTGGGCAGGGAGGCGCAGCGGATTGTCAACGCCACCAAGCGGCGCGCAGCCAAGGCCGCTGCAGCAGAATGACCGGAGACAACAGGGGGCCAGAGGCAGCGGTGCCAGACTCACCGACGACGGCGGCAGCAAGGGCCAGAGAACGGCAGCGGATTGTCAACGCCACCAAGCAGCGCGCAGCCACGGTCGCTGCAGCAGAACGCGGCGCGACGACCGGAGACGACGGGGGCCAGAGGCAGCGGTGCCAGACTCACCGACGACGGCGGCGGCAAGGGCCAGAGAACATGGACCGGACGTCCTTTGTTTCTACCATCGCCGCTTCGCAGAGAGGGCACGCAAGTGTGTACCGCCCTGCCAGTTCGGGCGTTCAGGAAACGCCAAGACCGGGGGCGGTAGCAGCCGCGGCCCTCGGAGAAGAGAACAAGCTGCTCTACTTGTCGGTTGCACGCTCGGGGAGGCAGTTCCTCGTCGACACAGGCTCCCAGTTGAGTTTCATCACACCTTCCTACGCGGACAGACTAGCTGGTTCCGGAGGTCCCCGGGTGACAGCAGCGAACGGCTCAGAGATTAAGACCTTTGGTGAGAAGACTCTGCTCCTGTCTCTACACGGCCGTACATTTGAGTGGACTTTTGTTGTAGCAGCAGTAAATTTCAATATGTTGGGGGCTGATTTTTTGTGCTCACAAGGTTTGTTGGTTGATCTCGCTAACAGGCGCCTGGTTAATGCACTTTCTTTTGATTCTATCCCCTGTATAGCGCGAGTGGCCCCACCAACAGCTCAAGCCAACGTCACAGCAGCACGCGGTAAGTTCCACACACTGCTCACTCAGTTCCCAGCACTCACGGTCCCCACATTTTCGGCAACAGTCGCTAAACACAGGGTGGAGCATTTTATTACCACTACCGGACTGCCCATTTTTGCAAAAGCTCGGCGCTTGGACACAGTTAAACTAGCCATAGCGCGCGAGGAGTTCGCCAACCTGGAGAGGTTGGGCATTATCCAGCGTTCACACAGTCCGTGGGCTTCCCCCCTGCATATGGTCCCGAAAGCTGACGGATCATGGTGCCCTTGCGGGGATTTCCACAGGTTAAACAACGCTACAGCGCACGACCGCTACCCAATCCCACATATCCAAGATTTTTCTGTTCATTTGGCAGGGGCGCGCATTTTTTCTAAAATAGACTTGGTCCGCGGTTACCACCAAGTCCCAGTGCGCACTGAGGACATACCCAAAACAGCGGTAATAACTCCGTTTGGCCTATTCGAGTTTTTACGCATGCCATTCGGACTTAAAGGGGCTGCTCATGATGGACGCGATGCTTCGCGATCTCCCTTTCGTGTTCGTCTACCTGGACAATATTTTAGTAGCCAGCGCGTCCAAAGACGAACACGAAAAACACCTGGCCACAGTTTTCCGAAGGTTGGGAGATCACGGGTTAATAATCAACCCAGTGAAGTGTCAGTTCGGGGTGGCGCAGATCGATTTTTTAGGACACCGCGTCTCCCCCGAAGGAGCAGTTCCGCTGCCTGACAAAGTGCGCGCTGTGGCAGATTTTCCCCGGCCGCAGACAGTCAGGGCGTTGCAGGAGTTTTTGGGAATGGTGAATTTTTATAACTGTTTTCTTCCCCACGCGGCGCAACTCATGCAGCTGTTGTATGCCACGCTCAAAAAAAAAGAAACCCGCGGATAAGATCGAGTGGCCCCCGGAGCGGGACCAAGCGTTCTCGGAGGTGAAAGCTGCCTTGGCAAAGGCTGCATTGTTGGCACATCCAGACCCAACGGCCCGCGTAGCGCTCACCACTGACGCGTCAGAGGTGGCCATAGGGGCGGTCGTGGAGCAACATGTAGCCGGGGTTTGGCAGCCCCTCGCATTTTTCAGCAGGACCTTGCGCGATAGCGAACGTAAATACAGCGCGTTCGACAGGGAGCTGCACGCTCTCCATTTGGCCATCCACCACTTCCAGTTCTGGCTGGAAGGACGCGCTTTCACTGCGTTCGTTGACCACAAACCGCTAACATTCGCGATGGCCAAGGTCTCTGAACCGTGGTCAGGCCGGCAGCAGAGACAACTGGCCGCCATATCAGAGTTTACCACTGATATTCGGCATGTGGCGGACAAACTCAATGTAGTGGCAGATTGCCTCTCGCGCGCCGTGGCGGCCCTAGTCAGCGTAGGGGTAGACTATGCAGCCATAGCCACGGAGCAGGTTAATGACGCGGACGTGCGCGCGCTCCAGTCTGGACCAACAGGGTTTAGGCTGGAGAACAGGGTGCTGCAAGATGGTATGCCCCCCCTAATCTGCGATCTCTCCACTGGACGGCCACGTCCAGTAGTACCGGCCGCGTGGCGCCGCCGCGTTTTTGACTCGGTTCATTCGTTAGCGCACCCTGGAGTGCGCGCGTCAGTCAAAATGGTGGGAGAGAAATTTATGTGGCCGAGCCTACGCAAACAGGTCAAAGAGTGGGCAGCAGCCTGCACAGCATGTCAATGAGCCAAAGTACACAGGCACACGAGGGCTCCTTTGGAACCGTTTCACATTCCGGCCAAGAGGTTCGATCACGTTCATGTGGACCTCGTCGGACCCCTCCCGCTGTCACAGGGGTGCACACACCTTCTGACAATGGGGGACCGCACCACGCGCTGGCCTGAAGTGGTCCCTCTGGCATCAACCACGGCCGAGGAGGTGGCGCACGTGTTTTTAACAGCTTGGGTGGCGCGCTTCGGTGTTACGTCCGACGGAGGCCCTCAATTTGTGTCCGAGCTTTGGTCGACAATGGCCCGCAGCCTGGGTGTCACAATTCACCGCACAACCGCGTACAATCCGCAGGCTAACGGATTATGCGAACGTTTTCATAGGTCATTGAAAGCGGCTCTCAGAGCGGCACTGATGGATTCAAATTGGGTTGACAAGTTACCATGGGTGTTATTGGGGTTGCGTTCTGCACCTAAAGAGGATTTAGAAGCCTCCCCAGCTGAGCTAGTGTTTGCGCAGCCACTCCGGCTGCCTGGGGAGTTTCTCCCAGATAACCCTGCGCCAGACGCCTCCCCATCTCAGCTGTTGCGGAGTAGCATAGAATCAAGCACGCTGCCCGGCCCCGCGCACCATAGTTTTCCGCGCATTTTTGTGCCTAAAACTTTGAAGAACGCAGTTTGTTTTTGTTAGACACGATGCGCATTGAACCCCGTTACGACCGCCTTATGACGGACCATTCAGAGTGCTGGAAACGGGGGACAAGCAGTTTTTGCTACATTTGGGCGGTAGGGAAGAGAAAATTGGCATAAACAGACTTAAACCCGCTTTTGTGGTGGCAGATGAGCAAGTGCTGTTGGCAAGGGCCTCACGGAGAGGTAGACCACCTCGTGGGGCTTCACACAGTAATGTTTCCCACAAGAATGTTTCCCCAGAACACCCGCAGAGACTGACAAAGGGTTTTCGCCCCCAGACGGCAAACCCCCAGCGTGACAGCGCCGCAGAGACGTTGAACCCCAACTTCAGCAGATGCGGCAGGAGGCTGAAGCCTATACAGCATGTGGACTGATGTGTATTCTCTTGTTGTTCTGTTGTCTAAAATGCTGGGGGGGCTTGGTGTGGGGGACACACTCATGGAGATTCTGTGACTCACATTTTAGGTCAGAACAAAGGCAGGAAGCTGCAGGAATATTAGCTTTGGTATGCAAGGCCTGAGACTGTGGGGGTGCAATTATAGGATTAAGGAAAGGATGCATGGGAGACAGTGTAAGTGATATCATGGAGAGAAATGCATTGTGACTGTCTTTATAATGCAAAGTGGTCTGTGGAAGTGATATCATGGAGAGAAGTGCATTGTGACTGTCTTTATAATGCAAAGTGGTCTGTGTGACATGTGATCTACAAAGTGTGAAGTCCCTGATATTTAAGGACGAGAGTTTACTGTTTCATTCTCTTTTTTCTCTCTGATTTGAGATGATGGTGTTGTGAATAAAACTGACTTTGAGAGAGAACTCTGTCTCGTCATTTTCACATCACCACAATATATATATATACGTATATATATACTATATATATATATATATATTTTTTTTTTTTTTTTTTTCCGGTTACGGTTCCGCTGGACCGGTGGCACCACACGAGTTGGCTGCCTGTTGCAACAGCCTTTTTTTATCTTCCTTCTTCTTTCTAGACCTTTCACTCTATATATATATCACAGACACACAGATCGCCCCAAAGGTCTCCCGAGTCGGCGGACGGAGCCACTGTTTACAGCAGGAGACGTTACAGCAGGAAGAGCTAGTGCTAGCTAGCACTCAGCCGCCACCCGGTACTAACGGATTGAAACTCGACATACCGGGAACTGTAGCGAAAACGACGCGGGTGCCGGGCTGGAGTTTAGGCGGAGTGCAAGAAATATAAGACAGAATAATAAAGAGCGATGGCAAGAACCAAGCAGACCGCCCGTAAAATCTACTGGAGGAAAAAGCCCCCCAGGAAGCAGCTAGCCACCAAAGCTGCTCGGAAAAGCGCTCCAGCCACCGGCGGAGTGAAGAAGCCTCACCGTTACAGGCCCGTGGCTCTGAGAGAGATCCGTCGCTACCAGAAATCCACGGAGCTGCTCATCCGTAAGCTGCCCATCCAGCGCCTGGTGAGGGAGATCGCTCAGGACTTCAAGACCGACCTGCGCTTCCTGAGCTTCGCCGTCATGGCTCTGCAGGAGGCCAGCGAGGCCTACCTGGTGGGTCTCTTCTTCGCTAAGAGGGTCACCATCATGCCCAAAGACTTACAGCTGGCCCGCCGCATCCGCGAAGAGAGAGCTTAGACTTTCTGCTGCACATTCACCAACCATAATGCTCCGCACTGTGTGTCTATATATATATATATATATATATATATACGTATATTTATAGTAATATGTACATATGTTTACTAGCTGTTCTTGTTTTTTCTTGCCTTCTGATTGTTGCTCTGAGTGTTGCTATCCCTGTGCTGTTGCAATCCTGGAATTTCCCCATTGTGGGGCTAATAAAGGCTTATCTTATCTTATCTTATATATATATATACAGTATATATATATATATATATATATATATATATATATATATATATATATATATATATATATACTATCCCATACATTAAAAAATTAAAAAAAACATGTGGTACACACCTTGTTATCACCAAACAAATACTGTACATTGTCCTCTTACATATATATTTTCTTTTTTTTTTAATTCCCCCTTCTCTCTATTTCTCTTTCCTTCATGCATGTCATCTGTTTTTACCAGCATTTCAGTCAGCATTTGCCCAGGGAGCTTAACTTTGGCTGACATACACTAGGTGAACTCTGCATAACTTAGCCCAGTTACTGTATCACTAACTTTTACAAACAGAGCACAACTTTCACCAACGTTTATTTCCAAACGTCGGCAAATTTTCAGCATGCTGAAAATTCTCAACGAATACAACTTTCACCAGCGTTTGCCAACAAATGCCAACCATCATTAACTTTTATCAACTTTCGCCAGCAGAGCCAGACGTTTGCCAAAACGTCAGTAAAAGTTGGTCCAAATGTTGGAGTGTGAATCCGCCCAAAAAAGCAGATCCAGGATGGCAGGAAGCCTACACAAATGCTGATCTTTATATGAGCATCGCCTGACACTGATGTCAGCTGAACTTGCATTGATAACACTGAATGCAACGCTGGGAAATGCTAGCAAAAGTTAGTAAAAGTTTGTAAAAGTAATTTCACCAACGTTTTGACTGATTTTTCAAAATGTCAGTAAAAATCAGTCCAAACGTTATAGTGTGAACCCAGCTTAAAGGTAGTCTGCTTTTGGGAAGGAGTGTGGTGTCATTCCTGTTCCACCACTACACCACCACTACAGTGTGCACTACAATATGGACTTAAATTCACAAATGATTTCTGCCCCCCACCCCTCCACCCCCCCAAAAAAAGAAGCCTTAACCTTTTTTGCAGAAAACATGTTGAGTTTTCTGGGCTTGGAGACTTTGGGACGGACGATTGCACAATGAAAACGTATATTGTGATCAGATGAATCAGTATTCCAGATATTTTTTGAAGGAAATAGACGTCATGTACTCTAGGACCAAAAATGATCAGCCTGTGGTACTGCTGAAGTGATATGGAGGCCCACGTTGCTTTGATAGCGGCCTTCAGCTCATTTGCATTATTGGATCTGGTGTCTTTCATCTTCCTCGTGACAATACTCCATAGATTGGGTTTAGGTTAGAAGAGATTGTTGGGCAATCAAGCACAGTGATACCATGGTCATTAAACCAGATTTTGGTACGTTAGGCAGTGTGGGCAGGTATGAAGTCTTGCTGGAAAATGAAATCAGAATCTCCATAAAGCTTGTCAGCAGAGGGAAGCATTAAGTGCTCTGAAATTTCCTGGTAGACAGCTGTGCTGACTTTGGACTTGATAAAACACAGTAAATCAATACCAGCAGATGACAGGCTCCCCAAATCAACACCGGGTGTGGAAACTTCACATTGGACCTCAACCAACTTGGATTCTGTGCCGCTCCACTCTTCCTCCAGACTCTGGGACCGTGATTTCCAAATGACAGGACTTAGCACCTTATTTGGGGAGTCACGTCATCGGCTGGTATTGGTACACTCTGTTTTATCAAGGCCAAAGTAAGCACAGCCATCAACCAGGACCTTTCAGAACACTTCATGCTTCCCTCTGTTGACAAGCTTTATGGAGATTCTGAGTTCATTTTCTAGCAGGATCTGGCACCTGGTACACTGCCAAAAGTACCAAAACCTGGGAACCCCCCTCATGGATCGTCACCTTATCGTAGTGGGGGTTTGCGTGCCCTAGTGATCCCAGGAGATACTATGTTGTCCGGGGCAATTTTCCTCTGGTAGGGTCACCAAAGACAAACTGGTCCTAGGTGAAGGGCCAGACTAAGAACAATCCAACAGACGCTCATGTTGAATGCTAGAACAAGGATTCAGTGTACCCCATCCATTATGGGGTTACCGGGCTCCCACCATGGAGCCAGGCCTGGGGGAGGGGCTTGATGGCTAGCATCTGGTGGCCGGGTTTCCGCCCATGGGACCTGGTCGGGCTCAGCCTGAAAGAGTCCGCCCTCCAGTGGGCTCACCACCTGCAGGAGGGGCCATGGGATCCAGTGCTATGTGGATCAGGTGGCGGTCAAAGGTGGAGACCTTGGCGGTCTGATCCCAAGCTTCCTAAACTGGCTTTTGGGACGTGGAATGTCACCTCTGTGGTGGGGAAGGAGCCTGAGCAGGTGCATGAGGTTGAGAGATACCGGCTAGATATAGTCAGCCTCACCTCAACACACAGCTCCGGTTCCGGAACTAGTCTCCTGGAGAGGGGCTGGAGCTTGGCCTACTCTGGAGTTGCCCCGGCAGGAGGCGACAAACAGGGGTGGGTATTCTTGTATCCCCCCACCTTGTTGCCTCTATATTGGAGTTTTCCTCAGTAGACGAAAGGGTTTTTTCCCTGCGCTTTTGTGTTGGGAAATGGGTCCTGACCATCATTTGTGCCTATGCACCAAATGATGGTTCAGAGCACCCACCCTTTTAGGAGTCTCTGACTGGGGTGCTGGAGAGTCCTCCTCTTGGAGACTCCATTGTCCTACTGGGGGACTTCAATGCGCACATGGGCAATGACAGTGAAACCTGGAATGGGGTGATTGGGAGGAATGGCCTGCCCGATCTGAACCCGAGTGGTGTTCAGTTATTGGACTTCTGTGCTAACCACAGTTTGTCCATAACGAACACCATGTTCAAGCATATGGATGTATATATGTGCACCTGGCACCAGGACACCCTAGGTTGTAGGTCGATGATCGATTTTGTTATCATGTCATCAGATCTGTGACCATATGTCTTGGACACCCGGGTAAAGAGAGTTGCACAGCTGTCAACTGATCACCACCTGGTGGTGAGTTAGAGCCGATGGCAGGGGAGGAAGCCATCTTCCTCCCCTGGTCATCTTCCTCCCCTAGTCTCCCCTGGTAGACCCAAACGTATAGTGAGGGTGTGCTGGGAACGACTGGCTGAGGCCCCTGTCCAGGAGGTCTTCAATTCCCACCTCCAGATGAACTTCAACCACATTCCGAGGGAGTCTGGAGACAGGGAGTCTGAAAGGGCCATGTTCTCCACCTCCATTGTTGAAGCAGCTGCCCATAGCTGCGGCCGCAAGGTCATTGGGGCATCTCGTAGTGGCAACCCCTGAATGAAGTGGTGGACACCAGTGGTGAGGGGGGCCATTAGGCTGAAGAAGGAGTCCTATCAAGCTTGGTTGGCTTGTGGGACTCACGAAGCAGCTGAGGTGTACCGGCAGGCCAAGCAGAGGGCAGCTCGGGTGGTTGCTGAAGCAAAAACTTGGGTGTGGGAGGAGTTTGGTGAGGCCATGGAACAAGACTTTCGGTCGGCCTCGAACAGATTCTGGCAAACTGTCTGGTGGCTCAGGAGGGGGAAGCAGCTCCCTGTCCACACTGTGTATGGTACAGATGGCGCACTGCTGACTTCGCCTGGGGAAGGTGGAAGGTGTTCATCTTCTTTTATTGCTTGGCATATGTTGTCCATGCCTTACTGCCGTACAGCAATGTGCTGATGATGCAGGCATTGTACACTTCCATCTTGGTTGACACTGTCAATTTGGGATTCTCCCATATGTGGGTCATGAATTGGCCTATCGTTGTAGCCTTTCTGATGCACTGGTTGATTTCCACATCAAGCGTCAGATTGTCACTGATGGTAGACCCAAGATACGTGAACTGGTGGACAACAAGTAGTTCATAACTGTCGATGGTAACGATAGGTGGTGTTTCCACGTCTTGGTCCAACACATTGGTCTTTTTCAGGCTAATGGTGGCCCAAAGTCTTGGCATGCTTTGGTGAATCCATCCATGAGACACTAAAGTCATTGCTCAGTGTGTGAAATGACAGCAGCGTCATCAGCAAAGAGCATGTCTCTGATAATGGCCTTGCACAGCTTGGTCTTCGCTCTCAGTCTAGCGAGGTTGAAGGGTCGTCCATCTAATCTAGTGTGTAGGTACACTTCTTCTGTCAAGGTCACAAAGGCATGCTTCAGGAGCAGAGAAAAGAAGATTAGGGTGGGTGCAAGGACACAGCCTTGTTTCACACCACTCTTGATGTCAAATGGCTCAGACGCGCAGCCCTGATACTGGATGGTTACCTTCATGCTGTTGTGGAAGGACCTGATCATTCTGTGTAATTTGAGGGGGCATCCTATTTGCAGGAGGATGTTGAAGACCCATCCCTGCTGACCGGATCGAATGCCTTGCTGAGGTTGATAAAGGCAAGGTCAAGGGACTTCTGCTGCTCTCTGCACTTCTCCTGTAGTTGCCATAGGGAGAAGATCATATCTACTATTGAACGTTCTGCTCGGAAGCCACACTGGGACTCTGGATAAACGCGCTCAGCTAGCTTCTGGAGACGCACAAGCATGACACGGACATAGAGTTTGCCTACAATGCTCAGGAAGGAGATTCCCCTGTAGTTATTGCAGTCACTTCTGTCACCCTTGTTCTTGTACTGGCTGACAATCTTGGCATCACGCATGTCTTGCGGTACAGCTCCTTCACTCCAGCACTGATGGAGAACACAGTGTAGTGGCTGCAGGAGGGTGGTTTTGCAGTGCTTAATCAGGTCTGGCAGGATGCCATCCATGCCAGGTGCCTTGCCCCAGGCTAAGCTATCAATAGCCTTGCTGAGCTCCTCCAATGTTGGCTCGACATCTAGCTCCTCCATCATGGGCAGAGGTTCAATGGCATCTAAAGCTGAAGTTGCCACTATGTTTTCTCTGGAGTACAGCTCTGAGTAGTGTTCTACCCATCTCTCCATCTGCTTGCCTTTATCGGTAATCACTTCTCCACTGGATGATTTGAGAGGGGCCGTTTTGCTCTGAGTTGAACCTAGAGCTTTCTTGATCCCCTCATACATCCCTCTGATGTTACCAGTTACAGCTGCAGTCTGAATGTCATTGCTGAGCTGCTGCCAATACTCGTTGACACATCTTCTTGCTGCCTGCTGTACTTTGCTTCTGGCAGCTCTGAGTGCTTGGAGGGATTTCTCGCTTTGTGAGTGCTTGAGCAGTGTGTTTTGCTTCGATAACGGGAGTCATCTTGCTCGACTTGGCTTCAAATGAGTCACAGTTCTCAGAGGTCTTCCTCCCAAAGGTTGCGAAAGCTGTTTTTTGAATGGTCTCCCGGAGGTTGTCCAAATTCACAGAGGCAGAGCTGTGCAGGTGGTTTGCAGACAGGGCATCGTCACAGGTCTTGACAAATTCCTCAATTTTCTCTGGATGCTGCATCTTGGTAGTGTTGATGCGTGGCTTCCTATCTTGCTTGTTGTGATGGATCTTCTTTGGAAGAATCCTGATCTTGCTGCACACAAGCAGCCACTGCCTGCTTCTGAGCCACTGCCGTCCCCACAGCAGTGGGGACTGCCACTCTACCTCCTGAGCCTGGCTCAGGATTTATAGCGGGTTGTCCAGCAACCGTATGGTTGGCGGTTCGAATCCCGCTCTCCCCAGATGCCCTGCCGTTGTGTCCCTGGGCAAGACATTTCACCCCCAACTGCTCCTGGTGGGTCTGGAAGCATCATGTTAGGCAGCACGCCCCCATCAGTGTGTGAATGTGTGTGTGAATGGGTGGATAGCAGGATCTGTAAAGCGCTTTGGTCATCAAGAGATGAGAATAAAAGCACTATATAAGTGAATGCCATTCACCATTTACAAGTGAGTGGTCAGTGTTGCAGTCTGCGCTATGGTATGTGCGAGTGAGGAGCATGCGCTTCAAGCTCGTGTGTCTGACAATGACCATGTCCAGCTGGTTCCAGCGCTTTGAGCAAGGGTGTCGCCATGACACTCTGTGCTGCGGCTTGGTCTGGAAGTAGGAGTTGGTCACGCAGAGACTGTGATAAGAGCAAAGCTCGAACAGGCGCTGCCCAATTTCATTTATCTTGCCAACTCCAAAATGTCTTAGACAGGAAGGCCAAGAGTCATGGTTGGCGCCCACCCTGGCATTGAAGTCACCAAGGAGGACAAGGTGTTTGTTGCTGGGGATGTTCTTGATGATGTTGCTAAGCTTGGTGTAAAACTCATCCTTTGTCTCAAGTGTGGATGTCAGAGTGAGAGCGTATGCACTGTCAAGGTTGACCACACAATTATAATATGTCATGTCTTTATTGGGCACATTCATTAAACATTCATAGTGCTGGTGGAAAAAGTAAGGAAACCCTTATGCTACTGACTTCAACAAAATTCAGGAGTTGGCAAACCTGGAATCCAAACAATGAAAACAAGATTGGAGCGAGGTGTAGAGCTGCTTTGACAAAAAAAAACAAACAAAAAAAAAACACTGAAACTTTTTGAGTTTGCTATTTACAAGAAAGTTCTACTGATTTGAACCAGTGATCTCCAAAGATCTACGATCAAGAATTGCTGATTTTTTTGTGGAGCATTTTTGCCTTTATTGTTCAGAGACAGTGTAGCTATCAGGAAATGGGGTGAACAGTAGGGGAGAAGGACATGAACCCATGTTGCCTGCGTGAATAGCATGCTCTTTTCATGATATGTACCGCAATGTGGATCACTAGACCACAGGATGCCCCCAAGAATTGCTGATTTGTATAAAACTGGAAAGGGTTACAAAGTAATCTCCAAGACTTTCAGTATTCACCAGTGAAAAGTTATACAAATTTTCTACATATGCAGACAATATAGTACTGTGACTACTGTTCCTAGAAGTGGGTGCCCTGCCAAGCTGGCTCCAAAGACACAGCACATAATGTCCAATGAGGTATAAAGAACCCTAGAATAACAGCTACAGTCCTGAAAGAATCATTGGAACTGGTTAACATCTCTGTTCATGAGTCTAACATACACAAATCATTGAAAAGGAACGGTGTCCATAGCAAGACACCACAGAGGAAGCTGCTGCTTTCCCCAAAAAAACATCACTGCACACTGACACTCCACAAATACTATGAGGAAAATGTCTTGTGGACTGATGAAACTAAGGTTGAATTGCTCAGGAAGAATATGCAGCACTACATATGGCATAGAAAGGGCACTACATAACAACATAATATTCAAGATTCAAAGATTTTATTTGTCAATACTACTATACGTACAAGACATACAGGAGAATTGAAATGGTGTTTCTCTCTCTCTTCAGTGGTGTGCACAATATTAAAAAAAAGGAAAGGGAATAAGGCTGGAGAAAACAAAAACAGCAGTCTATGTACGGTAATGCTACCCATAGTGCAAGTGCACAATGGGTACAGCAAGACATACAGCAGCAGATGTATTACTGTTGGTGTGCCAGTCTTTCTGTGCTAACAGCTGAGGTAGTTATTGTGCGGGTGAGTATGTTACGGTCCCGGGGGGTGGACAGAGTTCAGGGTCCTGATGGCCTGATGAACAAATCTGTTTAGCAGTCTTGTGGAGTGGCCCGGAGGCTCCGGTACTTTTTCCCCGAGTGCAGGGAGGTGAAGAGGGAGTGGGAGGGGTGGGAGGTGTCACCTGCAATGTTGATGGCTCTGCGGGTGAGGCGGGTGAGGTAAATGTCCGAGAGGGGGGGCCAGAGAGGCACCGATGATCTTGCTGGCAGCTTTCACTGTGTGTTGTAGTGTTTTCCGGCAGGAAGTGGTGGAACTTCCATACCACACCGTGATGCAGCTGGTGAGGATGCTCTCAACGGTGCCCCAGTAGAATGAGAATACCAATAATGAAATACGGTGGAGGGAGCATCATGATTTGCCTCGGGGCCTGGACTCCTTGCCATCAAACTGAATTCTTAAGTTTATCAAGGCATCCCACAGTGTAATGTCAGAGTAGTTGTGCAAGCTGAAACTCAGTAGAAGTTGAATGATACAGCTGGACAATGACCCTAAACATCAAAATAAATCTACTACAGAATGGCTTCAACAAAACAAAATCTGCCTTTTAGAGTGGTCCAGTCAGATCCAGACCTGAATCCAATAGCGACGCTGCTAAATGACCTCAAGAGAATCATTCACACCAGACATCCTATCAATATAATAAAAATGATAATGGATCAGATTTATATGGAGCTTTACATGTCAAGTGACATCTCAAAGTGCTTGCAGTGAGTCCATTATTCATTCACTCCAGACAGACATTGATAGTGGTAAGCTACTTCTGTAGCCACAGCTGTCCTGGTACAGACTGACGGAAACGTGGCTGCCAATCCGCACCAACGGCCTCTCCGACCACTATCGAACATTTATACACATTCATGCCCAATGTCATGGACGCTGCAGGCAAGGTGGGTAAAGTGTCTCACCCAGGGACACAACAGCAGTATGACTGGGGAGAGCGGGATTCGAACCACCAACCCTTCGGTTATTGGATGACCTGCTTTACCTCCTGAGCCACGGCAGTGGCTCTTATGGCTGAACAGAAGCAGTTCTGTAAAGAAGAATGGTCCAAAACGCTTTCTGAATGTTGTTCAGGTCTTATCAGCAGCTACTGGAAGTGTTTGTTGGAGGTCATTGCTGCCAAAGAAGTTTCGACCAATTAGTTATTAAATCTAAGGGTTCATTTACTTTTTCCACCAGCACTGTCAATGTTTAATGAATGTGTTCAGTAAAAACATGAAAAATTATAATTGTGTAGTATTAGGTTAAACATATTGTGTTTGTCCATTGGAACTTAGATATAGATCAGATCACATTTTAAGACCATTAGTGCAGAAAACCAGGTAATTCCCCAGGTTCACAAATCGTATTTGTTTGCTCCAGCTGTGCCTGTATTGATGATAACTGCAATATTTTAAATTACAACGATATTGTGTTAATACTGAGCATGCAAAATATTTTGTGTCAATTATATGGCTATCTTTTTACAATCAATCAAGAGTAATTGTTCTTTTTGTACTTTTTTATACAGCTTTACATGCAGTGTTATCAAAAAAAACTGATCAAATTTAAGATCAGTTTGACTGATAGGCTTTTTCTCTTCATTTTCTGCAGATACTGCAGCTGTACTTTTACTTTTCCAACTATAACTGTGTAGTGGAAAAATCTGATATCATGGTAGCCCTAATGCAAATCAGCACATTAAATGAAATTGACCAGGCATAGCATGGAATATGGTGAGTTCATACCATCTGCAATGAAATAAAATTCAAAGTGTAGCACCTTGGGGGAGTCAGATTATTTAGCATCTCAGACAAGAGACAGTGGATAAGCATGGGAGAACAATGCTCAGGAGGTTCCTGGCAAGATAGCAGGAAGGAGTCAAGGACGTAGGGGGTTGAATGCAGTGTAATGCAAATGTCATGTTGTGTGTGGAGAAATGCCATGAAACTTGTGAGGAGTGATTTGGGTAAAAGAAGAGTGCCTGCTGAAATGTGTCATTCTGTTCTGTGCTTGAAAGATGTGAAGTGTGTAATAAACCGTCTGTCGGGAATATGTCTCTTATTTTACACACTCCACACTGGTGACCCAAGACGTATTATGGAACACGAGGCAAGAACCCCGGAAACAGCCCGGAGTGGAACCCCCAGCCACGCGTGTGCGGTTTCAGTCAAGCTACCGGACTTCTGGCAGCACAACCTGTGCTCTTGGTTCCACCACACCGAGGCCCAGTTCGCCTTCCGGGGAATAAGGGCAGATGACACCAGATTCTACCATGCGATCACAGCGCTGGACGCCCGCACAGCTCAGCAGGTAGTGAGCCTGCTCGATCAGCCACCAGCCCGCAACAAATATGAGGCGCTTAAGGCTGCACTCATCCAGCGCTACACGCTCTCAGAATGTGAGAGAGCGGAGAGGCTCCTGAGACGGACCAAGTTAGGAGATGGTTCGGCCGTCGACCTGATGGAGAAGATGCTGGCGTTAATGGGCACGGACGACGGGCACTTTCTGTTTGCCCAACTTTTCCTCCGAAACCTTCCAACGGTGGCGAGAGCAGTTCTGGCCAATTCGCCGTTGCTGGCCGCGCGGGACTACCATGCCCTAGCCCAGGAGGCAGACCGGATCATCCTCACCACCCGGGCGATCACAGTCAACGCGGCAGCGGCGGAGCCCAGCGAGACGACCAGAGGAGGCGAGGAGCCACCGACGGTAGCAGCAGCGGGGGCCAAAGAGCGCCAGAGAGACACGCTCTGCTTCTACCACCGCCGCTTCGGAGAGAACGCATGCAGATGTGCGCCACCGTGCCAATTCAAGCGCTTGGGAAAACGCCGAGGCCGACGGTCGGTAGCAGCTGCGACCCTTGGTGAAGAGAACAAGCTGCTCTACATGACAAACGCGCGCTCGGGGAGGCGTTTCCTCGTGGACACCGGAGCCCAGAAGAGCTTCATCCTGCCGACCTACGCCGACAGGCTGGCAGGACCAGCGGCCCCGTGATGTTGGTAGCAAACAGCTTGGAAATTAAGACCTTTGGTGAGAGGACACTGATCTTATCTCTACACGGCCGTACATACGAGTGGACTTTTGTCGTAGCAGCACTGAATTACCATATCCTGGGGGCTGATTTTCTGTGTGCACATGGTTTACTGGTCGATGTTGCTAACAGGCGCCTGGTTAATGCACTGTCCTTTGATTCTCTCCCCTGTACAGCTCGAGTGACCTGGCCAACAGCACAAGCCAACGTCACAGCTACAGGCGGTAAGTTCCACACACTGCTCACTCAGTTCCCAGCACTCACGGTCCCGACGTTTTCGGCGGCCATCGCTAAACACGGGGTGGAGCACTTTATCACCACCACCGGGCCGCCCGTTTTTGCAAGACCTCGGCGCTTGGATGCAGCTAAACTGGCCATAGCGCGCGAGGAGTTCGCCAACCTGGAAAGGTTGGGCATCATCAGGCGTTCGAACAGCCCATGGGCATCCCCGCTACACATGGTCCCTAAGGCTGAGGGATTGTGGCGACCGTGCGGTGATTTCCACAGGTTGAACAACGCCACAGCGCACGACTGCTACCCAATTCCTCACATACAGGATTTTTCCGTTCACCTCGCCGGAGCGCGCATTTTTTCCAAAATAGACCTGGTCGGCGGTTACCACCAAGTCCCAGTGAGCGCGGAGGACGTATCCAAAACAGCGGTAATAACTCCGTTCGGTCTATTTGAGTTCCTGCGCATGCCATTCGGGTTAAAAGGCGCGGCACAGACATTCCAGCGCATGATGAATGCAGTGCTGCACGATCTCCCATTCGTGATCGTCTACCTGGACGATATCCTGGTAGCCAGTGCGTCCGAAGACGAACACGAAACCCACCTCACGACGGTTTTCCGGAGGTTGGAGAAGCACGGGTTAATAATCAACTCGGCAAAATGCCAGTTCGGCGTGAAGGAGATTGATTTTTTGGGGCACCGCGTCTCTCTGGAAGGAGCGATTCCACTGCCCAACAAAGTGTGCGCCGTGGTGGATTTTCCCCAGCCTCAGACAGTCAGGGCGCTGCAGGAATTTTTGGGGATGATGAAAGTTTATAACCGTTTCCTTCCCCGTGCGGCGCAGCTCATGCAACCATTGTACGCCGCGCTCAAGAGACAGAAACCCGCTGATAGGGTCGAATGGACCCCGGAGCGAGAGCGGGCGGTCTCGGAGGTTAAAGCAGCCCTGGCAAACGCCGCACTGCTGGCGCATCCGGACCTGGCGGCCCGGATAGCGCTCACCACCGACGCTTCAGATGTGGCCATAGGGGCTGTCATAGAGCAGCGCGTCGCCGGGGCTTGGCAGCCGTTCGCCCTTTTCAGCAGAACTTTGCGCAACAGCGAATGTAAATACAGTGCATTTGACAGGGAGTTACTGGCTCTCCACCTGGCCATACGCCATTTCCAGTTCTGGCTGGAAGGGCACAGCTTCACCGCGTTTGTGGACCACAAGCCGCTAACATTCGCGATGGCCAAGGTTTCAGAACCGTGGTCGGGCCGGCAGCAGAGACAGCTGACCGCGATCTCAGAGTTTACTACCGATATTCAGCATGTGTCGGGTAAACTGAATGTGGTGGCGGACTGCCTCTCGCGCGCCGTGGTGGTCCCGGTCTGCGTGGGGATAGATTACGCAGCCATGGCCGCGGAGCAGATTAGCGATCCAGACGTGCGCGCGCTCCAGTCTGGACCAACAGGGTTAAGGCTGGAGAGCAGGGTGCTGCAAGATGGCGTCCCCCCCCCCCCAGTCTGCAATGTCTCCACGGGACGCCCGCGTCCGGTGGTCCCGGTCACGTGGTGCCGCCGCGTGTTTGAGTCGGTTCACACTCTGGCGCACCCAGGAGTGCGCGCGTCGGTCAAAATGGTGGGAGAGAAGTTTGTGTGGCCCAGCCTACGCAAACAAGTAAAAGAGTGGGCTGCAGCCTGCGTGGCGTGCCAACGAGCCAAGGTACACAGACACACGAAGGCTCCCTTGGAGCCGTTTTGGGTACCGGCTAAGAGGTTCGACCATGTTCATGTGGACCTCGTGGGCCCCCTCCCGCCATTACAAGGGAGCACGCACCTCCTGACAGTGGTGGACTGCACCACGCGCTGGCCAGAAGCAGTCCCGCTGGCGGCAACCACGTCCGCGGACGTAGCGCGCGCTTTTTTAACAGCATGGGTGGCGCGTTTTGGAGTCCCGTCGGACATTACATTCGACAGGGGCCTTCAATTTGTTTCCGAACTCTGGTCCGTGATGGCCCGCAGCCTGGGTGTTTCAATTCACCACACAACCGCATACAACCCACAGGCCAATGGTTTATGCGAGCGTTTTCATAGATCACTGAAAGCAGCGCTCAGGGCTTCACTGACGGATGAAAATTGGGTAGACAGGCTGCCGTGGGTTTTATTGGGGTTGCGCTACGCGCCAAAAGAGAATTTAGAAGCTTCCCCCGCAGAGCTGGTTTTTGCGCAGCCCCTACGGCTGCCCAGGAAATTTCTACCAGATAATCCTGTGCCGGGCAGCTGCCCGTCTCAGCTTTTGCAGCGTAGCGCAAACACAGGCACGCTGCGGGGCCCGGCCCACCACTGTTTTCCGCATGTTTTCGTGCCTAAAACTTTGAAGAGTGCGGAGTTCGTGTTCGTCAGACACGACGCCCACCGCCCTCCATTGTGCCCACCCTATGATGGACCGTTCAGAGTGTTAGAAACAGGGGATATGCATTTTTTGCTAGACTTGGGGGGTAGGCGGGAGAAAATTGGCATAGACAGACTCAAACCCGCTTTCGTTGTGGCGGACGAGCAAGTGCTGTTGGCTAGGGCCCCTCGGCGTGGAAGACCCCCACGGAGAGCTCCCCAGGGAAACGATTCACCAGAGCAGCCACACGGACAGACCAAAGTGCCCCCCCCCTCTCCACGGCCCACCCGCAGTCAGACACACTCCCAGCAGCCCCCCACGGGCACAGCAGTGCCACGGAGGTGGTAAACCCCAGTTACAACAGATACGGGAGGAGACGGAAGCCCAAGCGGCGTGTGGACTGATGTTCTATTGTTACCTCCGCCAGGCCGCAGGCCGCAGGAGGTTATGTTTTTGCCGGGGTTTGTTTGTCTGTCTGTCTGTTGGTTAGCAAGATAACTCAAAAAGTTTTGGACGGATTTCGATGAAACTTTCAGGCGTTGTTGGAAATGGTACAAGGAAGAACTGATTAAATTTTGGGGATGATCCGGATCACCGTCTGGATCCAGGAATTTTTTAAAGGATTCTTTAACATTGTGATATAGGGCCATTTTCAACATGTGTGCAGGCGCAATGGAGGGTGCTGGTCGTCGTGTCTGATGAACACGAACTCCGCGTTCTTCAAAGTTTTAGGCACAAAAGCACGTGGAAAACAGTGGTGGGCCAGGCCCGGCAGCTTGCCTGTGTTTCCGCTACGCTGCAAAAGCTGGGACGGGCAGCTGTTCGGCGTGGGATTATTTGGCAGAAATTCCCCGTGCAGCCATAGGGGCTGCGCAAAAACGAGCTCTCTGCCGGGGAAGCTTCCAAATCCTCTTTTGGCGCGGAGCGCAACCCCAATAAGACCCACGCCAACCTGTCTACCCAATTTGCATCCGTCTGTGAACCCCTGAGTGCTGCTTTCAGTGATCTATGAAAATGCTCGCATAACCCATTGGCCTGTGGGTTGTACGCGGTTGTGCGATGAATTGCAACGCCCGCAGCCTGGGAGTTTGGAGATGGAGGAGATGGACACAACAGCAACACTTGAGTTTATTACCTCCGCCAAGGAGGTAATGCTTTTACTGGCATTTGTCTGTTTGTCTGTCTGTTTCACCAGAGGTGGTTCTTGGCCTAGAGAGGAACCCATTACATTTTGGGGATGATCTGGGAATGCATACCTCAGCCAAGGCTCTTCTCACAGTGTGTCAGCCACAAAACTCCAAAACTAATGGGCAGACTTGGATGCAATTTTCACCACAAGTGGCGATAGGCCTACACACAAGCCCATTACATTTTGGAGGTGATCCATGAGAAACGGAAGGAGCCTTGGTGGAGGTATGCGCTCTATGAGTGCTTTTCTAGTTCTATCTAAGATACTGGGGGGGGCAGTGTAGCACCTTGGGGGAGTCAGATTATTTAGCATCTCAGACAAGAGACAGTGGATAAGCATGGGTGAACAATGCTCAGGAGGTTCCTGGCGAGATAGCAGGAAGGAGTCAAGGACGTAGGGGGTTGAATGCAGTGTAATTCAAATGTCATGTTGTGTGTGGAGAAATGCCATGAAACTTGTGAGGAGTGATTTGGGTAAAAGAAGAGTGCCTGCTGAAATGTGTCATTCTGTTCTGTGCTTGAAAGATGTGAAGTGTGTAATAAACCGTCTGTCGTGAAGATGTCTCTTATTTTACACACTCCACAAAAGTAAATTTATTAAGAATTATTGTGTCCCAACTTTTCCTGAGCTGGGCTTGCAGACAGTTTTATGAAACACATTAAATGTGATGGGCTTTTACGATTCCTGTTAATCAAATAGCTCTGGTCAAATGATAAGCAGTTGTGTATGTGGAAAAAGGGCTGGGTTTCCTTATCAGCAGCCATTTAAAAGATGCTGCTTCTGAGGGTTACTCTTGTCAGTCATGGCACGCCTTGGCGCTCTGGTGTGCACGGGGGCACTCTGTGTCATCCTGAGCTGGATGTGTGAGGGTCGCATAAGGGAACCAGTGGGGCACCCAATAATGATGATGCAGCAACCGTAAGTTCATCTATACTTTAACTGCTTCATATGTACGCTGGTGGGCTTGAAGTCACTGTAGGAACTGCTATGTCTGAATCTGCGTGTCTGTAGGTGTTTCACGGTGGTCATTCCTGCAGTTATTGAGGCTGGAGCTAAGACCAAATTCTGTGTTACCGTCGAACCCTACGGTGAATCTCTTGATGTGACTTTTACTTTGAAGACCAAAGTTAAGCACATATGGCTCCATACGGAAAGAATCCACTCAAGCTTTCAGCACTGCTTTGAGTTCAGGGTGAGCTCCCAAGATGGGTTTAAGTTAAGAAATAACTGCAAAACACAGCTGGACTCAAAATTATTCAGCACCCATTGAAATTTAAGTGTATTTTTTAGGCATGTGCTGATTGTGAAATTTTGGGCCGATATATCTGTGCATCCCTAGTATTTATAATTCAACAGTTATACTACTTAAATATTTCTTGCTTAAAGTTTGTACATTTTGAAAAATAAATACAATTTGCAGTGGGGGTTGGATAATTTTGAGTCCAATATATTATCAATTCTAATATATACTGTGCTTCATATAATATACAGGCAGTACCTTTTAGATGCAGTTTGTTTTTGGATCCCTGGCTTGCTTGGCCATTTTCTAAATGACTTTCTGTCACAGGCTCCTTCAGTGATAAAAGATGAGGTGCACGAGTTTGAAGTGGAGGTGAAAGGAGGGAGATTTTACTCAAAAGAAGTCACAAAAGTGCTGGTCAAACGTTACAAACATATGACATTTGTTCACTCAGACCAACCAATCTACGTCCCTGGAAGCACAGGTAATTAGTAGCTGTTGAGTTGCGATGTTCTGTGATAATGCATAACGGATTTGTCATTTCCACACTATTAAGGGTGACTGTTCCTGGTTTTTAGGCACGACCACTGCCATGGTTAATGCTAAACAATAATGTGTTTGAAACAAGTAATGTCAAGTTACACGTTAGATTTAAATTTTTATACAGTTTTACAGACAGTGTAATTTTTGAAATCTCATGTAAACATAAAAAAATAAATAATGAGCAAAGCATAATTTTAAATAAAACATACTCCATGAAATCTGCATACTGCATAAATTTCAGTAGCATCAGAAGATAAGTCCATTTTTCTCATTTCCTCGTTTATGCAGTCTGCTCTTTCTAAATACAGCATAGGAGCTTAAGGCAACAGTATCTAAGTTTTCCATTTTTGATGGTACATCAGCATGTCATTTAAACCATCAGAGGTGGGTAGAGTAGACAGAAGCTGTACTCAAGTAAAAGTAGCGTTACCTTATGAAATAAATTACTCAAGCTCATCGAGAGATCATTGGGAGATCAGTGAGATCATTGAGTGTTCCTTGAGCTCTCCTTAACCTCTCCACAATCTCATCAACCTCTCAATGGTCTCTCAGTGATCTTTCAATGAACGTCAAATTTTTCCACCCCAAAGGTAGAAATGGCTGAGAGATCAGTGAGGGATCGCTGAGCATTTGATGAAAGACCAGTAGAGTTCATTGGGAAAACTGGGAGATCATTAGGAGCTCAATGAGATCATTCAGTGCTTCTTGAGAGATTGCTGAAAGATTGTTCAGAGCTCACTTCCCTTTGGAGATTGTTGAGCGATTGTTTTGGACTGACTTGCAATTGTTTTTAATGGCAAATTTGCAATTTGTGAAGTTTTTGTTTTAGATGTGTTAGATCAGAATATAGTCACATGTGCCTCTATTATAACACAAATCATATGTAGACAGTAATAAATCAAATGCCTAATAATAATAATTTAATGAGAAGAAAAATGGAGCAAAATGACTTGCACTCATTTCAAAATCTGTGAAATTAAAAGTTACTCAAAGAGTATGACCAAATATACTTATTAAGTATAAGATTTTATTGTTTTTCAATAAGAGCACTATGAGAATCATTTTACAATAAAACTACTTATGGCAGTACAATTTTGTGAAAGATACTTGAGTACATGTCCTTGAGGAAATGCAACTACTGACTACTCACCTCTGAATCTCAATATCTGTTACAGTGAAATTTAAAGTCGTTACCATGGATATCTGGTTCAGACCTGCCTCACAGAAGGTGAGTCTTTGTACTCTGTCTATTCTTTTAAGTCTCATTCACAGGCACTAAATGGGAGACATGCTTTGTTTGTTCTCTAGTATGCATTTCAGAACCTTGATTTCTTAAAGCTTGCCCAAGCTTGTACACAGAAACGAGCACCCATGTACCTCCACCATTCCTACTTTCACATTTTCACAAAAAACTTGTACTGCTTGAATTGATTACCCAAAAAAAGTTTAAAAGGCTGTAATCCAATTTTCTGTACTTTACCACTGGATAAAAGTCTTTATTACAATAAGATTATAGCAAATTACAGTGAAATTTGCATGTAGGTCCAAAATGTTGTGTTGTTGCTTAGATTTTTGTCACGTATTGTCTTAGCTTTGTTCTGAATTGTAATCACTTTTGTTTTTCTTTTGAATTCTTGGATGGAATATGGGTGGGCAATATAAGCTGCGGCTTCAGCCATCACCCATTTCAGATAACTTATGTTGAACTGTATAATCAGAGGAGTTATTGTTTAATTTGACCTTGCAAGATGTTTTTTTTATTTCTTTCCCCTTTGTTATATTATTCTGTTCCTTTCTTTTAATCTTTACTTTTAATCTATCCAAAAATAAAGATTCATTCATTAAATGTGCTCTACTTTAGAAATGGCATTGTACCTAATTATTGTATACCAACCAGCCTTACATTTTAGAATTGTGACTGAAAACACTGAGCTCAAAGTACAAGACATTTATTGGGGTCATATTTGATCAAGTTTGACATTTGGGGCATTAGAACAAAACTATTCTGTAAACTGTGTTCAAACCATAGTTATATGTTAGTCATGGAGCATCAGAGGTGCGTGCAGAAGCCATAAATTGTACTCAAGTAAAAGTAGCCACCATAGGAAACGATTTACCAAAGTACAATTAGGAGAAGTCACCAAAAAAGTTACCCGAGTCAGAGTAAGGAAGTATTTTTTTTAAAGTGACTTGAATAGTGAGTAACTTTTTGAGGTTTTTCTTCATAAATTGGTGACTTTTTTGCACACATTTGTGACATATTTCTTTTACAATAATGTGTAAGTTTGACGTTTTTAATACATTTGCAGCTTTTTCATAAAAATTTGAAAATTGAATTTTTTGTCATATAAAATTCCTGTTTTTATTATAGATGTGCATGTTTTTTCTTGTTCATTTGCAAGTTTTTATTTATGATTTTCTTTTAAATTGTGACATTATTCTTGCTAGTTTAGCAGTTTTTCCTTTTAAATATGTTAATCTGTAGAAAAAATATAAACTGTAAACTATCCTGATGTTGCCTCTAATATCATCTAAACCATATAAAACAAGAAAAAAGAGTGTTGAGCAGAGGTGATCACAGCAGTCAACTTCCGTAGGTATGCACAGCTTCTTCTTATCTATCTATAAATGCAAGAAATCTCTCTGTCTGTCTGTCTGTCTGTCTGTCTGTCTGTGTGTGTTCCTCAGATATCTCGCAAACTGTTCATCAGACTGATTTCAGATTTTATAAGTGCTTTGCTGAGGTTACGAGGGTGTGCATCCCCAAGTGTGCAGTTGTTCAGTGAAAATATGTAATTTTTATCAAAAGTTTAGCCACCGTTCCATTTCCTCATGCTCTGGCTTCTAGAAGTGTGGCGGGGCTTCGAATTGACTCCGTACTGATTGGATAATACGGGGCATCATGAGCAGTCACCAGAGCGCTCCGTAAACAAAACAAGGAAGTGAAAAGCGAAAAAGAATACTGACGATTTAATGCTTAAAAAAATATATTATTGCTGTGATTGTGTAGCTCTAAAGGATAATTTGGCATATGTAGAGAAAACAAGGTGCGTGTGTGTGTGTGTGGGGGGGTGGGGGTGGGGGGGGGGGCTGGACTGCCTTACCACAGTCCTTCACAGGGAGCCAAGCCCAGCCTACCTGGTTAACGGGAGTCTCGGCTGCTGCTTCACCTGTGTGCCACTGCTGTACTTTGCGGCACTGCGGGTTCAACATGGCTGGTTATCTAAAAATTAAAAGTTGATAATAATACCACCATGACTGTGGAGCAGAATGGCCAGATAATGCATATCATATGCGGATGCATATGCACAGTTTGACTTAATGACAACCATGACAAAAAACGCCCAAATAACAAAATAAATCATTTTTTTATTTACTGACAAATGGGCAATGCTGATGCAACAGTTGCAGCCAAATGGGTCATTCTGAAGTGTATAATAATTTTGGGTGTTTTGTATTTATAATATTGCTAAAACAACCCGGTCTCAGTAAAAAAACATATCTAATAAACGTGTGACGATGGAGTGTCACCACTGTTATGACTTATTGTATGTGTGATTGTGTTGTATTTGTAATATGGTAAATGTTATTATGATTGTTTGTAAAGTGCACACATTATTTTGGGATCTGTCTTTGTCTAATTGGAATGCCCTTGGGAGATAATTGTTATGGTTAAGTATTTTGGTAAAATAATTGATAATGATTTATTTCACATACCTTTGCCAACATGCTTCCTGTGGGTGTCCGGGCAAAAGACTCTGTTACGGGTTGAGGGCCTTTTATAGGACACCAGCAGGAAGGAAGCATGTATTGCATATTGTACTGTATTGCATCTAGATCTTCATCCAGATGCAATACCAGTGTCTCAAATATTTGTAAATGTGTCCTGTTATAGTACTGCATAAGTTTGTTGACGATAGAGGATAAACTACACATATAAACTGAAACAATTATAATGATGGCTGAACAACTCCCATTCTCCAAACTGCAAGATACAACACTTATGAATATAAGTCATAAAAGATCCCACAAATAAGTCTGACAAACAAATAAACAAGGGTTCTTAAACAGTGGCTAATATTTTTTTTATTTTGATTTTTTTTTTTACTTTTGTATTGAATGTCCCATTCATTTTCAATAATTCTGTAATTAATATTCACACAATCAAATGAATCTTGGTGTTCAGTCCCTTTTATATTTGTCAAAGTCTAACGTGTGATTGCCTACATACTGTATAGGCTACACCTCTTTGTATTTCACTTTCAAACACAGCCTAGATTTGGGCCTGTAAAACCTGAGTGGGATACTTGTTTTCACATAACAATACTAGCTTTCTATGGGCATACACTAGTTTATTTAATGACCACAGAACATTTAGAGTAAAATACTGCCATGGTAACAGGTCCTCCCTCTTCAGAGGCTGAGCTGCAAGTGAAAAGGTGCTAAACACCCTCACAGACTCAATAAGGGAGCTGGGAGCCCACCAACATGAATGCATCATAATCTTACAATAAAGATGCACAAATGTATAAATCTGAACACCCCCACTGAAACTTAGCTCAGTGTGCAGATAAAACATGATTCCATTGTGAGGTTTCTCTCTAACCTTTAACAACATTGATAAATTTGATCACACTGATTGCCTAACAAATCCTGTGTGAATCTCTTCAATTGCAGTTTGGTGGCTGGCTCTGTCTTCACACCAGCAACGATTTTCTCAGAAGCACAATACTTTGATACCACTTTCCCACAGTTTCTCTTATGAAATGGTGCTTAATATTGCTGTGCCTGCACCTCGACCTGCTCACTGGCTTTTTGGCTAGTGTCACTGTATCCTGATTGTCCTCATACACTTTTGCTTGTGCATATGGGCGCAATGGTGGCCTAATGGTTAGGGATGTGGACTGGTGAGCGGAGGGTCACTGGTTCAATCCCTGGACCGGCAGGATCAGATCTGGGTTTGCCCCACCCTCCTTAACCCCACTGGGGTGCCCTTGAGCGAGGCCCTTAACCCCTGCTGCTCCAGTGGAGCTGTTCAGTGGCCACAGGTCAGTCTGTGGTTGTACTGGGCAGCTTCCTGGTGTGAATGTGAACAGGGCATCCTTGAAAAAGAGAGGTTGCCTTTCAATGGAGCTACTCCGTATAAATAAAGGTTAAATAAATAAAATAAACATGTTGGTATTTGTCTATGCCTGGTTTCTGATTGTAACCTTTTGCTGCAAGTCTCACTCTATATTTCTCTGGCCTATCAATGTTACTCTTGAGGGCATAGCCCCATTTTCCCCCCACTGCCTTTCTGCGTGTTAGCACCTGGGTTTGGGTTACATCACACACTGCTCTGTAACAAAGATCTACACACACTCCCAGCTTATCTTTTGTATCCTCAGTCTCAAACTCCTGCAGATGGACCATTTTCTTCCTGGTCCTCCTTGGTTTCTTTCTGACCAGTCTCTTTAGCTGGCTGTGTGCACTCAGTCAGTTCAAGCAAAGTCTCTCAAACATAATTTTCATCTGGTACATTTTTCATAATTTGAACAACATTTCCATCACCAATATTTACTCTGGGATATATTTCTGTATCATCATATTCTATGTATGACAAATGTTTGTCTTTCTTTCTCTTTTGACACTTTTTCACAGTTACAGTGACACGGTTTGTATGTCGTAACACCTTTTACACTGGTCAATATTGTTCTCAACCATCGTTGGTGGTAATGTAGCTGTCTCCTTCCTTCATTTCTGCTGCTTTTGTCACCTTTGACATGGAGAACTTGGCACATGCTGTGCATTTCGTAGATGTGCTCTGTGCTGCTGCCCCGTGCTGTCCACCACATGTATCATCGTCGTTCCTCTTTGTTGTGCATCTGCATCAAATGAATCTCAGGCTGGAATGACTTTCTAGTGTCATTTATGATGTGGGACTTCACCCCTGTGTCCACCATGCCTTTCTTCTTTATGTTGCTGGGTGGTCTCCCATTCCTCACATGTTTTAACCCCTAAAAACAGCCTTGGTTTGAGGATCTTTGATGAGTGTTGCTTTTTTCCAATAATTTCACCACACTTTTGTGGAACACATTCTTGCCTTATGCCCTCTTATTGCACATCTGTAGCACGTCACATTGGCATCTCTGTCTTTTCTGCTACCACTGTGTATCTCAGGAAGGCCTTGGCTTTGTTTCATGTGAGTTTTTGCCACATTGTCTTCAGGTTCTGTGAGCTTTATTTTCTCAGCGTCTTCATAAATTCACAACCTCCTGTGAATGAAACATTATCTTCATTTTGTGTTGACCAAATGACCAAATACCCTATTAATAGAATTTTTTCCTTTGATTTGACTGAAAAGGCATCCAAAGGAAATCTGTCTGTGAAAAATAATGTCTTTGCTACTTCAGCAGCCTAAGATTCCACTTTTGGGGAGTATAATGAGGTAACTATAAGGGATAAAATTATATACTGTAAGGTATCCTGAACTATGAGAAGATTGTCCACCAAGAACTATTTATAAGTACACATTGTCATTACCTTAAATAAAGGCCAAATAATGTGTTGCTCTCTCAGCTTAATGTTTTGTCTGTAATATAAAGGCTAATTTAATTCTGTAATTTGGGAGAGTGCTGTCTAAGTAGATTATACGCCTGATCTATAGGTAGTGGTCGGAGAGGCCGATGGTGCAGATTGGCAGCCATGTTCCCATCAGTCTGCCCCAGGGCAGCTGTGGCTACAGTAGTAGCTTACCACTACCATTGTCTGTGGAGTAAATGAATAATGTATCCATTGTAAAGCATCTTTGAGTGTCCATGAAAAGTGCTATATGAATCTGATGCATGATTATTATTATTATTATTATTATTATTATTATTATTATTATTATTATTATTATTATCTAAAAGCACTGTTGCATACTGTCTTATACAGGACATATTACACCTAGCAAAAAGACTTTCACTGCAAAAAATTTCACATTTTACATTATTGACTCACAATCATTTCTAAAGTCCACAATATATTGGTCAAGTTGTGATCATTAATTCTGAGCAAAATTCATCTTTGACATTTCTCTTTGTTATTTTTGTTGTTCTCTATTTTTACAGTACAATCTCATTGAACTCCAGGTAAGACTATGGATTATTATTATTATTATTATTATTATTATTATTATTATTATTATTATTATTATTATTATTATATTTGTTAAGTCTATAAATGCTTTGGTGAGTGTCAGTGTTCATGTACAGGTGCATCTCAATAAATAAGAATATCATTGAAAAGTTAATTTATTTCTGTAATTAAATTCAAAAAGTTAGGCACTGCTGAGGTGTTAAGGAAGCCCAGGTTGCTTTGGTAGCGGCCTTCAGCTCATCAGCATTGTTGGGTCTGGTGTCTCTCATCTTCTTCTTGACAGTACTCCATAGATTCTCTATGGGGTTTGGGTCAGGAGAGTTTGCTGGCCAATCAAGCACAGTGGTACCATGGTCATTAAACCAGGATTTGGTACTTTTGGCAGTGTGGACAGGTGCCAAGTGCAGCTGGAAAATGAAATCAGCATCTCCATAAAGTTTGTCAGCAGAGGAAACCATGAAGTGCTCTAAACTTTCCTGGTAGATGGCTGCATTGATTTTGGGCTTGATAAAACACAGTGAACCAACACCAGCAGATGACATGGCTCCCCAAATCATCACTGACTGTGGAAACTTCACACTGGGTCTCAAGCAACAAGGATTCTGTGCCTCTCAGCTCTTCCTCCAGACTCTGGTGCTTTGATTTCCAAATGACAGGACTTGGCACCTGATTTGGGGCGCAATGTCATCTGCTGGTGTTGGTCCACTTCTGTTTTATCAAGTCCAAAGTCAACGCAGCCATGTAGGAAATTTTAGAGCACTTCATGCTTCCCTCTGTTGACAAGCTTTATAGAGATGCTGATTTAAATTTTTCAGCAAGATTTGGCACCTGCCCACACTGCCAAAATTACCAATACCTGGTTTAACGTGCCAAACAGATTTGCTTTGCCAAAAGGAGCTCTGGTCATTACTGGATATATGCTGTATATAAATAGCATTGACGGACGGAGTTGCCGGGGCAGCTTAGAGATTGAGCTCTTTAAGCTTATAAAATACCCCAGATGGCACGTGCAACATAAAGCCTTTGACAACCAATATCCAGCTCCTGGCCTTCCTGTGGCAGAATTTTTAACACCAACAGGAGAAGGGGCAAAGGTGAGTCACTGGTACCTTTAAACCAGTTGCTCACCATTGCCATTTGATGACTCCCCTTGCCTCTCCCCCTGTGAATGATTTTCCTTGGAACCCTGGACCTCCAGGTTGGGGGTTTTGTGCAGGGGCAGCTTCCCTGCCAAATAAAAATCAACTTCACTACAGAAACTCAAGTGAGCAGGCAGCCCTATCTCAGAATGGGTAAAGACCTGATGAAGTTCAAGTTAAAATAGTATTGATAGACTCCTCTTGCTATATAACAACTTTAATACTTTATATTGTCTCAATTATACTTGAACTGATAGGGAGGAATGGGAAAGAGGGTTGAAGGGATATGGGGTGTTCGGAAGAGGTGGGGGAAGAAGGAGTGGGGGAGGAGAAAGAAAAACAAATGAAAACACAATTTGAAAAAAAAAGAAAAAGTAATACATTTGCCATAAGTCCAAACTAATGGGGGGAAAAATTAGAAATTTACAAGAAGGGAAAAGTAAAAAAAAAATTAAGAGGAGGGGAGTGACAAATTTACAAAACTGGGGGGGAGGGGAGCAAGTACAATTTTGTTTAAAAAAAGCTACTTGAGAGCATGTAGTAAATGTTCTTCATTATTATTCTGTCCTTGGACTCTTCTGGACTTTTTATGTGGATAGGGGTATGGTTTGGGGTCATTGTGCTAACATCCCCCACATCCCACCTACTGGTTATGTGGATTAACTGCTTCCTTGTTCTAATTTTCTTTCTTTGACAGGATCCTGCAGGAAACATAATTGCACAGTGGCACGATAAAAACTCATATGGTAGAATACTGGAGCTTTCTCACCCCTTGAGTTCTGAGGCACCTGAAGGATCCTACACAATTATTGTGTCTATAGGTGAAGAGGATATAGCGCATCACACCTTCAAGCTGGAAAAATATAGTAAGCTTTTTTTTTTTTTTTAAACATTTAAAAAAAATGTAATACAGAGCTACTAATGCTAATATATACTATATATAATTATCCACAGGATTGCCTAAATATGAAGTAACAGTATCTGTGCCTGAAGAAGTAAGTACTGGGCAGGAAGCGTTCACAGTTGAAGTTTGTGCAAAGTAAGTATAAGTTTAGTGTTTACACATTTCAAGGTTGCAGTGGTGTCCATGAGCTAGCAACAGGCTGCAGAATAGATTGTAGCACAGAAAGACGCCAGATCGCATTAATTTTTTCTGGGTGACAGTGGCTCAGGAAGTAGAGCAGGTCGTCCAATAACCAAAAGGTTGGCGGTTTGAATCCCGCTCTCACCAGCCATCTTGCCATTGTGTCAAGACACTTTACCCACCTTGCCTCCAGTGTCCATGACACTGGATATGAGTGTTGATAAATGTTCGGTAGTGGAAGGAGAGGCCGTTGGTGTGGATTGGCAGCCATGTTTCTGTCAGTCTGTCCCAGGGCAGCTGTGGCTGCAGAGGTAGCTTACCACTGTCAATGGCTGTCTGGAGTGAATGAATAATGGACTCACTATAAGCACTTTGCGATGTCACTTGACATGTAAAGCGCCATATAAATCTAATCCATTATTATTAGCCTTTTATGTATTAATTTTTTAATCATTATTATTTTTACAGCATTTAACAACAAGTAACGGGGATAATACAATTCAGGTCTCCAAAGCATGAAGTCACAAGTAATTTTAGGAAACAGCCTCCTGTAGCAAACTTTAGTTCAGAAATGAACAACTTCTACAATAGAGAGAATAGTTTTAATCAATTTTTGTCCAACAAAAATATGCATGGAATCAAAGCACGCATCAAGTAAAATGAAAACAGCAAACTGTAAGTATAAATTCATCCTAAAAACATTAATAACATATACGTGGGTTTTTTTTTGTATTTTTCAAATACATTTCCATTTTTTTTCTTTTAAATTTGTGGCATTCTTTATTAATTTTATTATTTTGTTTATTATAAATTTGCATCCATCCATCCATCTATTTTTCGGGAGGGGGGGGAGGGGGGGCTGGAGCCTATTCCAGCATCTTTGGCTGACAGACAGGGTACACCCCGGACAGACTGCCAGTCCATCACAGAGAGACAGACAACCTTTCACTCTCACATTCATACCTAAGGACAATTTAGAATCCCCAGCTGATGCCAGTTAACCTAACCTGTATGTATTTGGCCTGTGGGAGGAAACCCCCACAGACACGGGGAGAACATGCAAACTCCACACACAAGGGTCACCGATGGTCAGGGGTGGAATCGATCTTGTGACGTTTTTGCTGTGCTGACACGGTGCTAACCACTGCACCACCGTTGCATGTATCTGCTTGCAAATTTACTGTATTTTTTCTTATAAATGTGATATTTTGACTTTGAGAAACCTTTATATCAGTCTGGTACAATATTCACAAATCTTCAATGCCTATCTTTTTCTCGCGGTTGAATCTCCTCTGGAACAATTGTTCCTTTCCTTGCTTATATAGGACAGGGGTCGCCACTCCTCTCTGCCCACCTTTCCCTGTTCTGTTATGCTGAGCACCAAGCTAGAGGGTGGAAAGTACAATTTTTACCTGGTCTTTGGTGTGACCCGGCTGGGATTTGAACCCCAGCCTCCCGGGTGTGGGGTGGATGCTCTACCAACTGAGCCACCACTCAATGCCCATAATGAATCCTATAATGAGCCTTTTTATTGTTAGTGCCTCTTGTAAATTTTACTATGTGTACATTTTGTGTGTGAGTTTGAGTTGTTTTTATTCCTAATCTATTTGTTTATTCATTTGTGGTCAGCACTGTCTACGGTAGTAGCCTTTTCAAACTCATTGTGCTGATACAATGACAATAAAGATGTTGTGTTTGATTCTGTTGTATTATCAATTTGCACTGTTTTGTCGTAATTTTCATTTTTATGTAAATGTATGACTTTTAAAAAAAAAATTCTTTACTTTTTCCTCTTGGCATTCAGGTGTATTAAAAATGTGTGTGTTCTCTCATATTTGCACTGACATATTAAATTTGCTTGCAAAACTAGTTTCTTATGAATTCGAAGCATTTCTCATACTTTTTTCCTTGAAAATTCACAATTTTTATTGATAAATTTACATTTTTGTTATACAGTCAAAATCAAAGCAATCAAAATCATTCAGCCCCCATTGCAAATTAGGTTTATTGGCAAAATATACAAACTATAGCAGCTGTTTGCAATAAGCAAATAAAATAAAAACAATTTAAATAGCTCAAGACGACTAATATTATAACTGGTTTCTCCAAATTCACCACAAAGTGCCACTTTTAATGACTACTGCAGTCTCAAAATTATTCAACCCCTTCATGATGAGCACTCTTTTGCTGTTATGACCTGCAGAAAACATAATGCATAGCCAGACACCAGCTTCTGGCAGCGTTCTGAGTAATGCTGGCCCATTCCTCATGGGAAAAGGCCTCCAGTTCACTAATATTCTTGGATTTGTGTGCTGCAACCGCCTTTTTCAAATCCCACCAGAGATTTTCAATGTGGCTCGTCAGGCGACTGTGATGGCCACTGTAGTATCTTCCAGGACTTCTTCTAAAACCAAGCCTTGGTGAGTTTTGAGGTATGTTTGGGATCATTGTCCTGTAGGAAGGTCCAATGATGCCCAAGCTTCAGCTTCCTCACAGACAGCATGATATTTTTTCCAAGGATTTCCTAATACTTGATTGAATCCATCTTGTCCTCCGCATACTGCAGGTTTCCAGTGTGAAAGGAAGCGAAGCAGCCCCAGAGCATCACTGAGCCACCACCATGCTTCACTGTAGGGAGGGTGTTCTTTTCAGAGTATACTTCATTCTTCTTCCTCCAGACATACTGCCAGTCCATAGGCCCGAAAAGTTCCTGTTTTGTTTCTTCACTTGACAGAGACAGAGCTTATTTATATACAGTAGTTTTGAGCAAATTGGAGCAGACTTGGGCTTTTGGGTCAGTAGTGGTGTACGTCTTGGAGTTCAGACATGGAGCCCTTTAGTATGCACCTTACTGTGGAAACTGAAACTTCAGTGCCTGCTACCACCAAGTCTGGCTGCAGGTCTTTTGTAGTCAGTCGAGGGTTTTTGACCACCTGACTCATCAGGACTCTGGTAGCAGCCGTTGACAGCTTCCTCTTTTCTATTAAGAAGGTTAAATAATTTTGAGTGTGCATTAATAAATAAAAGTGGCATTTTGTGTTGAATTTGGAGAGTCCACTTGTAACATTATTTGTGATGAACTATTTGCAGTGGGGGTTGAATGATTTTGATTGCAACTGTACATTGTCGGAGCTGCTGGTGATGGGTAAAAAGCTGCATCTGGCTAGTGCTTTAGCATAGCACAAATGGGTGTCAAAAAGCACTACAACAAATAATATTCAGATTGGTGAGTGAATGAGTGATTTCTATTTCAGTGTTTTTATTTATATATGTTTCTTTAAATTGCAGGTACACATTTAATCAGCCTGTGCCAGGACGTGTGACAATTGATGTGTGTCGACCTCTGCTGCCTTTTGTTGTCCGAAATCTAGGGGAGAACCCAGAGCCAACTGGCCCCTGCGCTAATGAAAATATCCAGGTAGAGATACTAGACATACACTCTCTTCTTTTTACTGAATCAATGTGCAATATCGTATGTCCTTACAGACTGTAAGTTTCTGTATATACAGTATGTAGTATCAAACACATAGCCATGCATTAAGGAAAACCCTTTCCTATTGTAGTCTATAACTAAGGAGGTTATGAATGAAATATGTATCTTATAATGATAAGTATGCACTTATGGATTAATTTAACTGTATGTTCATCAAAAATATAAACTCAGTACTGATATTTTCACTTTTTAAAATATAATTCTCAGTAAAAGTACTGAAAATAAATAAAGTAAATATACTGTATATTTTTTGTCAGAGTGTGTACAAAAAAATGTAAAAAAATTTTGAGCCCAGTTTTAAATCTGTGTTACTGAGTGCTGCTTCTTTGCCAAAACATATCCACCTCTGTGGTAATTAAGCAGCATGGTTGGTGTACAGGTATCCATTGGAACAGGCACAATTACAATACACATGTAATGTCACCTTTTATTTTGGACTTTATTTTTTTGAAATATGGACAAAAATAAGAAGAAATATCCCTTTTGTTTAAAAAAAAACTCGTAGATTTTTCGATATATGTAGATGGTTTAGACTTACATTTCAACATCTGAGCAACTAAAATGTGCTGTATGATTGGTTGTTGTATTGTTTGTCAGGTGTGACACTTTATAGTAAAGGGTTCCCTTATTAGGGATTTACAGATACGTAGGTCAGATGTTGCGGTACGCTTTCTCATTATCTGTCATTTTGACTGACAGGGTTACAAAATATAATCTATTATTACCTCCATCCATCCATCCATCCATCTTCTACCGCTTTTCCGGAGGTCTGGGTCGCGGAGGCAGCAGTTCAAGCAGAGAAGCCCAGACTTCCCTCTCCCCAGCTATTATTACCTGTCATTTTAATTATGCCTCGGTGAAATAGAGGCATACAGTAATCAGTTAGTGCGTCCGTTTGTGGCTGTGTGTGTCATGAGTTGCCCCTCAGGGCAGAGAGAAAGACCCAGATGCTGAACTGCTAGTTTGTGAAATTTATTAAGAAACAAAAACACAAAGTCCACACAGTGCGCCAACACAAAAGTCCAAACTGTCAAACAAACAAACTTACGAGTTAAGCTCACCAGAACAAGGGCAGGGTGCTGGTGAAGACGAGGGGGAAGAAAGTCGAGACTCCGGCAACGACAAATGAAAATAACAGCCCCTAACCTCTTCACTGTGTATGTTGCCAAACTGCGATATAACCCCTAGTAGTCAACAGTGGTAAAGATTTTTTTCAAGAAAATATTCAGGTCAGATGTCAGAACTTTCCAAGGCTATAACTTGAAAGTGGTAAGAGATAATGGGTTACTGTCAATTAGAAAGATGTAGAATATGATTCAAAGTTTCAGATAGGAGTAAATTTATGCATCTAATTTCCATACAAACAAACAAAGGCATTCGTCACTTACGGCTGGCAGGGCAGCAGCCTTTTGTGGCATTCTGGTCGTAATTTTGTCCTCTCCCGGTCATTTTAGCTTTTTCGCTTACATCCAGAAACTGTTATGATTATTCCACCTTAATTTCACTTTTATTCTGTGGCAATTTTATCTTATATGATGACATGCAACCAGCAATTGTTCTACAGTCACATGGTGCTCCAGGCGGCGGTAGGTGAAATCAACGAGCTTCACGCTCCCTGTGTTATAAGAACATGTAAACATCTACCTTCATAAGCTAAACAATCTCTTTTTAGAATCATAGTTGGTAAATTTGGGACCAAATCCTCTGAATTTGCTCCTCCGTCTGCAATCGCGCATGTCTACAATGATGGGTGCCGTCCATTTTGTTTTGTAATCTCAAAGACGAAGAAGAAGGATTTCTTCCTCTTTGGTGTATTACATGTTATCGATGAGTCCTCCAACACATGCCTGCCACCTTATGAACTGGCATGATCAGTACAAATCCTCAGTACAGCTGGGCAGTGTTTCTGTACGTCATATCAGTTGACAGGTGCAGCACCGTGCTGTGCCACTAGGCGCAAAAGAAATGACACAGCTTAAACTTTAAGCTGTGTCGCCACCGGGCTGCACGGTGGCGCAGTGGTTTAGCACTGTGGCAGCACAGTTCACCCTCGGCCGGGGGATCGCGGGGATCATGAGATCGTGGGTTCGATCCCAGCCCCCGACCAACAGTGAGCTGTGTGGAGTTTGCATGTTCTCCCTGTGTTGCGTGGGTTTACTCCGGGATTTCTCCGGTTTCCTCCCACATACCAAAAACATGTAGGTTTAGGGCGCTCGCGCACGCAGCGACCGGCAGCCGTTGGCTTGTCACCAGACTGCAAACCAAATCTACCTACGGGTACAAATAAGTAACAAAAAAAAAAAAACAAAAAAAAAAACATTGATGATGTAATGGAATGCATTACAATAGAAATTTAAATGAAAAATAAGAAAAATATAATTGTTAGTTTGTATACTTTATTTTTAGTTATGTATACAGAACACCTAATTCCAGTATTGAAATATTTAAGAATAATATGGAAGGCCTGTTTGCAAAGTGTAATCAGAAGGTTACGTTCATTTGTGGAGACATGAATATAGACATGTTGAATACCCATAAGCATGTGATGACAGATGAGTTTGTTGCAACCATGTATAGTATGAGTCTATATCCACTTATTACTAAGCCAAGTAGAATAACATTGCATAGTGCAACATTAATAGACAATATATTTACAAATAATATGGAAAATAATATAGTGAGTGGGTTATTACTGAATGATATTAGTGACCATTTGCCAGTTTTTGTGACGTACAATTGTGGTTATAACAGGAAAAGTAATGAATGTAAAACTGGATATAGGAGAGTAAGAACAGAAGAATCCTTGAATGCATTTAAAAGTGAATTATTATCACAAGAATGGAAAAAGTTTATGAAGTTGATGATATTGATATAGACTATGATTCCTTTTTGAATGTATTTAAATCATTATATGATAAAAACTGTCCAATCCAGCAATACAAGAAAAAAATGAATTATCTGGATAGGCCATGGATGACAAAGGGATTGAAAAATGCTTGCAGAAAAAGGAAAACCCTATATAGGAAGTTTCTGAAATATAGAACAACAGAGGCAGAGAATAGATATAAAAGATATAAAAATAAATTGACTAATATTATAAGGATGTGTAAAAAGGATTATTATAATAAATTATTGGAAAATAATAGAAATAATATTCAGGGAACATGGAAGATATTAAATAGAATTATTAGAAATGGACTAACCAATATTAGTTGTCCTGATTATTTCATTGATGGTGGTAAGATAATTAATAATATGAATCAAATCAAATCAAATCAAATCAAACTTTATTGTCATATTGCTGTACATACAACTGTAGTGCAGGCAAGATGAAATTGCGTTTCTCTCGGCATCCATATAAGAAGCAGCATGATTAAGACACACTCCCACATAGCTCCCACCCCCCCATCCATTCACACATCCCTGAGACATACTTGGGGAAAAAGAATAACTAACTATAATATACAAAATGTCCATAGGTGCAGTAATGTGTATGTGAGATTCCGGGTCAGCTGTTCAGCATCCTGACAGCTTGTGGGAGGAAGCTGTTGATCAGTCTGGTGGTTCTGCCTCTGATGCTCCGGAATCGTTTACCAGATGGAAGAAGTTCAAAGTGTTTATGCAGAGGGTGAGAACGGTCCTTGACAATGTTCAGTGCCCTGCTCCTACAACGGTTCTGAAAAAGTTCTTGGACAGAGGGGAGGGAGACTCCAATTACCCTCTCCGCCCCCTTGACTATCCTCTGCAGGGCTTTTTTGTCTGACATACTGCAGCTGGAGTACCATGTAGCAATGCAGTACGTCAGAACACTCTCCACCACACCTCTGTAGAAGGTCCTGAGGATGCAGATGGGGAGAGAGGCCTGTTTGAGTTTCCTCAAGAAGTGTAGTCTCTGCTGAGCTCGCTTCCTGATCTCCAAGAAATTCTTGCTCCAGGTCAGGTCCTGCGAGATCTGCACTCCGAGGAACTTGATGTTCTCTACTCTCTCCACTAAACGGCCGCCGATGCTGAGGGGGACGTGCTCAGGCTGTGACCGCCGGAAGTCGATAATCATCTCCTTTGTTTTGTCCACGTTGAGCACCAGATTGTTCTCCCTGCACCAGCCCTCCAGGTCTCTCACTTCTTCCCTGTACATTGATTCCTCATCCCTCTGAATAAGTCCCACCACCGTGGTGTCATCTGCAAACTTAATAATCTGGTTCCCCTCGTGTTTGGATACACAGTCATGTGTTAGAAGTGTAAACAACAGTGGACTGAGTACACAGCCTTGAGGGGTTCCGGTACTCAGCGTGACAGAGTTGGAGATGTTGTTTCCAACCCGGACAGACTGAGGTCTCTCAGTCAGGAAATCCAGGATCCAGAGACATGTGGCGGTGTTCAGACCGAGAAGGAGTAATTTCTCTATCAGTCTCTGGGGAATAATGGTGTTGAATGCTGAACTGAAATCAATGTACAGGAGTCTGGCGTAGGTGTCTTTCTGGTCCAGGTGGGTGATGACAGAGTGTAGGGTGGTGACTATAGCATCCTCCGTGGAGCGGTTTGAACGATATGCAAACTGGAGCGGGTCGTGTGATGCAGGGAGGCAGGCTGTGATGTGTGGTTGAATGAAGTAGTAGATAGGTTTAATATATTTTTTGTAAGTGTTGGACCTAAACTGGCTGATCAAATAGATGACCCACAGCTTAGAGAGGGAGGTGTTGCTGAGGATCATGGAGACAGAAATCCTAGCTCAATGATTTTAAGGGCTGTGGATAAAAATTAAATTACAGATATTGTTAGCAAATATAGAAATAAAACATCTAAGGATCGGAATGATACTGATATGACTCTCGTGAAAAAAGTAATTGATTGTATTGTTGAACCATTAGAGTATCTCTTCAATTTGTCATTCAATACGGGTATATTTCCACGCAAAATGAAAACTGCAAAAGTTATCCCATTGTATAAAGCAGGAGACAAACATCAGTTTACAAATTACAGGCCTGTATCCTTACAGGCCTGTTACCAGTTCTCTAAAATACTGAAAAAAGTCTTTGTGGCAAGATTGGACAGTTTCATTGAAAAACATAATTTATTAATGGACAGTCAGTATGAGTTCCAGGCAGATAGATCAACACCAATGGCATTGATAGAGATGAACGAGGAAATTACCAGTTCTGTTGACAATAAGAAGCATGCTGTGGGTGTGTTTATAGACTTGAAAAAAGCATTTGACACAAAAGATGATGACATTTTACTTAAAAAATTGGAGGACTATGGTATAAGAGGGATAGTCTTAAATTGGCTTAGAATATTAAAAACAGACAACAGTTTGTGCAGTTGGGTGAATTTAGATCAAGTCAGTTAGAAATTACTTGTGGAGTTCCCCAAGGGTTAGTATTAGGCCCCAGATTGTTTACTTTGTATATTAATGACATTTGCAAAGTATCAGGTATTTTGAAACTAGTAGTTTTTGCAGATGACACTAATGTCTTTTGTGCCGGTGAAAATTTGCAGCAGTTGTTGAATGTGGTCACAAATGAATTGGGTAAATTAAAATTATGGTTTGACAAAAATAAATGATCTATAAATTTGGATAAAACTAAATTTATGTTGTTTGGAAACCGTATTATACACGAACAAGTGAAAGTGATGATTAATAATGTATTGATAGAAAGAGTATGTGAAAATAAGTTACTGGGGGTAATACTAGACCACAAACTCTGCTGGAAAGTTCACATAAAACACCTGAGCTCAAAACTGGCTAAGAATATTGGACTTTTGGGTAAAGTTAGGCAGATTCTAAACCACAATGCACTGTATACACTGTACAGTTCACTTATTTTCCCCCTTGTTAACCTGCCATCCCCCCATACTTAGGTGTCAATTAAGGAGAAAGAGGGGGATGGGGGGGGGGCAGGGGGGCACTCCCCGAACCTGGAAAAAAATGTAAAAAAAAAAAAATCTTATACATTTTCAGCTTTTTCTCATAGATTTGCAACTTTTTTCCTCATAAATCTGCAACTTTTTTCTTGTAAATTTCTAACTTTTTTCTCATAAATCTGCATCTTTTCTCATAAATCTGAATTTTTTCTCATAAATTTGCAGTTTTTGTTCTTGTAAATTTGCAACTTTTTTCATACAGTAAATTTTGAACTTTTTTCGTAAAAAAAATTGACTTTTTTCTCAGAAATTTGCAACTTTTTTCTTAAAAAAATTGACTTTTTTTCCTTTAAAACTGCAACTTTTTTTCTCAATAATTAGTATTTTTTCCAGTAAATTTGCAACTTTTTTCCACGTAAATTTGTGACT
The DNA here is from genome assembly GCA_020510985.1 of Pholidichthys leucotaenia. Lineage (NCBI taxonomy): Eukaryota > Metazoa > Chordata > Actinopteri > Cichliformes > Pholidichthyidae > Pholidichthys > Pholidichthys leucotaenia. The sequence continues at coordinate 70,068,138 of CM035847.1, forward strand.
TTTTTCCAGTAAATTTGCAATACTCACCTGGATGCTGATAAAATTTTTATTGTGTAATTAAATTATAATTGGCAACTTTTTTAAATTTTTGAATTAGCATATTTTATCATATCTTTGGACCTTTATTCTTACCCAGTGTTTCCTCTGGCTTAAAGACCCTGGCACGGTGGCAACATATTTTTCCAGGTGGGGTGGGGGGGAAGAAAACACATGACACTATTGTAACCGGAATATACTATTTATTTCTTTTTTTTATTTTGCATAGTAACGTTGCATGTGGAACTTACCATTTTCCTCAAATTTGTAATTTCCTCTTGTAAAATTGACATTTCTTGTACATTTCAGACTATTATAAATTTGTGGATTATTTTATGGCTAAATTTTGTCTATTTTTAAAATAAAATTACTGGTTTTTTTTTTAATAAATTTGAAACAGATTGTGGTCATTTTCTGTTATTTTTTATTTATAACAATTTACATTTTAGACCATAATTTTGCAGAGCCAGAACAGAACAATAATTTAACTCAAATTTCAAAGAAAAAAATATTAATAAAATTGTATTTAATGAAATAAACTAACTTAAATGACCAAAGATGCAGTTATTTCTGTTTAAATAAATAGAAATATTGTTTATATTTTTTAAGCACTCTCCTCACCACCCAGACAGCAGGAAAAACCTCACTTATTCTGAAATCCAAATGTTGGCACGTTTAGTTTGTCCAAAGGCTGCTGATGGATTAAAGTTGACTTCGTGAATTTCGGTCATCTTAACTTGACAGGTACATAATAATGAACATCCATCCATCCATCCATCCATCCATCCATCCATCTTCTTCCACTTAATCCTTTTCGGGTCGTGGGGGGCTGGAGCCTATCCCAGCATCTTTGGGCGAGAGGCAGGGTACACCCTGGACAGATCGCCAGTCCATCGCAGGGCCAACACTGAGAGACAGACAACCATTCACTCTCACAGTCATACCTAAGGACAATTTAGAATCCCCAGTTTGATGCCAGTTAACCTAACTTGCATGTTTTGGGCATGTGGGAGGAAACCGGAGAAATCCCGGAGTAAACCCATGCAGACACGGGGAGAACATGCAAACTCCACACAGATCACTGTTGGTCGGGGGCTGGGATCAAACCCAGGATCCCCTGGCCAAGGGTGAGTTGCTGTGCTGCCGCAGTGCTAACCACTCCGCCACTGCGCTGCCCAATGGCATTTATCATGGTTTAAACGGGTAACGGGAGCAATAATGGAAGAGTTGCTTAGCTAACACGTGTGGTTAGTTATTTGTTTTTCTTTTTTCAGACAAGAATAAAAAGGAGATGTTTTTACCTTTACCTTAGTTAATATTAATTAACTAAATAATGAACATAATTTAGTTAATCGGGCAGCACGGTGGTGCAGTGGTTAGCACTGTTGCCTTACAGCTAGAAGGTTCCTGGTTCGAATCCCCAGGCTGGCAGGGGTTGGAACCTTTCTGTGTGGAGTTTGCATGTTCTCCCTGTGCTGCGTGGGTTTACTCCGGGGGCTCCGGTTTCCTCCCACAATCCAAAGACATGCATGTTAGGTTAATTGGCTGTTCTAAATTGTCCCTAGATATCTGTCTCCTATAGGCCCTTAGAATAGAGGGTTAGTACTAGTGAAAGCGCTTTGAGTGGTCTTTGTGACTAGAAAAGCGCTATATAAGTGTAGGTTAGTTAGTTAGTTAGTTAGTTAATTTAAAAAATTTAAAGAAAATGTGAACAAAATATGTCACAAATACTTCATTAAGACATGAGTGAGCTGTTAAAATGTGGAAAAAAGTGCAGTCAATGACCCCTTTAAGACCTTTGAAAGGCATATTTAAGGAATAATTGTCATTTTTAAGGATCCTTTGAACAAATTTGATGCTTTTTAAGGACACCCCATAACAGGAAACCTTACTAATTTATGTTTGAAAAGTTGTATATTTAGGAGTAAAAAAGCCAAACTCCTCTATAATTAGTACTGATAGATTAAAATAGGCTTTGTGGCTCTGTACAGATTTTTTTGGGAGAAAAATCCCTGAAGTGCCATCTCTCAAGAGTTGGAGCAGGGAAAACAATTAATTCAAAAGTTAACATGAGAAGCTGTCTAATTATCCTATTCGCTTCCACTTTCTAGCTAAACAAGACCGGCTGTGCCAGTTTGACCTTAAAGATGTCAACCTTCAAGACAGTTGTGGCAAAGAGTGTGACAGATGTGTTGGAAGTCAGCGCCAAAGTCGAAGAGGAAGGAACGGGTAAGTGAAGCGACACCTACATTTTCTGAAGTGTTGGCATGCCCACTGTGTAAAATGAGCAGGTAACATTGCATAAACTCATTTTAAACTGTTGTTGCTGTGAGGTCCTTGGGTGTATGTGTGTGTGTGTGCGCATACACAGCACTTCACTCACGCCACATTTGAATGTTTTGTTTTGTAACACATTAACTCTTTAGCACATCCACTTAGTACAGTTTCATTGCAGTTGTCCTGCTTGTGTATGATTGTTTGTTTGTGTGTTTTTGTGACCCGCCAGGGGACGACAAATGCAAATTAGCAGTATTGCTAAATCTGGCATACTTACATTTGTATTAATGTTCATTAGTATGTAATGTCCCTTTCAAATAAACATTAAACTAAACTTAAACTTGTGATAATTAATACAGCTCTGGAAACTGCTTATAAAATGTTATATTAAAGCAGGGACTGACAACAAGGTGATTTTCACAGACGTGCAGTCTTAAACAGCAGGTGAGGTAAAATATGCAGTAGAGCCCCAACAGGAAGCAGAGATGGTGAACATGAGAAAAATAATCGCCATTAGTCAACTATCCATCCATCCATCCATCTTCTACCGCTTTTCCGGAGGTCCGGGTCGCGGAGGCAGCAGTTCAAGCAGAGAAGCCCAGGCTTCCCTCTCCCCAGCCACCTGCTCCAGCTCTTCAGAGGGGATACCAAGGCGTTCCCAGACTAGCTGGGAGACATAGTCTCTCCACCGAGTCCTGGGTCTGCCCCGGGGTCTCCTCCCAGTGGGACGTGCCTGAAACACCTCAAATGGGAGGCGTCCAGGAGGCATCCTAATCAGATGCCCATACCACCTCAACTGACTCCTTTCAATGTGGAGGAGCAGCGGTTCTACTCTGAGCCTCTCCCGGATGACTGAGCTCCTCACCCTATCTCTGAGGGTGAGTCCAGCAATCCTACGGAGAAAGCTCATTTCAGCCGCTTGTATCCGCGATCTCGTTCTTTCGGTCATTACCCAAAGCTCGTGACCATAGGTGAGAGTAGGAACGTAGATTGACTGGTAAATCGACAGCTTTGCCTTAGAACTAAGCTCCCTCTTCACCACAACAGACCGGTACAACGTCCGCATCACTGCAGATGCTGCTCCAATCCGTCTGTCGATCTCTCGCTCCATTTTCCCCTCACTCGTGAACAAGACCCCAAGATACTTAAACTCCTCCACTTGGGGCAGGAGCCTGTCCCCAACCCGGAGAGGACAATCCACCTTTTTCCGGCTGAGGACCATGGACTCGGACTTGGAGGTGCTGATTCTCATCCCAGCCGCTTCACACTCAGCGGCAAACCGTCCCAGCAAGAGCTGTAGGTCATTGCTGGATGAAGCCAACAGGACAACATCATCTGCAAACAACAGAGATGAGATCCTGTGGTCACCAAGCATGACACCCTCCATTCCCTGGCTGCGCCTAGAAATCCTGTCCATAAAAATTATGAACAGGACCGGTGACAAAGGGCAGCCCTGGCGGAGTCCAACTCTCACTGGGAATGACTCCGACCGAGTGTTGGCAATGCGAACTAAACTCTCACAACGGTCGTACAGAGACCGAATAGCTCGTAACAACAAGCCCGATACCCCATACTCCCGAAGCACCCCCCACAAAAATCCACGAGGGACGCGGTCAAATGCCTTCTCCAAGTCCACAAAACACATGTAAACTGGTTGGGCAAACTCCCACGAACCCTCAAGAATTCTCGAGAGGGTAAAGAGCTGGTCCGATGTGCCACGGCCAGGACGAAAACCACATTGCTCCTCCTGAATCCGAGGTTCGACCAACGGCCGGACTCTCCTCTCCAGTACCTTGGCATAGACCTTCCCAGGGAGGCTGAGGAGTGTGATCCCTCTAAAGTTGGAGCACACCCTCCGGTCCCCTTTTTTGAAGAGAGGAACCACCACCCCGGTTTGCCATGCCAAAGGCACTGCCCCCGACCTCCACGCAATGTTGCAGAGGCGTGTCAACCATGACAACCCAACAACATCCAGGGCCTTGAGGTACTCGGGGCGAATCTCGTCCACCCCCGGGGCCCGGCCACCAAGGAGATTTTTAACCACCTTGGCGACCTCAGCCCCTGTGATAGGCGAGTCATCCCCCTCGTCCCCAAACCCTGCTTCCTCTGTGGAAGGCGTATCAGTGGGATTGAGGAGATCCTCGAAGTATTCCTTCCACCGCCCGACGATATCCCCAGTTGAAGTCAACAGTGTCCCATCCGCACCATACACAGTGTGGACGGGGAGCTGCTTTCCCCTCCTGAGCCGCCGAACAGTTTGCCAGAATCTCTTTGAAGCCGACCGAAAGTCTTGTTCCATGGCCTCACCGAACTCCTCCCATACCCGGGTTTTTGCTTCAGCAACCACCCGAGCTGCACTCCGCTTGGCCTGCCGGTACACCTCAGCTGCTTCGGGAGTCCCACAAGCCAACCAAGCTTGATAGGACTCCTTCTTCAGCTTAATGGCCCCCCTCACCACTGGTGTCCACCACTTGGTTCGGGGGTTGCCACCACGAGATGCACCGACCACCTTGCGGCCGCAGCTCTGGGCTGCCGCTTCAACAACAGAGGTGGAGAACATGGCCCATTCAGACTCCATGTCTCCAGACTCCCTCGGAATGTGGTTGAAGTTCTTCCGGAGGTGGGAGTTGAAGACCTCCCGGACAGGGGCCTCAGCCAGACGCTCCCAGCACACCCTCACTATACGTTTGGGTCTACCAGGTCTGAATGGCTTCCTCCCCTGCCATCGGATCCAACTCACCACCAGGTGGTGATCAGTTGACAGCTCTGCACCTCTCTTTACTCGGGTGTCCAAGACATACGGTCGCAGGTCTGATGATACGATAACAAAATCGATCATCGACCTGCGGCCTAGGGTGTCCTGGTGCCAGGTGCACATATGGACACCCTTATGCTTGAACATGGTGTTCGTTATAGACAGACTGTGGTTAGCACAGAAGTCCAATAACTGAACACCACTCGGGTTCAGATCGGGCAGGCCGTTCCTCCCAATCACCCCCCTCCAGGTTTCACTGTCGTTGCCCACGTGCGCATTGAAGTCCCCCAGTAGGACAATGGAGTCTCCAGGAGGAGCACCCTCCAGCACCCCAGTCACAGACTCCAAAAAGGGTGGGTACTCTGAAACATCATTTGGTGCATAGGCACAAATGATGGTCAGGACCCGTTTCCCAACCCGAAGGCGCAGGGAAGCAACCCTTTCGTCCACCGGGGAAAACTCCAATATAGAGGCAGCAAGGTGGGGCGATACAAGAATACCTACCCCTGCTCGTCGCCTCTCGCCCGGGGCAACTCCAGAAAAGGCCAAGCTCCAGCCCCTCTCCAGGAGACTGGTTCCGGAACCGGAGCTGTGTGTTGAGGTGAGGCCGACTATATCTAGCCGGTATCGCTCAATCTCGTACACCAGCTCAGGCTCCTTCCCCACCAGAGAGGTGACATTCCACGTACCAAAAGCCAGTTTAGAAAGCTTGGGATCAGTCCGCCAAGGTCTCCGCCTTTGACTGCCACCTAATCCACATAGCACCGGACTTCCATGATCCCTCCTGCAGGTGGTGAACCTACTGGAGGGCGGACCCATGTAACTCCTTCGGGCTGAGCCCGGCCGGGTCCCATGGGTGGAAACCCGGCCACCAGACGCTAGCCTTCGAGCCCCTCCCCCAGGCCTGGCTCCAGGGTGGGGCCCCGGTAACCCCATACCGGGCGGGGTACACTGAATCCTTGATATACAATTTATCATGAGAGTCTGTTGGATCGTTCTTCGTCTGGCCCTTCACCCAGGACCAGTTTGTCTTGGGAGACCCTATCAGAGGCAAATTGCCCCGGACAACATAGCTCCTGGGATCACTGGGGCACGCAAATTACATTAGTCAACTAATCCAAAAAAATAGTCGTTGGATTAGTCGACTACCAAAATAGTCGTTAGTTGCAGCCCTACTAGGAACATGAAGCAGCAGCCGCATACAGTCATTGTAGGCCATGTTGAGCCTCCGAAAACTGCTAGTGCAAAAGCTACACCACAAGTGAGCTGTATACATACAGTAGATGTACAAAAAGATTTAAATAGATGACATTTCACATTGTACGTGCACATACTAAACCGTTTAACTAACATGTTGGCTTGGGCATAAAGTTTACAGTGCTGTCTATTTACAGTGGTGTGAAAAAGTGTTTGCCCCCTTCCTGATTTCTCATTTTTTGTATGTTTGTCACAGTTAAATGTTTCAGATCATCAAACAAATTTAAATATCAGAAAAGATAATACAAGTAAATACAAAATGTAGTTTTTAAATAAAAGTGTTTATTATTAAGGGGAAAAACATCCAAACCTACATGGCCCTGTGTGAAAAAGTGACACACACACACACCCCCGTTAAAACATAAATTAACTGTGGTTTATCACGTCTTTGGAAAGCTGAGTTCAATTTCTCTAGCCACACCAAGGCCTGATTACTGCCACACCTGCTCTCAATCAAGAAATCACTTAAATAGGACCTGTCTGACAAAGTGAAGTAGACCAAAAGATCCTCAAAAGCTAGACATCGTGCTGTGATCCAAAGAAATTCAGGAGCAAATGAGAAACAAAGTAATTGAGATCTATCAGTTTGGAAAAGGTTATAAAGCCATTTCTAAAGCTTTGGGACTCCAGTGAACCACAGTGAGAGCCATTATCCACAAATGGCGAAAACATGTAACAGTGGTGAACCTTCCCAGCAGTGGCCAGCTGACCAAAATTACCCCAAGGGCTCAGTGACAACTCATCCAAGAGGTCACAAAAGACCCCACAACAACATCCAAAGAACTGGAGGCCTCGCTTGCCTCAGTTAAGGTCAGTGTTCATGACTCCACCATAAGAAAGAGACTGGGCAAAAATGGCCTGCATGGCAGAGTTCCAAGACGATAACCACTGCTGAGCAAAAAGGACATAAAGGCTAGTCTCAGTTTTGCTAGAAAACATCTTGATGATCCCCAAGACTTTTGGGAAAATACTCTGTGGACTGACAAGACAAAAGTTGAACTTTTTCGAAGGTGTGTGTCCCATTACATCCAGCATAAAAGTAACAGCATTTCAGAAAAGGAACATCATACCAACAGTAAAATATGGTGGCGGTAGTGTGATGGTCTGGGGCTGTTTTGCTGATTCAGGACCTGGAAGACTTGCTGTGGTAAATTGAACCATGAATTCTTCTGTCTACCAAAAAATCCTGAAGGAGAATGTCTGGCCATCTGTTCGTGACCTCATGCTGAAGCGCACTTGGGTTCTAGCAGGATCATGATCCAAAACACACCAGCAAGTCCACCTCGGAATAGCTTAAGAAAAACAAAATGAAGACTGTAGCCCAAATTTTATGACCACACGGCCTGCCCACAATCTGAACGCGTTGACAGAGCATGTGCAAGCCTGAACGTCCCATTCACGAGCTGGCGCTACCAACACAGCATACAAAGACAAAGTAGACGAGGAAGACAACAAGGAGGCGGAAGACGAGAGTAAACATGCATGAATCCTTTTGCTGCTGCTGCAGCTTGTGCGGAGAAGAGCATTGGCAAACAGTAATTCCTCCTTTTCCTTGAAACAACGCCATTGTTGTTGCTGCAAAAAAAGGTGTGTCACTCTCGTGTTTATAGGCAGTGAACAAACTGGCAGTGAACAAAATAACATAACCAAAGTAAATCAAAAGCTGTTCTTCAACCCTTCGCAGCATCTTCATGGGGTTGGTCTCATTTAAAAGAAAACACTTTGAATTTTTTGGCAAAATAGTCATAATCTCTCTAAGTGCTCCTGCCACTGAGTAACAGTCATCTAAACATACTGAATTTGAAGAAAATAAAGTTCTCCTGGGTGGGTTTTTTTAGATACAAATGCTTGCAAATAACACACAGCTGTCAGATACTGGCTGGAAAATGCAACAGAAATGTAGAACCAAGTGTTATCAAGCTGAGGTCAAAATTTTGTAACAATACCACAAAAAATGAATATATTACACAGCTTTTTTCTCAGGTTGTTCCCAGGCATTTTTGAACTGTGCCAAACTGTGCCAAATGGCACAGTTTGGAAAAACATCTATAACTTTTGAATGCTTCAACATAGAAGCTTCAACTTGTGCTCTAATGAAAGGTAACACTCAAGGCTGTGTGTGTGTGTGTGGGGGGGGGGGGGGGTTGTTTGTTCATTCATGAATGAATTAATGAACAAACAAGCCCCCCACACACAAACATGCCACGTAAAAAATGTGTGGCCTTTTTTTTACAAGAAAAAATAACCTACAGTGCAATAAAAATTATACTTAAATATCTGCAATGTAGAGGATAACAACTCCCCCCCCCCCGCTACAGAGGAGCTCGGCGCACAAAAAAACTTGTGGCCATGACGGACCGTTGTAATTACCGATCGGTCAAAAGTCATTTTTATTACTATTTTCACTGATAAAGAATAATTTAGCTTATAACACTTACCTGTCCACAACAGCAGTGTCGTTGGCGAACATCTGTTCCTCATTGTCAGACGAACATGAAGCTGGTCCGGTTGTTACGGACTTGTGGTTCTTGTCACCCGACCTGGTCAAACCATCTCCGCTTCCATGATTGCGGTTTTTGCGAACCATTTTTCAAAACAAATAAGAACAGTAGTAATAAAAAAAGACTGGCTAACGGCTGAGAGTGGCTAACGCTACTGTTACACACAGGTCTCAATGTGTGTCACCCAGCGGCTTAGACAAAAAAGATTTTACGCACGCGTTGCAATCGTCGAACTTCTCTGCTTCAATTGGCTCGTTGTATTCGCGGTCGTTGGGAGGCAGGTCCTTCTTGCTAGGTTTTCAGTCATTGGTTCTTCAAGGTTTCAGAAACCCAATTCAAGGCTCTTATTAGTCGAATGAGAGGTCAATCAAATCTAAACCAATCAAACACTCCTTTGGCTTTCTGTTCGCGGCTGTGTCTGTACTGGAAGAACGGAAATGCAGCTTTTTTTTTTCAGTGCGCACTGAGACACACTATGACGCAGAGACGTGACCGCCCGCGGAATCCCGAAGTTCAACAGGTTAAATGTAAATACAGTTTTGGTGTCCCAGCATCGAAAGGTAACCTGTACCTAGTGTTGTAGTCAAGACCTCATCAAGACCTCATCAAGACCAGAGTCTCCCAAGACCAAGACCAAGACCAAGACCAAGACCGAGAAAAAGTTGAGACCAAGACCCACATACAAAGTGGTCTTGACTTGGTCTCAGTCTTGGGATTCTGGTCTTGGTTTGCTCTCGACTACAACTCTATTTCCAAGTAACTAGTTACTTTAATCATGCAGTAATTGGTAAAGTAGCTTAGTTACTTTTGAAAAGAAGTAACGAGTAACTGTAATTAGTTACTATTTTTTAGTAACTTGCCCAACACTGGTTATATGAATACTGCATATAAATGTGCATGTCTGCAATACCCGTATATTATTTATGCATTCTTCACAATAAGCGATGGCAATGTTTGCTCCTTTGCTTCCCATAGAGTTGTAGTCGAGAGCAAACCAAGACCAGAATCCCAAGACTGAGACCAAGTCAAGACCACTTTGTATGTGGGTCTTGGTCTCAACTTTTTCTCGGTCTTGGTCTTGGTCTTGGTCTTGGTCTTGATGAGGTCTTGATGAGGTCTTGACTACAACACTACCTGTACCTCCATCTTCCCGTCAGTCTACAACGCCTGTATTATGGAGAGACGCTGTACACCTCCACCAAAGGTTACATTTGACCTCCTTTATGGTCACGCGGTTAGTGAAACCATGTCAGGTGCACTCTTCAGGTTTTGTAGCATCACCATGCAAGAGATGAGAGCCCACGGTCAAGTGGCCTCTGAGTTTGTAGGGGGACAAAGTTTCTGCCACATCCATACCCATACCACAGGATCTCTTTTTATACAGTGCATCGAGAAAGTACTCACAGCGCTTCACTTTTTCCACATTTTGTTATGTTACAACCTTATTCCAAAATGAGTTAAATTAATTTTTTTCCTCAAAATTCTACACACAACACCCCATAATGACAACATGAAAGAAGTTTTTTTTTTTTTGAGATTTTTGCAAATTTATTAAAAATAAAACTAAGAAATCACATGTACATAAGCATTCACAGCTTTTGCTCAGTACTTTGTTGATGCACCTTTGGCAGCAATTACAGCCTCAAGTCTTTTTCAATATGATGTCACAAGCTTGGTCCACCTATCTTTGGACAGTTTCACCCATTCCTTTTTGCAGCATCTCTCAAGCTCCATCAGGTTGGATGGGAAGTGTCGGTGCACAGCCATTTTCAGATCTCTCCAGAGATGTTCAATTGGATTCAAGTCTGGGCTCTGGCTGGGCCACTCAAGGACATTCACAGAGTTGTCCTGAAGCCACTCCTTTGATAGCTTGGCTGTGTGCTTAGGGTCGTTGTCCTGCTGAAAGATGAACTGTCGTCCCAGTCTGAGGTCAAGAGCGCTCTGGAGCCGGTTTTCATCCAGGATGTCTTTGTACATTGCTGCATTCATCTTTCCCTCTATCCTGACTAGTCTCCCAGTTCCTGCCACTGAAAAACATCCCCACAGCATGATGGTGCCACCAAGATGCTTCACTGTAGGGATGGTATTGGCCTGGTGATGAGCGTTGCCTGGTTTCCTCCAAACATGATGTCTGGCATTCATGCCAAAGAGTTCAATCTTTGTCTCATCAGACCAGAGAATTTTATTTTTCATGGTCTGAGAGTCCTTCAGGTGCATTTTGGCAAACTCCAGGCAGGTTGCCATGTGCCTTTTACTAAGGAGTGGCTTTTGTCTGGCCACTCTACCATATAGGCCTCATTGGTGGATTGCTGCAGAGATGGTTGTCATTCTAGAAGGTTCTCCTCTCTCCACAGAGGAATTCTGGAGCTCTGACAGAGTGACCATTGGGTTCTTGGTCACCTCCCTGACTAAGGCCGTTCTTCCCCGATTGCTCAGTTTAGACAGCCGGCCAGCTCTAGGAAGAGTCGTGGTGGTTCCAAACATCTTCCATTTACGGATGATGGAGGCCACTGTACTCATAGGGACCTTCAAAGCAGCAGAAATTTTTCTGTACTCTTCCCCAGATTTGTGCCTCGAGACAATCCTATCTTGGAGGTCTACAGACAATTTCTTTGACTTCATGCTTGGCTTGTGCTCTGACATGCGCTGTCAACTGTGGGACCTTATATAGACAGGTGTGTGCCTTTCCAAATCATGTCCAATCAACTGAATTTACCACAGGTGGACTCCAGTTAAGCTGTAGAGGCATCTCAAGGATGATCAGTGGAAACAGAATGCACCTGAGCTCAATTTTGAGCCTCATGGCAAAGGCTGTGAATACTTACAGTATGTACAGGATTTCTTAGTTTTTATTTTTAATAAATTTACAAAAATCTCAAAAAAACTTTTTTCACATTGTCATTATGGGGTGCTGTGTGTTGAATTTTGAGGAAAAAAATGAATTTAATCCATTTTGGAATAAGGCTGTCACATAACAAAATGTGGCAAAAGTGAAGCGCTGTAAATACTTTCTGGATGCACTGTATATATTGATAGCTGCTGTGACATTTGGATCTTGTTGTAACATCAGTTCTGTTCACATTCAGGTGTTACCCGGCAACAAGAGGCGAGGATAAACATAGTATATGTTCTTGGAAGTCTGTCTTTTGTCGAAACACCAAATGTTTATACCCAAGGAATCAGTCTTAAAGGAAAGGTAAGTGCCAAATCATTCATTTTTTAAAAAATGCATTCATGAAATTATATGAATTCTCAGTAATGCAGCTTTGCCTTTTTTTAAACAGATCAAAGCACGTTACTACAATGGCACACCCATTGTTGGCAGTCAGATATACCTGTTTGAGAGCACAAACTTATTGCAAAGCATTATGACTGATCATGAAGGTTACGCTACATTCTTTATCAACACAGCTGAATTTGAGGGGCAAATTGTGCTTCAGGTGAGTGAGTGAAAAACGGCTGCTTAATTTTGCCAGTTGTTTCATAAAAGGTTCAATCCAGAGGTGGGTAGTGACAAGATACCTGTGCTCAAGTAACTTTTTCACAAAATTGTTTAAAAAAAAAACCAATCTGTTCTTTAATTCAAGTACATTTGATCATACCATTTGAGTTACTTTTAATGAGACTAATTACCTCCGCCAAGGAGGTTATGTGATCATCGGCGTTGGTTTGTCTGTTTGTTTGTTTGTTTGTTAGCAAGATAACTCAAAAAGTTATGGACGGATTTTCATGAAATTTTCACAGATTGTCAGAAATGGGGTATCCTACAGATGATTAGATTTTGGTGGTGATCCGGATCACCGTCCAGAAGAAAGCTGCCATTAAGGAAAATGCGATTTTCGTGAATAACTACTGAACCACTAATCCTATCATTGTGAATCCAATTGCTAGTCATATGTTTTCATGGTCAAGGAATCTGAAAACGTACACACAAACACTGTATGGGGGGAAGTGTGGCACTTGGCGGAGGTCTGCGCTCTCAGAGTGCTTTTCTAGTTTGAGATGAGTTCTTTTTTTTCACCTCAGATTTGAAATCATTGTTTTTCTGTTCAGGCTCAGCAAATATCAAAGTTTTACAATTTGTTTAGACGATTTGGATTATGGTTGCATGTGGATGGGTTTTATTTGATCTTTCTCAGGCCAAAACAAACAAATTTGCTAAAAAAAAAAAAAAAGGCTGAAAATATCCATTAAAAAGCTGCAAATTTGTAAAGGAAAAAAAATCACAAATTTACAATAAAAAAATTGCAAATTTATGTTAACAAAAGCACAAGTCTGTCACAAAATGCTGCAAATTCATCAGAAAAATAAATACATTTAAGAGTCTTAAAGTTGTAAGAAAAACCTCGCAGGAGTTGTAAATCTATGTGAAAAAAAATCATAAAATTTGCAAAAATACAATAAATGTAAGAGAGAAATGCTGTTTTTTTTAAGAGGAAAATGTCACAGATACAGTGATGTGAAAAAGTGTTTGCCCCTTCCTGATTTCTCATTTTTTTGTATGTTTGTCACACTTAAATGTTTCAGATCATCAAACAAATTTAAATATTAGACAAAGACGACACAAGTAAACACAAAATGCAGTTTTTAAATGAAGGTGTTTATTATTAAGGGGAAAAAAATCCAAACCTACATGGCCCTATGTGAAAAAGTGATTGCCCCCTAAACCTAATAATTGGTTGGGCCACCCTTAGCAGCAACAACTGCAATCAAGCATTTGTGATGGCTGACAATGAGTCTTTTCCAGCGCTGTGGGGAAATTTTGGCCTACTCATCTTTGCAGAATTGTTGTAATTCAGCCACACTGGAGGGTTTTCAAGCATGAACTGCCTTTTTAAGGTCATGCCGCAGCATCTTAATTGGATTCAGGTCTGGACTTTGACTAGGCCACTCCAAAGTCTTCATTTTGTTTTTCTTAAGCCATTCAGAGGTGGACTTGCTGGTGTGTCTTGGATCATTGTCCTGCTGCAGGACCCAAGTGCGCTTCAGCTTGATGTCACAAACAGATGGCCGGACATTCTCCTTCAGGATTTTTTGGTAGACAGCAGAATTCATGGTTCCATTTACCACAGCAAGTCTGCCAGGTCCTGAATCAGCAAAACAGCCCCAGACCATCACACTACCACCACCATATTTTACTGTTGGTATGATGTGCCTTTTCTGAAACGCTGTCACTTTTATGCCGGATATAATGGGACACACACCTTCCAAAAAGTTCAACTTTTGTCTCGTCAGTCCACGAAGTATTTTCCCTGAAGTCTTGGGAATCATCAAGATGTTTTCTGACAAAACTGAGACTAGCCTTTATGTTCTTTTTGCTCAGCAGTGGTTTTCGTCTTAGAACTCTGCTATGCAGGCCATTTTTGCCCAGTCTCTTTCTTATGGTGGAGTCATGAACACTGACCTTAACTGAGGCAAGTGAGGCCTGCAGTTCTTCGGATGTTGTGGGGTCTTTTGTGACCTCTTGGATTAGTTGTTGCTGCGCTCTTGGGGTAATTTTGGTTGGCCCACCGGCCACTCCTGGGAAGTTTCACCACTGTTCCATGTTTTTGCCATTTGTGGATAATGGTTCTCACTGTGGTTTGGTGGAGTCCCAAAGCTTTAGAAATGACTTTATAGCCTTTTCCAGACTGATGGCTCTCAATTACTTTGTTTCTCATTTGTTCCTGAATTTCTTTGGATCGCAGCACGATGTTGAACTTTAGAGGATCTTTTGGTCTACTTCACTTTGTCAGGCAGGTCCTATTTAAATGACTTCTTGATTTAGAACCAGTGTGGCAGTAATCAGGCCTGGGTGTGGCCAGAGAAATTGAACTCAACTTTCCAAAGATGTGATAAACCACAGTTAACTTTGGTTTTAACAGGGTGGGGGGGCAATCACTTTTTCACACAGGGCCATGTAGGTTTGGATTTTTTTTTTTTTACTCTTAATAATAAACACCTTCATTTAAAAATTGCATTTTGTGTTTACTTGTGTTATCTTTGTCTAATATTTAAATTTGTTTGATAATCTGAAACATAAGTGTGACAAACATACCAAAAAATGAGAAATCAGGAAGAGGCAAATACTTTTTCACACCACTGGATATAAGGAAAAGTATACATTCACAAGGAAACTGCAAATTTATAGAAAACGTCACAAATTTACAACAAAAAAAACTCACAAATTGAGAACAAAGGGTGACTCACTATTGAAGCAACGTCTTTATTAGATACTTTATTATCTTATTCAGGCAGTTTTTTGATGAGTACTTTTACTTGTACTTGAGTAAATATCTTAAGGTAATGCTACTTTTACTTGAGTACAACTTGCAAGTTGGATGTCAGGTAGAAGGAAAAGGAATTCTCGAGTAAGTTGAATGAAGTGGTAGAGAGTGTTCCCAGAGGGGAGAGAGTAGTGACTGGAGTAGAGTAATGGTGAAGGGAACAGAGGTGATGAGGAGGTGCTGAGTAAAAGTATAAAGAAGGTCAGAAGGAGTTACACTTTGTTTTTGCAAGTCAGGAGTGTAAGAGAAGTATGTGAGGGTGGTGCAAGACATGTATGAGGACAGCGAGACAGTGGTGAGGTGTGCTGCAGAAGTGACAGGTGGATTCAAGATGGGAGTTGGTTTACATCAGGGATCAGTCCTGAGCCCCTTCTTGTTTGCCATGGTGATGGACAGGCTGACAGAAAAGGTCAGGCAGGAATCTTTGTGGATCATGACCATGATGTTTGCAGATGATGTTTTGTAGTAAAGGGTATCATTTCCTGTAGTAAGAGTAGGGAGCAGGTGGAAGAGAACTGGGAGAGGTGAAGGTATGCTCTGGAGAGAATAGGAATGAAAGTTAATAGAAGCTAGACAGAATACATCTGTGAATGAGAGGGAGGCAGGTATAACAGTGAAGATGCAAGAAGTAGAGGTAGTGAAGGTTGGTGAGTTTAAATAGCTGGGGTCAGCCATCCAATGATATGGACGGTGCACAAGAGAGGTGAAGAAGAGAGTGCAGGCAGGGTGGAGTGGGTAGAGATGAATGTCAGGGATGATTTTTGACGGAAGGATTGCAGCTCGAGTGAAAAAGGAAGATTTATAAGATGGTAGTGAGGTCTGCTATGATGTATGGTTTGGAGACGGTGGCACTGACAAAAAGACAGGAGGAGGAGCTGGAGGTGGCAGAGTGGAAGATGCTAAGATTCTCAATGGGAGTGACTAGGAGCAACAGGATTAGAAATGAGTAAATCAGAGGGGCAGCTCAGGTCGAGCAGTTTGAAGACAAAGAGGCAAGGCTGTGATGGTTTGGACATGTGCAGAGGAGGGATAGTGGAGATATTGGGCAAATGATGTTGAAGATGGAGCTGCCAGACAAGAGGAAAAGAGGAAGAGCACAGAGAAGATCCATGGATGTAGTGAAGGTGAACAGGGAGAGGGTTGGTGTGACAGTGGAGGATGCAAGGAGATAGGGTAAGATTGAGACAGACAATCCACTGTGGCGACTGCTGAAGGGAGCAGCTCAAGGGAGAAGACAGTTTCTTGTTACTCTACTTGCCTCTAATAAAATCTAAAATTGTTTCAGTGTGCTCCTACTGTCCAGTCTCCCACCTTTAAAAATACTACAGTTTCCTTTTAGAAGTTTTACTCCATGTTAAATCAGTCATTTTTCTTCTTCACAATTTTAGGCAAGCCTGAAAGACACCATACAATTCCCGACATACAAAACTGAGCACTTCAAGAATGGACAGCACATACTATCTATGGTCCAACTGATGTCCCCTGATCACCAGTCAGTTAGCTTTCTGGAGTTTGAGAAGAAAGATGAGCCACTTCGTTGTGGTGAAGAAGAGCACATCTCCATGAAGTATACAATAGCAGGAGAAAGGCCAGCCTCTGCAACATTAATATATCTGGTAAGTTATATCTGTTTGTCACAAATGTTCTCACTAAGCATAAATGAAGTGTGGGGCATGTTTCAAGTTGCACATGTGATTTGAAGGTAGTCTCCATTTTAAGGAAGTGGAAACAGCAACACATTCATATTTTTGTTGTTGCTGTGCTGAAGGAAAGCATTTGACATGTAGGCGAGTGCATATAAATGACAGGCCTATTCCTGGTTGATCAGGCAGACACTAATACGATATTTTAGTCTGAGTATGTCCATCATTTTGCTTTAAAGCCAGATTGAATAAACACTGGGAAAATTGGGGAACCTGTGTGCTTATATGAGCGCACCTTGACAATAGGGAGGTAGAAGCCAGCAACGGAAAATTCTGCTGCACACCATGTGTTGAGATGAACTTACCACAAAATATAGAAAACTTCCAACTTTTTACATGCTTGAATACGGACTTACCTCTAGTTGCCATGGTATTTTAATTCATCATATGAATGCTGTTAAACATACTATAGTACCATCCTGTTCAGGTTTCAAGGACATTCATGCTTCCATTTTCATACATTACAACTGCCATAATGGCAATATATAGACATGCACTTGTCCAGACCATTTTAACACTTAAGAAAGGCCAGACCACTGGAAAATGTTCCAGTTCTCCAGATTGCCAGTCCGCCCCTGGTTTACATATGCAACAGGAGCTGTGGAACAAAGAAACTAGGGCTGGACGATATACTGAATATATTTGTTGTATCGGTACATTTGGTTGTCCGCTATATTTGTTGAATATTTGTTACATTAATATTCAGCATTTCTCCCTCCCTGAGAGAGACCTATATATATAGGTCTGCACCTCCCATATATACAGTATATATACTGTATATATATACTGTGTATATATATATATATATATATATATATATATATATATATATATATATATATATATATATATATATATATATATATATATATATATATATATATATATATATATACACTACCGTTCAAAAGTTTGGGGTCACTTAGAAATTTCCTTATTTTTGAAAGAAAAGCACTTTTTTTCAATGAAGATAACTTTAAACTAATCAGAAATACACTATATACATTGCTAATGTGGTAAATGACTATTCTAGCTGCAAATGTCTGGTTTTTGGTGCAATATCTACATAGGTGTATAGAGGCCCATTTCCAGCAACTATCACTCCAGTGTTCTAATGGTACAATGTGTTTGTTCATTGCGTCAGAAGGCTAATGGATGATTAGAAAACCCTTGTGCAATCATGTTAGGTCTGCAATGCTGTAATTGCTGCAAATGGAGGATTCTTTGACGAAAGCAAAATTTGAAGGAAAAAATTATTATTTCAAATACAAATCATTATTTCTAACCTTGTCAATGTCTTGACTATATTTTCTATTCATTTTACAACTCATGGTGGTAAATAAGTGTGACTTTTCATGGAAAACACAAAATAATTGTCTGGGTGACCCCAAACTTTTGAACGGTAGTGTGTATATATATATATACTATATATATATATATAAAAATATGGGAGGTGCAGACCTGTCAACTGATCAACTGATCACCACCAGGTGGTGAGTTGGATCCGATGGCAAAAGAGGATGCCATTCAGACCCGATAAACCCAACCGTATAGTGAGGGTGTGCTGAGCATCTGGCTGAGGCCCCTGTCCGGGAGGTCTTCAACTCCCACCTCCGGAAGAACTTTGACCACATTCCGAGGGAGTCTGGAGACATGGAGTCTGAATGGGTTATGTTCTCCATCTCCATTGTTGAAGCAGCTGCCCAGAGCTGCGGCCGCAAGGTCGTTGGTGCACCAAGTGGTGGCAATCCCTGAACCAAGTGGTGGACACCAGTGGTGAGGGGGGCCATCAAGTTGAAGGGGGAGTCCTATTGAGCTTGGTTGGCTTGTGGGACTCCCAAAGCAGCTGAGGTGTACCGGCAGGCCAAATGGAGTGCAGCTTGGGTGGTTACTGAAGCAAAAACTTGGGTGTGGGAGGAGTGCGGTGAGGCAATGGAACAAGACTTTCGATCGGCCTCAAAGAGATTCTGGCAAATTGTCCAGCGACTCAGGAGGGGGAAGCAGCTCCCTGTCCACATTGTGTATGGTGTGGATGGGGTGCTGCTGACTTTGACTGGAGATACCGTCAGGCGGTGGAAGGAATACTTCAAGGATCTCCTCAATCCCACTGACACACCTTCCACAGAGGAAGCAATGAGCAATATAGGTCTTACTGGGACGGTTTGGTGCTGAGTGTGAAGTGGCTGGGATGCGAATCAGGACCTCCGAGACCGAGTCCATGGTCCTCAGCCGGAAAAAGGTGGATTGTCCTCTCAGGGTTGGGGACAAGCTCTTGCCCCAAGTGGAGGAGTTTAAGTATCTCGGGGTCTTATTCATGAGTGAGGGGAGAATGGAGCGAGAGAATGACAGACGGATCGGAGCAACACCTGCAGTGATGCGGACATTGTACCAGTCCATTGTGGTGAAGAGGGAGGTAAGCTCTACGGCAAAGCTGTCAATTTACCGGTCAATTTACTTTCCTGCCCTCACCTGTGGTCATGAGCTTTGGGTAATGACCAAAAGAATGAGATCACAGATACAAGTGGCTGAAATGTGCTTTCTCCGTAGGATTGCTGGACTTGCCCTTAGAAATAGGGTGAGGAGCTCAGTCATCCAGGAGAGGCTCAGAGTAGAACTGCTGCTCCTCCACATTAAGAAGAGGCAGTTGAGGTGGTTTGGGCATCTGATCAGGATGCCTCCTGGACGCCTCCCACTTGAGGTGTTTCAGGCATGTTCCACTGGGAGGAGACCCCAGGGCAGACCTAGGGTTCGCTGGAGAGACTATGTCTCTGAGCTGGTCTGGGAACACCTTGGTATCCTCTCTGAAGAGCTGGAGCAGGTGGCTAGGGAGAGGAAAGTCTGAGCTTCTCTGCTTGAGCTGCTGCCTCCGCGACCCGGGCCTCTGGAAAAGTTGTGGAAGATAGATAGATAGATAGATAGGTGTGTGTGTGTGTGTGTGTGTGTGTGTGTGTGTGTGTGTGTGTGTGTGTGTGTAGTCATATACTGCATAGTCATTTGTGGGAGCAACCATTATGATGCATTCACTTACACTCAGAAATCTGAGTTATTGTAAATATACATTATTAATTAATAAAACAAAGTTTGACACCAAATGCTTAGTCTGGGGCTTTGCACAGTAACTCATTTGGGAGGGAGGGGACATGGCCGGTAAACGAATTCAATAATTCAATCATTTTCTGAGGACCAGGTAGAAAGTTCTGGTGGGTCGGATGTGGCCCACAGGCCGCCACTTGACATTCACTGCACTACATCATTTTATGTTTGATTTGAAGAAAATTGTATTTAATAGAGCTGGTTGTAGGTAACACACACACTCTCATATTTATTTTGATTTATATAAATTTTTAAAGTGGTCTTGAGCAGTAGTTCTCCAGGCTCGGTTGACCAAAACCTCATCAGAATGGTCTCAGTGGAAGGGTGGCTGTCAACAAGCCGATCTTTTGGAAGGGGAATGGGGAGAAAAGGCTGAGGTGTGACAAATTTGACAAGAACTGGGCTGAAAATCAGTGGAAGTAGGTTTTATGGAGTGATAATCCAAAATTAAAATGTGGGAACATCTTGACACAGAATGTAACAAAAGTCAGCCAGCATTCAAAGAAGAGCTTCAAGAAGCCTGCAGAGTTTTTCCCAAACAAAGAAATTACAAGAAAACTTACCGAGGAGAGTTCAGGTTGTGATGAAGAATAAAGATGGTCAGAACAAAAATATTGACTTTCAAGCTTGCTAGAATTGTACAAAGTCTGTTTTTGCCTTCTATACTGCATTTCCACTTGTGTTTTTGTGTTTCAATACATTACTGCACCCATTTCCCATTTTCTTAGAAAATATATTTTAAAAAACAGGGTTACCTAAGGCATTTGCTCTGTACTGTATTTGATGCTGTTTATTTATTGGTTGATGTCATTTAATTTCCTTTTTAAATTTGCCAGATTGTGTCCAGAAGGCGCATTCTGATGATGGGACATGAAATAATTAGAGTGGAACATAAATCAGGTATGTAATCCATACAGACACTACTCATGAGTCCATCGAGTGTCGTTCTCCTGTAAATTTGCACAGACAGGTTATTTGTTACTGTTTCATTGAGCAGTGGACTCATGTGTTGATGATTACTGATTTTAATACTTGGTTAGGTGTTCCAGTCAGTCAGGGCAAGGTGTCCTTTAGGATCCATGTGGCTCCAGACTCTGCACCAGAAATCCAAGTTGTGGCATACGTGGTCCTACCCAGCAAAAATGTTATCGCCGAGGCTGCAGATTACGCCACAGAGAAATGCTTCGATAACCTGGTCAGTGTAGTTGTTTGTTGATGTTAATGTGCGAGTTGTGTCTCTAGGTGAGAGAAAAAGGCTGCTCAGACCAACACATAAAGTCTAACTGTCTCTGTCAATGATCCACCCTCTCATATTAAATGGCCAGGAGAGGGTAGCAACTAGTTACATTTACTCACATTCCTGTGATTGTTATTGTAGGATTCTTTCTACTCATAGTTGAATACATTCTTTTAGAAAAAAACATCACTTTTACTCAAGTACGTTTGGTTGATACTTTCAGTTATGCAAATCTTCAACACTAGTGAACGCACGCTCACTTACACATGGGTGGAATTCCCTATTTTTATGTGTGCTGTTTACACGCGTGTGGAGGATATAGAACCGTTTCCTGAATCTTCAGTGGCTCGTTCATTGTTTCACACGGACACTCTCTTCTAACTATACTACTCGTGCACCACAACAAACTAGTGAGAAAACACATATCCCTTAAAGGTTTTGCATTTATTCGACTAATTCCAAGCCAAGAAAGAGGAAAAAAAAAATGCTCTCTGTGACATGTAACCTTATGCACATTAAGGTTCTCAGCATATTGCAAACGTGTGCATATATGTTAAAATAAAAGAATAGCAGCTGTGTTGTTGGAGCTTATCACATGTGCTTAAATTCAACGCATACATGTTATGATGTGTGTGTTTCAGGTATCTTTGGCATTTTCTCCATCATCAGCTGTCCCAGGAGAAGAGGTCACAGTGCGAGTGTCGGCCCAGCCAAACTCTCTGTGTGCCGTGACCGTCATCGACAAGAGCATCCATATCAAGGAGCCAGGGAAGACTTTGACACCAGAGATGGTAATCGCTGAGTCAACAAATGCAATAGATGCAAACATTCTTTACCTGCTTTGCCTCTGTGATATCATATTTATTAATACTAGCGGTTAGAAGTTATTTCTAAATCTGCTAGTGTTTTATTGCATAGTTTTACAAGATTTTTTTTTATTATTTTAACTACGGGATTAATATTTTCTCTCAGATATTCAACTTGCTGCCAAACAAGAAATTGTCCTACATCCCATTTGAGCTTCAAGATGCTATTGAGTGCATGTCTGTGAAACCAAGAGCTGCAATATTTCCTCCTCCTCATCATCTTCCTTCAAGACGTGACGCTTACAGTGTTTTCCAGGTACTGTGTACTGTATACTGTAAAGTCAGATTTAGTCGAGTGCGGTAAAATACTGAACTCTTTGGTGGTGTTTATGTGTCATGTGCTTCAGAGTTCAGGAATGAAGATACTATCAAACCTAAATATTCGAATTCCTTCATGCCTGGAGTACAAGGAAATTGAGTATTATGAAGGTGAGTTTTTTTTCAATTTTCTCGATATCATATGCTGCTAATTTCCTCCAATCAAGACAAAAATTCATACAATGTTGGTAAAACACAGCTATTCTCTCTTTTTAGGTTTTATGCCATTTTGGGGACGTCCGTTTGAAAAAGAAATAGCAATGCCTGCTGCTGGCGAGGGACCAGACTTCAATCCTGCAGATCCAATAGTGTCAATTCGGATGTTCTTCCCTGATACCTGGATTTCGCTGTTGGTTGATGTTGGGTGAGTTTTTGGTGCAAAGTGGTTTAATGTGCACTAAGCTGAAGATGTCAGAATGTGTCAAGCTACATACAGGTGCATCAAAAAAAAAGTTACAATATCACAAAAATTTTCAATTCATTTTGAGAATTTAATTTTAAAAGTAAACATTTATATATTTTACAGTGTATTCCTTACAAGTAGACAGAAAGTTCACTTTTGAAAATAAATTGTGAAAACAAATGAGAATTTTCACAATATTTGAACTGTATAAGATGCACCTCAATAGTAGCTGTAAAAGTGGTGTAAACATGTAAAAGATGTAAAGGTGCCTTCAGACCAAAAGCGAAGCGGATTTTTCGCCTGGCACGAATAGAATAGAATAGAATAGAATAGAATAGAATAGAATAGAATAGAATTTATTAGATTAGATTAGAATAGAATTTATTGTCATTATAACAAGTAGAACGAAATTAAAATGCAAACCAATCAGTGAATGAGGAGTAAAAAGAAGCTTAAAAAAATTATATAAATTACTAATTTTAAATATCACACACACTCATTTTCACAGTTTCAAACCTCATGTTCTACTAGAATTCAGACAGGTAATTGCGGTTGGATAAAAACTGTTTTTGAATCTGTTTGTCCAAACTAAACCACCTTCCTGATGGTAGTAGTTGGAAGAGAGAGTGACCGGGATGGAAGGGGTCCTTCAGGATTTTGTGTGCCTTTTTAAGGCAACGGGCGTGGTGCAGTTCTTCAAGGCTGAGGAGAAGGCAACCAATAATTTTTTGGGCTGTGTTGATGACGGTCTGAAGAGCTTTCTTCTGAGCTACCGTGCAGCTGCTGAACCAAATACAAATACAATAAGTTGAAATGCTCTCAATAGAGCAACGATAAAAAGACGACAGCAGTCTCTGACAGATGTTGTTTCCTCTCAGCACCCTAAGGAAATGTAGTCTCTGCTGGGCCTTTTTCAGCAGCTCAGTTGTGTTCACCCCCCATGTCATGTCCTCCTGAATGTGGACCCCCAGGAAGCGGAAATCCTCGACCCTCTCCACACCTGTGCCACTAATAGTCAGAGGTTGAATGTCTGTTTTATTTCTTCTGAAGTCTATGATGACCTCCTTTGTTTTTGTGACATTTAGAAGAAGATTGTTGTCTCCACACCACTCTATCAACTGCTGCACCTTGCCCCTAAAACCGGTCTCATCTCCCCCCGAGATGAGCCCCACCACTGTGGTGTCGTCGGCAAACTTGATGATGCTATTGCTGTGGTGTATAGGGGTTCAGTCATAGGTGTAAAGGCTGTACAGTAGGGGGCTCAGCACACAGCCTTGTGGGGAGCTGGTGCTGAGGCTGATGGTAGTGGACATGTGAGGTCCCACTTTGACCTTCTGGCTGCGATCTGAGAGGAAGCTTTGGATCCAAGTACAAGTGGAATATGGAAGTCCTAGTTCCCTAAGTTTGGGCACCAGTCTTCCGGGAAGGATAGTGTTAAAGGCGGAGCTGTAGTCCACAAATAGCATCCGCACATAGCTCCCCGGCTGCTCCAGATGGAACAGGGCAGTGTGGAGGGCCGTGGCAACAGCATCCTCAGTGGATCTGTTGGCCCTATAAGCGAACTGGTGGGGGTCCAAACACTGTGGGAGAAGTGATATGATGTGGGTTCTGACAAGCTTCTCAAAACACTTCATCACCACTGGAGTCAGAGCCACTGGCCGGTAATCATTAAGACTGGTAACATTGTGTTTGTTGTTGTATGTAAACGAATGTATATAAAGTTATTGTAAACATGGGGAAAACACAAATTCATGCATTCGCGTCCGAGGGATAAAGCTAGCTAGTATTCAGCCTTGAGATTCTGCCTTCACCTGAGTAAAAGTATCAACATTGGAGAGTAAACTAGTTTGAAAATGAGGCTGCCATTCACCTGCATGCAGATGGACCGGAAGTGGTGAAGCTGAAACGGAATGTCCGTTGTTTATTAACCGCTTGCACTCTGGTCAATTTCCCTAAAAACACCAAAACATAACGTGCCCAAAGTAAATCAAAAGCTGTTCTTCAACCCTTTGCAGCATCTTCATGGGGTTGGTCTCATTTAAAAGAAAACACTTTGAATTTTTTGGCAAAACAGTCATAATCTCTCTAAGTGCTCCGGCCACTGAGTAACAGTCATCTAAACATACTTAACTTGAAGAAAATAAATTTCGCCTGGGTGTTTTTTTGGATACAAATGCTTGCAAATAACACACAGCTTCAGATCCGGGCTGGAAAATGCAACAGAAATGTAGAACCAAGTGTTATCCAGCTGAGGTCAAAATTTTGTAACAATACCACAAAAAATGAATATATTACACAGCTTTTTTCTCAGGTAGTTCCCAGGCGTTTTTGAACTGTGCCAAATTGTGCCAAATGGCACAGTTTGGAAAAACATCTGTAACTTTTGAATGATTCAATATAGAAGCTTCATCTTTGGTTCTAATGAAAGGTGACACTCAGCGCTGTGTGTGTGTTTGTGTGTGGAGGGGTGTTTATTCATTCATTCATGAATGAATGAACAAACAAGGCCCCACACACAAAGAAGCATGCCACGTAAAAAATGTGTGGCTTTTTTTACAAGAAAAAATAACCTACTGTGCACTAAAAATTATTCTAAAATATTTGTAATGTAGAAGATAACAACTTCCACCCCCCACCCCCCGCTACAGAGGATGGACATCGGCCATCGCTACATGACTGAACAGTCATGTGGCGATGTGGCGACCGCGGCGCAAAGTCCCCGCGGTCACCGGGGGGAACCGTGTACCGCGCACGAACCGTGTACCGCGGCACACAGACTTCGGACTTCGTGCGCCGCACAGTTGTAATTTACCGATCGGTCAAAAGTCATTTTTGATTACAATTTTCAGGGATAAAGAACAATTTAGCTTATAACACTTACCTGTTCACAACAGCAGCGTAGCTGGCGAACTTCTCTTCCTCACTGTCAGACGAACATGAAGCTGGTCCGCTTATTACGGACTCGTGGTTCTGGTCTCACGACCCGGTCAAAACATACAGTGGGGCAAAAAAGTATTTAGTCAGCCACCAATTGTCCAAGTTCTCCCACTTAAAAGATGAGAGAGGTCTCCAATTTTCATCATAGGTATACTTCAACTATGAGAGACAAAATGAGAAAAAAAATCCAGAAAATCACATTGAAGGATTTTTAAAGAATTTATTTGCAAATTATGGTGGAAAATAAGTATTTGGTCAATAACAAAAGTTCATCTCAATACTTTGTTATATACCCTTTGTTGGCAATGACAGAGGACAAACGTTTTCTGTAAGTCTTCACAAGGTTTTCACACACTGCTGCTGGTATTTTGGCCCATTCCTCCACGCAGATCTCCTCTAGAGCAGTGATGTTTTGGGGCTGTCGCTGGGCAACACGGACTTTCAACTCCCTCCAAAGATTTTCTATGGGGTTGAGAGCTGGAGACTGGCTAGGCCACTCCAGGACCTTGAAATGCTTCTTACGAAGCCACTCCTTCGTTGCCCGGGCGGTGTGCTTGGGATCATTGTCATGCTGAAAGACCCAGCCACGTTTCATCTTCAATGCCCTTGCTGATGGAAGGAGGTTTTCACTCAAAATCTCACAATACATGGCCCCATTCATTCTTTCCTTTACATGGATCAGTCGTCCTGGTCCCTTTGCAGAAAAACAGCCCCAAAGCATGATGTTTCCACCCCCATGCTTCACAGTAGGTATGGTGTTCTTTGGATGCAACTCAGCATTCTTTCTCCTCCAAACACGACAAGTTGAGTTTTTACCAAAAAGTTCTATTTTAGTTTCATCTGACCATAAGACATTCTCCCAATCCTCTTCTGGATCATCCAAATGCTCTCTAGCAAACTTCAGATGGGCCTGGACATGTACTAGCTTAAGCAGGGAGACACGTCTGGCACTGCAGGATTTGAGTCCCTGGCAGCGTAGTGTGTTACTGGTGGTAGCCTTTGTTACTTTGGTCCCAGCTCTCTGCAGGTCATTCACTAGGTCCCCCTGTGTGGTTCTGGGATTTTTGCTCACCGTTCTCATGATCATTTTGACCCCACGGGGTGAGATCTTGCGTGGAGCCCCAGATCGAGGGAGATTATCAGTGGTCTTGTATGTCTTCCATTTTCTAATAATTGCTCTCACAGTTGATTTCTTCACACCAAGCTGCTTACCTACTGCAGATTCAGTCTTCCCAGCCTGGTGCAGGTCTACAATTTTGTTTCTGGTGTCCTTTGACAGCTCTTTGGTCTTGGCCATAGCGGAGTTTGGAGTCTGACTGTTTGAGGTTGTGGACAGGTGTCTTTTATACTGATAACAAGTTCAAACAGGTGCCATTAATACAGGTAACGAGTGGAGGACAGAGGAGCCTCTTAAAGAAGAAGTTACAGGTCTGTGAGAGCCAGAAATCTTGCTTGTTTGTAGGTGACCAAATACTTATTTTCCACCATAATTTGCAAATAAATTCTTTAAAAATCAGACAATGTGATTTTCTGGATTTTTTTTTCCCATTTTGTCTCTCATAGTTGATATATACCTATGATGAAAATTGGAGAACTCTCTCATCTTTCAAGTGGGAGAACTTGCACAATTGGTTGCTGACTAAATACTTTTTTGCCCCACTGTAATTCCATTATTGCGGTTTTGCGCTTCCATGATTGCGGTTTTGGCGAACGATTTTTCAAAACAAATAACAGTAGTAAGAAAAATAGACTGGTGAACGCATGTGTGTCACCCAGCCTTCGTCGTCGGCCTCCGTCGGTCTATGATGACCATGGAAGAGAATCCTAAACGTCTACTCTGCTGGGACAGCACCGCCTGTGGCTGAACAGGCCGATGCGCAAATGGCAGTCCCTGTCACACAGGTCGCACTTGTGGGTGGTCTCCGTGCTGCTGGGTCTGTGGCGGTTCTTCCTGCGGGTCCTTTTTTCATCTGCTGCAGCAGTCAGTCTCTCTTCACCCAGCCTTACACAAAACAGCTTTCGAACTTCTGTGCTTCAATTGGCTCGCTGCGTTCGCAGCCGTTGGTAGGCGGGTCCTTCTTGCTAGGTTTTCAGTCATTGGTTCTTCAAGGTTTCAGAAACCCAATTCAAGGCTCTTATTAGTCGAATGAGAGGTCAATCATATCTAATCTGTTCGCGGCTGTGTCTGTAGTGGAAGAACGGAAATGCAGCTTTTTTTTCAGTGCCTCCTAGGACGCAGCACCCTCGTGCGCACTCTTATGCCCTCGTGCGCTCTAGGACGCAGAGACGTGCCCGCCCACGGTACACCAGAGTGCAACAGGTTAACCAACGTACTCCCGCTGCAGATGTGCTGCAGATGTGCTAACAAGGGGTAGTAGCTGGCTAGCAGTGTAAACAACCGTCATCCAGGTGAAGTTTTGGAGGAGGCTGTGACAAATTTCCAGGTGAGAGCCCTGCCAGATAACGTAGCAAACTTAAACATGACTGCGTTTTTGGTATTTCCACAGCAGTTAGAAAGGAGCTGCAGAAATTATGAAGGCAAGTGCACTCCTCTGCAACTCGCTCAGATGCAAATTCACGTCTATTCGTATGTTTACATTGAGTTAATATGTAATCGCGCCATACGAAAAGTTTGTGTTTGGTCTGAACACACCTTTAGAGATGGAGACAACCCAAATGCAAACAAGTACTTTAATTGCTATTGCAATACTAAGCAAAGTAAAAGGCACTGTGATATTGGCAGGATTGCCCAAACCCTAACTTTATATAACCAAAGCAGTCATAGACAGCAGACTCCGCCCCCACTGTGCTACACCCTCAGTTGCTAAATTTACTCAAATTATTCCTCACCACCACTGTTGCAAAATATGAAGGCTATAGGGTACATACTTAGAGATCAGGGTGGAAAATTAACATTTTATGAACTACTGGCACTACTCAATATCGGTACAATTCCAAGGTTTTTTATGTATCTGTCCTCCAAAACTCATGTTTTGTATGGTGACTTATGCTTTCATATATATGTTATTTTATTTTTCTTAACAATGTTTTCTACATTACTGTCACTGAATACTCAATGTTACACATTTGAACTAAATAAATAAATAAATGAAAATGGCACACATGCATGTCAATGCATCAGTATCTCGATACCTCATTTCATCATACACAAAAAGTCATATTTTTTATGTCTGCTTATTTACTTTAAACTTTAAATAGGTGCATCTGCTGCTTCTCATATTTCCAAAGTATAACATTATTTGTAATATTTGCAAATAGTGTGGTGACACAACAGGAGATCACACTCAACTCAGGACTTTGAGGAATTGGGGGAAGGAGGTGAGAGATGGAAATGAGGAGAAAAAGGGAGATGAATCAAGGACGGGCGCCAGAGCGCTAGGGGGTAATAAACCAAATAAAGATGCACCTTTGCTCCCCGTATGCCAGGCGTGAACCTGTTATGTGGGGTAGAAGTCGCTGTTCACACCTTGGGTATGCTGGGCGCGAAAGAATTGTGTGAGTTATGCTCTATTGTCGTGTATGTTAATGTGTGTACTCCGGGTGCCAAGAACAGGATTAAAGCTGAAATAAAGAGATTCACTCTGGTACCCAATTCAGTCTGTTCTGCTGGTTGGAGGAAATAAAGTTGTGTGTCGTCAGCTCGTGTCTCATCTGATTCCTTTCCTCCACATTGGTGACCCTAAGATGTGAAAATGGAAGACGGACCGAGCACCTCCGTGGGAACATCCGAGCTTTGGGTTCCCCCCGCTACGCTCGCTGTGGCGGTCAAACTCCCAGACTTTTGGCTCCATGACCCGGCCGCTTGGTTCATCCACATGGAAGCCCAGTTCGCTTTCCACGGAGTCTTGGAGGATGACACAAAGTACCAATACATGGTGGCTTCACTGGACCCACGCGCCACTCAGCGCGCAATGAGCCTGCTTCATGCTCCCCCCAGCCCAGGGCAAATATGATATTCTCAAACGGCTGCTGCTGCGGTGTTACGTCCCCTCCACCGGAGAGAGCAGAGAAGCTCCTCTCACACATGGAATTAGGAGATGGATCGGCTGTGCAGTCAGTGGGGAGTATGCTGTTTTTGCTGGGCACAGATGATGGATCTTTCCTCTTTGCCCACCTCTTCCTGAAGAAGCTACCAGCTTTGGTGAGGGCAATCCTGGCCAACTCGCTGCTGCTGGCAACCAAGGATTACCGAGTGCTGGCAGAGGAAGCAGACCGCATCATCCTGGCTAACAGGATGCAATTATGAGAGGGACTTTGTGGTAGCTGCATGCTCGGTTCCTATTTTAGGTGTTGATTTTCTGTGTGCTTATGGTCTCCTTGTTGATATGGTTAACAGACGTTTAGTGGATGCTATTTCTTTTTCCTCATTACCCTGCATGGCTCGGGGAGTTGGCTCACTAACACATGCAGATGTTTTAGCTCCGGGGGATAAATACCAGCGTTTACTTGCTGAGTTTACCGTACTCACGGTTCCCACCTTTTCCGCTGTTGTAACCAAGCATGGGGTTGAGTACTTTATCACCACGAAGGGCCCGCCGGTTTTTGCGTGTCCGTGCCGCCTGGACACAACTATGCTAGCCATTGTGCACGAGGAGTTTGCTAACTTAGAACGCCTAAGGATCATTAAGCGCTTTAACAGCTCTGGGGTGTCCCCGCTGCACATGGTGCCCAAGTTTGATGGTTCATGGCAGCCGTGTGGTGACTTCCATCACTTGAACAATGTTATCAAACATGACCGTTACCCCATCCCACACATCCAGGATTTTTACGTGCACCTGGCCGGAATGCGCATTTTTTCAAAAGTAGATCTGGTCCGCGGTTACCACCAGGTCCCGGTTTGTACCGAGGACGTCCCCAAAATGGCGGTAATAACTCCCTTAAGTCTTTTCGAAACTTTTCAAAGGATGATGGACACGGTGTTCCATGACTTGCCATTTGTTTTCGTCTACTTAGACAACATTTTGGTGGCTAGCGCATCAGAGGAGGAGCACCTCGCCCATTTCAAGCAAGTTTCCCAACAGTTGGAAGCGCATAGGCTGATTGTTAATCCGGCGACGTGTCAGTTCAGGCCCAGTAATCAACTTCTGGGGCCACCGCTTCTCTTTGGAGGGCGCGATCCTGCTGCCGGATAAGGTACGTGCAGTGTCGGATTTTCCGCATCTGCAGACCGTGAGGGAGCTGCAGGAATTTTTGGGGGTGTTCAGTTTTTACAACAGTTTCCTGCCCCGCGCAGCCCAGCTGCTGCAACCACTGTACAGCACGCTCAAAAAGAAGAAACCCATGGATAGCATTGAGTGGACCCCCGATCGGGTCCAGGCTTTCACGGGCGCCAAAACAGTGCTCGCCAATGCGACTTTGCTGGCCCACCCAGCCCCGTCAGTGCGGATAGCGCTTACCACAGACGCATCGGATGTCACGGTAGGAACCGTGGTGGAGCAGTATGTCTCCGGTTCGTGGCAACCCCTTGCCTTTTTCAGCCGTACTTTGCGCAATAACGAGCGTAAGTATAGCACTTTCAACAGAGAGTTGTTGGCTCTCCACCTGGCTATGCGTCATTTTTAGTTCTGGCTCGAAGGTCGCGAGTTTACCGCATTTGTCGATCACAAACCACTAACCTACATGATGTCCAAAGTCTCAGAACCATGGTCGGCTCGGCAGCAACAGCACTTGGCCGCAATTTCGGAGTTCACGACCAAATCCAACATGTAGCCGGTAAACTTAACGTTGTGATGGACTGCCTGTCGTGTGCGCTGGTCTCTCCGGTCTACGTGGGTATTGATTTTTCCGCAGTAGCCCCTGACCAAACCGGGGACATGGACATTTGCATGCGCCATCCCGCAGCTACCGGAATAAAGCTGGAGAGCAGGGTGGTACAAGAAGGGTGCCCCCCCCCCGCTCTGCGACGTCTCTACCGGCCGTCCCCGCCCGGTGGTTCCGAGCTGTTGGAGCCACTGCGTTTTCGAGTCCGTCCACTCCCTTTCACATCCCGGCATACAAGCTCCGGTTAAGCTGGTGGGGTCCAAATTTGTCTGGCCTCACTCACACAGGGATGTGAAAGAATGGGCTGCAGCGTGCGTCGCATGCCAATGGGCTAAGGTGCAGAGTTACACCAAAGCCCCCCTCAAGCCTTTTCAAATTCCAGCCAGGAGGTTGGGCCACGTACACGTGGATTTAGTGGGTCCCCTTCCACCGTCGCAGGGGTTCACACGCCTTCTGACAATCGTGGACCACATTACGCGTTGGCCAGAGGCGGTTCCACTGAACTCCACCACATCTGCTGAGGTAGCCTGCGCTTTTTTGCCATCTTGGGTCGCATAGTTCGGATTCCCGTCGGACATCGCTTCCGACAGGGGTCTGCAATTTGCTTCAGAACTCTGGTCCGCATTGGTTGAGAGCCTGGGGGTCAAAATCCACTGCACCACCACGTACAACCCTCAGGCTAATGGTTTGTGAGGAAAAATCCCAGAGTAAACCCACGCAAACATGGGGAGAACATGCAAACTCAACACAGAAAGATCATTGTTGGTCAGCGGGTGGGACTGAAAGTTATAAATGTGATTACAATCTTTAGGTGGGAGGATAAATATTTATTTTTTTAATTTTTTTGTCAATTAATTAATCATTTTCTCATTTTGTCCTGAACTCTGGACCTCTTTCCCTATCTCTGCACATTTTGTTGCATTGCAGAATGAGATAAAAATGTAAATAATGTAAACTTAAACATGTACTTCTTGAGCAGTCAGTATTTGCACCCTGATTACATTCCATCTAACAGCAGACCCTACATATTTAGTGTTATATGTGGAAATTCAGTAGGACAGCAGAGGCATGCGTTATCCCGAACTCGAGCTTTATTACAGAACACAATGGTGGATGCACATGTTGCAGTGTATATCGCACACAAGGTAACTAACAGCTAGCACAGGCTATGGTTGTTACAAAGGTGGAGTGCCGAAGACAGACGGCTCCCACCAACAGTACCCTTAAAAAGGCACGACGTGCTGACATCACCCGTACGTCCAACATCACATCCGTGCTGCCCACTATTAACCTATTTATATCCAACATTTACCTCCCCCTGAGAAAAACCCAAAACATTATCAAATCATAGCACTTTAACCTTCACAACAACTTTTTTTTTTTTTACAACAAGCAGAGAAACAGAACCCGAGCCACCGAGTAAACTGCTGGTTAACCTTGCATGACTGTGTGGATTGCATGACTATGTGGATTATTATACGACGACTGAAGTAGTTGTGTTCTGTCTAAACATTGCAAAGCAGAGTCATTTTCAACAGTTCACCTTCAGGGGCCTCAGTCGAGCCCACAGTGGGCGCGCCCCCAGAGGCGCCGGCTGCAGCAGACCTAGATGCCATCTCGCTGGAGTTATGGCTTGATCGTCCGTAACATCCCAGCCCGGGTCCCACAACAGCTGGGTCAGCTCCAGCGTTGCATCCCGATTCAAGGCAGCTGCTCCTACTCTTCCCAAATGGCTGGCAAGCCATCCCAAACCATTGGCCATCTGGACGGCGGCTGGCCTCTTTTGCACGGTGATTCTCATCTGTGAGGATGGGACTGTCTGTGGTTCCTGGTGGTCAGATCGTTGGACCCGAACCCAACCAAGCAGTGCACGCAGCAATCTGTTGGGCTGCACTCGGCGCCACTGCTCTCTCATCTCTGATGCTGGTCGCTACTGTAGCAACATGTCATTCACGCCGGCGGCAGGATGCACCCCCAGCTGGTGATGCTCTGCTGGGTCCTGTTTGGTCCCAGACTCTCCATCCTGCAGTGCTGTTGCAGCTCCTTTACGCTGATGTTTGGCGAGGATTCGAGATGAGTTCGGCTTCAGCCCTGTCGCTCCTGGTGCTGGTTGTGGTCATGGTGATGTGTCGCTGTTGTTGGCGACAAGACATGCACCGCCAGGTTGTCGTCATTCACCGGGGTCCCCTTTCTCCACGAACTCACTCTCCTGTGGCTCCACGGTGGCTCCTTGAAGCTCATGCTGAGTGAGGATTGGAGGTGATTCCGGTTTGTGCTCTCTCTCTATGCTGTGTTCCCTCTTCATGCTCTGGTCTTTGGCTGTACCCACGTCCGTGAAATCATTCTCTCCATTCTGCAATGAGGCTGCAGCTTGAGAATGCGCGTGCTGCGCGGGGACCAGCTCTGGGTCCCATGTGGCTGACGACTGGGGTTCTTAAGGCCGCTGCGGTTCTGCTGGGATATGCTAGCCATGCGGTGCGAGACAGGGAGTGGCTGCGTCCACATCTGAGTGCAGTGGATTCAAGTCATCCAAACTGAGTTTACTGCTGGGTCGTTGTACTGTGGTGTCCTGCTGTCCCGCAGTGTCTACCTGGGCCGCCATTGCCAGTTGGGCCGTTAATTCCATTGCGCTCATCTCCAATAGGCGGTGCAGCATCCCCAACAGCTCCACCCACAGCCATTTCACTGTGTCTGCCACTGTCTGCCTGTCCGGCTCCTCCAGCAACATGCACTGCATGATCGGATTTGCGGTGTACTCCTCCAACTGTGACTGTATCAGCCTGTCCTCTGTGTGCCCGAACTCGCACATGCTAGCCAAACAGTGAAGGGCGTCTACGTACTGTATAAATGACTCGTCCGGTCGCTATCGGCGCTGGTAAAACATGAACCTCTGGGCCATCACGTTCTGTGGGGCAGTGAAATGCTTGTCCATCAAGGCGGCACATTCATTGGAGGCCTCTGCAGGGCCCAGTGCATCCAACACCTCCTGTCCTTTGGCACCGAGACAGTATTCCAGTATCCACTTTAGCGTCCTGTTGCTAATATCATTCAAGCTGGCAGCAGCAAGAAAACACTGGAACATCTCATGCCAGAGGGCCCAGGGGATTGGTGGCTCACCTGGTAGAGCGAGGAACGGCAGCAGGTATGATATGCACGCTTCCATGTCAAAGTTATCCAGGTTTATCCTCATCGCCATTTGTTATGGCTAGAAATAGGACAGCGGATGCAGGTGTTGTACCGAACTCGAACTTTATTACAGAACACAATAGTGGATACATGTGTTGCAGTGTACAGCACACACGCTAACTAACAGCAAGCACAGGCTATGGTTGTTACGAAGGCGGAGCGCCAAAGACGGACGGCTCCCAACAACAGTCCCCTTAAATAGGCACAGCATGCTGACGTCACCTGTGCATCCAACATCGCGTCGGTGCTGCCTACTATTAACCTGTTCATATCCAACATTTAGCACTGTGGTTCTGTGTTGTACCTGAAGGTTCCTGCTCTGTGTCTCACTCTGAACTCTGCACCATCTCAGCTTCTGGACAAGTAGCGCTGCTGCTGCTGCTTCCTTCTCCACCTTTTCACATAAGCAAAAGCCATATTTTCAGCTTAGCTGACTGATGTTTGCATTCAACCAATGGCTAAATACAACAGGGAAAATAAGCATTGAGCACGTCAACATTTTTCATTAAACATATTTCTGATGGAGCCATTGACCTGAGATTTTCACCAGATAAGATCAGTAACAACCCAAGTAATCCGTACATACAAAGAAATTAAGGAAACTGTATTCACAAAACTAGTTATATTTAATAAAGTGGAATGAAACAGGGAATAAGTATTGAACACATGAAGCAAAAGAGGTGCAAAAAGGCATAGAAAGCCAAGAAACCAGCTGAAATGTATTAGAATTTAGGAAGCCATCCCATCCCTCATCAGTGCAAATTTATTTCAGCTGGTTAAGTCCTGACTTGTAGCCTTCAAAAAGGTCTGTGAATATCAGATTGTCACACCACAAAAAACTCATAATGGGTAGATGCAAAGAGCTCTCCCTAGACCAGGGATGGGCAACTTTAGTGGTAGTGAGGGCCACAACTTTTTTTCCTCACTTCTCAAGTATATTCTGCAAAGTTAAAAGTTTCACAATTAAAACTGAAAACACAAATGAAAATAAAAGCTACTCAGTATTTTATCATATTAGAATCAAAATTATAATTGTATCATGACCTAATTTTTAAAACTCTGTCCATCAGAATGATGAGCAAAGAGAAACACCGCTGGTGTGGTGCCGCAGTGCACAATCCCCTCAGCCGGGTAGACCCGGGCAATCACAGGCCAGCACCCTGCAGCCAGAAAATACACACAATTCCCCATGGGAGGGCTCCCCAAGAGGAAACGCTGGAGCTTGGACAGGGTGATAAAAAAAAAAAAAACGGTCACTAATGAATAAAAAGATAATTTGCTGATAAGAAGACTAGGCATTTATGATGACTAGAAGAATAAAACAACACTTAAATACAGTCAGACATAAATTCATAAGCATTAATAATTCACAGTAAGATACGTAATTGTGACATAAAATACATTTAAAATCATAAATTAAGACAACTAAAATAGGAAGCTAATCAAAACCACGCTTAAAATACAGTAGAAGGTCTATTTAAAGAAAATGATAAAAGTAAAAACTAATTTTACTGGTAAATATGCTACATTTCTGGTTTAAATTAGCCACTTTTTTTGCAAATCAATATTTTATTTTGGTATTAGATGTTCAAGCGTCTCCTGATATATTTGCATAATTTTATTTAAAAATTTATAAGTTTTTAGTTCTGCTGCTGTTTTTTAATTAGTGAGTTTTTCTGTCATAAATTTGCCATTTCTTATATAAATTTGTCTTTCAGTTTGAAACTTGTTACTGTAAATACTCCTCAGTGAGGAGCTGCAGCATTAATTGTTGTTTAAAAGCAGCCTACTCTAGATTTACTGCTGTTGACAGCCTATTAATGCGGTTTCAGCATGCAACACATACATACCTTAAAAGACCAGTGTCCAGGGCACACTGCTCACTCTCACTGAACCACTCGCACCTAGGTTTCGATTAGAGGTCGCTGTGCTGGTGGACTCTATAACTGCATTTAAGAATGCAGTTCCAAGCACATGTACGTTCAAACGGGATATAAATAAATAATTGATTTTTGGAAATGGACTGGCGGGCCACCGTGGATGACATCAGGGGGCTGCAAGCGACCCACGGGCCACTAGTTGCCCATCCCTGCTCTAGACCTTCGCAACCTTATTGTTGGTTACAGCCGCTTTTCTAAACTGCTGAATGTTCCAGTGAGCACTGTTGGAGCCATCATCCATCCACCTTCTTCCGCTTAATCCTTTTTGGGTCGCAGGGGGGCTGGAGCCTATCCCAGCATCTTTGGGCGAGAGGCAGGGTACACCCTGAACAGATCGCCAGTCCATCACAGGGCCAACACAGAGACAGACAGCCATTCACTCTCACAGTCATACCTAAGGACAATTTAGAATCCCCAGTTTGATGCCAATTAACCTAACTTGCATGTTTTTGGCATGTGGGAGGAAACCGGTCGAAAGTGAAAAGAACATCATTTTACCTTAAATCAGCCATGACCAGGAGCTCCTTGCAAGATTTCTGACAGAGGAGTCAAAAGAATTATCAGAAGAGTTATCCAAGAGCCAAAGACCACTTGTGGAGAGCTCCAGAAAGACCTGGAGTTAGCAGGTACTGCTGTTTCAAGGAAAACAATAAGTAATGCACTTAACCGACATGGGCTCTATGCCCGCTCCAGCTATGCTGGATCCATGAGTGTACTCATCCGTGGTCTAATTTTTGTAAACATACAATTAGTGATAGAAATTACTTGTGTGTTGCACATCATCCTATACCACATCATTTTACCTTGTCAGAGTTTAATTTTGAGTACACATTTCCTTATTTTTATAAAATGTTAATAAAGTACACTTTCTCACTGGGGTACTGGTTAAGGCTGTATTACTTGTCTGTCCACTGACAGATGCAAGCTTTTCCTGAAGATGTGTGATTGATTTGGATGTGTGCTTTGGGTCTTTGTCATGCTGTAAGATGAAGATCCTCTTCATGTTCAGCTTTCTAGCAGAAGCGTGAAGGTTTTGTGCCAACACTGACTGGTATTTAGAACTGTTTGTAATTCCCTCCACCTTGACTAAGGCCCCAGTTCCAGCTGAAGAAAAAAAACACCTCAAAGCATGATGCTGCCACCACCATGCTTCACTGTAGGTATGGTGTTCTTTTGGTGATGAGCAGTGTTGTGTTTGCGCCAAATATACCTTTTGGAATTATGGCCAGAAAGTTCAACCTTGGTTTCATCAGACCATGACACAGTTTCCCACATGCGTCTGGGAGATTTCAAATGGCTTGGATGTTTTTCTTCATAAGATAAGGCTTCCATCTTGCCACCCTACCCCATAGCCCAGACATATGAAGAAGACGGGAGATTGTTGTTACGTGTACTAAGCACTTGCTAGAAATTCCTGCAGCTCCTTCAATGTTGCTGTCAGCCTCTTGGCAGCCTCCCTGACCAGTTTTCTTCTCGTCTTTTCATCAATTTTGGAGGGACGTCCAGTTCTTGGTAATGTCACTGCTGTGCCATATTTTCTTCACTTGATGATGACTGTCTTGTGTTCCATGGTATAGTTAATGCCTTGGAAATTCATTGTACCCTTCTCCTGACTGATACCTTTGAGATGAGATCCCTCTGATGCTTTGGAAGCTCTCTGCAGACCATGGCTTGTGCTGTAAGATGTGACTACAGAAATGTCAAGAAAAGCCTACTAGAACAGCTGAACTTTATTTGGGGTTAATCAGAGGCACTTTAAATGGTGGCAGGTGTGTGCTGACTCCCATTTAACACGAGTTTGAATGTGATTGATTAATTCTGAATACAGCCACATCCCCGGTTATAGGAGGGTGTGCATATATATGCATTCAGATTATTGTAAGTTTTTTATTTTTCCCCTTAAAAGATTTCAGTTTGTTTTTCAGTTGGGTTGTACAGATTACAGGTTGCATTAATGGTGGAAAAGTTTTGAAATAATTTGTCTTGGTCTCAATTTTTTACATTACAAAAACCTGGCATTTAAACAGGGATGTGTAGACGTTTTATATCCACTGTACGTGGAAAATTATCTTTCAAATTGACTAACGTCATAAGTGACGTCATAAGTGTAACTCGTGGCAAAATTTGATAGGGATCAAAAGATAATTTCACTCTCGCCATTCATTTCAATGGAGAATTTTTTTTCAATTTAAGGTCCCATATGCGGAAGTAGAGGGGGCATGACTTAGGCTCTCTATGAGGTTTGACTATTTTATTCTGATCTCGGTCTGAGTCTCTTGAGAACCCCAGCCATTCCAAGAAAGTAAGGTAGCCAACAGCATTAGTTTCAGGAACAGACTTTTATTCACCTTCACCATAACCTTTTCTGTAACTACCGTTCTGTTTTGAGTCTAACATAAAATCAATCTGTTTTTTTCTTTTTCCAAAACATTTTTTCCAAAATTCCCCTTTTTATTAACTTTGCTTTATATCCAATTTTCCTACGGCAGTTTCACTAATTCTCCACTCAGATACGCAATCATATTCCCACCAAATTTCACACATAAATATTGCTCTTTTTTCGTATATGCAAAATTACCACTGTTATTATCACTCTGGTTATTTCTTCATTTTAGGAGCTCCACAGATGTTTGTGTGACTTTGGTTCCTTTCATTTAAATTACTAAACTGTTTAACATGTGACTTTGTGCGTCCAGATGCAGAATCACTCAAGAGTCAAGAACTTACACACAGATTATGAGATTCGTCAAATAATCATAAAGCAAATTGTTAATTAAAACATATTAATAATTACCAAATTCTTAATTACTGTTCAGTGTTCTCACTTCTCTCAAAACAGTGAGTGCTGCCCCCTAGTGGTAGAATGATGTAATCCAATAATTATTACATTATAAATTCCAGTTATTAACTAGAAAATTTGAATGCACTGAGGAGCTCATTTAGCAGCAGACTACATCATCTCAGGTGCACAACCGAGAGGTTTCGTAGGTCCTTCCTACCAACGGCTGTCAGACTGTACAACCTAAGCAGGGCTGCTCGCAGAGATAGCAAAAGACGTAACAAACTAATAGTTTTTAAATGCAAAAGATGCAATAGACTTACACAATGGTCCCCTCCGGCATACAACTAGGAAAATACCGGTCGCTATGGAGGGTGAGAATATGTATGGGCACATAATCATACCATGTAGGATAACTAAGTAGACGGTTATGCTGTTTCATCCCATCTAGCAACAATGCTCTGCACTGTGTGTGTTTATATATTTACATATTTATTCCATCTAGCTACAATGCTCAGCACTGGGTGTGTTCATATTTATATATCTATATATTTATTCCATCTAGCTACAATGCTCCGCACTGTGTTTTTATATATCTATATATTTATTCCATCTAGCTACAATGCTCCGCACTGTGTGTGTTTATATACTTACATATTTATTCCACCTAGCTGCAATGCTCCGTACTGTGGGTGTTTATATATTTACATATTTATTCCATCTAGCTACAATGCTCTGCACTGTGTTTATATATTCATATATTTATTCCATCCAGCTACAATGCTCTGCACTGTGTGTCTGTGTGTGTGTATATATATATTTTATAGTAATATGTACATATGTATATTAGCTGCTCTTGCTTGCTTGTTTTTGTTTTCTTGCCTTCTGATTGTTGCTCTGAGTGTTGCTATCCCTGTGCTGTTGCAATCCTGGAATTTCCCCGTTGTGGGACTAATAAAGGCTTATCTTATCTTATCTTATCTTAAAAGCACTCGGAGAGCGCAGACCTCCGCCAAGTGCCACAGTTCCCCCCATACAGTGTTTTACATCATAAATATTAATCCTACATTTATTGTGTGTACGTTTTCAGATTCCTTAACCATGAAAACATATGAGTAGCAATTGGATTCACATGGATAGGATTAGTGGTTCAGTAGTTATTCAGGAAAATCGCATTTCGCATAATGGCGGTTTTCTTCTGGACGGTGATCCGGATCAAGACCAAAATGTAATCATCTGTAGGATACCCCATTTCTGACAATCTGTGAAAATTTCATGAAAATCCGTCCATAATTTTTTGAGTTATCTTGCTAACAAACAAACAAACAAACAAACAGACAGACAGACAGACAAACCAACGCCGATGAAAACATAACCTCCTTGGCGGAGGTAATTAACAATAATCATATTCATATAGTTATAGCCTTAACACTGCATACTTGATGTTGTAACCTGTATGAGGCTGCATATTTAATGTTTCCCTGTGTGATGCTACATTATTTAATGGCATCACCGTGTGATGCTACACTCAAAAATTTCCCACAGAAACCTGAACATTCCAGAGACCCCCGGTGGAAAAAAAAAAAATGTGGAATCGACTGCTGACTAGATCATCTTAATAGGGCCCATTATTTTCAGCATTGGTATCCATATCTGCCCATAATTATCAAACAGTGTATTTGTAATAATTTATCATTAATATCATATTGTATTTATTGTTTCCTGTTACTTGCCTTGCTTTTATTTTGTAAAGCACTTCATTCAGCTCTGGTTGTTTTTAAATGTGCTATATGTATAAGTTTAACTTGACTGGATCTATTTATTTCTCATCTCTCAGTAGTCCATAGCTGTGCTCGGAATGTTCACTCACTTCCTACCTCACTAATCGCTATATAGTGAATTTCAAAGTAGTGGACTATATAGTAAAGCCAATATAGCAATAAAATTATTAGCTTTTGGCCACTACTCGGCTTGTTTTTGCAAGCTTGTTTTACAAAATGGCCAATTCACTAGTACACTATATGGGGAACGAGGGAACATTAGTAAACATTTCAAACACAGCGCATGGTAGTTTACTGTTTATAACTGTCATTACTGCATAAATGTGTGGTGTATTTCTTGTATAATGTTGTGCATCCACAGTGAAGCTGTTTTGTAATTTCATTGTACACAGTATAATGACAACAGGTTTTCTAAATTCTGACTCTAATATATCTATCCATTCAGATTCACTGGGACAACAACAAAGACTGTCACAGTTCCAGACACTATCACCAGCTGGGTGGCAGAAACATACTGTTTGTCCAGTCAGGGATTTGGTATGGCTACTCCTGTAGAAATCACCGTTGTGCAGCCCTTCTTTGTCAGCCTCACCCTGCCATACTCTGTCGTCCGTGAAGAGACATTTGAACTGATAGCTACGGTCTTCAGCTATCTTCCCAGCTGCATTATGGTAATAAATGATGCAAATAGTTGGCAGCTATGTTACTTTAACTGACTTCCTTTGGTCTTGGTCAAAGTATAATACACTATAGTAAAATATGCTGAAATAGTGTCTAAAGGTGCATTCAGACCAAACGCGAAGCAATTTTTTCACATGGTGAGATTGCACAGAAAGTCAATGTAATGTAATACATGTGAATTCCCATCTGAGTGAGTTGGTTGTGATAACTAATCAGCCTTGAGATTCTGCTGTTACGGAGTATCAGCAATGGAGTGTAAACTAGTTTGAAAATGAGACTGCCACTCGTCTGCAGACAGATAGACCTGAGCACTACAGCAAAAATGGAGTGTCTATAGTTTGTATCAGCGATGGACAACTGTGGTGGTAGTGAGGGCCACAAATTTTTTTTTCCTCACTTCCCCAGGGCCAGATTTACATGTAAACCTACCGGGGGGCTTTTAACCTTTAACTTTTAACTTTTCTTGCAAAGTTAAAAGTTTCACAATTAAAACTGAAAATACAAATGAAAATAAAAGCTACTCAGTGTTTAATCATATTAGAATTAAAATTACTGATAAAATTATATCTGCCCTGCAATGGACTGTCCATCTGTCCAGCGTGTACCCTGCCTCTCACTCAAAGATTCTGGGATAAGCTCCAACCCACCCCTGAAAATGATTAAGTAGTAGAAGATGGATGGATGGATGGATGGATAAAATCATATGACCTACACTACCGTTCAAAAGTTTGGGGTCACCCAGACAATTATTTTGTGTTTTCCATGAAAAGTCACACTTATTTACCACCATGAGTTGTAAAATGAATAGAAAATATAGTCAAGACATTGACAAGGTTAGAAATAATGATTTGTATTTGAAATAATAATTTTTTCCAGATACTCAACCTGCTCAAAGGAAGGTCAGTTTTATAGCTTCTCTAACCAGCTAAACTGTTCTCAGCTGTGCTAACATGATTGCACAAGGGTTTTCTAATCATCCATTAGCCTTCTGATGCAATGAGCAAACACACTGTACCATTAGAACACTGGAGTGATAGTTGCTGGAAATGGGCCTCTATACACCTATGTAGATATTGCACCAAAAACCAGACATTTGCAGCTAGAATAGTCATTTACCACATTAGCAATGTATATTAGATATTAGAGTGTATTTCTGATTAGTTTAAAGTTATCTTCATTGAAAAAAACAGTGCTTTTCTTTCAAAAATAAGGAAATTTCTAAGTGACCCCAAACTTTTGAACGGTAGTGTAATTTTTAAAACTCTCTCCATCGAAATGATGAGCAAAGAGGAATTCCAGATGATAATT
This sequence comes from Pholidichthys leucotaenia, assembly GCA_020510985.1. Classification (NCBI taxonomy): domain Eukaryota; kingdom Metazoa; phylum Chordata; class Actinopteri; order Cichliformes; family Pholidichthyidae; genus Pholidichthys; species Pholidichthys leucotaenia. The sequence goes on from CM035847.1 coordinate 70,111,243, forward strand.
AACAAAAGAAGCCAAGAAGAAAAGGAAATATGATAAGGCTTTGCTTGCTCTTGGATTCATTGTGGGTGTGGAGGGGCAGAGAAATAGCTGTGTGGGCTTGGTAATGTCTGGATCCCCAAAATGGGGAATTAAAAAAAGTTTAAGAGCCACTGGTGTAAATGAACAACAAAAAAAATCAGCAGATTACAAAGACCAGTCTGAATTTTTATTGCTGACATGGGATTTTAACAGTGTGCTTCAGTCACACTTTTTAGAAAGAAACCTCAAAGCTTTGAATATTTTTCTGCACAGTTAAGGAAAGCCTCCAAGCTCCATGAGGCTTCACCTGCCAGACAAGAGTAAATGCTACAGCTCCTCCGCTGTACAATTTATTCTTGTTTAAAAGCAGCCTGCTTTGCACATTTAGTGCTGTTTACAGCCTATTAATGTGGTCTTAGCATGCAAAATATACCTGACAACACTCCGGTGTTCACTGCTGCTCCCGCTAGTGGCTTCCTCACTCTCGCTCTGTCACTTGCAGAGAGTGGCACTTAGGTTTCAATTACAGCTCCTTCTGCTGGTGGACTCTATAATTGCATCTAAATCATGATATAAATACATGATAAAAATATAATAATTCATTTTTGGAAATGGACTGGAGGGCCGTAGTGGATGAGGGGGCAGGCCGCATGCGGCCCACGAGCTGCAAGTTGCCCATCCCTGGTTTGTATCTATCCACACAGTCCTGCTACTGATGTGCTAATTGGGACTAAGAGATTAGCACTGTAAACAGCCATCATCCAGGTGCTGTTTCTGGAGGAGGCAGTGACATTTTCTCAACTGTGTGCCCCACCGGATAATGTTGCAAACCTAAACATGACTGCATTTTTGGGATTTCCACAGAAGGTAGAAAGCACCTGCAGAAATTATGAAGGCAACACCGCCCTTCTGCAAGGCTTTACAACTGCTCGGATGCAAATTTGTGTGTACTTATGTCTTTACATTGACTTTATATGTATTAAAACGTAACAAAAAATTTGCTTCACATTTAGTCTGAACACACCTTGAGAATGACATACTGTATATGCTGAAATATTGGTAGATGAACAAGTATGTCTATTGAATCCAACAATTAATCTCGCAGTAAGCAGTCTAACCTATAATCCTCTCCCATCCGATGCAAGCTGTAATGCAGTTAGAGAAACTGACTCTGACTGCTTCACTAAGCCAATGCTAAAGAGCCAGTCTATCAACTATCACAATGAAAATACAACAAAATAAGCCAGAATGATGTGAGATATAATACTGGCTGTAGATTAGTGAACCAGGAAAGAATAGGGATGTATAGTGGAGTGACTGGAATTGAAAGAAAATAGCAGTTAAAACTGTGTTTGTTCATCTAACTCCATTGTTGCACTGTTAGTTGTGAAGCTAAGACCTTGGGCCCACAAACTGAAGACCATCTTATCTGTTAGTGACACAGGGAAATGTAACCCACCAGCTTCTTCCTTTTCTGCCAAAATGTAAAAATTTAACTATTTTTGAGTGAAGAAAAATTTCTACAGTGATCACATGATGCAAGAAAGTGGTTTTTGTTGTTGTTGTTTTTTAAGTTAAACCCCAAAACACACCAGATTTTAGGAAATGAAGGGCAATGTCAGTTTGCTGGTGGGAAGGACACCAGCTTTCCTTTTTCTGATATAAAACCAATTTTTTTGATCAAAATATGACCAGTATGTGGGGAAAAGCAGAAAAGTTATTACAACAGCAGGTTGTGGCTGCAGCCCTCCATGGATTGCCACCTTATTGTGGTGGAGGGGTTTGAGTGCTGTAATGATATCAGGAGCTATGCTGTCAGGGACAACTTACAGGGTAAAAGACCAGACAAAGAGAGGTCCAGTAGATCCCCGTGAGATGGATGGATGGATGGTTTGGGCTATTTTGGCTCAGTGAATACAATTTGGTTGGCCCCTATTTCTGTAACAAATATCCTGTATATTTTATCGTTATGTTTTCTGGTCCAGGTTGCTGTGGAACCATCACCCTCCCAAGATTACACCCTGGTCCAAGTCCCTCATGAGCAGTACGCATTCTGTTTGTGTGGCAGTGAGCGCAAGAGTGTCAGATATACCTTCATACCCAAAGAACTAGGTAAGGGTCACACTAAAGTTAAGAGTAAAGGTAGAGGAGCTAGAATTCATCTTCTTGCAGAGCACTATTAAGTTCTAACAAATGAAATTCCATAAATGGCTGACTATTTTTTTTTTTTTACATGATGGACAAACACCATATATATTTGTCTCTTTAGGGAATGTGTCTGTGACTGTGTCTGGTGAGGCTAAACCATCCCAGGGCTTATGTGGTAATCGAGATGATGTTGTGCCACTGAGAGGTCGCAAAGATGTTGTCACCAGAACTCTCATAATTAGGGTTGGTGCCATAAATGCAAAGTAAACCAAGTTCACCATTATTTTCCAAAACAACTGATGAAAACTTTAACATAATTTTCCTCTTACAGCCTGAGGGAATTGAGAAAATTGAGACAAACAACTGGTTGCTCTGCCCAGATGGTCAGTATAATTTTCCTCAAACGTGACTCATGGCTGTATGTTACCAAAATCGAGTCGTGCCTTCCACTGGATATACCTCTTCAGTACCTGAAATCAGTTACAATGTTTCAAAAAGCTTCCAGGAAAGACTCAGAATGTGCAGTGTCCAATGTCCTTTTTGGTCTTTAACAATTCTTAAACCACTCCTTCCTTGTTCAGTGAAAGAGGAGTTTTAAGTATTGCCCCACACTTGAGTTTGTATTTTTAAGATTGTTGTGCCTGTGTGTTCACAGGAGTCAGCATGAAAGAGGTAATATGGATCCAGCTCCCTCACAATGTGATTAAAGGATCTGCCCGCATTTTTATCTCAGTCCTGGGTAAGATCCATTTATATATACTGTATATAATTGTAAATCCTTTTGAAACCCGATTATGCATATTATTTTTCATTAAATACTAGTGTTTAGTAATGTATAAGTGACCTGTGCATATGTATGACCTTAGGATCTGAGGACCAAAGCGTTTCGGAACTTAGTTCCCACTCTTTTTCAAATAATTGGAACCCAGGAAATACAGTATTCAATATTTAAAGCCACAATGAGGTAGCTTTGAAAAAACATGTTTTAAAGGCATCTTGTGGTTGCAACGTGAACTGCAGCTGTTTATTCACTTTGTGGTCAGAACCTTTAACCATATGCTTTGATTTTATGCTCTTCTGTTACAGTAAAGTTAGAACACCTGTTTGCAGTGTAATACAAAACAGATGTAACACATGACAGAAAATTCCACCTGTGTATTTATATTTGTTTATAGTTTTAATTAACGATGTGCATTTATTTAATCTTTTTGGAAGAGAAAATTAAGTTGTATTCCAGTTCGTAGTGAGCTGTGAATCTCTGTGCAGGTAACCTGTTTGGCCGGGCCCTGAAGGATGTGGGTAATCTCCTGCGGATGCCCTATGGATGTGGTGAACAGAACATGGCTGTTATGGGTTCCAACATCTACATCCTTCTATATTTAGAAGAAACAAAACAGCTCACTGATGCCATCAGAGAAAAGACTATCAATTTCCTAAAAACTGGTGAGCCTCTATTATTTTTCCCTGCATTTAAAAGCAAGTAACCCATTTAAAATATTTATAACTACTAAATGTACCATAAGAAATATTTAAATACTGGTTGCACAAATGCCATTCCAAATAAAAAGTACTTTTACATATTCTTATCAGGCACACATATTGCCTCTATGTTTTGATGCCAAGGATAGCTCAAAGCAAAGAAATTTAAATCCAAGTAAATCTGCAAATTTTTCAACCAATGAGACTTTCATGGTGCTGCTTCTGTTGTTAAACAGGTTACCAGAATCAGCTGAAGTACATGCATTCCAATGGTGCCTACAGCGCATTTGGAACAGGAGAGGGAAGCTCTTGGTGAGACCTTAGTGTCCATGTTCTGCAAAGTTTACCTTTTTGCTTGCAGCACCCACACTACCGATTATTTTAAACTGCATCAATCAACTTAGTTAACAAATGCAATTCTAAATTTCCATCTTTTTTGATTTGTATATCATGAGTTTTTTTTCTTTTTCTCAGGCTGACTGCTTTCGTGTATAAATCTTTTAACAAAATGAAATCTTTTATTGCTATTGATGAAACAAAACATGATCTAAGTAAGACGTGGCTGGAGAATCTGCAGCGAGAAAATGGCTGTTTCAAAAAGTCAGGGAAAATCATTCACACAGGAATGCAGGTAAGCTGATCCTTTCTTCCACTGACTGTATACAGGGTCCTTTATCTCATTCAATAAAATTCAACTTTGGCCCCATTTACAGATGACAAGCAGTAATTCTCTACATGGCTATCATTTCATTTGACAGGGTGGCGTGACTGATGAACGGCTGCTTACTGCTTACATCATTGCAGCCTTCTTGGAGTCGGGTGTACCCGCTAATGTGAGTTGAAAATTATCTTTTTTTAACTATATTTCACGTCCTATTTCCTACCCTTAGAGCAGCAAAGATTTCTCCTGTTTAACTTGTTAATTTGTTGAATGGCTTTTTTGATGAATGCTTTGAGTTCAAGGCCGTATGAAACTTTCAGAATCTCTTGTTGTAGTGACACCCTGTGGCCACCAAGTGAACTGCAGTCTCAACTGCACTGTAGTGAATGGGACTGCAGTTTATTTATTGATCAAAATGTGTCTCTAAAAACTGTCTTCCATAAATTTTGTTTAATATACACTGCTCTGTTTTTCTTTAATTGGCTATAGGAAAAAATGCACAGCGTAGAGTTTTATCTGAAAAAAGGAAGTGCCCCCTTGGAATCAGATGTTAGCTGTAGACAGATGAGCTCACATTATGGTGACAGGATACAAATTCATTTTCATTACTGCTCCATGTGCAATACTCAGTGTAAGATTCTTGCTTTGAAAAGATGTCTGGTCAATTCTTGAGAAAAATTTGTGATTTACTGCATTTCTTATTCCATGTAACTATTTACAAAATGGCACCAGAGTTAAGAAAATAGCAATGTCTTAATTTGACATGTTTTCATCCCACCTCATAAGACTGAAATACACTGTTCTACTGTCTTATCATGTACCAAGGAATGAAGATTACACCCAGTCTGAATCAGTAAAGCCAGATTATTCTAAAATGTGTTCTTTCAAATTTGTTAAAGAACGCAGTTGTGACGAAGGGTCTGTCATGCCTCAAAGAGTCCCTCAGTAATCTTGGCAACACCTATGCTGTATCTCTAATGGCCTACACCTTTGCCCTGGCAAGAGACACAGCAACCCGTGATACACTTTTACAGTATCTGGATGGGGTGGCAAAACGCCAAGGTAAGTGATCCTCGTTTAGGGAAATCACTCTGACTTCACGCTGATGTCACCATTATACTGTAATTCATGTTGTTTATGCTTGTTGGTTGCTGTATTTAGGAGGATTGCTCTACTGGACTCAGACATCAGCTGAAACATCAGTTTCACTGTCAGTGGAGATTGCCGCCTATGTGATTTTGACCAAACTCAGTGACTCCCCTACACCTGAAGACTTGGGCTATACCGTTCCCATTGTCGGATGGTTGACAAGACAGCAAAAGTATAACGGAGGCTTCCAATCAACACAGGTACAGTACAAACCAAATAGAAATGGAATAAACTGTAAAAGTGCATGTTGTCCCTGTGCTGATACTGATAAACATCTGTTTCATGTGACTGACACCCAGTAGACCACAGTACGCAATGTAACTGTCATGTTTTCTGCTTCTAATGCATAGCCATTACACACTGCTTTCTACCTTCACATCCGTCACTGTTAATGCAGCTGTTACTGTAAGACTTTCAAATGCACTGATCCAGAGTACACAGTGTAGTGTTTGTACTTCTTACCTTCTCTCTGCCAGGTTATCAACTTTACCCACCCTTACAAAATGTGCAATATACATTTCATCTGAAGTTGCCAAGAAAAAGCAAGCAAAGTGAGCAGAAATTAACATGGAAAAGGGCAGAAGCTAAACCATGTTAGCCTTGAATTGCATCAGCTACTAGTCCAATAACTGTGACAAGCTGATGACAAAATGGAAGAGCTGATGTGGGATTTAAAATCCTAATCAGCTGTTGGTAATACCTATCTGGCAATGGCAGAATTGTGGCTTTGTCCAGGACTTCCTCAGTGCAGCCATTAGGCTAACTAGCAGCTGGCAAGATGGTGCAACTCACATGATTCACCAGGCCAGCTCAAAAGAAGGAGTGGGAGTATATAAACAATGGCTTTTGCACCGCACAATATCTGATTTCTTTGTACATGTGTGTACAATGACAATAACCCTACTCTATTCAGTAATATGCTTGTTTTTGTAGTGGGGGAAGAGCCCAGCTATGTAGGAGTAAAAGTAGTAGATACCAGGATGACTAAAGGAATGCCAGATCTATATCTGAAACCCTTATGCAACTATCCCCAGTACCTACTGTTGCAATCAAAATCTTTTAACCCCCACTGCAAATTAGTTTTATTGTCAAAATATACAAACTAGCAGCTGTTTGCAATAAACAGATCAAACAAGAACAATTTAAAAAGCTCAAAACAACTAATATTACAAGTGGTTTCTCCAAATTCAACACAAAATGCCACTTTTAATGACTACTGCAGTCTTAACTCTTTAGCTGTCCCAGTCACGTATGGCGACTGGAACAGTTAAAGGGTGGGCAAGGCCCCTAGTGGTCAAGAGTGGCAAAAACTTTTTGTCAATAAAATAGTTCAGATTTCCAAGGCTATAACTTGAAAGTTGCAAGTGATAATGGCTTACTGTCAATTAGAAAGATGTAGAATATGATCCAAAGTTTCAGATCGGAATAAATTTAAGCATCTAATTTGCATAATGTCACGGCAGCTATATGAATTACATAACTCGGTCAAAAGTGGACACATTTACACAAAGAATGGTTCAGTTTTTTGACACCGTTTTGTCTACAGGGGTATGTTTTTGTCTAATCTTCAAAGTATATGAACCAGAAAATCAGTAAAATGTAAAAAAAACCAAAAAAACCAAACCATATATTTGTCTCTTACCTGTTGCGGGGGGGGGGGGGGGCGGGGCTCGCTCATGTGACCGGTTCGTTTTTGTCCATCGTGGTCATTGTTTTGCATTTGCTAGGTCATTTACACTCTCTACCACATCTACAGACTCTTATGATTATCCCACATGAATTTTGTTTGTATTACATGGCTATTTTTCCTGTTTGATGCATTTTTCCTGTGAGAATCCATGATGACGTGGGCGCCACCATCTTGGTGTTGTGAGCTCAGTTTTTCGCCCATCATGGTCGTTGTTTCGCATTTGGTCGGTCATCTAAACTCTTATGAGTATCCCACGTGAATTTCATTTGTATTACATGGCTATTGTTCCAGTATGATGCAGTTTCAGTCAGAATCGCCGCCGCCATGACCGATCATGGCAGCAGCCACATTGGTGTTGTGAGCTCAAAGCGGAAAAAGGAAGTGAGTAATGAGGATTTCTTCTTCTTTGCTGTATTCCATGTCAGCCATGATTCCTCCAACGCGTGTCTGCCACCTTCTGAACTGTCAGATCAATACAGATCAGTACAAATTATCAGTATAGCCGGGAGACGTCAATAAGTTGACAGGTGCAGTTGCTGCGCTGTGCCACTGGGGGCGCACGACCCGCCCATTTAATGTGTACAGTTAAAGAGTTAAAATTATTCAACCCCTTTCTTTAGTCCTCAGTAGAGTGCCCTTTTGCTGTTATGACCTGCTGCAAATGTGATTCATAGCCAGACACCAGCTTCTGGCATCGTTCCTGAGGAATCTTAGCCCATTCTTCATGGGCAAAGACCTCCAGTTCACTAATATTCTTGGGTTTACGTGCTGCAACCGCCTTTTTCAAATCCCACCAAAGATGTTCAGTGGGGTTCAAGTCAGGTGACTGTAATGGCCACTCTAGTATCTTCCAGGAATTCTTCTGAAACCAAACCTTGGTCGACTTTGAGGTATGCTTCACTGTAGGCAGGATGTTCTTTTCAGCGTGTGCTTCATTCACCCTCCTCCAAACATAGCACTGATCCATATGCCCAAAAAGTTCCAGTTTTGTTTCATCGCTCCACAGAACATAATCCCAAATCCTCTTTTGCTTATTTATATAGTTTTTGAGCAAATTGGAGCCAACTTTTCTTGTGCTTTCGGGTCAGTAGTGATGTATATCTTGGAGTTCAGGCATAGTGTTCTTCAGCGTTTAGTATGCGCCTTACTATTACCAACTGTGTGACCAACAACTTGTGTGATCGTCACTTGTGGTAACGTATCATCACTTCCTGTTTTGCTGTCTGTCTGTGTGGTTTGCTCTCCTCACTCTCCTGAGCTTTTGGGTTAGCCACTAGCTATGGCTACTAGCTCTCCTTCCTCTCCTCCTCTGGTGTGCTCTCTCTGTCAGATGTTTAGCTACACCTCTGCCTCTTTTAGTGATAACGGCAAATGTAATAAATGTTGTCTTTTTGAGGCGCTCGAGGCGAGGTTCTCTGATTTGGAATCCCGGCTCCGCTGCATTGAAACACCGTCTGCGCCAGTTACTCTTGACGGACGCCCCTTAGCTACAGCGGAGCTAGCTAGCATAGCTGACCCTGTTAGCGGTCCTCCGGCTCTCCTCAGCAGCAAGGAGACTGGGTGGGTGACGGTGAGAAGGAAGCCTAGTCGCAAAGCCCCGGTACATCTCCAACCTGTTCACGTTTCTAATCGTTTTTCCCCGCTCAGCGACACACCCGCTGAGGAAAAAACTCTGATCATTGGCGACTCTGTAGTCAGAAACATGAACCTAGAGACTCCAACAGCCATAGTCAAATGCATTCCTGGGGCCAGAGCAGGCGACATCGAGTCAAATTTGAAAATGCTGGCTAAAAGTAACTGTAAATACTCCACAATTGTTATTCACACTGGCATTAATGACATCCGTCTCCGGCAGTCGGAAGTCACGAAACTTAATGTAGAATCGGTGTGTGACTTTGCAAAAACAATGTCGGACTCTGTAGTGTTCTCTGGGCCCCTCCCCAATCTGACCAGTGATGACATGTTTAGCCGCTCGTCATCCTTGAACCGCTGGCTGTCTGTGTGGTGTCCTGCAAATGACGTGGGCTACATTGACAATTGGAACTCATTTTGGGGAAAACCTGGTCTTATGAGATGAGACAGCATTCGTCCCACTTTGGATGGTGCTTCTCATTTATCTAACACTCTGGCATCTTTTTTATCCAAATTTCCAAAACCTTGACTACTCAGAGTTGGGACCAGGAAGCAGAGTCGCAGTCTTACACGCCTCTCTGCAGCTCCTCTTCATCCGCCACCCCTCAACTTAGCCCCTGTCTTCCCCATCAGAGAATCATTGTCTGCTCCCTCCAAAGTAAACATAAATGTAATATATAAGCATCCCAAAGTGATTAAGCAAAAAAATTGGTAAAACTCAAATTAAACATAAAGCCTCTAAATTGAATGATTTGGCCTCTGTTCCTCCTCATAATTTAAAAATTAAATGTGGTTTATTAAATATTAGGTCTCTAACTCCCAAGTTTCTGTTAGTCCATGATCTGGTAATTGATCATCAGATTGATTTAATATCCCTTACAGAGACTTGGTTAGGGCAAGAGGATTATGTTGGTTTAAATGAATCAACTCCCTCTGGTTATTTAAACTGTCAAAATCCCAGAAGTTCTGGTCATGCAGGAGGAGTAGCAACAATTTACCATTCCAAATTACTAGTTAATGTAAAGCAAAAAACATGTTATAGTTCATTTGAGGGCCTGGTCCTCAGTATTGGGCACTTTAGCAATTTTAGGTTAAACCCAATTTTATTTGCCATAGTTTATCGTCCCCCCTCAACCTACTCAGAATTTTTATCCGAATTTGCTGATTTCTTAGCTGATTTAGTGCTGAAATGTGATAGAATAATTATAGTAGGGGACTTTAATATACATGTGGATGTAGATAGTGACTGCCTTAATGTGGCATTTAATTCAATATTAGACTCGATTGGGTTTTCTCAGAAAGTAGGAAATTCTACTCATTATCTCCACCATACATTGGACCTTGTTCTGACATATGGCATAGAAATAGAAAATCTTGTAGTGTCTCCTCATAACCCTGTACTGTCAGACCATTGTCTGTTAACCTTTGATTTTACTATTTCTGACTATTTGGCTCCTAAAGAAAAATATTATTACAGTAGATGCCTCTCAGATGATGCTGTTACCGAATTTATGCAGATTGTTTCCTCTATGCCATGTGTCAACACAACGGAAATAAGCTATAGACAGCTTGCTCCTTCTGTAATTGATAACATGGTGGATAGTGTTACAGCTTCTCTGCATCAGACTCTAGACTTGGTGGCCTCCTTAAAAAAGAAAAAGTCTAATCAGAGATTTCTAACTCCCTGGTTCAACACAGAAACTCGTAGCTTAAAACAGAAGACTCGTCAATTACAAAGAAAATGGCGCTCCACTAATTTAGATGAAATCTATTTAGCTTGGAGAAATCATCTTTTAATTTACAAAAAATCTCTTAGAAAAGTTAGAACGAGTTATTATTCTGCATTAATAGAAGAGAACAAGAATAATCCCAGGTTCCTTTTCAGCACTGTAGCCAGGTTGACAAAGAGTCAGGACTCTGTCAATCCTAGCATTCCCTTAGAGCTTACTAGTCAGGACTTTATGAACTTTTTCAATAATAAAATTTCATCCATCAGAGATAAAATCGATCATATTCTTCCCACAGTTAACTTAAATACTGTGACTACTACAGCGCCTTCAATTGATGTCTGTCTTGATGAGTTTACTCCAATCGACCTTTGTGAGTTAGACAAAATAGTTTCCTCATCCAAACCTTCAACTTGTCTTTTAGACCCTATTCCTACCAGGTTATTTAAAGAAGCCTTCCCACTTATTGGTAGCTTTATTCTTCATATAATCAATTCTTCCTTAACTTTAGGCCATGTACCGCAGGCTTTTAAAACGGCTGTAATTAAACCCTTACTCAAAAAGCCAACGCTAGATCCAGGAGCTTTAGCTAACTATAGACCAATCTCTAATCTCCCTTTCATTTCAAAAATCTTAGAGTTGTTGCTACGCAATTATTTGACCACCTGCAGGTAAATGGTTTACTCGAAGAGTTTCAATCTGGGTTTAGAATCCATCATAGTACTGAAACAGCCTTAGCGAAGGTCACTAATGACCTCCTCATCGCATCTGATAATGGACTGGTTTCTGTACTTGTCCTTTTAGACCTTAGTGCAGCTTTTGATACTATCGATCATAATATTCTACTTGATAGATTAGAACACTATGTTGGACTTAATGGAACTTCGTTGCAGTGGTTTAGATCTTATTTATCTGATAGGTTCCAGTTTGTTCATGTAAATAATGAGTTTTCTTTCAACTCAAAGCTTAGTCATGGAGTTCCACAGGGATCTGTGCTAGGCCCTACTCTTTTTAGTTTATATATGCTTCCGTTAGGCAACATTATTAGAAAGCACTGTATGCATTTTCATTGTTATGCAGATGACACACAATTATACCTGTCAATGAAGCCAGATGATCGTAATCAATTAGCCAAGTTAGAAGCCTGTCTTAAGGAAATCAAAGCTTGGATGGCTTGTAATTTCCTGCTATTAAATTCGGATAAGACTGAAGTCATTCTTGTTGGTCCAAAAAACCTTAGAAATACCTTTCCAAATCAAACTTTCAGTTTGGATGTGGTTACTCTTTCTCTTAATAGCTCTGTGAGGAACCTTGGAATTATTTTTGATCAAGATCTGTCCTTCAATTCACATATTAAATTTGTTTCTAAGACTGCCTTCTATCATTTGCGTAATATTACTAAGATTAGGAGCATCTTGTCTCAAAGTGATGCTGAGAAACTGATCCACGCTTTTGTTAGCTCGAGATTAGATTATTGTAATTCTTTATTATCAGGCTGTCCTAAAACATCTTTAAAAAGTCTTCAGCTGATCCAAAATGCTGCAGCAAGAGTTTTAACAGGTACTAGAAAGAGAGATCATATCACTCCGGTCCTGGCCTCCCTTCATTGGCTTCCCATAGAGTTTAGAATTAAGTTTAAAATCCTTCTTCTTACTTACAAAGCTCTAAACAATCAGGCTCCTTTTTATTTAAAAGATCTGATACTACCGTATTATCCTAACAGAGCACTACGCTCCCAAAATGCAGGATTACTTGTAATACCTAGAACAGGGGTGTCCAATCATGTGCCATGGAGGGCCAAGACCCTGCAGGTTTTCTCTTCTACCCAGTTGCTTCAGCAGGTGTTTTCACTGATCAGCAATCAGTGGGAGGAAGTTCAGTGAAATCTGGTGCTGAACACTCTGGTTGGAGGTAAAGCCTGCAGGGTCTTGGCCCTCCATGACACATGATTGGACACCCCTGACCTAGAATCTCCAAAAGTACAATGGGAGGCAGACCCTTCAGTTATCAAGCTCCTCTCCTGTGGATCCAGCTGTCAATCTGGATTCGGAAGTCAGACTCGATCTCTGTTTTTAAGAATAGGGCTAAAACCTACCTTTTTGATATAGCCTACAATTAGGGAGGGATCATGTGTTTCTGAACCCTCCCTTAGTTATGCTGCTAATAGGTTTAGTCAGCCGGGGGACCTCCAATAATGCACTGGGCCTCACTCCTTTCTTCACTCTCAATGAAATATTTTTTTCTGCTGGTCATTGACATCTGTTTGTTCTCTCCCATAGATTGAGTCCCCATCGTGCTGTTTGCTCTCTACATGTCTGTTCTTTTCATCTTCTCTGTCCCCTCACCCCCCAGCCAGTCGCAGCAGATGACTGCCCCTCCCTGAGCCTGGTTCTGCTGGAGGTTTCTTCCTGTTAAAAGGGAGTTTTTCCTCTCCACCGTCGCCAAGTATTTGCTCACAGGGGATCGCCTGATTGCTGGGGTCTTTCTGCAACTGTGGGGGTTCCCCCTACAGTTGATAGTGCTATGAGATGACTGTTGTTGTGAAATGGCGCTATATAAATAAAGTTGAATTGAACTGTTGAGATTTACTAACGGGTGCAGGGCAAAATTAGCGGTGGAAAGGCGTGGACTATGCTAATTTTGCACCCGGCCTCATTGCATATGTATTTGTGGGAGTTGTCATGTCAAAGCGCAAATATGAGGGAGGGGAGTATTTAAATGACTGGCGCATGGTGATTTACGAAGGTTTGCAGTTGTCAGTCTCCTTCTAAATGCGCCAGGATTTAACGCTCACAAAATGCTCGTCTAAATTAACTGTGTATATTTCTTAGACAGATCACACACCCCTAGTGGCACAGCGCAGCACTGCGCCTGTCAACTAACATTACATGCCAGAAAACTCTGCAGCCGGACTGAGGATTTGTACTGATTATTCCCATTCACAAGGTGGAAGATGCACGTTGGCTGACACGGAATACACCAAAGAGGAAGAAATACTTCCTTCTTCTTGTACTGTGCAATTAGACCAAAACAAATATGGCCGCTACCGATCGCTGTGGAGAGGAAAATCGCTCGACTTCCGTGCAGTTTTGTAAGATAAATAGCGCCAGAATAAACACAAAATTGAGGTCAGATAATCCTAAGAGTGTGTGGATTATGGGAGAAAAACCGCAAATGCCCAACAGAAGAAAAAATAGCGACCAGCTTGAACAAAATTGATGCAGCGTGAGGCACCTTCACCAGCAGTTAGTGACGAATGTCTGTTTGTTTTATTGTTTTGCTTACATTGTGCTGATTTTCTGGTTTATATACTTTGAAGATAAGATAACAAAATGCCCCAAACAAGAAACTGTGACAAAAAGCAGAACCATTCCTTGTGTAAATATGTCCAAAGTCCACTTTTGACCAGTTATGAATTCGATATGGCTCCCGCGGCATTATGCAAATTAGATGCGTAAATTTACTCTTATCTGAAACTTTGGATCATATTCTACATCTTTCTAATTGACAGTAAGCCATTATCTCTTTCAACTTTCAAGTTATAGCCTTGGAAATCTGACATCTGAGCTGAATATTTCCTTGAAAAAAATCTTTACCACTCTTGACCACTAGGGGGTCAATGTCACAATTTGGCAACATACACAGTTAAAGCCTTAATTTATTTGTGCCTGATGACAGCAATCGCTGGTGCCAGGAGACACCAGCGAGAACCGAGGGCATGTGGCCAAAGAGGTAGAAGCTTCTCCCTGCATGTGACTTGATTTGGCATGACAGCACAGATTAATATCAACAGAAACGATCTCACAGAGATCGGTGTGCTGAACTGGACATCAGCCAGCAGAGGATTTTTTTTTTAATTTCATTTGTTTATATATAGCATAATAATAATAATAATAATTTATTTCATTTATAACGCACTTTACATCTCAGGGCAAAATCTCTACACAAATAGGAACAAGAACAAGAATAGAACAAGAATAAAAGCAAACATTAAGCACATACGATGACACACCAGGATATCCCTGGTGAGAACTGCTTTCAAATATTTTACCTGGTAAAATAAAGGTCAAATAAATAAAATGAAAAAGCTTTCCTAAACAATGAATTTGTATCCCTAAAATAATACAGCCCCTCCTACCTGGAGTGGACAAAAGGAGCACAGATCCATATATGTTCCCCGACATTGCAACATCATAGTAACTCAGTGACAGCAGTCTCTGCTGTGGCTGTCTGAGGAATAAGTGAAATTGTGTGTGTTTAATTTTATTATGTTCCAGACTTCAGAAAAGAGAAAACCCACATCCATCCATCCATCCATCCATCCATCTTCTTCCGCTGTAGATTTTGTTAAACAAAGTTATTCACATAATAAAACCCCAGAGACTCCATCAGACCACCTTGATGGTTTTTGTGTTAACAAAATAAACATGTTGGTCAATAATCACTTTATTCATGAGCAGTCCTTAATTTATACATATTAACCAAAGGAGTCTGCCATGTGAAATGAAAATCAAAACCTTGATATATGCCAAACAAAAATAAACAATTTATTGGGGTTTGCGCTTAAACAAAAGCTTTAAAAAGTATATTATGCTGCTCCGAACTGGGTGTGCCTGTGTTGATGACCCACTTCCTCATCAGGTGCGCCTGTGTGCAATTTTGTGGTGCTTTTGGTGGATGGGTGGTCATTATTGAAAAAAAGTGACTGCTTCTGTGTTCATAATTTTGCATGTTGTTTGTAGATCACTGGCAAAAATTGGCCACTCCCTTAGGCGCTCTAATTTGCACACTCACTAATTTGCACTGCCTTAGTAAATCTGCCCCTTAATGTTCAAACGGATAAACTTTATTATTTTGTTGCAAATATAACCTTCTGTTAACGAAAGAAAATCCCACAACGGTCACTGAAGTAACTTGAAATTGACAAAAGTAATAATAATTAAAAAATTTCTGAAAATTAACTAATAAAAATCCGACATTACTTTTGAATTTTGGTTCAGCAGAATCATTTTAAAAAATAAACTAATAAAACTGGCCTAGACAAAAATGATGATACCCTTAACTTAATATTTTGTTGCACCTTTTGATGCAATCACTGCAGTCAAAAGATTTCTGTAACTCTCTTCTGCACCTGTCAACAGGTATTTTGTCTCATTCCTCATAATCAAACTGGTCCAGTTGTCTCAGGCTTAAAAGGTGTCTTCTCCAGACTGCATATTTCAGCTCCTTCCACAGATGTTCAATCGGATTTAGATCAGGGCTCATAGAAGGCCACTTCAGAATAGTCCAATGTTTCATTCTTAGTCATTCTTGGGTGTTTTTAGCTGTGTGTTTTGGTCATTATCCTGATGGAGGACCCCTGCACCTGAGACCAAGCTTTCTGACACTGGGCAGCACAGTTCATTCCGGAATACCTTGATAGTCTTGAGATTTCATTGTACCCTGAACAGATTCAAAACACCCTGTGCAGAAGCAACAAAGCAGCCCCAGAACATAACCAAGCCTGCTCCATGTTTCACAGTAGGTACAGTATTCTTTTCTTTGTATGCTTCATTTTAGCTTCTGTAAACATAGAGCTAATGTGACAGGGCCTTTAAGCTCCAGTTTTGGCTCATCAGTCCAAAGGACAACCACCCAGACACATTGAGGCTTTGTCAGCATGCATTTTGCCTGGCTTTTTAATGGTTTTTGTCAATACTGGCACCCTCCTGGTCTTCTTACATGGAGTCCATTATTGTTCAAAATTCAAAATGCGATCCATGATGCGATTAGAAAGCAATGTACCTTTACCTTGAAGTTCAGCTTGAATAATTTTGGATGCTTTCCTAGGTACTTTTACTACAATACAAACTATCCTTCTGATCAACCTGGGGTTGTATTTCCTATTGCGTCCATGTCCTGGGAGGTTGGCTACAGTCTCATGAACTTTATACATTTATTTAATAATATTGTTATCTGTGGCGTTCGTAGTGGTGGGTTTATATGGGACAGAGCTGCTAACCCTGCCCCAACCCTCCTCACTTTCTCATCCCAGCTTGGGACCGGCAATGGACAGCCTGCAGCTGTCTCGCAGTGCTTTTCAATTCAACTTTATTTATATAGCGCCATTTCACAACAACAGTCATCTCATAGCACTTTCAAACCCCCACAGTTGCAGAAAAACCCCAGCAATCAGGCGATCCCTGTGAGCAAGCGCTTGGCGACGGTGGAGAGGAAAAACTCCCTTTTAACAGGAAGAAACCTCCAGCAGAACCAGGCTCTGGGAGGGGCAGTCATCTGCTGCGACTGGCTGGGGGGTGAGGGGATAGAGAAGATAAGAACAGACATGTAGAGAGCAAACAGCACAATGGGGACTCAATCTATGGGAGAGAACAAACAGATGTTAATGACCAGCAAAAAATATATATTTCATTGAGAGTGAAGAAAGGAGTGAAGCCCAGTGCATTATTGGAGGTCCCCCGGCTGTCTAAACCTATTAGCAGCATAACTAAAAGAGGGTTCAGAGACACATGATCCCTCCCTAATTGTAGGCTATATCAAAAAGGAAAGTTTTAACCCTATTCTTCAAAATAGAGATTGAGTCTGACTCCCGAATCCAGATTGGCAGCTGGTTCAACAGGAGAGGAGCTTGATAACTGAAGGCTCTGCCTCCCATTGTACTTTTGGAGATTCTAGGTATTACAAGTAATCCTGCATTTTGGGAGCGTAGTGCTCTGTTAGGATAATATAGTAGGATCAGATCTTTTAAATAAAAAGGGACCTGATTGTTTCGAGCTTTGTAAGTAAGAAGAAACATTTTAAACTTAATTCTAAACTCTATGGGAAGCCAATGAAGGGAGGCCAGAACCGGAGAGATATGATCTCTCTTTCTAGTACCTTTTAAAACTCTTGCTGCAGTATTTTGGATCAACTGAAGACTTTTTAAAGATGTTTTAGGACAACCTGATAATAAAGAGTTACAATAATCTAATCTAGAGCTAACAAAAGCGTGGATCAGTTTCTCAGCATCACTCTGAGACAAGATGCTCCTAATCTTGATAGAAGGCAGTCTTAGAAACAGATTTAATATGTGAATTGAAAGACAGATCTTGATCAAAAATAACTCCAAGGTTCCTCACAGAGCTATTAAGAGACAGTAACCGCATCCAAACTAAAAGTTTGATTTGGAAAGGTATTTCTAAGGTTTTTTGGACCAACAAGAATGGCTTCAGTTTTATCTGAATTTAATAGCAGGAAATTGCAAGTCATCCAAGCTTTGATTTCCTTAAGACAGGCATCTAACTTGGCTAATTGATTACTATCATCTGGCTTCATTGACAGAAATAATTGTGTCATCTGCATAACAATGAAAATGTATACAGTGCTTTCTAATAATGTTGCCTAACAGAAGCATATATAAACTAAAAAGAGTAGGGCCTAGCACAGATTCTTGTGGAACTCCATGACTGAGCTTTGAGTTGAAAGAAAACTCATTATTGACATGAACAAACTGGAACCTATTGGATAAATAAGATCTAAACCACTGCAACAAAGTTCCATTAAGTCCAACATAGTGTTCTAATCTATCAAGTAGAATATTATGATTGATAGTATCAAAAGCTGCACTAAGGTCTAAAAGGACAAGAACAGAAACAAGTCCATTATCAGATATGATAAGGAGGTCATAAGTGACCTTCACTAAGGCTGTTTCAGTACTATGATGGATTCTAAACCCAGATTGAAACTCTTCAAGTAAACCATTTCCCTGCAGGTGGTCAAATAATTGCGTAGCAACAACTCTTTCTAAGATTTTTGAAATGAAAGGAAGATTAGAGATTGGTCTATAGTTAGCTAAAACTCCTGGATCCAGCGTTGGCTTTTTGAGTAAGGGTTTAATTACAGCCGTTTTAAAAGCCTGCGGTGCATGGCCTAAAGTTAATGAAGAATTGATTATTTGAAGAATAAAGCTAACAATAAGTGGGAAGACTTCTTTAAATAACCTGGTAGGGATAGGGTCTAAAAGACAAGTTGAAGGCTTGGATGAAGAAATGATTTTGTCTAACTCTAAAAGGTCAATTGGAGTAAACTCATCCAAACAAATATCAATTGAAGGAGTTGTAGTAGTTACTGTATTTAAGTTAACAGTGGGAAGAATCTGATCGATTTTATCTCTGATAGATGAAATTTTATTGTAGAAAAAATTCATAAAGTCCTGACTAGTAAGCTCTAAGGGAATGCTAGGATTGACAGAGTCCTGACTCTTTGTCAGCCTGGCTACAGAGCTGAAAAGAAACCTAGTATTTATTCTTGTTCTCTTCTATTAATGCAGAATAATAACACGTTCTAGCTTTTTCTAAGAGATTTTTTATAAATTAAAAGATGATTTCTCCAAGCTAAATAGATTTCATCTGAATTAATGGAGCGCCATTTTCTTTCTAATTGACGAGTCTTCTGTTTTAAGCTACGAGTTTCTGTGTTGAACCAAGGGGTTAGAAATCTCTGATTAGACTTTTTCTTTTTTAAAGGGGCTACCAAGTCTAGAGTCTGATGCAGAGAAGCTGTAACACTATCTACCATGCTATCAATTACAGAAGGAGCAAGCTGTCTATAGCTTGTTTCCGTTGTGTTGACACATGGCATAGAGGAAGCAATCTGCATAAATTTGGTAACAACATCATCTGAGAGGCATCTGCTGTAGTAATATTTTTCTTTAGGAACCAAATAGTCAGAAATAGTAAAATCAAAGGTTAACAGACAATGGTCTGACAGTACAGGGTTATGAGGAGACACTACCAGATTTTCTATTTCTATGCCATATGTCAGAACAAGGTCCAACGTATGGTGGAGATAATGAGTAGAATTTCCTACTTTCTGAGAAAACCCCATCAAGTCTAATATTGAATTAAATGCCATATTAAGGCAATCACTATCTACATCTACATGTATATTAAAGTCCCGTACTATAATTATTCTATCTGATTTCAGCACTAAATCAGCTAAGAATTCGGCAAATTCAAATAAAAACTCTGAGTAGGTTGATGGAGGACGATAAACTATGGCAAATAAAATTGGGTTTAGCCTAAAATTGCTAAAATGCCCAATACTGAGGACCAGGCCCTCAAAGAAATAATACCGTGTTTTTTGCTTTACATTATCTAGTCATTTGGAACGGTAAATTGTTGCTACTCCTCCTCCATAACCAGAACTTCTGGGATTTTGACAGTTTAAATAACCAGAGGGAGTTGATTCATTTAAACCAACATAATCCTCTTGCCCTAACCAAGTCTCTGTAAGGGATATTAAATCAATCTGATAATCAATTAACAGATCATGGACTAGCAGAGACTTGGGAGTTAGAGACCTAATATTTAACAAACCACATTTAATTTTTAAATTATGAGGAGGAACAGAGGCCAATTCATTCAATTTAGAAGCTTCATGTTTAATTTGAGTTTTACCAACTTTTTGTTTAATCACTTTGGGATGCTTATACATTATATTTTTATTTACTTTGGAGGGAGCAGACAATGATTCTCTGATGGGGAAGACGGGGGCTAAGTTGAGGGTTTGGCCACCTCCAGAGAGTCTGGCGGAGCGGCAAGATCTGCATGACCACAAAGTTGTGAATCTTTAACACTTGTGTGATCCTCATCCTCATGCACAAAGATTTGTGTAGATTTCCAACTAAAAGATGACATACGTTTAAATCAAGAAAATGCCGTAAGCAGAAAAAAATTCAGGTGTATGAAACTGTCCATAACCAGGATTCCAAGCACATTTCCTTTGTACATTCCAGTCTACTTGAAATTGTACGCACGTGAGGAAATACCAGACTCCTCTCTTGACACTTCTCCATTTGAATATGCAATTAGATGCAAATAAGTAAATACAAGCCGAGCACGTTTGATTCTCCGGTATCCCCTATCAAAAATAATGGATTTAATGGAATTTCATGGACTGTGAGTTGGAGGTGCTCCTGAATGAGGTAGAGGCATCTAAAACATTCTGTTTGGCATTAGCGCCAGATACAGGGAATTCAGTAGCCTGCTCACAGCTTTATAAGATTAGTTTATTTTTTCCTTTATTCAGACAGGGATAAGGAGATGTTTATTTAACTTTTACATATTTAGACTGACGCCCGCAGTCATCCTCAGAAGCGTCAGCTGATCACTCTAATCTGGAGTGTGTGTAGCTCAGTGATTGTAATGCCAGATTTCAAAGCAGAAGGTTGCAGGTACTAGATCAGCTGTGATTTCTTTTAGGGACCACAATGGAAATAAGTGTGTGCACTTTCTTGTGTCATCCCATTGTTTTTAAATGTATGTTGTATCTTTTATACAATGTTATTTTAAACGATGAATCAATCAATCAATTTGTGACCAGCTGGGTGGATCAGCTGGTTGAATTAAAGGAAAACGGTCATGAAAAGAAGACAATATGAACCTATTTAGTGGGTAGCCACGGTCACCTGTCAGTTGAAAGCAGATCACATTACACTTGGCGAGTACATATTTTATGTCCAAAATGCAAATCTCATTCTTTATAGTTATATACAACTTACATGGACTACACACACTACTAAATGAATGAAGTGCGCAGGAGAACGGGTGAGAGTGTTGCATTGCAAACTTTACGCATGTGTTTATTGACATAACTACTGTACATACAGAGCCAATTGGGGGCTTGGTAGAATGCTGTGAAACTGTAGTTTAATCAGCGAAAAAAGTAAGTCACTTACTCAAACCACGGAGTTGCAATGAAGCCTTGAAGACAGGGTGATATTTGGGGCACAGAGGCACGTTCCTCAAGGACTGCCTGTGGAAACCTAAACCGTCTGACAAGCCAGTCGTCATCCTGAGCCAGAAAATCTTCTGTCTCTAAAGTACCCTTTCTCTTCTCACTGTGCAATTTGCAATATCCTCTAATCCTGTTGTTAGAGGCATTTTCTGCATTTCTTTGCACTTGCTTTTATATCCACTCATCTAATTGCGCACACTTGGATGCTTGTTCATCATGTGTCTCTGGTGTGTACAATAATTTTCACGTCATTTTCAGTCTCCCAAAATCACCTCTATAACAGTAGAAACGTATGTACACCAGCCATGAAGTTGGCATGGGGCTGCGCATATTTCCACAGTCATTTCATTCTTGATGCATCTGAAATTTTCTGTGGAAAAGCACGTACGCCATATTTTTGTTCATAAGTACCCTTTGTACATGAGGCCCCTGGACCCTCTCCACCACAACCACCCACCATCTGGATAAATTCTATCGGACCTGCCTCCATAACATCCTCAGCATCCGATGGTTCTGCCCTACCACAAACGATGAGGTCTACAGGAGGGCTGGCTGCATTATCCCCATCTCCACCATCATCAGAACAGATTCTGTGGCTCGTTGGCCACTTGGCCAGGCTGGAAGACGGGACACCGGCCAAGCAGGCCCCCTCCACCAATGCTCATCTTCCCCCCCAGGGCTGGCATCGCCCTTGAGGTAAGCCCAGACTGTCCTGGATGACCCAGGTTGCAATGATAAGACCTCTGGCCGACCTCATTGCCCTCGCCCAAGATCGCCCTGCCTTCAGACGATTGGCCGCAACAGTCACTTAAGTGGCCAATGGCCTCATGTACAAAGACTTGCGTGGATTTCCTACTGAAAGATGACGTACGTTTAAATCAAGAAAACGCAAAAAAAAAAATCCAAATGTATGAAACCATCCTACGCAGGGATCCAAGCATATTTCCTTTGTACATACCGATCTGCTTGAAATTGTATGCACATGAGGAAATACCGGACTCCCCCCTTGACACACCTCCATTTGAATATGCAATTAGATGCAAATAGATAAAAGCCTAAGACTAAGAACAATCCAACAGACTCTCATGATAAATTCTATATCAAGGATTCAGTGTACCCCGCCCGGTATGGGGTTACTGGGGCCCCACCCTGGAGCCAGGCCTGGGGGAGGGGCTCGATGGCTAGCGTCTGGTGGCCGGGTTTCCACCCATGGGACCCGGTCAGGCTCAGCCCGAAGGAGCTACATGGGTCCGCCCTCCAGTGGGCTCACCACTTGCAGGAGGGATCATGGGGGTCCGGTGCTATGTGGATTAGGTGGCGGTCAAAGGCAGAGACCTTGGCGGACTGATCTAAACTGGCTTTTGGTACATGGAATGTCACCTCTCTGGTGGGGAAGGAGCCTGAGCTGGTGTACGAGGTTGAGAGATACCGGCTAGATATAGTCGGCCTCACCTCAACACACAGCTCCGGTTCCGGAACCAGTCTCCTGGAGAGGGGCTGGAGTTTGTCCTTTTCTGGAGTTGCCCTGGGCGAGAGGCGACGAGCAGGGGTGGGTATTCTTGTATCCCCCCACCTTGCTGCCTCTATATTGGAGTTTTCCCCGATGGATGAAAGGGTTGCTTCCCTACGCCTTCGGGTTGGGAAACGGGTCCTGACCATCATTTGTGCCTATGCACCAAATGATGTTTCAGAGTACCCACCCTTTTTGGAGCCTGTGACTGGGGTGCTGGACGGTGCTCCTCCTGGAGACGCCATTGTCCTACTGGGGGACTTCAATGCACACGTGGGCAACGACAGTGAAACCTGGAGGGGGGTGATTGGGAGGAACGGCCTGCCCGATCTGAACTCGAGTGGTGTTCAGTTATTGGACTTCTGTGCTAACTACATTTTGTCCATAACAAACACCATGTTCAAGCATAAGGGTGTCCATATGTGCACCTGGCACCAGGACACCGTAGGTCGCAGGTCGATGATCGATTTTGTTATTGTGTCATCAGACCTGCGACCGTATGTCTTGGACACCCGGGTAAAGAGAGGTGCAGAGCTGTCAACTGATCACCACCTGGTGGTGAGTTGGATCAGATGGCAGGGGAGGAAGCCATTCAGACCTGGTAGACCCAGACGTATAGTGAGGGTGTGCTGGGAACGTCTGGCTGAGGCCCCTGTCTGGGAGGTCTTCAACTCCCACCTCCAGAAGAACTTCAACCACATTCCGAGGGAGTCTGGAGACGTGGAGTCTGAATGGTCCATGTTCTCCACCTCTGTTGCTGAAGCGGTGGCCCAGAGCTGCAGCCGCAAGGTGGTCGGTGCATCTCGTGGTGGCAACCCCCGAACCAAGTGGTGGACACCAGTGGTGAGGGGGTCCATTAAGCTGAAGGAGTCCTATCAAGCTTGGTTGGCTTGTGGGACTTCTGAGGCAGCTGAGGTGTACCGGCAGGCCAAGCGGAGTGCAGCTCGGGTGGTTGCTGAAGCAAAAACCCGGGTATGGGAGGAGTTCGGTGAGGCCATGGAACAAGACATTCGGTCGGCCTCGAAGAGATTCTGGCAAACTGTCCAGCGGCTCAGGAGGGGAAAGCAGCTCCCTGTCCCCACTGTGTATGGTGCGGATGGGACACTGTTGACTTCGACTGGGGATATCGTCGGGTGGTGGAAGGAATACTTCGAGGATCTCCTCAATCCCACTGATAAGCCTTCCACAGAGGAAGCAGGGTTTGGGGACAAGGGGGATGACTCGCCTATCACAGGGGCTGAGGTCGCCAAGGTGGTTAAAAATCTCCTTGGTGGCCGGGCCCCGGGGGTGGACGAGATTCGCCCTGAGTACCTCAAGGCCCTGGATGTTGTTGGGCTGTCATGGTTGACACGCCTCTGCAACATTGCGTGGAGGTCGGGGGCAGTGCCTTTGGCATGGCAAACCAGGGTGGTGGTTCCTGTCTTCAAAAAATGAGACCAGAGGGTGTGCTCCAACTTTAGAGGGATCACACTCCTCAGCCTCCCTGGGAAGGTCTATGCCAAGGTACTGGAGAGGAGAGTCCGGCTGTTGGTTGAACCTTGGATTCAGGAGGAGCAATGTGGTTTTCGTCCTGGCCATGGCACATCGGACCAGCTCTTTACCATTTCGAGAATTCTCGAGGGTTCGTGGGAGTTTGCCCAACCAGTTTACATGTGGACTTAGAGAAGGCATTTGACTGCGTCCCTCGTGGTTTTTTGTGGGGGGTGCTTCGGGAGTATGGGGTGTCGGGCTTGTTGTTATGAGCTATTCGGTCTCTGTACGACAATTGTGAGAGTTTGGTTTGTATTGCCAACACTCGGTCGGAGTCATTCCCAGTGAGAGTTGGACTCCGCCAGGGCTGCCCTTTTTCACCGATCCTGTTCATAATTTTTATGGACAGGATTTCTAGGTGCAGCCAGGGAATGGAGGGTGTCATGCTTGGTGAGCACAGGATCTCATCTCTGTTGTTTGCAGATGATGTTGTCCTGCTGGCTTCATCCAGCAATGACCTAGAGCTCTTTCTGGGACAGTTTGCCACTGAGTGTGAAGCGGCTGGGATGAGAATCAGCACCTCCAAGTCCGAGTCCATGGTCCTCAGCCGGAAAAAGGTGGACTGTCCTCTCTATGTTGGGGACAGGCTCCTGCCCCAAGTGGAGGAGTTTAAGTATCTTGGGGTCTTATTCATGAGTGAGGGGAAGATGGAGCGAGAGATTGACAGACGGGTTGGAGCAGCATCTGCAGTGATGCGGACGTTGTACTGGTCTGTTGTGGTGAAGAGAGAGCTGAGTTCTAAGGCAAAGCTGTCGATTTACCAGTCAATCTACGTTCCTACTCTCACCTATGGTCACGAGCTTTAGGTAATGACCTAAAGAACAAGATCACGGATACAAGCGGCTGAAATGAGCTTTCTCCGTAGGATTGCTGGACTCACCCTCAGAGATAGGGTGAGGAGCTCAGTCACCCGGGAGAGGCTCAGAGTAGAACCGCTGCTCCTCCACATTGAAAGGAGTCAGTTGAGGTGGTATGGGCATCTGATTAGGATGCCTCCTGGACGCCTCCCACTTGAGGTGTTTCAGGCATGTCCCACTGGGAGGAGACCCCGGGGAAGACCCAGGACTCGGTGGAGAGACTGTGTCTCCCAGCTGGTCTGGGAACACCTTGGTATCCTCTCTGAAGAGCTGGAGCAGGTGGCTGGGTAGAGGGAAGTCTGGGCTTCTCTGCTTGAACTGCTGCCTCCGCGACCCAGACCTCCGGAAAGCGGTAGAAGATGGATGGATGGATGGATAAAAGCCCAGCACCTTCGATTCTCCTGTATCCACAATCAAAAATAATGGATTTAATAGAATTTCATGGAATGTGAGTTAGAGGTGCTGCTGAATGAGGCAGAGGCACGTAAAAACATTTTGTTTGGCATGCTGTCCTCTGGAATTAGTGCCAGATACAGGTAATTTAATAGCCTGCTCACAGCCCAATAAGATTAGTTTATTGTTTCTTTTATTCAGACAGGGATAAGAAGGAGAAGTTTAACTTTGACATGTTTAGACTGATGTCTGCAGTCGTCCTCAGAAGCGTCAGCTGATCACTGTAGTTTGGAGCATGTATAGCTCAGTGGATATAGTGCCAGATTTTTAAAGCAACAGGTTGCAGGTAGGGGCATCGCGGTGGTGGAGTGGTTAGCACTGCGGCAGCACAGCAGCTCACCCTTGGCCGGGGGATCCTGGGTTCAATCCCAGCCACCAACCAACAGTGATCTGTGTGGAGTTTGCATGTTCTCCCCATGTCTGCGTGGGTTTACTCCAGGATTTCTCCAGTTTCCTCCCACATGCCAAAAACATGCAAGTTAGGTTAATTGGCATCAAACTGGGGGTTCTAAATTGTCCTTAGGTATGACTGTGAGAGTGAATGGTTGTCTGTCTCTCTGTGTTGGCCCTGCGATGGACTGGCGATCTGTCCAAGGTGTACCCTGCCTCTCGCCCAAAGATGCTGGGATAGGCTCCTGCCCCCCCGTGACCCGAAAAAGATTAAGCGGAAGAAGATGGATGGATGGATGGATGGATGGCTGCAGGTATGAAACCAGCTGTGATCTCTTTTAGGGACCACAATGGAAATCATTGTACACACTTTCTTGTGCCATCCCATTGTTTTTAGATGTATGTTGTATCTTTTATAGTGTTATTTTAAACAATGAATAAATCAATCAATTTGTGACCAGCCGGGTGGATCAGCTGGTTGAATAAAGGAAAACAGTCATGAAAAAGAAGACAATATGAACCTATTTAGTGGGTAGCCACGGTCAAATGTCAGTTGAAAGCAGATCATATTAGACTCGGCAAGCACATATTTTATGTCCAAAATGCAAATCTCATCCTTTATAGTTATATACAACTTACATGGCTTACACACTACTAAATGAATGAAGTGCACCGGGGAAAGGGTGACACTGTTGCATTTCAAACTTTGCACATGTGTTTATTGACATAACTACTGTACACACAGAGGCAATCGGGAGCTTGGTAGAATGCTGTGAAACTGTAGTTTAATCAGCCAAAAAAGCAAGCCACTTATTCAAACCACAGAGTTGCAATGAAGCCTTGAAGACAGGGTGATATTTGGGGGTGCACAGGCGCATTGCACATGAGGTGGGTTATTATTAGGTCTATTACATGAATTTACTCACCAAGAAGTCACCCATCCACACAGTGCCAGATTGTAATTTGTTCCCAACAATGCTGTTAATTAGAATCATTAGAAAAACTGGCTCTCGCTGCAAATTTCACTTTGATGTTGGCCTGTTCAACTGCATTGTATGGGAATATGATGTACCTGGGTGACAGCCGGATAATGCCATCCCAAACGGCTGGCATAGCTCGGCTCAGGGGTGACTGGGAAATTCCCAATGGGTCTGCCAGCTCCCTCTGGCATGCCTGTTTCCAGAAACCCCAGAGATTGTCGGCCCCTGCGTTTGGACGGGCAGCACACGGCTTCTCACTGTGTCACACTCCAAGAGCGGCCGTAGCTCTGAGCACAGTTCTACAAAGACTGCCCGTGGAAACCTAAATTGACTGACAAGCCATTCATCATCCTGAGCCAGAACATCTTCTGTCTCTAAAAACTCTCTCTTCTCACTGCGCAGTCAGCAATATCCTCTCATCCTCTGTTGTTAGAGGCATTTTCTGCACTTCTTTGTGCTTGCTTTTATATCCACTCATCTAATTGCGCACACTTGGATGTTTGTTCATCATACGTCGTAGTAGTAGTAGATTAGTTTATTTGACAGGGACAGTGCAATAAACATAGACAATTAATCAAAGACAATCAATCTGATGTGTTGCACATAGAGTATATAGCTATTAGCTAATTTGCAACTCTTGTCCCTGGATGGGCTTTAGAAAAAAGAATCAAGATAAAAAATATACACAATAACCACATACATCAATGCAGAAAAATTATAAATACACAATTATAAATATTATAAATATTATAAATACACAAATATAACAGCCTGACTCACATTTAACATAAATATTATAAATATTATAAATACACAAATATAACAGCCTGACTCACATTTAACACATATAACATAACTCACATTTGCCTATTTCAGGCCTTCCTCCCTCCGTCACTCACTATAAACAAACACATTTATTCCTTCCCTTCATTCACTCTCACTTTGCAGACAAATAATTCATACATGAGTACATTCTTGTTTATTTTTCAGCCAGTTTTTAACATTTTTAGTGAATGTTTTAAAGTCCGTTATTATTTTAATTTCATTTGGCATTGTGTTCCAGATGTGACTGCCCTTTATAGAGAAAGCTGTTTGTCCAAATGTGGTTCTGCGGTGGAATATTTTACAGTTATTGTTAACAGAACTCCTGGTGGCTCTGCTGCTGTCCTGTCTTTGGACGAAACCAGCAAGTGGCTCGGGTGCTGATTTATGGAAACATTTGAACGTTAATTTCAGAAGACAGAGGTCAATGAAGCTCTCAAAACTCAATAGGTTGTATTTTTTTAAAACATTACAGTGATGCCACCTAATGGGCTTTTTGTCCAAGATTTTTAGGGTTTGATTATATAATGAACCTATATGTCTTATTGTGGAAGGGGCTGCTTGAGCCCAGACTGTCAAACAGTATGATATATGAGAAAAAACCATAGAATGCATATACAGTGCAGCTGCTTCGTAAGGTATGTAATATCTAATTAATTTAAAGCAGTTCAGATTTTTTTTTACTGTTTTTGAAATTTTCTTTATATGAAGATTAAATTTGAGTTGAGGATCTAGTACAATGCCAAGGTATTTGAATTCTGTAGCTAAACTGATGTCATGATCATGTATATTAACTTTAAAATGTTGCAGGTTACATTTTTTGATTGAAAAGCACATTGAGACTGTTTTCTGAAGGTTCAGCAATAGATGGTTCTTGAGGAGCCACTCTTGGACATCAACCATACTTGTAGACAGTACATCTGCAGCCTGTGCTGGAGTCTTGGCAGCTGTGTAAATAACTGCATCATCTGCATAAAGTTGGCATGTTGCAGCTGAGCAGTGTAACGGCAAGTCATTAATAAAAATGCTGAAAAGTAAAGGACCAAGAATGGACCCTTGTGGGATACCCATGCGGTTGTTTAAAAATGAGGATTTATCCTGGTGAACTTTTACACACTGTTCTCTATTCTGGAGATAAGATGCAAACCATTCTAATGTATTTGGGGAGAAGTTAAAAGATACCATTTTGGATAAAAGCAAACTGTGGTTTACAGTATCGAAAGCCTTTTTGAGATCTAGAAAAACAGCTCCTACCACATTACCCCTGTCCAAGGACTGTTTGACATTTTCAATAAGGCAACAATTTGCTGTTTCTGTTGAGTATCCTGGTCTAAAACCAAATTGATGTGGATGAAGAAGTTGACTGTCTTGTAAGTAGTCTATCAGCTGTGTAGCTACAACTTTTTCAAGAACCTTAGATAGGACTGGTAAGATAGAGATTGGGCAGTAATTGCATATATCGTCTTTACTGCCTGATTTATGAACTGGTATGACGACAGCTTTTTTCCAGCCAGATGGAAATGTACTAGACCTAATGGAGAGATTAATGAGATGAGTCAGTGGTTTGATTAATATTTTGCTGTGCATTTTGAGAAAGTGTCATTATCAGTCTCCCAACATCACCTATAAGTGTTGCCAATGGATCAATATCAGTAGAAACATACATATGTCAGCCATGAAGTTGGCATGGGGCTACGCATCTTTCCACATTTCATTTCATTCATTTCACATTTCATTTCATTCTTGATACAACTGAAATTTTCCATGGAAAAAGACGTACACCATGTTTTTGTGTGTAAGTACCCTTTGTACATGAGGCTCCAGGTGTGTGGTGGGTGGCTAGGCTTCAGTCCAGTGGTTGCTCATGCTAACTCCAATCTACCGGTTCAGATAGCTGCTATTCCTGTTTGCCAGGGATGTGGGACTGTTTTCCATTGTGCTGCGTCAGAGAGGATAGTTCGCTAACCTCGTTTTAACAGGAGGTATGTAACATTAACACCATGTCTAATTATAAAATGCTAAATGACCATGCTAAGTTGTGCTAACTAGAAACTATATCAGACCATCGTTTCTTTGGTTTGAATTCCTTAGTTTTGTCTGAAAAAAATTTATTAAAGCTGCAAAAGTGCATGATGGTAGTACATATATTCAAAATAAGTAATAAATATATTAAAATGGGTCAGACGAGCAAGTTGGCTCTTAACGTAATTTATTTGATTTCTAATAATTTTAATTAGTCAAGTAGTGATAATGAATAAAGTTCAAGTCATCACATGTATTTTAGTACATTACCTTTTGTGTCTTTGACTTTCGGATCATGACCAATCTGAAATATTTTATAAGAAGCACACAGGTTAAATCAGACCAGGATGGCAGTCTTCAGGCTGCAGGTCTACACTTAAACTTCCGCTGATTAAAACTAGCAGCTAATTTATATCTGCAAATGGCAGTGATGGGTAATTTTCTCATTTTCAGGCATTTTTTTATGTTACATGTTTTTTGCGTTTGGGTTTTTTTGTTTTTGCTATTCTCCTCTGGCTCAGGAAATATTTAACTTATTGATGTTTACTTTTTATTATGCCTTGGTGAAACAGAGAGACATATGGTAATCAGTTAGTGCGTCCATCTGTCTGTTATCAGTTTTTCAGTTCACCCAGTCTTGATTAAGTGCAACTAAAGGCTTGTATCATTGTATCGCCATACTTTCTCGACTTTTAATTTGCCAGAATTCCGAGATGAGGCTTTGTTTTTGAAATAAACACAAATTTAACTCACCTTTAACGTCAATGAAGCCAGGGGAAAAGGTATTGTAATAACTATGCTGGGCCACTAGAGGTGGCAGTGTGACTTTTTTACAGCACATGGATGACTTCCTGTTACAGTCGATCTCTAGCTGAACTGTTATAAAATAGCGGTTACTGAAAAGCAAAGATGTACTCAGCAACTACACCATTTATATCATCACATCGATTGTTTTCACATTGGTTTTGCTGTTTAGTTTTGCAGAGGAAGGACGAGGTAAAACTCGCTAAAAACTCGCTAAAAACTCCAAATCCCAATATTTCTCGTCCGCAAATGGCCGCAGTAAACTGTGCATGCGCCCGGAAACTCCCACCACAGGGAAGTAGTCAGCAATCTGCCAATACTGGGTGAGCAAATATCCGTCTTTTTGCCCATCTGTTTTCTTCCTCTGCCACTAAACAGCAGAAGCTCCTGTTCATCTTGATTGTCATTGTCTTTGTGTACCTCCATCGCTTCTGCCATTTAAAACGTCTCCCACGATGCTCTTCTTGTGTGTTTGGATTGCAGCTGTTCAAATCAGTTTGGTAGCTCTTGGCTGCCACTGACAGTACAGGCATGTGAACTGCAGATTATTTTCACTGCACACGTATGTACTCCAAAACTACTGGATGGATTTGGATGAAATTTTTACCAGAGGTGGTCCTTGGGCTAGAGAGGAACTCATAACATTTTGGTGATGATCTGAGAATGCATACCTCCGCCAAGGCTCTGGCACCAAAGCATCAGCACCTTGGTGCTTTCATTCATATATGATTTAGAAGAAAAACCTGAAATTTGTGAGAATCAAGTTTCAAATGCACATTAAAAAACTATTTTATAACAATGCTGCAAAACTATGAAGGAAAACGATAAATGTAAAAAAGGTTTAAAAAAGAGAGATGATCCTTTTTATGTGATTTTTATCATGATATAAGCTGACTTATATCGTGATTTGACATTTTTTGTCATATCGCACAGCCCTAGTGCTGAGTGATAGTGTGGAGGAGTGGTGGGGCCCGGGTCTAAATAGGCTGAATTGCTGATGAAGAACTTGAAGACACCTGTAATGCTAATTACAGGACACACCTTAGTTTAACATGTCCCTGTGGTCAAATGATTTTAAATCGTTTCTAGGAGTAGAAGATTTTTGTCCAAGCCAGTTTCATTAGTTTGTTTTTTTTAAAATGACTCTGTTGAACCAAAATTCAAAAGCAATGTCTGATTTTCATTATTCATTTTTCAGAAAAGTTTTATTTATTATTACTTTTATCAGTTTCAAGTTATTTCAGTGACCATTGTGGAATTTTCTTTCTTTAATGGAAGGTTACCAACAAATGTGTCCATTCCTATACTGTATATCCACATGAAACGGAGAGAAGCAAAGATGTGTCGATGGGACGGTGTCTGGATGGCAGGGGCAACGATTTTCAGGAGCTTCCACTTTAATCCACTTTCAGTCAGCTGCTGCACACTTTAACGGTTGTCCTCCATTTTTACCTCCGCCAAGGAGGTTATGTTTTCATCGGCGTTGGTTTGTTTGTTTGTTTGTTAGCAAGATAACTCAAAAGGTTATGGACGGAGTTTCATGAAATTTTCAGAGATTGTCAGAAATGGGGTATCCTACAGATGATTAGATTTTGATGGTGATCAGGATCACCGTCTGGATCCAGGAATTTTTTTTTACTTATTGGGATTTCCAAAACGGGAATCACAGTAATTTGCATAATACAGGACAAGTTTTCAACAGCTTCTACAAGACATTTAAGACCTAAGGAAATGGAATAAATCTGGATAATGATGCAAAAAAATGAAAAAATAGGGAACCTTTGAAATTTTTAAAAGAACAAATGAAGCTATAAACACGCAACAAGCATCACAGTATAGCTAATATATGCCACTTGTGAATGGCATTTTTTTCATGGTCAAGGAATCTATAAAGTTACACAAAATAAATGTAGGATTAATATTTATGACGTTAAACACTGTATGGGGGGAACTGTGGCTCTTGGCGGAGGTCTGCGCTCTCCGAGTGCTTTTCTAGTCTAACAGGCAGCAAACTGACACACTTGTGTCTTTGGGCACATTGACTGTCACAGGCATGTGTTTATGCTTTAATCTGAACAAAGTATCATCCCAGAGAAAACTGCACTAACATAAACTAAAGATAACAGTTTTGCTTACTGGGTCAATATCCACTTTTCAAATAAGCCAACTCAATCCATAGTTTTTTCCTGCCACAATTAGCAGCAGAACTGGGAAGCTACAACTGAAGCTATAGAGCAGGCCTATTCAATTAGCAGCCCGCGGGCCACATGCGGCCCAGAAGCAACCTCCGAGTGACCCGCGGGCCCAGGCCACACCAAAGAAATATAAATTCAAGAAAAAAATATAAAGGAATGCCAGTCCACAGGCGCACACATGAACAATGTGCATGACCGTCATCCGCACGGAGTTCAAAAGTGCCCTGCCCTCGTGACTGCTCCAGTCAGCAGACAGAGTGTCTTGCTTGCGTCACTGTCCGAGAGAAGCACGAGCTTACTAAAGTACTTTAAACGTGGAAAAAAAAAAAACAGAAGAGATATGTAAGCAGTGGAGGCATTTATGGTGGGTTTTAACCTGCTGGTAACGGGAACTTTAATCTGTCCACAGCCTTCAGACAAAGTAAATGTACCAACATTTGGATTTCAAAATAAGGGAGGTTTTTACTGCTGTCTGGTTGGTGAGGAGAGTTCTAAAAAACTACAAATATATAGAAACATTTTAACAAATAATTGCATCTTTGGTAATTTAATTTATTTCATTAAATAAAATTTTATTAATATTTTTTTTCTTTGAAATCAGAGTTAAATTATTGTTCTGTTCTAGCTCTGCAAAATTGTGGTCAAAAGTGTAAATTGTATAAGGAAAAAAAACGTCCAAATTTTTACCACAATCCATTTCAAATTTATATAGAAAACAGTAATTTTATTTTAAAAAAGAAAAAAATTAGCCATAAAATAATCCACAAATTTATAATAAAGTCTCAAATGTACAAGAAAAGTCAATTTTACAAGAGGAAATTACAAATTTGAGGGAAATGGTTTCAAATTCAGATAAATTTACAGAGAAAAGTAAAAAACTATAAGAAAATTGTTATAAATTTTGGAGAAAAACCTCTAAACCTTCAAGACTGAAGTCATTACTCAAGTTTTTAAGTGGGTGCTCTTTGCATCCTTAACTCTACTAGAAATTTTTGGTTGACTGATATGTGTGTGTAATGGAATGTGTAGTTATAAAAAGAGGTTCCTACTCACACTTGTGGTGATTTAAAACAAAACAAAACACAATAGTGGATGTGCAATGTTTGTAAATGTCATCAATCTTTTCTTGGGGGGTTTGTGCACTGAAGTGTTTGACAGTTCATTTTTGATTCAGCTAAATGCACTTTGTGATGTGCCATGGTCAGTTATGACCAGGATGTAGTACAGTGGTGTGAAAAAGTTGTTTGCCCCCTTCCTGATTTCTCATTTTTTGTTTGTCACACTTAAATGTTTCAGATCATCAAAACAAATTTAAATATTAGACAACGATAACGCAAACACAAAATGCAGTTTTTAAATGAAGGTGTTTATTATTAAGGGAAACAAATCCAAACCTACATGGCCCTGTGTGAAAAAGTGATTCTCCGCACTCCACCCCTCGTTAAAACATAAATTAATTGTGGTTTATCACATATTTGGAAAGCCGAGTTCAATTTCTGTAGCCACACCCAGGCCTGATTACTGCCACACCTGTTCTCAATCAAGAACTCACTTAAATATGACCTGCCTGACAAAGTGAAGTAGACCAAAAGATCCTCAAAAGCTAGACATCGTGCTGCGATCCAAAGAAATTCAGGAACAAATGAGAAACAAAATAATTGAGATCTATCAGTCTGGAAAAGGTTATAAAGCCATTTCTAAAGCTTTGGGACTCCAGCAAACCACAGTGAGAGCCATTATCCACAAATAGCGAAAACATGGAACAGTGGTGAACCTTCCCAGGAGTGGCCAGCCGACCAAAATTACCCCAAGAGCGCAGCGACGACTCATCCAAGAGGTCACAAAAGACCCCACAACAACATCCAAAGAACTGCAGGCATCACTTGCCTCAGTTAAGGTCAGTGTTCATGACTCCACCATAAGAAAGAGACTGGGCAAAAATGGCCTGCATGGCAGAGTTCCAAGACGAAAACCATTGCTGAGCAAAAAGAACATAAAGGTTCATCTCAGTTTTGCCAGAAAACATCTTGATGATCCCCAAGACTTTTGGGAAAATACTCTGTGGACTGATGAGACAAAAGTTGAACTTTTTGGAAGGTGTGTGTCCCATCACAGCCGGCGTAAAAGTAACACAGCATTTCAGAAAAGGAACATCATACCAACAGTAAAATATGGTGGTGGTAGTGTGATGGTCTGGGGCTGTTTTGCTGCTTCAGGACCTGGGAGACTTGCTGTGGTAAATGGAACCATGAATCCTGCTGTCTACCAAAAAATCCTGGAGGAGAATGTCCGGCCATCTGTTTGTGACCTCAAGCTGAAGCACACTTGGGTTCTGCAGCAGGACAATGATCCAAAACGCACCAGCAAGTCCACCTCTGAATGGCTTAAGAAAAACAAAATGAAGACTTTGGAGTGGCCTAGTCAAAATCCTGACCTGAATCCGATTGAGATGCTGTGGCATAACCTTAAAAAGGTGGTTCATGCTAGAAAACCCTCCAATGTGGCTGAATTACAACAATTTTGCAAAGGTAAGTGAGCCAAAATTCCTCCACAGCGCTGTAAAAGACTCATTGCCAGTTATCACAAACGCTTGATTGCAGTTGTTGCTGCTAAGGGTGGCACAACCAGTTATTAGGTATAGGGGGCAATCACTTTTTCACACAGGGCCATCTAGGTTTGGATTTTTTTCCCTTAATAATAAACACCTTCATTTAAAAACTGCATTTTGTGTTTACGTGTGTTATCTTTGTCTAATATTTAAATTTGTTTGATGATCAAACTGGAGATTCTAAATTGTCCTTAGGTATGACTGTGAGAGTGAATGGTTGTCTGTCTCTCTGTGTTGGCCCTGTGATGGACTGGCGATCTGTCCAGGGTGTACCCTGCCTCTCGCCCAAAGATGCTGGGATAGGTTCCAGCCCCCCCGCCCCCACCCACGACCCGAAAAGGATTAAGCGGAAGAAGATGGATGGATGGATGGATCTGAGACATTTACAGTCATGTGAAAAAATTAGGATACCCCTTTAAATATTTAGTTCTTTATTAAGAAATGTTCACATATCTATGTAAGGGATCAGGGCCTGCACTTATATAGCACTTTTCTAGTCTCAAAGCGCTTCACTAGTACTAACCCTCTATTCTAAGGGCCTATAGGAGACAGATATCTTGGGACAATTTAGAACAACCAATTAACCTAACATGCATGTCTTTGGATTGTGGGAGGAAACTGGAGCCCCCAAAGTAAACCCACGCAGCACAGGGAGAACATGCAAACTCTACACAGAAAGGTTCCTACCCCTGCCAGCCTGGGGAATCGAACCTGGAACCTTCTAGCTGTTAGGCAGCAGTGCTAACCACTGCACCACCATGCTGCCCACGACGGGGAAATGGGATAACTCAGCCGGAGCACACCCGAAGGGAACCAGGGCTCATAGCTGAGGGAACTGAAAAAAAGGGACAAGTGTTACCTGGTTGGAGCACAACCGTTTTCCTCAACGACACCGCCAACAAACACTCAGAGTTTAGGCAGAACATCTGAGGACGTCACAGTAGGACATGGCAACCTGCGGAGCGTTGCCGTACCTTAAATAGATAATGTCCAAATCACAAATGCATCACAGGTGTAGGTACAGGAGTGAGAAAATAATCAAATAATGAGTGACAGCTGTGCAGCCCATGAAACAGTTTGACAGGCGGAAGCTGCACAAGCGCTGTCAAAATAAAAGCATGGACCAGAAACTAATGATGACACAAGAATAACATATCACAACCCCAAAAGATGTAACTAAATCCATAAATACAAAATAACACACAATAAATAGACAAGACAATAAGGAAAAACCCACGAATGGAAAAACTCCAAAAATAAACAGATGAAATACCACAGTCCATGATAAATAAAGAAACAAACAAACAAAAAAAGACTGAACTCAAACTGGAAACTGGGCATGCTCCCCACCCATGCCCAGGATCATGACATGTACTTTGAGATATGCCTGCGTAAGATGTGACCAAAATGGTCATTTAGAGAATTTAATTTTTTTTTCATTCTATTTATTTAATTGTTGTTCAAGAGGAAAAATATTTCTACTACTTCAAGTTCTGCTCAACCCCAGCACTGTTACTGTGTTTTTATTCATGTTTGATGTGCCTTTGTCATGTGTCAAGCGCACATTTAAAACCAAGACAATGAATAAAAAGTGCATATTTTTTATGATACTGATCTGTGTTGGTTTGAAATTTGTCATATTCAACAGATGGCTGAACAAGTGCGGCCCGGTTACATGTCTTGATTTCAAATTGTGGCCCAACTGATTTTGTAATTGAATAGCCCTGCTATAAGAGCATCCGCTTACTGGATAAAACACTTGCTTGTACAGCAGTAAGCAGAGCACTTAAGAGAGGGATCGTGCAGTTCTCTCTGCTCCACTAACACTCAAAACATGGGAGTTCTGTGCTTGGGCCTGTTAACACACTGGTCTGCCCACTGGTGCTCTATTACCTTCTTACTATTGTAATTATTGCCTTCTTACCATTGTGCATATTGTGTGTTTTAGGACACGGTCATGGCTTTTGAAGCTCTGGCTCGCTTCTTCTCTCTGCTTGATGTACCAGATGGTTCAAGCACGGTGACAGTGAACATCCCAGGTGGTAAAGTTATTGAATTTGTTGTGCACGACAACAACAGAATGGTGTACCAGGAGAATCTCATTAAGAATAATGTGGAAGGGAGGTACGTTGTGGAGGTGAAAGGATCTGCTTGTGCCGCGGTGCAGGTCAGTGACACATGTGACAAACTTGGTGATTCTGTGACAGAGCTGGGTAGCGCCACGAGAAATTGTACTCAAGAAAAAGTAGTTTTGCTGTATGATTTTAAACTTCTTTTAAATTTAAGATTTTTTTTTCATGTAAATTTGGGATTTTTTGTGAAATATCTTTCTTTTTCTCTTAAATTTTTGTGAAAAATTTTAGCATTGTATGATAAGTTTGTGACATTTTTGATGCAACTTTGCAACTTTTATCTAATAAATCAGCATCTTTATTCTTGAAAATTTGTGACTTTTAGCTATAAATTTACCAGAATAAAGATACAATTTACCTTGTAAATTTGCTACTTTTTAATTGGTAAATTTGCAATTTGAGGTTGGTTATTTTGCCTACTCAGCCACTAGGGGGCGTGATCATCACACATTTTTGAGGGAGAATTAAAATTACTTTCATTTTTATTCCTCGTTGATTTGCAATTTGTGATTTTTTTCATGTAAATTTGGAACTTCTTGCCCTAAATTTGTGACTTTTTTCTCATAAATTTATTTTTTTTTTGTAAATTTGTAACTTCTTTCTCATAAACTTTCAAGTTTTTTTTAAAAAAATGCCTTTTTTCTTTCAATTTTGCCACCTTTTTATTATAAATTTCAAACTTTTTTCTCATAAATTTCCATCGTTTTATTGTATATTTGCTTTTCTTGTAAATTCAAAACTTTTTCTCATGCATTTGATGCTTTTTTTGTAAATTGGCAACTTTTTTCCTCCAAAATGTGTAACCTTTTTCTTGGAAATTCGAAACTCTTTCCTGTAAATATCAAACAATCATATGGATGCTGGTTAAAGTTTCATTCTATGTCATCGTTTAATTTTTTTCTGCTCATTTCAACAATGACCCAAGTTTATTTTTGAATGTACTTGTTAGAAGGGAAGAGTCCAGAAATAACCTAGAAATGCTAAAAAATTTTCTTTGGTCACAATTTTTCAGATTTCTCTTTTCTACAACATCCCAGTACCCTATGAGAGATCTGATTTCATGGTGGAGGCCTACACAGAGTACATCTCAGAAAAGCCCATTATGAAGCTCAGAATAAAGATCAAATTCTCGTAAGTAAAGGAATGTTGCACTGTAGAAGCTTAGCAGCCAGTAGACAAAATAAACATAAAATAAACATAAAAAGCGCAATAAAAAGTTATGAGAAATGACTTTACTCGACTTTTTATTGTGAAGTTACTACTGTTGTATAATTTAAAAAAAAAAATTTCCTCATAAATTTGCAATTTTCTCACCAATTGGTGAGGTTTTCTTGCAAACTTTGAACATTTTTCTTGAAATTTTACAACCTTTTTGTAATAAATTTGAAACATTTTCCTGGCAAATTTGTGATGCTTCTAATATCCGGGTTTTTTTGTATTTTTTTTTTCCTTTTTGATAAAAGTATGACCACACACACACAAATTTACAGCTATATTGATGAATTGAAATCTTTTCTATTAAATTTATGACTTTCTTTAAATAAATTCTCAACATTTTTCTTGTACACATGCCCATCAAATTATCTGGCAACAATGGATGAATAATGTTAAAATGAGCATGTCATTTTGAAAAGTGTCTCTTTGTGCTGCTGGTCAGTAAATCTGCACAATTTTATGGCTTTTTATGGCTCCACTGCAGGTACATTGGAAACCAGGCTACTTCAAATATGGTGCTCATAAAAATTCAAGTGCTCTCTGGACATGTGGCAGAACCCAACTCTTTGATGGAAGTGAGTTGTTCCACAGCCGTGTTCTGCCTCAGTAAAAAGGTTTCTCATGTGCTGAAAGTGCAGCTAACTGAGTGCTGTCTCCCCGCAGCTTGAAGACAGTGATACTGTGGATCGCGTTGAGGAAAACGAAGATCATGATGTCGTGGTGTACATAGACGGTGTAAGAGGAAGGCACAATGGGGAACACCAGATGATGGTGATTTTTATTATTGTGACACTTTTCCTCATTTTCTGTTTTGCTTAGCTACCACCCAATAGAGTGAATGAAATCAGTTTTATCATCATGGAAGAAATCCGGGTGAATGACCTGAAGCCTGCTGTGGTGTCTATCATGGACTACTACGAACCAGGTAAATCCATAAACTCTTCAGTGTGAAGCAGTGATACAACAAAGAGAACAATTAACAGAATCAGATTTTATTGTGTAAATTGTGAGTTATTAGACATTTACACTTACTCTTTTTTTCTTCAGAAAACAAAGCTGAGACTGAATATCTCTATCCTTGTCCTCAAGGTAATACACCACATTTGTGACCAAATTAATATTTTAGACCTTTTTCTTGTTTTGCTGGAATGTCACTATCATGTCTTCTGTTAACATTGAACTTTTTAAATAGGATTTTGCACTTTTTGAAGCTCATGTTTATAGTTACTACTCTTTGAGGTCATATCACAGTAATCCAGTTATATGTACACAGAATCATTCACCAGCTAGGGACGCATTGCCAAATGTAAACCAATGACTTCAATGAATAGAAGGGCGAGTTGTGCAGAGGCAGCGGTGGAGATCAGTGATTCTGTATGCTTGATAGGCGGTGGTTTGGGGAAGGCTACTTTGATGAAATGCCGTGAGCCAGGCATAGGTGTAAATCAAGTTGGGGTGGAGGGTGGGGGGGTCTTCGCCAACCTGGAAAAACCAGGGAAATGTCCCCCAACTATCATCATATGAGGGGGAATTGACAAGTTCATTGGCTGAAAAGTACATTGTGGTCAAATTTGACCAAATATGGTTTATTTTTCAACATAGTCTTCCCTTCCATCCACAAACTTCTTCTATCAGTGTTGCAACACTTGGATCCCTGCAATTGAAAAATAAACCACATTTGGTCAAATTTGACCACTATGAACTCTTCAGACCCCCCCCCCCCACCCCCGCCATAAACCGTTCCTTGGTGTTTTATATAATTGAATAAAATGCATTTGAAGCACCCATGCTACGTATACATGTAAAACAATATGGTTGTTTTCATTTTACAACATTGAACATGTGTATGTTGCATGTTGATAACCTCTGTCATTTTCTTATTATGAGAGATAAAGGTAAACTTTTAAACTTACAGGATAAAATGTACAAGAAATCTTAATACTGCAGCCAGTAGATGAGAACTTGATTTTCCAGAATAGCTCGACCTATTTCCATTCAATAATGACCCTGTAAAAGTACATTTCCTAAACCTTTCTGGAACAGACTTTGTCTGAAATGGGGTTTAGAATTTTTATCATTTAGAGCAATGTGTGGATTTACTACAGTAATAGTTGTAGTGTTCCCCTCAATATTTACTCTTGAGAAAATGTTCTGCTTCCCCCCCACCCCCCAAGTCCCCAACAGTGAAATGAAATATCCTCCCTTGATTCCAGTCCCAACAATCCCCTCGGAGAAAGAAGACATTTGGGTGGGGCACAGAAATGAGAACAAATGGTAGCAAAGGGCAGGATAGCATTTATAAGGATAAGGATTTATGTGATGCTTCTTCTAAAAGACCATTCAAAGCACCTAACTAGCAGCTACAACAAACCTATAATGTAAGGGCTTATGAGAAGCATATATCTAGGGACAATTTAGAATCACCAATTAACCTAACATGCATGTCTTTGGATTGTGGGAGGAAACCCACACAGCACATGGGAAGAACATGCAAATTCCACACAGAATCTTAGTGTATGTAAACTTCTGACTTTGAAGAAAGTAATACAAAATTCTCTAAAAAATTATTTATCAAATATAAAAAATATTTAGCAGATAGAAATAATTTTGGTTATCCTAACTGACCTAAAACAGGAAAAGTTTAATCCAGTTTATTGTCAGACAGTGAAAACAGGTTGTATATTTTTTGTGCAGTGTACAGTGGATCTAAAAAGTCTACACACCCCTGTTCAAATGCTAGGTTTTTGTGATGTAAAAAAAAATGAGACCAAGATAAATCATTTCAAAACTTTATCCACCACTAATGTGACCTATAACCTGTACAACCCAATTGAAAAACAACCTGAAATCTTTTAAGGGGAAAAATAAAAAAAATTACAATAACCTGTGTGCATAAATATGCACACCCTTAAACTAATACTTTGTTGCAGCACTCAGTCTTTTTGGGTAGAAGTCTATCAGCATGGCACGTCTTGATGTGGCAATATTTGCCCACTCTTTTTTGCAAAAACACTCCAAATCTGTCAGATTGCAAGGGCATCTCCTGTGCACAGCCCTGTTCAGATCACCCCACAGATGTTCAATAGGATTTAGGTCTGGACTCTGGCTGGGCCATTCCAAAACCTTAATCTTCTTCTGATGAAACCATTCTTTTGTTGATTTGGATGTGTGCTTTGGGTCATTGTCGTGCTGAAAGATGAAGTTCCTCTTCATCTTCAGCTTTCTAGCAGAAGCCTGAAGGTTTTGTGCCAACACTGACTGGTATTTGGAACTGTTCATCATTCCCTCCACCTTGACTAAGGCCCCAGTTCCAGCTGAAGAAAAACTGCCCCAAAACATGATGGTGCCACCACCATGTTTCACTGTAGGTATGGTGTTCTTTTGGTGACGAGCCGTGTTGTGTTTGCACCAAATATACCTTTTTGGAATTATGGTCAAAAAGTTCAACCTTTGTTTCATCAGACCATAACACATTTTCCCACGTGCGTTTGGGAGATTTCGAAATGTAGCCAGGCTTGGATGATTCTCTTCGTAAGATAAGGCTTCCATCTTGCCACCCTAGATGGGAGATTGTTGTCACATGTACTAAACAGCCAGTATTTGCCAGAAATTCCTGCAGCTCCTCCAATGTTGCTGTCAGCCTCTTGGCAGCCTCTCTGATCAGTTTTCTTCTTGTCTTTTCATCAATTTTGGAGGGATGTCCAGTTCTTGGTAATGTCACTGTTGTGCTATATTTTCTTCACTTGATGATGACTGTCTTCACTGTGTTCCATGGTATATTTAATGCCTTGGAAATTCTTTTGTACCCTTCTCCTGACTCATACCTTTGAACAATGAGATCCCTCTGATGCTTTGGAAGCTCTCTGCGGACCATGGCTTATGCTGTAAGATGTGACTACAAAAATGTCAGGAAAAGCCTACTAGAACGGCTAAACTTTATTTGAGATTAATCAGAAGCACTTTAAATGGTGGTTGGTGTGTGCTGACTCCCATTTAACATGAGTTTGAATGTGATTGGTTAATTCTGAACACTGCCACATCCCCAATTATAAGAGGGTGTGCATATTTATGCAACCAGGTTAGTTATTGTAATTTTTTTTTTTTTTATTTATCCCTTAAAATATTTCAGTTTGTTTGTCAATTGGGTTGTACAGGTTATAGGTCACATTTGCACTATGGGTAGCATTACTGTACATAGACTGCTGTTGTTGTTTTTCCAGCCTTATTCCTTTTTCTTTTTTATATTGTACACACCACTGTGAAGAAAGAGAGAAACACCATTTCAGTTCTCCTGTATGTCCTGTACGTATAGTAGTATTGACAAATAAAATCTTTGAATCTTTGAATTCATGGTGGAAAAAGTTTTGAAATGATTTATCTTGGTCTCATTTTTTTTACATCACAAAAACCTGGTATTTGAACAGGGGTGTGCAGATTTTTTTTATATCCACTGTATGTCCACCTGGCTTCAACTGTAAATCCAATCTATTAATATAAAGAAAATACAGTTTATACATTACAAGACCTTATTACTTCATGGTGTGCATGATTTTTTAAAAATAAAATATTTTACATATTTATCTAACTTATTGAAAGAGATTATGTCTGTGTTCTTTCCTTCTCATTTATATGAAAAAAACTCATCCCTGTGTTGGCGCTAAACATGTTTTGTCTGAGGTATTTAGTGGCTTCATAGTTTAGGATGCATGCCACATACTGTAGATCATGCTGCTCATCTGCACT
Organism: Pholidichthys leucotaenia; assembly: GCA_020510985.1. Classification (NCBI taxonomy): domain Eukaryota; kingdom Metazoa; phylum Chordata; class Actinopteri; order Cichliformes; family Pholidichthyidae; genus Pholidichthys; species Pholidichthys leucotaenia. The sequence continues at coordinate 70,154,784 of CM035847.1, forward strand.
ATTCCCTGGTTTGAGTCTCCGCCAGAGTCATCCTTCTTAGATCGCTCTCTCCTGATCTGTACCACATTTCCTGTCTTTCTCAATTGCTCCTATCTAAATAAAGGTACAGAACATCCAAAAATAAATCATTTTTTGATATTGGACAGTAATTTTTTTTAGCTTTGTACATAAGTGCAATGTTCACATTTTCCAGTTCCATTCATCTTAATGTCCTTAATTTTAAAAATAGTGCTGTACATTGGTAGGTTCTCTGTAATCAGCTATACGTAAGAAATTAACTATAAAAATATCTGTGGTCAATCACCAGAGATTTATTCAGAATGTGAGCTGAAAAACTGGATTCTCCAATGACAACATCACAGCCTGTATATTCCTATTTTTTGTTGCCTAGAACCACAGCCAATCATGGTCCACTCAGATAAGAGCAAATTTCTGCAGGAGAAAATGCATGTGCTGTAGTCATGGAGACAAGCAAGAGAACAAAACTAGAAATCATTTCTCTATAACTCTATAACACCCGCTGGATAGTGTACCTTCTCAGTGTTGTCCTCATAGGCAACCTGCATGACACTACATCAGGATAGGAGGGGGAGGGAGGGAGCAACCCTCTGATCTGTTTTGAATTTGGACTGCAGTACCATTTTTAAACACTAGTTGTCAGGTTTACATACTGTACTCTATAATAAACTGGCAAAAAAAAAAATCAATAATCCCCATATTTAACACAATAGATCATACAGAATGAACTTAAATCAATTAAATCTTGTTTTTGTTTTTGTTTTTTATAAAAAAGTTGTTTTGATCACTATTGTATTTTTAATCTCTTCACTGTGGTCTCTTTCAGTGTCCTGAGGTCCTGACTGATACTTCTATCATATACAACATGTTTTTTGTTTTGTTTTTTTGATTGATGGGACATGTTGTGAGTATTGTGGAAACAACCTTTCTGTAGCTCTGTAATCTTTAAAGATCTTCATTGCAGCATTTAAGCCTTTTAGACAATACAATAAAATAATCTGAGCATTCAAAAATGTGTCTGTCCTTTTTTCTACTGCAGTTTAAACAGCTGTGTCTTTTTTATTTTAAATTTGTCAACCAGAGTTGTGTAGTGACGAGTCACATTTACTCAAGTACATGTACTTACTGTAAGTAACATTTTCACAAAATCTTATTTTACAAGTAGTTTCATTGTTCAATTCAATTCAATTCAGCTTTATTTATATAGCGCCACATCACAACAAAAGTCATCTCATAGCACTACCAAATGCAGGGAAAACCCCACAATTGCAGAAAGACCCAGCAATCAGATGATCCCCTGTGATGAGGAGATAATTTTATCTAACTCTAAAAGGTCAATTGGAGTAAACTTATCTAAACAGATATCAATTGAAGGAGTTCTAGTAGTTGCTGTACTTAAGTTTACAGTGGGAAGAATCTGACTGATTTTATCTCTAATAGATAAAATTTTATGATTGAAAAAGTTCAAAAAGTCCTGGCTAGAAAGCTCTGGGGGGATGCGAGGATTGACTGAGTCCTGACTCTTTGTCAGCCTGGCTATAGTGTTGAAAAGAAACCTGGGATTATTCTTATTCTCTTCTATTAATGCAGAGTAATAACTTGTTCTAGCTTTTCTAAGAGATTTTTTATAAATTAAGAGATGATTTCTCCACGCTAAATAGAATTCATCTAAATTAGTAGAATGCCATTTTCTTTCTAACTGACGAGTCTTCTGTTTTAAGCTACGAGCTTCTGTGTTAAACCAAGGGGTTACAAATCTCTGGTTAGACTTTTTCTTTTTTAAAGGGCCATCAAATCTAGAGTCTGATGCAGAGAGGCTGTAACACTATCTACCATGCTATTAATTACGGAAGGAGCAGGCTCTCCATCTTTTATTTCCGTTGTGTTGACCCATGGTATAGAGGAGACAATCTGCAAAAATTTGGTAACAACGTCATCTGAAAGACATCTGCTGTAGTAATATTTTTCTTTAGGAGTCAAAGAATCAGAAATAGTAAAATCAAAGGTTAACAGACAATGGTCTGACAGTACAGGATTATGAGGAGACACTACCAGAGTTTCTATTTCTATACCATAAGTCAGAACAAGGTCCAATGTGTGGTGGAGAAAATGGGTAGAATTTTCTACTTTCTGGGAAAACCCCACTGAGTCTAAAATTGAATTGAACGCCTTGTTAAGACAGTCACTATCTACATCAACATTGTATGTTAAAGTCACCTACTACAATTATTCTATCTGATTTCAGCACTAAATCAGCTAAAAATTCTGCAAATTCGGATAAAAACTCAGAGTAGGCCGGGGGAGGACGGTAAACTATGGCAAAGAAAATTGGGTTCAAGCCAAGATAGCCAACATGCCTCACACTGAGGACCAGGCCCTCAAAGGAATTAAAACATGATTTTTGCTTTACATTAACTAGTAATTTAGAATGGAAAATTGCCGCTACTCCACCTCCACGACCATAACTTCTGGGATTATGATAGTTTAGATAACCAGAGGGAGTTGATTCATTCAAACCAACATAATCATCTTGCCCTAGCCAAGTCTCTGTAAGAGACATTAAATCGATCTGATGATCAATTAATAGATCATGAGCTAGTAGAGACTTGGGAGTTAGAGATCTAATATTTAACAAACCATATTTAATTTTTAAATTATGAGGAGGAACAGAGACTAAATTATTAAATTTAGAGACTTGAGGTTTGATCTGAGTTTTACCAAAATTTTGTTTAGTCACTTTGGGATGTTTATGCATTATATTTTTTTTAACTTTGGGGGGAGAAGACAAAGGTTCTCTAAGGGAGAAGACGGGCAAAGTTGAGGGATAGTGGATGAGGAGGAGCTTCAGAAAGACGTGTATTTATCAAGTTGTGTTGTATTTGTCTTGGGTTATAATATTTTGGGTAACGGGAGACAGACACAATCTCTGTGGGGTTATAAATTGAAGATTGATCTAAACAGTGAGGACTATATGGATTAATAGGATTAATATGAGAAGTGGAAACAAAAAAGGGCTGGTTGGCAGATCTAGGAACTTCAAAGTGAGTTAACGTACCAAATATCAGTCACTGTATTAAAAAACACTGAATGGAGTAGAACAGATTGTCCCTTAAAACACATGCACCAAGTCTATTTGGATGGATGCCATCTGGCCTCATAAGTGATGGGCGGTTCCAAAACAGGTTGAAATTGTCAACAAAACCAATGTTAAAAGTAGGACATGAAGAACACAACCAAGTATTAAGACTGAGAGTTCTGCTAAAATAATTGCAACCTCGTCTGAAAGGTGCCAAAGGCCCAGAGATAAACACACATCTGCCACAGTTCATAAGAGTGGACAGAAGGCTCCTGAAGTCACTTTTTAAGCTCTCCGACACTTCATCTGGGATGTTGTTGCATCCAACATGTATTATGACAGTTTTAGCGTGGGGGAATTCATTTAATAGGTCAGGGGTAAGGGCGTCATTGTCAGACACTCTAGCCCCAGGAAAAAATTTAGTCACACAGTTCCTGCTTTTGACGTTCCTCATAATCGAGTCACCAATTACCAGCGTCGTCTGGGGGGGCTTTGTCGGTGGTTTCTGAAGTGGTGGATAATTTTGTCGATGTTGTTGTTGTGATGGCGGGGTGATGCGCTCTCTTCTTTTTGGAGCTGGTGTGTAACTTGGCACACCTAAAGTAGTCTTAATCCGGGGTTTGCGGGTTTGAGCCGCCGCTGAAGGAGGAGAAGGAGGAGGAGGGGCGGCCATGATGTTGGATCATGATGAATGAGACTTTCATACCGGATCGGCCGAGGCCTGGGTTAACAACGACCACCACTGGTGCTGTTAACCAACAGGGTGCCGGTGGAAATTGGGCTACTGTTGGTCAAAGATCGAGGAGGAGAGGGGGAAGGCATGTTAGGAGGGAGAGAGAAAAGGAAAGGTAGAAGTGTGGAGGTGAGAATAGGGACATTAAATGATTAAATGTAGGGACTATGACTGGTAAAGGCAGAGAGTTGGCTGATATGATGGAGAGAAGAAAGGTAGATATACTGTGTGTTCAAGAAACCAGATGGAAGAGAAGCAAGGCTAGGAACACTGGAGGTGGATTTAAACTGTTCTAACGTGGTGTAGATACAGTAGGAAGAGAAATTGAGTAGGAATAATCTTGAAGAAGAGTATGTGAAGACTGTTCAAGAGGTAAAGAAGGAGTCAGGCAGAATCATGAGTTTGAAGCTAGAAGTCAAAGGTGTGATGTTGAATGTTGTCAGTGCATATGCCCCACAAGTTGAATGTCAGGTAGAAGAGAAAGGAATTCTAAAGTTGGATGAAGTGGTAGGGAGCATTCCTAGTGGGGAGAGAGAGTGGTGATTGGAGGGGACTTTAATGGGCATGTAGGTGAAGGGAACAGATGTGATAATGGTCCTGGGTAGGTATGGTCTTAAGGAGAGAAATGTGGAAGAACAGATGGCTGTGGATTTTGCTAAAAGGATGGAAATGGTTGTGGTGGGCACATGCTTTAAGAAAAGAGAGGAACATAGGGTGACTTACAAGAGTGGAAGGAGGTGCACACAGGTGGACTACATCTTATGCAGAATTCAGCTTTATTTATATAGTGCCATTTCACAATGACAGTCATCTCATAGCACTTTCAACTGTAGGGGAAAACCCCACAATTGCAGAAAGACCCCAACAATCAGGCAATCCCCTGTGAGCAAGCACTTGGCAACAGTGGAGAGGAAAAACTCCCTTTTAGCAGGAAGAAACCTCCAGCAGAACCAAGCTCAGAGAGGGGCAGTCATCTGCTGCGACTGGCTGGGGGGTAAGGGGATAGAGAAGAAGAAGATAAGAACAGACATGTAGAGAGCAAACAGCATGACCGGGACTCAATCTATGGGAAAAAACAAACAGATGTTAATGACCAGCAAAAATATTTAATTGAGAGTGAAGAAGGAGTGAAGCCCAGTGCATTGTTGGAGGTCCCCGGCTGTCTAATCCAATTAGCAGCATAACTAAGGAAGGGTTCACCTGATCAGGGTCACCTGATCCCACTCTAACTATAGGCTAAAGTGGATATAAAAAGTCTACACACCTCTGTTCAAATTCCAGGTTTTGTGATGTAAAAAAATGAGACCAAGATAAATCATTTCAAAACTTTTTCCACCAATGTGACCTATAACCTATACAACCCAATTGAAAAACAAACTGAAATCGTTTAAGGGGAAAAATAAAAATTAAAAAACTTACAATTACCTGGTTGCGTAAATATTCACCCCTTTAAACAAATACTTTCTGCAGCAGCTTTGGCTTTTATTACAACACTAAGTCTTTTTTGGTAGGACTCTATCAGCGTAGCACATCTTGATGTGGCAATATTTGCCCACTCTTCTTTGCAAAAACACTCCAAATCTGTCAGACTGCGAGAACACCTCCTGTGCACAGACCTCTTCAGATCACTCCACAGATGTTCAATCGGATTCAGGCCTGGACTCTGGCTGGGCCATTTCAAAACTTTAATCTTCTTCTGGTGAAGCCATTCTTTTGTTGATTTGGATGTGTGCTTTGGGTCATTGTCATGCTGAAAGGCGAAGTTCCTCTTCATCTTCAGCTTTTTAGCAGAAGCCTGAAGGTTTTATGCCAACACTGACTGGTATTTGGAACTGTTCATAATTCCGTCCACCTTGACTAAGGCCCCAGTTCCAGCTGAAGAAAAACAGCCCAAAGCATGACGCTCCCACCACCATGCTTCACTGTCTGTATGGTGTTCTTTTGGTGATGAGCAGTATTGCGTTTGTGCCAAATATACCTTTTGGAATTATGCCCATAAAGCTCAACCTTGGTTTCACTGGACCATAACACATTTTCCAACATACTTTTGGGAGAATTCAAATGTGTTTTTGCAAAATGTAGCCAGGCTTGGATGTTTTTCTTCATAAGTTACGGCATCTGTCTTGCCATCCTAGACGGGAGATTCTTGTCACATGTACTAAACAGCTAGTGCTTGCCAGAAATTCCTGCAGCTCCTTCAATGTTGCTGTCGGCCTCTTGGCAGCCTTCCTGACCAGTTTTCTTCTCGTCTTTTCATCAATTTTGGAGGGGCGTCCAGTTCTTGTTAATGTCACTATTGTGCCATATTTTCTTCACTTGATGATGGCTGTCTTCACTGTGTTCCATGGTATATTTAATGCCTTGGAAATTCTTTTGTACCCTTCTCCTGACTGATACCTTTGAACAATAAGATACCTCTGATGTCTTGGAAGCTCTCTGCAGACCATGGCCTGTGCTGTAAGATGCAACTACAAAATGTCAAGAAAAGCCTACTAGAACAGCTGAACTTTATTTGAGGTTAATCAGAGGCACTTTAAATGGTGGCAGGTGTGTGCTGACCCCCATTTAACATGAGTTTGAATGTGATTGGTTAATTCTGAATACAGCCACATCCCCAGTTATAAAAGGGTGTGCATATTTATGCAAACAAGTTATTGTAAGTTTTTTATTTTTTAATTTTCCCCTTAAAAGATTTCAGTTTCTTTTTCAATTGGGTTGTACAGGTAATAGGTCACATTAATGGTGGAAGAAGTTTTGAAATGATTTATCTTGGTTTAATTTTTTACATCACAAAAACCTGGCATTTGAACAGGGGTGTGTAGACTTTTTATATCCACTGTATGTAATATGGGAATAAGAGGGAAAATGTATAAATAAATTAAACGGTTTTAACAAAAAGATTTAATTGAGAATGGGAAAACAGTACAGTGACTTACTTGGTGGATAATGGAACACCTCAAGGAAGCATAATAAGCCCAATTCTTTTTTTCCATTTATGATAAATGAAATTTTCAGTAACATAGATGGGTCGGTGTGGGTTTTATTGTTTGCAGATGATGGAGTTATTTGGAAGAGGGGTCGAACATAGCATTTATATTTTGTAAAGTGCAACAAGCAATGGGAAAAGTGGAGGCCTGGGCACTTCAATGGTGATTCAGGTTTTCTGTGGCAAAAACAAAGGTAGTTTTCCTCACTAAAAAAAAAAAAGTTGGACTTCCGGTCTGGACGCCATGGTGATAGCAACTTAACGCTGAAGCTCCCAGACCCAATCCAAGGAAAACATCTTCAAAATCAGACTTAACGGATTTTTGGAAGAATAAAAATCAAAAGACAAAAACACCATGCGTAACCAAAAACAGAAGAAACTGACATTCCCCAGGCCAGGACGCGCAGCGGTCGCAGAATCTGAACCGGAGGACCTCCTTTCAGAAGACGAGGAGCTGGACCTAGCTAACAAGAAGGTTAGCTTGAAATCGCTATTTGATGAATTATGATGATTTCGGGCCGAATTTCATGAATTCAGAGAGGAATTAAAAAGGACGAACAGCAGAATGGACCAGGCCGAAAACCGAATCTTGGAAGCTGAAGAAAGAATAAAAGTGCTTGAAGATTCTATGCTGGATTTACACAAAAAACAGTCAAGGCTGGAGGCTAAGCTAACCGACCAAGAAGGAAGACAAAGACGAGACAACATCAGAATTCACGGTCTGAAAGAAGGAGCTGAAGATAGTTTCAACACAATGGCGGAATGCGTGGAATCCTTATTGAGAGAGAAGTTGGATATTCCACAAACCACCGATTTGAAGATAGAAAAGGCCCATCTATGGCGCATATTTAGGGCGCATATATGGCATGCTTGTATGGTACGCATTTTCTCCCACATGTATTTAGTAGGCATGATGGTGCATACTCTACAGGTTCAAACGTCCAAAGGGACATGCCCCGGCAAGGACCTCGGCAGGTGTGAAGTGGTTGCTGGGGAGACGGGAAGTCAGAGACAATGTCCCAGCAGGAGCCCCCGAGGCGGGAAGAGAACAGAGACGCCAACGAGCCTCGGAGGCTATATGTTACTGAAGGACTGTGGGTTCATATGTTTACTGAACTGACTGTGGGTTGAAGGTGTGATATATTTGATGTGGGGGGGTTTGTGTCTCTGGGGGTATAAGAGCTGTGAGGGAAGCTTGTCCTGTCTCTTTTGTTGAGATACTTGATGTTAGAGGATGAGACTCCAAATAAAACTTTCCTGAGAACTAAACTCAGTCTCGTTTGTGAAGGCATCCTCTACACTGGTGACCTACGACTAACATGGCCGGTGGCGGCGAGCTTTCCGCACCGGACTCTTCAGGGGCCAACCGGGTTAACGCAGCTACCACACTACAGCTGCCCGATTTCTGGCAACATAACCCGCGCTCCTGGTTTACCACTGTGGAGGCGCAGTTCCACCTTCGGGGAATCTCAGCGGACGCAACGAGGTTCTACCATGTCGTCGCGAAGCTGGACAGCCTCACAGTGCAGCGGGTGGAGAGCCTGACCAACCACCCGCCCCAAGACAACAAGTATGGCGCACTGAAAGCCGCCCTCATTCGAGCCTTCACTCCCTCGCTGGAAGAGCGAGCAGAGAAGCTCCTGGCGCTGACAGAGGGGGAAGCAGACAGGCCGGCAGATCTGATGGCGAAGATGATGAGCCTGAGAGGCGAGGATGACGACAGCTTTATCTTCGCCCACCTCTTCCTCAGAACGCTCCCGCCAGCAGTGAGAGTCACCCTGGCCAGCTCGCAGCCACTCGACAACCGTGACTACCACGAGCTGGGCCAGGAGGCGCAGCGGCTCGTCGACGCCCATAGACGGCGTGCAGCCATGACGGCAGCAGCAGAGCTGAATGTCCCCCCGCGAGACGAAGGGAGACCAGAGGCTGCGGCACCGGATCCACTGACGGCAGCAGCGGCAGACGCCAGGAGAAGCGGAGCTGACAACGCCCTCTGTTTCTACCATCGGCGTTTCGCCGAGAAAGCGCGCAGATGCGTTCCACCGTGCCGGTACCAGCGCCAGGGAAACGCCAAGACCTGGAGCCGGTAGCAGCTGCGACTCTCGGCACGAAGAACAAGCTGCTTTTCATGACGGACGCGAATTCAGGGAAAGAATTCCTGGTGGACACGGACTCCCAGCTAAGTTTTGTCAAGCCTACCTACGCGGACACGCTGGCGCCTGCCAGCGGACCCCTGGTGTTAGCGGCAAACGGCTCCACGATCAAAACCTATGGGGAGAAGACGCTCCTCCTGTCCCTCCATGGGCGCACCTTCGAGTGGACCTTCGTTGTTGCTGCAGTTAACAACAACATGTTAGGTGCTGACTTTTTATGCTCAAACAGTTTGTTAGTTGATCTTGCTAACAGACGTATTGTAAATGCACTGTCTTTCTACTCTATCTCCTGCACAGCTCGGGTGGCCCTGCCTTCTGCACATCCCAATGTCACAGCTGCGGGTGGTAAGTTTCATGCATTACTCAACCAGTTCCCGACACTCACGGTCCCGACATTTTCAGCGTCAGTTGCCAAACACGGGGTCGAGCATTTCATAACTACCTCTGGCCACCCTGTTTTTGCAAAAGTTTGGCGCTTGGACCCAGCTAAACTGGCCATCGCGCGCGAGGAATTCGCCAACTTGGAAAAACTGGGCATTGTTAGGCGCTCGAACAGCCCTTGGTCGTCACCCCTGCACATGGTGCCCAAGGCTGACGGCTCGTGGCGCCCTTGCGGTGATTTCCGCAGATTAAATAATGCTTCAGCACACGACCGCTATCTGATTCCGCACATCCAAGATTTTTCAGCGCATTTGGCGGGGGCGCGCATCTTTTCCAAAATAGATTTGGTGCGCGGTTATCACCAAGTTCCAGTCCGTGCGCAGGACATACCCAAAACGGCAGTTATAACCCCTTTCGGGCTTTTCGAGTTTTTGCGCATGCCTTTCGGCCTCAAGGGCGCCGCGCAGACGTTCCAATGCATGATGGATGCAGTGCTGCGTGGCCTCCCTTTCGTATTCGCTTATTTGGATGATATTTTGGTAGCCAGTGCATCCAAAGCGGAGCACGAATGCCACCTCACAGCTGTTTTTCAGAGGCTGACAGAGCACGGGCTGATCATTAACCCAGCAAAGTGCCAATTCGAGGTAGCGCAAATCGATTTTTTGGGACACCGCGTGTCTCCAGAGGGTGCGGTCCCGCTGCCGGATAAAGTGCGCGCGATAACGGATTTCCCCCAACCGCAGACAGTTAAGGCACTGCAAGAATTTTTGGGGATGGTCAGTTTTTATAACCGTTTCCTCCCAAACGCGGCACAGCTCATGCACCCATGGTACGCGGCATTAAAGAAGCAAAAACCTGCATCTAAGGTCGAGTGGTCCCCGGACCGGGAGCGCGCTTTCTCACAGGTCAAATCGGCCCTCGCGAACTCTGCGTTATTGGCACACCCGGTGCCAGCAGCTCGCATGGCGCTAACCACGGACGCCTCCGACGTGGCAGTGGGAGCGGTCGTCGAGCAACTGGTAGCAGGGAGCTGGCAACCACTCGCGTTTTTCAGCAAAACATTGCGCGATAACGAGCGTAAATACAGCGCGTTTGATAGGGAGCTTGTAGCCCTGCATTTGGCCATCCGCCACTTTCAGTTCTGGTTGGAAGGGCGCCGTTTCACCGCGTTTGTGGACCATAAACCATTAACTTTTGCAATGGCTAAGATTTCAGAGCCTTGGTCGGGCCGACAACAGAGACAGCTGGCTGCAATTTCGGAGTTTACCACCGACATTCAACACGTGGCGGGTAAACACAATGTAGTGGCAGATTGTCTCTCGCGTGCAGTTGCAATGCCAGGCCCCCAGGGGGCAGACTCGGCGGCTGTAGACTCGGGCCAGGCTTGCGGCGCGGAAGCGCTCACAGCCCCGGTCTGCGTTGGGTTAGATTATGCAGCCATGGCCGCTGAGCAGGTTAACGATGCGGACATGCGCGCACTCCAGTCTGGGCCAACAGGGCTAAGGCTGGAGCACAGGGTGCATCAAAGAGGCATGCCCCCCCTAATCTGCGATACCTCCACGGGGCGCCCCCGCCCCGTGGTCCCGGCTGCGTGGCGTCGCCGTGTTTTTGACTTAATACATTCGCTGGCACACCCGGGCGTCCGCGCGTCGATCAAAAGGGTAGGAGAGAAGTTTGTTTGGCCGGGTCAAAGAGGTCAAAGAGTGGGCTGCAGCCTGCGCAGCGTGTCAAAGGGCAAAGGTACACAAGCACACACGAGCCCCTCTAGAACCTTTTCACATCCCAGCCAAACGCTTTGACCATGTGCATATCGACTTGGTCGGACCCCTCCCGCTGTCACAGGGGTTCACACACCTTCTAACTATGGTGGACCGCACTACACGCTGGCCAGAGGCGGTTACTCTGGCGTCAACCACAGCAGCAGACGTTGCGCGTGCTTTTTTAACAGCTTGGGTCGCGCGCTTTGGAGTCCCGTCAGACATAACGTCTGACAGAGGACCCCAGTTTGTTTCCGAGCTCTGGTCGTCCATGGCACTCAGCCTGGGGGTGAAAATTCATCGCACGACTGCGTATAACCCCCCAGGCCAACGGTTTGTGCGAACGCTTTCACCGGTCATTGAAAGCAGCCCTCAGAGCGGCTCTCACGGACACAAATTGGGTTGATAAGCTTCCATGGGTTTTATTAGGGTTGCGTTCAGCACCTAAAGAAGATTTGCAAGCCTCTCCGGCCGAACTTGTCTTCGCCCAACCTCTCCGGTTACCGGGAGAATTCCTTCCTGAGAACCCCGCTCCAGAGCGCCCCCCCGCTCAGCTGCTGCAGGGAGACGCGGGGTCACACACCCTCCCCGGTCCAGTTCATCACAGTTTTCCACGCGTTTTTGTGCCTAAAGCCTTAAAGAATGCAGAATTCGTCTTTGTTAGACACGACGCACAGAGGTTAGGTTTAAGACCACCTTACGATGGACCGTTCAGAGTGTTAGAAACCGGGGAAAAGCATTTTTTGCTCGATTTGGGAGACAGGAGGGACTTAGTCTGCATTAACAGACTCAAACCTGCATTTGTGTTAGCTGATGACCAGGTACAGTTGGCCAGGGCCCCCCGCCGCAGCAGGCCACCGGGGAGACGCTCTGCTAAGCTTTCACAACGATGTGCTAATGACTCTGATCCACAGATGCAGGAGGCAGCCACAGGCAGAGCGAGACCTGCTCACAGCAGATATGGCAGGGAGTTGAAGCTCAGGCAGTTGGATGTATGATCTGTTGTGCCAATTTTTTTCTCGTTCTGTGTGATGTGTCGTGATTCTATGCATTTGAGGTGTACCTTGTCCTTATTTGAACGTTTGGGGGGGGTTATATGGCGCATATTTAGGGCGCATATATGGCATGCTTGTATGGTACGCATTTTCTCCCACATGTATTTAGTAGGCATGACGGTGCATACTCTACAGGTTCAAACGTCCAAAGGGACATGCCCCGGCAAGGACCTCGGCAGGTGTGAAGTGGTTGCTGGGGAGACGGGAAGTCAGAGACAATGTCCCAGCAGGAGCCCCCGAGGAGGGAAGAGAACAGAGACGCCAACGAGCCTCGGAGGCTATATGTTACTGAAGGACTGTGGGTTCATATGTTTACTGAACTGACTGTGGGTTGAAGGTGTGATATATTTGATGTGGGGGGTTTTGTGTCTCTGGGGGTATAAGAGCTGTGAGGGAAGCTTGTCCTGTCTCTTTTGTTGAGATACTTGATGTTAGAGGATGAGACTCCAAATAAAACTTTCCTGAGAACTAAACTCAGTCTCGTTTGTGAAGGCATCCTCTACACATCGTACATTAGCCGCAAAGCCAGCGGCAGAAGCGCCCCCACGTTCGGTGGTGGTAAGATTCTCCGATTTCAAAATAAAACAAGAGGTTGTAAGACGGGCTTGGCAGAAAAAAGGATTTATGCATCAAGAGAGAAAAGTCTTCGTGGAGCACGATTACGCCCCCGAGGTTCTTAAAAAGCGACGGGAATATAACGACGCCAAAAAGGTTCTACAGGAACAGAATCTACGCTTTCAGATGCCATTTCCTGCGAAGTTAAGGGTCTTTTACGGTGAAGAGTCATGTCTCTATAATTCGGCGGAAGAAGCAACAATCGACATGGCGAGAAGAGGGCTCCCGGTATCGGTGTTTAAACCCGCAGCGGACCTGAGCCAGAGGATCAGAGCTCAAACGTGGTCCACTCAGAGACCTTCAAAATCCACGGGCCAGCAGCGGGAAACCCAGCCCCAGAGCTACAAAGATAAGCTTTCCAGTTCCAGGAAGGAATAGCGACCTTTTTTTTCTTTTCAGTCATTCTGCACTTCCATCCCCCCTCCTACAAGGTAACAAACATTAAAGGAGATGCAGAATCAGCATGTGGTAAAACCTTTCATGGAGTAGTTATAGCATTAGAAACAAATGTCTTCTTAATTTAAAGGAAAAAAAAAAATCTTGTTAAAATAGAAATGTAACAAAGACCCACATGTTCTCCCCACACTAACAAATACTGTATTAGAGTGAATGTTTGCTGTGATGGGGGTGAGAGGGTGCACACAATCTCATAGGGTATAGGCATAAAAAAAAAAAAAAAAAAAAAAAAAAAATCATTACAAATTTGGATCGGGATCTGAAATTCACGTTAAAAACATGGGAAAACTTACAGGAGTAAGAGAGGGCCCTCAACACGTAACAGAGTTTGAGGAATTTCCCTCAGAGCCTACACTCCATCAGGGCTCTTACAGGGTCTTTAAAGAGACCCCAGCTCAGGAAGTTTTTTTGACAGTTTTTTGTTTTAAAGTTTCGTACACTATGTTCTTAATGTTTTGTATGTTCTTAATGTTCTTTCAGTTTCTGAGTAGCAAAAAAGAGGGCCACCACACTGTTATACTAAACAAGAAAATACAATGGAGAAACAGGGTGTAACCAAAATAGCCTCATATAATGTAAAAGGGATCCTGAATCCAGTTAAAAGATCCAAGATTCTACGCAAAATGAAAAAAGACAAAGCAGAAATAATATTTTTACAAGAAACCCACCTAACAGACGTGGAACACACTAAACTCAATAGACAAGGGTTTAAAATGATCTCTTCATCTTCATATAAGTCAGGGAGGAGGAGGGGAGTAGCGACATTGATATCAACCAAAATTACATTTGAAAAAAAATCAGAACACAAAGATAAAGAAGGGAGGTACAGTTTGGTAATTGGGCGGCTAGAGGGAGAAGATATCACCCTGCTGAATGTATATGCACCACCAGGGGCTAAATGGAAATTTTATAAAAATGTATTCGACCTAATGATAACTAAAGCCCAAGGTTTAGTGATATGTGGTGGAGACTTCAATCTAAGACTGAATCCATACTGGGATGCAACAGGTAATTCTTCACATCAAAATAACACTCAAAGTAGGAAAACTCGGATGCTATTAAAAGAAATGGGAATCTGTGACGTATGGAGGGAATTCAACCCCAATGTAAAAGATTATACTTTTTATTCAACGCCACATTCATCTTACTCAAGGATTGATTACTTTTTTATGTTTAATAGAGACATTGGAAGAGTAAAAACATGTAAAATAGGACTGATGGATCTCTCTGACCACAGTCCGATCTATATGGACTTAAACATCCAAAAATACACAAATAATACATTTTCCTGGAGGATGAATTCAAATGTCCTGAAAGGACCACTGAAAGATGAATTGGAATCAGATATTCTCAGATATTTGGAAGAAAACGATAATGGAGAAGTATCCCCTTTAATACTGTGGGATGCGTGCAAAGCTGTAATAAGGGGAAAAATTATTGCAAAACTGGCAACCCAAAAGAAACTGAGACAAGAAAAACTAATCACACTAGAGTCAGAACTCAAGAACCTAGAAAAAGAACACAAAGACAACACTCATTCTAATGGCTCGCTCAAGATTAAAGAAATTAAAAATCAAATAAATGAGATCTACACAATAGAAATCCAGAAGAAACTTACATTTCTGAAACAAAAACACTATGAAGCAGGCAGTAAATCGGCAAAATTACTAGCCTATAAATTGAGGAAACAACAAACAGAAAGAGCAATCTACAAAATCAGAGACCCAGTATCAAAGGAAATAAAATTCAGAATTCAGGATATTCTTAAAAGCTTCGAGAATTACTATAAGAACTTATACTCCCACAAAAAACATAAAAACGCATCCGAGACATTCCTAAACACATTAAACCTTCCCCAACTTACGGAATCACAAAATAAAACACTACTGTCAGAAATACAACCTAAAGAATTGGAAAAAGCAATTATGGAACTTAAAGTTAACAAATCCCCAGGAGCAGATGGCTATACAGCAGAATGGTACAAAACCTTTAAACAGCAACTATCTCCTCTCCTCCTGAAAACATTTAACTATGTCCTCCACACAGGGGAAATCCCCCCCTCCTGGAGAGAAGGGGTCATTGCAGTTATACCTAAACCTGAAAAGGATAAACTAGAATGCTCCAACTACAGACCAATCAGTGTATTAAATCAGGACTATAAGCTTTTTACCATTATCCTTGCCAAGAGGTTAGAAAACATACTGACAGACTTAATTCACTTAGACCAAACAGGTTTTACAAGACAAAGACAGACACAAGACAACATTAGACGCACTTTACACATAATTCATCATATAAAAAAGTATAACTTAAATGCAGTCATATTGGGATTAGACGCTGAAAAAGCATTCGATTCGGTTGACTGGTCTTTCCTATATAGAACCTTATCCAGTTTCAATTTTCATAACAACTTCATTAGAACTATACAGGCATTATATAAAAAACCAACAGCTAAAATAAGGATTAACGGTAATTTATCATCATCTTTTGAGCTGGAAAGAGGATGTTGTCAGGGCTGCCCCCTGTCTCTACTGCTCTTTGCAATCTTCATAGAACCTCTGAGCCAATGGATAAGACAAAATCAAGAAATTCAAGGTATTACACTTGGTCAGAAGGAACATAAAATAGCACTCTTTGCTGATGACACTTTAATATACCTAGGGCAGCCGGACACCTCTTTACCAGAACTAATTTCAGTTTTTTCAGAGTATGGAGATTTATCGGGGTACAAATTAAACATGCATAAAACCCGAGTTTTAACATTCAACTATGACCCAAATCATTATTCACAAAAGCCTGTTTTCCACTAGCCCAGCACACCTCGGTACGGCTCGATTCACTTCAGTACGGCTCGGAATGCTTCTGTCTCCATTAGCACGGTGTTGTGCTTGTGCTGTGATGGTTTGTGTTAGGAGGTTTTAGAAGCGGCGCAGCAGCAGATTCTCAGCAAGGCGGGGCCACACTCCCGTGACGTTACGCACCTGACTGAGTCCTTATTTACACGAGACAAAAAATGGAGGATCCAAGGATTGCCTTGCTCGCTCTGTGGTTTTATCTCACAATTAATTTTATGTCATAATTAAGCTGCAACAACACAAGTCACTTTTGTTTTGAATTAACTGCCAAATGACCTAGAAATAATGAGCTGAAACTTGTTTTTATTCGTATTAAATAATGAGACAGTGGCACACTGCCCAACACCAAATTGTATTATTTTTTACATCCTAGGGCATTTTGGATGTACTGAATTAAAAAAATTCATGTTTTTCACCTTCAGGTCAACGTTTGGAACAACAGTATTATTATTTTCCGTTTAGATGATGCTACACTCCTTCTAAAGTATTGTAAATCTCTGAATTTGGAATGCCGATAGAACATTCAATTTACATATACTTGTACCTACTTTGACTTGGTGCTAATTTTTTATGATATTTCAATAAAAAGAACAGAAAGCTTACAAAAAGATTTCTTTTTTGGTCTAGTTAAAAATTACATTACCTTTACAATGGTTGACCCTGACAGGATGATCAGCATCATTTTGATCAGACTAGGCAATGGAATTTCTATGTAATTATACTGTTTTATAATTCAGTGTTATAACAGACAAACCACACTTTCCAAAACAATTCCATTTTATTATATACAAAATATTAAAATAAAAAAAAACTTTGCAACACAACATGAAGGTTAATCGACATTTTATACACGCCGACCACTGAGTGCTGAGGCTCAGTTGAATTAATCCGTCTCTGCCAGCTGTGGGTCAGGAAGGCTCGGTTGAATAATCCGTGCGGGCTGTCGCGGTGGACGCGTGGGATGATTCTACAAGGAAAATGCACACAATAAAATACAGCACGAAAGTGCAATATATACAGAAAAGACAATAGTTTTTAACAAGAATGCATAAGCTTATTTCAGCGTATTGTTCACATGAATAATTAAAATAAAAGCTTTAGTCTGCAGTGTGCTGCAATAAAGCAGTGATCCATCCACAAATGAATAGTTTTTTTATTGCATAAATAAACTGAGCGTCTTACCCAATATATTTGCGAAAAAACGCACAACAAAAAAAAATTAAAACTCACCGTTAAAGGACTCCGATGTTGAGACCTCCCGGTATATTTTTTCATTCCGGGCGGCTCCGTCTAACTCGTGCTGAATACGTTCGTCTGACAATGCAGTGAGCAGACACTGCACCTCCTTATTGGTCCATGGAACACCCTTATTATGCGAAGCCATTTTTGATAGAGAATAAATGAAAATAGCACAGCAATACACTGAAAAGAAACCGCCAACAGTGGTTGCGTGCTGAGTAAAGGCGGTCGTGAAGATTCTTTTTTTTTTTTTTTTCAAAAACTTTATTGAGAAGGTCGTGAAGTTTTGGTAGATGAGGAGGAGGAGAGGGGCGGTTACAACCTGACCAATCAGCGCCGGTTACGACCTGACCAATCAGCGGCGACCAGTCTGTTAACGTCACAACACGGCACAGCTCAGCACTGCTGTACCCTGCCCTGGAGCAGGGCTGAGAATCGCGGCTGTTAAACCGTGTTGGGGCTTGTGGAAAAGCGTACAAAGCGTGCTGAGCCGTCCCGTGTCGCGCTAAAGCGTGCTAGTGGAAAAGGCCCTTAAGTGAACTCAAAACTAACTGGGAGTTGGAATCTATGAAATATCTGGGGGTCAATATCCCGAAACAACTCAACAAAATTATAACACTAAACTATGATCCACTGGTGACAAAAATAAAATCTGACCTAGCAAGATGGAATATGATACCATTCTTAGGTACTGCACAAAGAATTGAAGCAGTCAAAATGAACATACTCCACGTCTTCTATACCTTTTCCAAACAATACCGGTAGAACCTCCCAAAAAAACATGGCAGGAGCTGGACAGAAGGATCTCAAGATTCATATGGCAGGACAAGAGACCTAGAATCAGATATAGAACCTTACAGCTAAACAAAGACAAAGGTGGACTCACGCTGCCAAATATCAGGGACTATTTTAAAGCCGCACAAATTAAAACTTTAATAGAGATATGTAACCCAGTCTACACTGCACAATGGAAGGAGATCAAATGCCAAATAACAAGTGACATCCCCCTACAGGCGATAATAGGGAACAATGCCTTACCTAAACTCTTGAATAACACTAACGGGATAGAGACCCCGATAGAGACCCCGATAGAGACCCCGCTAAAAATTTGGTTTAAGATAGTCAGAGAGAATCAAGCTAAAGAGCCCTATCGACTTCTGCAATGGATTGCCTATGATCAAGACTTTACCCCCAATAAAACAGACACTAGATTTAAAGAGTGGAAAGAGAAAGGGCTGATAAAATATTATGATTTTTTTAAGGGGCAAACTTTAAGAAGTTTTGAAGATTTGAAAAAACAAGGTCTAATGAATCAAGATCTTTACAGGTTCTTTCAGCTTAGACACCACATAAACAATATACTTAAAAAGGAGGATTTGGAAAGGGCCCAGTCAGGTGTTCTGAAGGTCTTCTTAACGGCATATAAAGGGATCCCAGGGATCAGATACATTTCTAAAATATACCAAGGTCTTCAAGACTTAAAAGGAGACAACACATCATATATAAAAGAGAGATGGGAAAAAGAGGGGAATTTCACTTTACAATTGGAAATATGGGAAAAGCTAAATAAACAGCAATGGAAAAGTACCTCATCACTGCAGTGGAGAGAATTTGGATGGAAAAATTTGGTAAGATTTTTCAGAACACCTGCACAAAACAAATTTACCCATAAGGGGTTGAACTGTTGGCGCTTGTGTAGTGAAAAGACTGCAAATCATTTTCATGTGTTTTGGTCATGCCCAGTTATCCACCAATATTGGACCAATGTACAGACAATATTGGGGAAAATATTCAAAATAACAGTTCCCTTTTCTTTTGTAAGTTTGTATTTGGGTTTACTACCGGACTCACTGGAATGACGAGGAGATAAATACTTATTCAATGTTTTAATATTGGCAAGTAAAAAAGCCCTAACTAAAAAATGGATGCTGAAGGACTGTCCTACACCTGAAGATTGGATTAACGTGATTCAAGACATTTACTCGATGGAAAAGTTGACATTCGCACTGAGACAGGACATGGATGGGTTCATGAACTTTTGGCAACCCTGGATCGCATATGTGTCTTCCATTAGATCTAATCTTTGACAAATACCATTTCAATAATGGTCCCGCTCTTTGTTCCAACGCTACTCAGATGCTCTTTTACTTTTAATTACTTAATTTTCTGTTCGTTTGTTTTTTGCTGTTCTGTTCTGTTTGTTTGTTTGTTTGTTTGTTTGTTTGTTTGTTTGTTTTATTTTATTCTCTTTAATTTCACTTTTTCTTTCACTTTAAAAAAAAGGGGTGTTGTAATAATTATCCTACCAATGTTGTCAAATAACAAAAAGTAAGGGAACATGTGATGAAAATGTAAACAATGCAATGCTGTAATGACCTGTATACCCTTTACAAAAACTTAAATTAAAAAAAAAAAAAAAGTTGATAGTATAATCTCAAACTGTATGGCAAAACCTAGAGATAGTCGAGTGTTTTAAATATTTGGGGATTTGGTTTGACAAAAGGATTACCTGGAAAATGCATATTGAGAAAATAGAATAATGCAAAAAAATATTGAACATTATGAGGTGTCTGAGGGGGGACGAGTGGGGAGCGAATAGAGCAGCTTTGAAAAATGTATATGCTAGTTTAATCAGATCTGTTTTGGACTATAGCAGCATTATATACAGTGGGGCAAAAAAGTATTTAGTCAGCCACCAATTGTGCAAGTTAGGACGGCAGTGGCTCAGGAGGTTGAGCAGGTTGTTTAATAACCTGATGGTTGGCGGTTCGAATCCCGCTCTCCCCAGATATCCTGCCGTTGTGTCCCTGGGCAAGACACTTCACCCGCATTGCCTCCAGTGCCCATAACACTGGGAATGAATGTGTATAAATGTATAAAAATGTTCAGTGGTGGGCGGAAAGGCCGTTGGCGCAGATTGGCTGCCATGTTTCCGTCAGCCTGCCCCAGGGCAGCTGTGGCTGCAGAAGTAGCTTGCCACTACCATTGTCTGTCTGGAGTGAATGAATAATGTACCTATTTGTAAAGCGTCTTTGAGTATATATGATAAAGCGCTATATAAAATTGATGCATTATTATTATTAGTTCTCCCACTTAAAAGATGAGAGAGGTCTCCAATTTTCATCATAGGTATACCTCAACTATGAGAGACAAAATGAGAAAAAAAAGTTCAGAAAATCACATTGTCTGATTTTTAAAGAATTTATTTGCAAATTATGGTGGAAAATAAGTATTTGGTCACCTACAAACAAGCAAGATTTCTGGCTCTCACAGACCTGTAACTTCTTCTTTAAGAGGCTCCTCTGTCCTCCACTTGTTACCTGTATTAATGGCACCTGTTTGAACTCATTATCAGTATAAAAGACACCTGTCCACAACCTCAAACAGTCAGACTCCAAACTCCACTATGGCCAAGACCAAAGAGCTGTCAAAGGACACCAGAAAAAAAATTGTAGACCTGCACCCAGCTGGCAAGACTGAATCTGCAATAGGTAAGCAGCTTGGTGTGAAGAAATCAACTGTGGGAGCAATTATTAGGAAATGGAAGACATACAAGACCACTGATAATCTCCCTCGATCTGGGGCTTCACGCAAGATCTCACCCCGTGGGGTCAAAATGATCACGAGAACGGTGAGCAAAAATCCAAGAACCACATGGGGGGACCTAGTGAATGACCTGCAGAGAGATGGGACCAAAGTAACAAAGGCTACCATCAGTAACACACTACGCCGCCAGGGACTCAATTCCTGCAGTGCCAGACGTGTCCCCCTGCTTAAGTCAGTATATGTCCAGGCCCGTCTGAAGTTTGCTAGAGAGCATTTGGATGATCCAGAAGAGAACTGGGAGAATGTCATATGGTCAGATGAAACCAAAATAGAACTTTTTTGTAAAAACTCAACTTGTCGTGTTTGGAGAAGAAAGAACACCATACCTACTGTGAATCATGGGGGTGGAAACATCATGCTTTGGGACTGTTTTTCTGCAAAGGGACCAGGACGACTGATCCGTGTAAAGGAAAGAATGAATGGGGCCATGTATCGTGAGATTTTGAGTGAAAACCTCCTTCCATCAGCAAGGGCATTGAAGATGAAACATGGCTGGATCTTTCAGCATGACAATGATCCCAAACACACCGCCCGGGCAACGAAGGAATGGCTTCGTAAGAAGCATTTCAAGGTCCTGGAGTGGCCTAGCCAGTCTCCAGATCTCAACCCCATAGAAAATCTTTGGAGGGAGTTGAAAGTCCGTGTTGCCCAGCGACAGCCCCAAAACATCACTGCTCTAGAGGAGATCTGCATGGAGGAATGGGCCAAAATACCAGCAACAGTGTGTGAAAACCTTGTGAAAACTTACAGAAAACATTTGACCTCTGTCATTGCCAGCAAAGGGTATATAACAAAGTATTGAGATGAACTTTTGATATTGACCAAATGCTTATTTTCCACCATAATTTGCAAATAAATTCTTTAAAAATCAGACAATGTGATTTTCTGGATTTTTTTTTTTTCATTTTGTCTTTCATAGTTGAGGTATACCTATGATGAAAATTGGAGACCTCTCTCATCTTTTAAGTGGGAGAACGGTTGGGCTGCACGGTGGCGCAGTGGTTAGCACTACGGCAGCACAGTTTACCCTTGGCCGGGGGATTGTGGGGATCGTGGGATCGTGGGTTCGATCCCAGCCCCCGACCAACAGTGATCTGTGCGGAGTTTGCATGTTCTCCCCGTGTTGCGTGGGTTTACTCCGGGATTTCTCCGGTTTCCTCCCACATGCCAAAAACATGCATGTTAGGTTAATTGGCTGTTCTAAATTGTCCCTAGATATCTGTTTCCTATAGGCCCTTAGAATAGAGGGTTAGTATTAATGAAAAAGCGCTTTGAGTGGTCTTTGTGACTAGAAAGGCGCTATATAAGTGCAGGTTAGTTAGTTAGTTAGTTAGAACTTGCACAGTTGGTGGCTGACTAAATACTTTTTTACCCCACTGTATGAGTCAGCATCTAAATCTTTACTTAAAAAAACTTGATGTAATTCAATATCAGGCCTTAAGGCTGTGCTGTGGAGCAATGAAAACCACACAGTGACGACATTGCAGGTCGAGATTTATGTGGAAATGTACATTTTTAGAGGAGTGGGAAAACGTTTATTAGATACGTTTTTTTTACCGAGACCGGGTTGGTGAAATGCCACTGGAATTAAGGAGGAAACAAGTTTCGTTAGTATACTGGGCTAATTTAAAAGGACATGATATCGACCATTCTGGGCAGAGCATCATCATGCCATGCCAAGAGATAATTAAGGGGAAAGCAGAGAGTTTTGGGTGGACAATAGATAACAGGGTCAGAGAAGTAGGTTTATATGGCAAAGAAAAAAGCCCCTCAGTGCCGCTTTCTATGATTCCACTATGGATGATGCAGGAAAGGATTAAAATAGATCTAAAACTACTACAGGGAAAAAATCTAACTAGGAATATAGTCAGTAAACATATTGGACTAAATTACTCACAGTGTGGCGGCATGAAATAATAAGGAGCGAACTGAGAGTTTTTGAGGGAGTTTATTAATCATACCGCCATCACAACACCCACTCCAGCGCCGTGCAGGCGCGCCGGAGGGGCCCGGAGGCTCTCGTCAGGAGACACGGAATGTGTGTGTCAGAAGCAGTGGTCAGGGGGAGAGAGAGAGAGTTACAGAGTGATGCAGTTTAAATACCCCACTACAGACAATGCATTCTCAGCAGTAGGCATGGACATTTGCATTTGAGAGTCACCCACATCAATAGGAGGATTACTGACAGGAAGACATTTGCATTTGAGAGTCACCCATAACGATAGGAAGATTACTGGCAGGAAAAAGCTAGACAAAGGGAGGCTGCCTATTGATATCAATACACACATCTCATTGTTCTGCCAATTGCTCCAGCTGAGCGCTCTGCTTGTCCCAGTCTGTTGTGGGGGTCACCCACAGTACTCCCCCCCAGAGGGCTCAGCAGGAAGCTGAGGCCTCGATAGTCCGGCTTTGGTAGCAAGCAGGGAAAGCTCTGTGCAAGCGGCGGAGGGAGAGGGAGGAGGGTGGGGGTAGCAAGTGCCGGCCCGGGAACGAAGTTGTCTGGGCCGCGCAAAAATTGCATGTGGATCCACGATGTTGAGGGGCTGTCCCATTGAACGTGGCGGAGGTCCACAGCGGCTGTGCAAAGAAAAATTTGTCTCTGACTCCTCTCGCGGCTATGAAGAAAAACAGGAGCTGCAAAGCTGCGTAGCGGCTGTGAGAGAAAAGGAGCTGCAGCTGTGTGAGGGACTTGGCGTGTTGGCCTTAGGTGCGCGCGCGCAGCCCTAAAGCCCTCGGGGACAGCTGACGGCTGAATTCCCTTTGTGCACCGTGGCTGAGACCCCTACAAAATCCTGTGAGCGAGCTGCGTGCGTGCTTCAGGTGTGTGAGCAGCCCTGAAGGTTCTGTGTGCAGCGGCGAAGGACGATGGCGGTCTGTGGAGCCGTTATTGTCCCGTGTGTGGTGCGCCGTCCTCATAACCCCCCGGTGTGCGCGCGAGGGTTTGGTCCGTGGGTGTCCCACTGTTGAGAGGCGAGTCAGGGTCAGGGAGCTTGATGGAGAGCAGCATCATAGGCGCCGATGGTCCTCCCTGTCGAAGCTGTTGCTGTAGTTCGCTAGTGCCAGGTCATGGTGCGTTCAGGTCCACGTGTTGCGTTCTCCGTCGGCCCTGGAGGTCACCGTCGTGGAGAGAGGACGAGGTGCGTGCGCTCTCGTGTGTATGCGGAGGAGCTGTGAGAGCGGCCGGTCCCAGCGTGGATGTCCAGATCTCAGGCGAAGGACGCACCATGAAGCTTTCTGCCGCTTTCCCGGTCGTGGATGATCTCCGGAGAGTTCGCCTGCTGGTGGCTCTGCATCGAGGTCTCCCTGTAGCAGAACGGAGGACAGTCCATTTGCGTCAGGCTGCTGCGTTCGCTTGTCGTCGGAGAATCACCGCCGGGTGCTGCGTTCGTTGTCGTCGGGTCACCAGTGTGGCTGTCCAGACCAGAAGGTTGGGTTGCACAAAGCGTGTGCTTTCTCGGGGTCACCAGTGTGGCGGCATGAAATAATAAGTGGCAAACTGAGTGTTTTTGAGGGAGTTTATTAATCATACCGCCATCACAACACCCACTCCAGCGCCGTGCAGGCGCGCCGAAGCGGGCCCGGAGGCTCTCGTCAGGAGACACGGAATGTGTGTCAGAAGCAGTGGTCAGAGAGAAAGAGAGAGTTACAGAGCGATGCAGTTTAAATACCCCACTACAGACAATGCATTCACAGCAGTAGGCATGGACATTTGCATTTGAGAGTCACACACATCAATAGGAGGATTACTGACAGGAAGACATTTGCATTTGAGAGTCACCCATAACGATAGGAAGATTACTGGCAGGAAAAGGCTAGACAAAGGGAGGCTGCCTATTGATATCAATACACACATCTCATTGTTCTGCCAATTGCTCCAGCTGAGCGCTCTGCTTGTCCCAGTCTGTTGTGAGGGTCACCCACAACAGCATATTAAAATTTACACAGATGCTTCAAAGTTACCATACCATAAAGTTGGAATAGCATTTGTAATCCCAGAACTAGACTTTGCAATGAGTAAGAGAATTATTGACAAATTGGCAGTGTACACAGGAGAATTGTTGGCTATACAGCTGGCATTAGAAGAGGTCAGACCAAAAACTGCTTTAATAGCTTCAGACTCCAGTATTGCATTAATAAGTATTCAGAACATCCAATCAAATTTGAGACAAGACATAATATTTGAAATAGTACAAGCATTATGCAGAATTCAGAGGGCAGGAGTAACAGTCCAGGCACTATGGGTTGCAGCACATATTGGTATAGGAGGTAATGAATTGGCAGATAGATACACAAAAGGAGCTACTAATAAGGCAGAAATAAACATGGTGTTAAAATGTAGTAAGGCTGAGATTAAGAGTATAGTATGGCAGCACATGGGGAGAGCATAATTGTGTAACATCTTAGACAAGAACAAAGAGCAGAGGTTCCCTGGTGAGATAACAGGGAGGTGCGAAGGATGAATGCAGTGTGACCTTTTGTGTGTTAGAAACTTCTAGAGGATTAGTAAAGGATTAAGGAAGTGAATGCAATGTGACCTTTTGTGTGTTAGAAGCTTCTAGATGAAGCTTCTCAGTCTCTACTGAGATGTCATTCTGTCTATGCTTCTTGTGTGAAATGTGTAATAAATCGTTTGAGTCAAATCCGCCTCTTCATTTACATGCTCCACACTGGTGACCCAAGACGAATCATGGAACACGATGAAAGATCCCCGGAGCCAACCTCGACGGGAACCCCCAGCCACGCATGTGCTGTTGCGATCAAGCTACCAGATTTTTGGCAGCACAACCCGCGCTCCTGGTTCCACCTAATCGAGGCGCAGTTCGCCCTCCGGGGGTTATCGGCGGATGACACCAAGTTCCACTATGTAGTCGCAGCGCTCGACGCCCGCACGGCTCAACACGTAGAGAGCCTGCTTGATCAGCCACCAACCGACGGCAAGTACGGCATGCTGAAGGCTGCGCTCATCCAGCACTACACACTCTCGGATGGTGAGAGAGCAGAGAGACTCCTGACGCGGATCGGGTTGGGAGACGGGTCGGCCATAGACCTGATGGAGAAGATGCTGAGGTTAAAGGGCACAGACGACAACCATTTTATTTTTACCCACCTCCTCCTCCGGAACCTTCCGTCAGCGGCGAGAGCGACCCTGGCCAATTCGCCGTTGCTGGCCAAGCGGGACTATCGTGCGCTAGCCTGGGAAGCACACCGGATCATTGTCGCCACCAGGGAGTTCACAATCATTGCGGCAGCGACGGAGCTCGGTGCGACGACCGGAGGAGGTGAGGAGCCATCGAAGGCAGCAGCAGAGCCACCGACAGCAGCAGCAACAGCGGGGGCCAAGGAACGCGGGGGAGACACGCTTTGTTTCTACCACCGCCGCTTCGCAGAGAGGGCACGCAAATGTATACCACTGTGCCAATTCAAGCGACTCGGGAAACGCCAAGACCAGGGGTCGGTAGCAGCCGCGGCCCTTGGGGAGGAGAACAAGCTGCTCTACTTGACGGACGCACGCTCGGGGAGGCATTTCCTCGTGGACACCGGCGCCCAGAAGAGTTTCATCCGGCCGACCTACGCTGACCGGCTGGCAGGATCTAGTGGCCCCGAGATGGCGGCAGCAAACGGCTCGGAGATTAAGACCTTTGGTGAGAGGACTCTACTCTTGTCTCTACACAGCCACATTTGAGTGGACTTTTGTCATAGCAGCATTGAATTTCCATATACTGGGGGCTGATTTTCTATGTGCACATGGTTTGTTGGTAGATGTCGCTAACAGACACCTGGTTAATGTACTGTCTTTTGACTCTCTCCCCTGTATAGCTCGAGTGACCCGGCCAACAGCACAAGCCAACGTCACAGCTACATGCGGTAAGTTCCACACACTGCTCACTCAGTTCCCAGCACTCACTGTCCCGACGTTTTCGGCAGCCATCGCTAAACACGGGGTGGAGCATTTTATCACCACCACCGGGCCGCCCGTTTTTGCAAGACCTCGGCGCTTGGACGCAGCTAAACTGGCCATAGCGCGCGAGGAGTTCGCCAACCTGGAGAAGTTGGGCATCATTAGGCGCTCAAACAGCCCATGGGCTTCCCCGCTACACATGGTCCCTAAAGCTGAGGGTTCGTGGCGACCTTTTTTTTTTTTTTTTTTTTTTTTTGTTACTTATTTGTACCCGTAGGTAGACTTGGTTTGCAGTCTGGTGACAAGCCACCGGCTGCTGGTCACTGCGTGCGCGAGCGCCCTAAACCTACATGTTTTTGGTGTGTGGGAGGAAACCGGAGAAATCCCGGAGTAAACCCGCGCAACACGGGGAGAACATGCAAACTCCACACAGCTCACTGTTGGTCGGGGGCTGGGATCGAACCCACGATCTCATGATCCCCGCGATCCCCCGGCCGAGGGTAAAACTGTGCTGCCACAGTGCTAAACCACAGCGCCACCGTGCAGACCTTGCGGGGATTTCCGCAGGTTGAACAACGCCACAGCGCACGACCGCTACCCAATTCCTCATATTCAGGATTTTTCCGTTCACCTTGCAGGAGCGCATGTTTTTTCTAAAATAGACCTGGTCCGCGGTTACCACCAAGTCCCAGTGCTCGCTGAGGACATACCCAAAACAGCAGTAATAACTCCGTTCGGTTTATTCGAGTTTTTGCGCATGCCATTTGGGCTTAAAGGGGCTGCACAGACGTTCCAACGCATGATGGATGCAGTGCTGCGCGATCTCCCTTTCGTGTTCGTCTACCTGGACAATATCTTAGTAGCAGGGCGTCCGAAAAACGAACACAAAACCCACCTCACAACGGTTTTCCGGAGGTTGGAAGAGCACGGGTTAATAATCAACCCAGCGAAATGTCAGTTCGTGGTGACGGGGATTGTATTTTTGGGGCACCGCGTCTCTCCCGAAGGAGCGGTCCTGCTGCCTGACAAAGTGCGCGCAGTAGCAGATTTTCCCCGGCCGCAAATGGTCAGGGCGCTACAAGAATTTTTGGGAATGGTGAACTTTTATAACCGTTTTCCTTCCCCGCGCAGCGCAGCTCATGCAACCACTGTACGCCGTGCTCAAAAAACAGAAACCCGCGGATAAAGTCGAATGGACCCCGGAGTGAGAGCGGGCGTTCTCGGAAGTCAAAGCAGCTCTGGCAAACGCCGCATTGCTGGCATATCCAGATCCAACAGCCCGCATAGCGCTCACCACTGACGCTTCAGATGTGGCCATAGGGGCAGTCGTGGAGCAGCGCGTAGCCGGGGCTTGGCAGCCGCTCGCCTTTTTCAGCAGGACTTTGCGCAACAGTAAACGTAAATACAGCGCGTTCGACAGGGAGTTGCTGGCTCTCCACCTGGCCATTCGCCACGTCCAGTTCTGGCTGGAAGGGCACAGTTTCACCGCGTTCGTTGACCACAAGCCGCTAACATTCGCGATGGCCAAGGTTTCAGAACCGTGGTCGGGCTGGCAGCAGAGACAGCTGGCCGCGATCTCAGAGTTTACTACTGATATTCAGCATGTGTCGGGTAAACTGAATGTAGTAGCAGACTGCCTCTCACGCGCCGTGGCGGCCCCGGTCTGCGTGGGGATAGATTACGCAGCCATGGCCGCGGAGCAGGTTAGTGACGCGGACGTGCGCACGCTCCAGTCTGGACCAACAGGGTTAAGGCTGGAGAGCAGGGTGCTGCAAGACGGCATGCCCCCCTTAATCTGCGATGTCTCCATGGGGCGCCCGCGTCCCGTGGTCCCGGCTGCGTGGTGCCGCCGCGTGTTTGACTCAATTCATTCTTTGGCGCACCCAGGAGTGCGCGTGTCGGTCAAAATGGTAGGGGAGAAATTCGTGTGGCCGAGCCTTCGCAAACAAGTGAAAGAGTGGGCGGCAGCCTGCGTGGCGTGCCAACGAGCCAAAGTACACAGACACACGAAGGCTCCCTTGGAGCCGTTTCGCATTCCAGCTAAGAGGTTCGACCATGTTCACGTGGACCTCGTGGGCCCCCTTCCACCATCGCAGGGGTGCACGCACCTCCTGACAATGGTGGACCGCACCATGCGCTGGCCAGAAGCGGTTCTGCTGGCGGCAACCACAGCCGAGGAGGTGGCGCGCGCATTTTTAACAGCATGGGTGGCGCGTTTTGGAGTCCCGTCGGACATTACGTCCGACAGAGCCCCTCAATTTGTTTGCGAACTCTGGTCAACAATGGCCCACAGCCTGGGTGTCACAATTCACCGCACAACCGCGTACAATCCACAGGCTAATGGGTTATGCGAACGTTTTCACAGATCATTGAAAGCGGCTCTCAGGGCTTCACTGACGGATGCAAATTGGGTAGACAAGCTACCGTGGGTTTTATTGGGGTTACGTTCTGCGCCTAAAGAGGATCTGGAAGCTTCCCCGGCTGAACTCGTTTTTGCGCAACCACTTCGGCTGTCCGGGGAGTTTCTGCCAGATAATCCCGCGCCGGGCAGCTCCCCGTCTCAGCTGTTGCAGCGTAGCATAGACACAAGCATGCTGCCGGGCCCTGCCCACCACAGTTTTCCGTGCGTTTTTGTGCCTAAAACTTTGAAAAACACGGAGTTCGTGTTTGTCAGACACGACGCCCATCGACCTCCACTGCGCCCACCCTATGATGGACCGTTCAGAGTGCTGGAAACAGGGGACAAGCATTTTTTGCTAGATTTGGGGGGTAGGAGGGAAAAGATTGGCATAGACAGACTCAAACCCGCTTTCGTGGTGGCGGACGAGCAAGTGCTGTTGGCGAGGGCCCCTCGGCGTGGGAGACCCCCACGGGGAGCTCCCCAGAGAAAAGATTCCCCAGAGCACCCACACGGACAGACAAAAAGTTTTACTCCCCACACATCAACCCCCCAGCATGACAGCGCCGCGGAGGCAGTGAATCCTGGTTACAGCAGATACGGGAGAAGACTGAAGCCCAAGCAGCATGTGGATTGATGTTTAATTGTTCTATCACAGCATATGGACTGTTATTCTGTTGTTCTATCCAAGATGCTCGGGGGGGGGGGGGGGCGTATGGCGGCACATGGGGAGAGCATAATTGTGTAACATCTTAGACAAGAACAAAGAGCAGAGGTTCCCTGGTGAGATAACAGGGAGGTGCGAAGGATGAATGCAGTGTGACCTTTTGTGTGTTAGAAACTTCTAGAGGAATGGTAAAGGATTAAGGAAGTGAATGCAATGTGACCTTTTGTGTGTTAGAAGCTTCTAGATGAATGCCATGCTATTTAAGAGAAGAGTCTCTCCTGAGATGTCATTCTGTCTATGCTTCTTGTGTGAGATGTGTAATAAATCGTCTGAGTCAAATCCGCCTCTTCATTTACACGCTCCACAATAGTCAAGTTAGAAATGAAAAAGAAATGGCAGGAAGAGTGGGACTAAGGGAGTAAGGGCCGTCATTTATCTACTATTCAAAAGAAAGTTGGAGATGTGAGGGAATGTAATAGAAGCAACAAGGAAGAGGACATTATTTCAAGATTGGGGTTTGGGCGTACAGGACTAAAGAGTACTTTATTTATAATAAAAAAAAACACCCTGTAGGAAATTGTGATCATTGTGGATCACCAGAAACAGTAAATTAAATCACCCATTATTGTTATTCAACCATACAACCAATCATGTACAGTAGAACAAAATTGTGCTTTATCCTATCTACAGTGTCAATCACACACACCCCATGTGTAGAATCAGAAGGGCCGCTGCCATGCAAGGCGCCGCCATAGATTTCCCTCCTCCATTCCATTATTGCTGAGCACCAAGCTGGATGGCAGGAAGTTCCGCTTTTATATGGTCTTCGGCATGACCCGGCCGGGATTTGAACCCCTGCCTCCCGGGTGTGGGGCGGATGCTCTACCAACTGAGCCACCACTCTCGGTAGAACATATTTTTGTACAATGTTCCAGGTACACACAACATAGACAAATACTCAAAACAGCACTGGAGAGAAGTCAGACTAGACTAAATTTTAGGGATCTGTTATGTCCACAAACCTGGCAATGATGACCGACAAGGATGCTGCCGTATTAATGAAAGCGCTTTGAGTGGTCTTTGTGACTAGAAAAGCGCTATATAAGTGCAGGTTAGTTAGTTAGTTAGTTAGTTTAGTGAACTTTATTACAGTTTGGTATGAAGAATACAGCCACGTGTACCAAGGGCTAACTGCCTACCACTGTGTCTCTCTGATATGACTACCATACAACTTCTGGTGAAATGGCGGGTCACCCAATATATATGAGACATGGTGACGTCATGCGTAAGATGCCGCACCACTCCCTGAATACCTGGTATCCCTACACCACATTCCCCTCCCCCCTTGCAAAATTGCAAAGCTATGATTAAATGCGCCCTCCCCAAATTGTACAGAAATCCCACTAGTCAAACACATATAATTAAATGTTACTAATCACTATGATTCACACATATCGCACATTACTAAATATGGCTATTCAAACGTAATGAATGATCTACAAAATTAGACTTAGCTGTTCAGGTAGTAAATGGTTCAAACTTAAAATTGCAGTAGGCAAACTTATACTCTGTGTATTGATTATATGGAACACACTGGTTCTAATTATTCAAAACATTATTCAAAGAACATTGTATCAAAGAACACACACACTTGTTTTATTAAAGAACATTCTCATTAGTTTTTTTTTTTTTTACATGAACGTGAACCAAAGCCTAACGACAAGGGTCTGCAGGTAGACCCCCACGGGACCCAACGCAGCTGGGTGGGTTATTCTGCCACCGTGTCAGCCGCGCTCCTGCCTGAACAGTCTTTTTGCAGACAGTCTTCCACAGGGAGAACAGTTCTGCCCGAGGGGCTTTGTAGCGGGCCCGTGGTGGCTCATCCCTGGAACTGTCAGACCCCCAGGGCCAGGGCCAATGTTCATGATGCTGGACCCCAGATCCCACACTGCGGTGGCTCGCCGTCTGGAGCAGCCACCTGGACGTGCCATAGTTGGTTTGCATGCCGAACCAAACCATCTGTCAGCTGGAAACACGCTGTTCCCAGCTTCGCCATGATCTTCAGCAGTGCCCGGTGTTTTGTTGGCTGTGGCCCGGTCAGTCGTTGATCCGGTCTCTTGCCGGCGCGAACCCAGACCCAGTCTATGACTTGGAGCGGCATCTTATGTAACGTAAAATATGGATATTAATAAATAATAAATATGATCAGGTATGAATTATTTAATTTATATTGATGTATTGGAATCTGAGCTCAAATCTCATTTCATATACATCAGAAAAGTTAACACTCGTAAGGGGCACCAGCTTCCATCTTTAAGAAGCAATTTGATCTTTAATCTCACTTTATACCTGTTTGATCACTCAGTAAATTAATCAATAATCAGTCTCAAAAATTTTCCGTGAATTCGATACCTGGGCTTGAAACAGACTCAGAATGAAATAAATTCCCAACAACTTCTCATTTTTAAATATTTATTAAACGAAATGATTAATAGACATCGAAATAATTTCATTAATCATAAAATCAATCTTGTAAATGATAGATTAACAATGTCAATATTTTCGGAACCAGGGTTAAACTGAGAAACGAATTTCTATCAGTTTGAGTTAACAGATTATCAAAAACAACGCAAATTTATGGAGAAAGTTTGCTAATTATAAAAAAGTCCTAAATTAATCTTAAGAAAATAAAAACAGAATTTTAATGAAAAGGAGAGTTATGTTAAGGGCTTCTTAATTTGCATCTGATTAGATATATAAATTAGTACCGAACCTCAAGTTTAATTCAGCAGATGAATTAAAGTTTTTTCAGCTCACGTGATCCTCAGTGATGGCAGTTCTGTCGTCCTTTTTCAGCCCAAGACTTTGTGGATGTGAGGGAAATATCTGCCAGCAGATACTTCAAGGGTTCACAGCTCGACCTTTAGATTCAAGCGGTCGAAGGAGGCTGGATTCTGGGCTGCATGACCCACAGTTGAAACGGGTCTTAGCCAGATGGTGCCGACGTCTCTTCAGAGTGATGTGGGACAGCTGTGTGTTGATCCTACAGCTGCACGTTATGTGGGAGCTGCGTCTTTCTTCAAGAGGTCTTCGGTAATAATTAAGAGATATCTAATCCGATTTCAAATTAGAAAATAAACTTTCGGACTTTAGATAAAAATATTTTTTGGGAGGTGCTTGGTCAAGAAAAATATTATAAAAATAAAGTCAAGATTAAAGTTTACCTTAAAATTAAACAAACGGCGGTTTTACAGAAAGTTTAACAAAAAGTGATAAATTAAGAATTGGAGTTTGACTCCGATTAAGAATTGAGCTCAAAGAAAAAGGAATTCCTAGGCATTTAAGAGAAGAAGAAAATACAAAGTTACATAAACAAATTATCTGCTGTGTTCAGAAAAGCGCCATGTGGTCCTTTGTTCTCCCTTGCTGTGTGTAGACAATGGAGGAGATCAGAAAAAAACGAGCAGCCGGGAAGAAATCCGGGGAGGAAAAGAGGTCCGGAGCAGAAGAGGATGACGACGAAAGAGAAGAGTCTGACGAAAAAAGGGGAAAAAGGGGTGAAACCGAGTCTCTCTCTCCTTTTTATAAGCTCTTGTTGAGTTTCGCGGGATTCTGGCCTGACCGGAGTCTCAGCCAATGAGCGTCCTTCGTGGGCGGGCTCGATGAACTTTTAGTCCAATGAACAAACAGTCTATTGTTCGGAGTCCTTTGGGGTGAAGAGCTGTCGTGCAGCGGTTGGCTGTGGGAGTCACATGGTTTTAGAGGCAAACTTTGATACATGATATCAGTCCACAGGAATACACAGTTTTAAATACATTGGAATGTACAGTTACACACTTATGTATAACTAAACTAACCTTAGTGTATCTTATAAGCAGTGCTTCTAAATCAACATGCCGGAATAAACATTCATTTAACATTACCATGCATATATATATAAAATCACAGATTAATGCATTTCACACATATTATTGATTTTCCACATCAAAACATCAGAGTCCATCTGCATTTTCATAGTCCTGAAAAGAATGAAGGTTTAGAATTGAGTTTGTAATAATGTACTTTAAAGTTGTTTAAATCCAGCGTTTCCACAGTTTAAGGAAATTAGCTGAGTGTGGATCTGTTGCATGTTTTATGGGGGCAATAAAAGTGCGGCAGGACATTGGGGAAATTCCTTAGGCTGGTTTTAACAAAAGGGGATTTCAGCTGTGGCCTGGGGGAAGAAAATCCATTTCTTTGCATTATTCCTGGATGAAACAAAAATGTCTTTAAGCAGAAAAATAATTGTTGCTGAGCCAAAGTGAGATGATGCTACACTTACTTGGTTTGATGTGTTGTTGCGCTCCCGGTGGCTCTGTGTGCTGGTTTGGCTTGGGACATCCATTGTGCTGCAGCGGTTCAGTAGTCACTGTGTTTGTTGTGGACCCTCCACCTGTTGTCTCCATCGTGAGTTGAGGCTCGTCGTGGGTGCAGAAAGGCTCTATTGTGATATGTGGGTTTAGCCACCAAAACTGTGGAATGCTCTACCACTGTCTTTTAAAAAGCAGCTGAAGACACTGCTGTTTAAACAGGCTTTTTAGTTTAATTACAGGTTATGTTTTTTATGTTTTTAATGTTAATGTTATGTTTTAATGTTTTTATTGTTAATACCTTTATTGTTGTATTTGTGAATGTGTGTTTTATTTTATTGTGAAGCACTTTGTGATTCTTTCTGTGAGAAATGCTGTATAAATACATTTTACTTACCTACTTACTTCTTGAATATTTATTTTCCTCCGATACAATCTAATTATTTTTTCTCTCATGTGTTCTCTAAATTTGCAGATTGAATTGGTGACAATTGTCATGATCCTGAGCATGAGTGGGGGCTGGGCTCAGGCTCCAGGTTTGAGTTAACCTCTTGCACTCCGTTGTTCCGCGGGCGGGCAAGTCTCTGCGTCCTAGGGCACACGAGGGCGCACGAGAGCACACTCGTGCGCCCTCGTGCGCATGACGCATGATAAGGATATTGATGGTGGTGGTGTAGGTGGTGTGGCCTCCAAGCACCACTGAAAAAAAAATCTGCAAACACAGCCGCGAACAGATTAG
Organism: Pholidichthys leucotaenia; assembly: GCA_020510985.1. Classification (NCBI taxonomy): domain Eukaryota; kingdom Metazoa; phylum Chordata; class Actinopteri; order Cichliformes; family Pholidichthyidae; genus Pholidichthys; species Pholidichthys leucotaenia. The sequence continues at coordinate 70,189,766 of CM035847.1, forward strand.
TTCATCTGATTGACCTCTCATTCGACTAATAAGAACCTTGAATTGGGTTTCTGAAACCTTGAAGAACCAATGAATGAAAACCTAGGAAGGAGGACCCACCGCTTTGAATGCAGTGAGCCAATTGAAGCAGAGAAGTTCGTGAGCTGTTTTTTTTTTAAGGCTGGGTGAAGACTGGCTGCTGGAGCGGATCAAAAAAGGACACAGGAAGAGCCCCACAGACCCAGCAGCATGGAGACCATCCACAAGTGCAACCTGTGTGACAGGGAGTGCCATTCGTGGATCGGCATGTTCGGCCACAGGCGGTGCTTATTTTGTATTGGTTCCAGCAGAGTAGACGTTATGATTTTCTTCCATGGTCATTATAGACCGACGGAGGCTGACGACGAAGGCTGAGTGACACACATGCCTTCGCCAGTCTTTTTTTAATTACTACTGTTATTTGTTTTGAAAAATCGTTCGCCAAAAACCGCAATCATGGAAGCACAAAACCGCAATAATGGAATTATGTTTTGATCGAGTCGCGAGACCAGAACCAGAGCGGACCAGCGTCGCGTTCGTCTGACAATGAGGAAGACAAGTTCGCCAAGACTCCGCTGTGAAGAGGTAAGGTGTTATAAGCTAAATTATTCTCTATCCCTGAAAATTGTAATCCAAAATGACTTTTGACCGATCAGTAAATTACAGCTGTGCGGTTCACAAAGTCTGAAGTTCGTGCGCCGCGGTACAAGGGGTTGCTCGCAGTGTACAGGCTGTGAACGCCCCCCCACCCCCGCTATTCTTCTGCAGCGAGGGGGGGGAGCCGCGGTGACTGCACTGCTGTCCTACATCACCACATAAGGCTAATCCGTTGTGTAGCAATGGCTGAAGTCCTTTCTCTGTAGCGAGCAGGGGGGGGGGGGACAACCCCCCACACACACACATAGTAGCGAGGGGGGGGGAAGCCGCTGTGACAGCGTTGCTGTGGAAACATGCAACGAGTGTAATCTGTCATGTAGCGAGGGCTGAACTCTGTCCTTGGTAGCGGGGGGAGGGGGCGAACCCCCCCCCCACACACACACACACAGACACAGCCCTGAGTGTGACCTTTCCTTTGAGCCTAAAATGAAGCTTCTACATTGAATCATTCAAAAGTTACAGACGTTTTTCCAAACTGCCATTTGGCACAATTTGGCACAGTTCCAAAACGCCTGGGAACAGCCTGAGAACAAAGCTGTGTAAAATATTCATTTTTTGTGGTATTGTTACCAAATTTGGATCTCAGCTGGATAACACTTGGTTCTACATTTCTGTTGCATTTTCCAGCCGGATCGGACAGCTGTGTGTTATTTACAAGCATTTGTATCCAAAAAAAACACTGTGTCCAAATTTTTTTTCTTCAAGTTCAGTATGTTTAGATGACTGTAACTCAGTGGCCGGAGCACGTAGAAAGATTATGGTTTTTTTGCCAAAAAATTCAAAGTGTTTTCTTTTAAATGAGACCAACCCCATGAAGATGCTGCAAAGGGTTGAAGAACAGTTTTCGATTTACTTTGGGCACGTTATTTTTTGGCATTTTTAGGAAAATTGCCCGGAGTGCAAGAGGTTAATCCTTTTCGGTTTGTTAATTTCTTTGTTCATCATTACCCGCTGTATTCTTAGTCTCATCCTTATTGTCCTGTTTATTTATTGTGTGTCATACTGTAGTTATGGTATTATTTACAGTTGTTGGGGTTGTGTTATCTTATTCTTGTGTTGTTATTTAGTTTCCGGACCGTGCTTTATTTTGACAGTGCTGTGCAGCTTCCGGCTGGCAAATTCTGTTTTGCAAGCTGCACAGCTGTCACTTGTTGTTTTGATTGTTTTCTCATGCACCCACACCTGCCATGGATCTTGAGTTCACTATTTAAGGGCACAACAACATTTCCCCGTTGTCGTGCCCTACTGTTATCCTTCCTCAGTAGTTCATTGTGTGACGCTGAGTGTTATTGGTTTAGGTAATCTATTGTTTTTCAATTGTCCTTAGCCGTGAGCCCCACTTTTCATCGGGTGTGCTCCAACTAAAGCTGTCTCCTTTCCCCGGCATCCTCAAGCGCCTCAGCCTGTATTTTTTCCCCAGGCTGTTCTTGCCCTCCTGGTTGTGAGCCCCACTCTCCTCTGGCACCTTCACCCCATTATGTTAGTTTAGTGTTTCGTGTTGTATTTTTCTGTTCATTTGTCTTTGTGTTAATAAACGTGCAAACCTCCAGCGTGAGTTTGGCATCCTTCTTAGCCCTTGAGAAGGGCATTTTATGACAGGAGGACATAACCACGCGGATGCCAGCAGCTGTAGGGTTGCCCTTTTTTCCTTTCTCCCTTTTTTCACCTTTTATCCCTCGAGTTTGGCATGTCACCAGCGCGCCAAGCCTCCACCAACCGAGGTAAATCAGTAGCCAGTGGTCCCACTATTGATGATCTGTGGGCAGCGGATTTCGCCCAGAACTTTGTGGATGCAGCGCTCATCTCCCACTCTCTGACGGAGGTTTGCAGGAACGTGGAGGGGGCAGCGGTTATTGTGGAGGCACACCCAGGGTTATGGAGCTACCCCAGGTATACAGGCCTGCTGTACACCATCTCCATCCTCCAAATGGACTCTCACGGCCTGGCAGGAGATCTGCCATCATCCATGCTGAGGGCCAAGCCTACGAGGAAGAGGCCCCGAGCTCTGTTGTCCCGCCCCCCTCACCAGAAGCCCGAGCCTCTGCCTCCTTCCCAAACGACTTCAGCAGTCTCCAGAGGAGCGTCACCTGGTCCTATTTCAGCAGCAGAAACCATCATGCTCCGGGAAATAAGGCAAGTGGGTTTTCATTCCTCTGTCCATTTTAATGAAATACCTTGCCTTATTCCCGGTGAGGAGGCTCAGTGACAGCAGCCAAATGTAGCTGAGTCCTCATCATCTGCTGCTGCTGTCTCATCCTCACCTCCTTCACTCGTGTTTCCCTCTGTTGCTTCTGAGTATCCATCGGTCCTGGGAAGGAGCGGCCGGACGACAGAGGAGCCTGCAGTCCTGGAAAGTTCTGCTCCGGCCCTGCGGCCACGTTCAGGGCAGCAGGAAAGCACCACTTGTGCTCTGAATTCTGAGGTGACAGATGAGTGTCTCCTGGGTTCAGTGGCACAGGAACCAACACCGTCGGTGAGGCAACTTCCTGTGTCAGCCACCATGCAGGGAGATCCACCAGTGTGGGTAGCCATGCCTGGAGGTCTATTGGCTGTAACCACCATCATGCCTACTGCCGGGGCCACTGCAGCAGAGTTGCCGGAGTCCTGGACGGTGGTGGAGCTCTAGTCCAGGCAAGTACTTTGTTCTGTTTTAACACCTGCAGATTCTGAGAATTCTTGTCTGGCTCATGGTGGGGAGGATCAGTTGCAGATGTCCTCTGCTCCTGAGCCCTCCTCACCGGGCTCCACTGCTGCCAGTGATTCTTCTCTGGTGTTTTTCTCTTCTTCTTCTCCTGAGGTTGCTGTATCGGGAGTAGACGCTCTGACAGAGAGAGCCGAGACGTCCCAGCCTAATTTGTCGGAGTCCTGGACAGCGGTGGAGCTCGAGCTCAAGCAAGTTCTCTTTTTTTGTTTTCACTTTTTCCGTCTTAGAGAAATCTTGCCTGGCTCTTGGTGGGGAGGACCAAGTGCAGCCATCAGCTGTACCTGAGTTCTCCTCGCCGGGCTCCACTGCTGCTGGTGACTCTGACCCAGTGTCTGTATCTCCTTTGTCTGAGCCTTCTTCTAAGGTCACTGTGGATCTTTCATCCTCGCCTGTGGTCTCCGTGGGCCCTCTACCTTCGCCTGAGGTCATCCCAGGTCCCCCCTCTCCGCCAGAGGTCTCCGTGGGCCCCCCCTCCCCACCAGAGGTCTCTGTGGGTGCTGTGCCTCAGTCTGGGGCCTTCGTGGATGCTATACTTCAGTCCGGGGCCTCCATGGGTGCTGCGCCTCTGTCTGTGGCCTTCGTGGGTGCTGCGCCTCAGTCTAGGGCCTCCGTGGGTGCTGCACCTCAGTCCGGGGCCTCTGTGAGTGCTGTGTCTCAGTCCGGGGCATCCGTGGGTGCTGCACCTCAGTCCAGGGCCTCCATGGGTGCTGCACCTCAGTCTGGGCCCTCCGTGGGTGCTGTGCCTCCATCCGAGGCTGCCGCGGGTGCTACGCCGTGATCTGAAGTTGTGGAGGGTTCTCCATGGTTGGCTGAGGTCATTATGAGTTCCCCATCCTCACTGGAGGTTTCCACCAAGCAGCCTCTTTCCTCGTCTGGTGTCCTCGCTGGTCAGCCGCCATCACCGGCTGACTCCACCATTGGCCAACAATCGTCATTGGGAGTCAACTGTCTGCAGCTCCAGTTCCGCCTCCTCCATGCTGGAAGTCCTGTGGTCCGCTGGGGGCATGTGTTCCAGCTGCCACCTCCGGGAAGGGGAAAGGTTGTGCCCCACGGTCCAGTGGCTTAGGGATGCTGGGAAACCACCCAGCAAACTGTGCCGTTGGGTCAGGTGGCTCATGAACTCTGGGAGACCACTCAACAGGCTACGCCATCTGCGCAGGTGGCTCAAGAACTCAGGGAGGCCACCGAACGTGTTCTACTGTGTGTTCTGGTGGTCCTGGGACTCTGGTAGGCTGCCCAAACTGCCTCAGTTACTTTCCAGGGGTCCTCGAGTTCTGTGGACCATACAGACATGGACAAAATTGTTGGTACCCCTCTGTTAATGAAAGAAAAACCCACAATGGTCACAGAAATAACTTGAATCTGACAAAAGTGGTAATAAATAAAAATTCTATGAAAATTAACCAATGAAAATCAGACAATGCTTTTGAATTGTGGTTCAACAGAATTATTTTAAAAAACAAACTCGTGAAACAGGCCTGGACAAAAATGATGGTACCCTTAACTTAATATTTTGTTGCACAACCTTTTGAGGCAATCACTGCAATCAAACGATTTCTGTAACTGTCAATGAGACTTCTGCACCTCTCAGCAGGTATTTTGGCCCACTCCTCATCAGCAAACTGCTCCAGTTGTCTCAGGTTTGAAGGATGCCTTCTCCAGATGGCATGTTTCAGCTCCTTCCACAGATGTTCAATAGGATTTAGATCAGGGCTCCTAGAAGGCCACTTTAGAATAGTCCAATGTTTCGCTCTTAGCCATTCTTGGGTGTTTTTAGCTGTGTGTTTTGGGTCATTATCTTGTTGCAAGACCCATGACCTGCGACTGAGACCAAGCTGTCTGACACTGGGCAGCACATTTCTCTCTAGAATACCTTGATAGTCTTGAGATTTCACTGTACCCTGCACAGATTCAAGACACCCTGTGCCAGATGCAGCAAAGCAGCCCCAGAACAAAACAGAACCTCCTCCATGTTTCACAGTAGGGACAGTGTTCTTTTCTTGGTATGCTTCATTTTTGCGTCTGTGAACATAGAGCTGATGTGCCTTGCCAAAAAGTTCCAGTTTTGTCTCGTCTGTACATAGGACATTCTCCCAGAAGCTTTGTGGCTTGTCAACATGCAGTTTGGCAAATTTCAGTCTGGCTTTTTTATGATTTGTTTTCAACAGTGGTGTCCTCCTTGGTCGTCTCCCATGAAGTCCACTTTGGCTCAAACAGCGACAGATGGTGCGATCTGATACTGATGTACCTTGACCAGAACCTTTGTCCAGGTTCTGAGTCATGAGTGGTTTTTTTTATTTATTATTTTTATTTTGTTTCGGTCCTTCTGTGCCTGGGTTCCCCCCCCCCCCGGGGGGGGGGGGGTTGTTTTTCTTGTTGGAGCGTCTTCTTTGTGTGTGTGGAGGGGTCTTTTTTGATGTTGTCCTGGAGTGTCTGGGCTCCACCAATTGAAGGGGGGGGGGCAGTGTCATGATCCTGAGCATGGCTGGGGGCTGGGCTCAGTTCCAGGTTTGAGTTAATCCTTTCTGGTTTGTTCATTTTTTTGTTCATCATTACCCGCTGTATTCTTAGTCTCATCCTTATTGTCCTGTTTATTTATTGTGTGTCATGTTGAAGTTATGGTATTATTTACAGTTGTTGGGGTTGTGTTATCTTATTCTTGTGTTGTTATTTAGTTTCCGGTCTGTGCTTTATTTTGACAGTGCTGTGCAGCTTCCAGCTGGCAAATTCTGTTTCCCAAGCTGCACAGCTGTCACTTGTTGTTTTGATTGTTTTCTCAATGCACCCACATCTGCCATATATCTTGAGTTCACTATTTAAGGGCATGACAACATTTCCCCGTTGTCGTGTCCTACTGTCATCCTTCCTCAGTAGTTCATTGTCTGATGCTGAGTGTTACTAGTTTAGCCGTAGAGGAGAACAGGAGCATGCCAACCAGGTAATCTATTCCTTTTCAATTGTCTTTAGCCGTGAGCCCCGCTTTTCTTCGGGTGTGTTCTGACTAAAGCTGTCTCCTTTCCCCGGCGTCCTCGAGCACCTCAGCCTGTATTTTTCTCCAGATTGTTCTCACCCTCCTGGTTGTGAGCCCCGCTCTCCTCCGGCACCTTCACCCCATTATGTTAGTTTAGTGTTTCGTGTTGTATTTTTCTGTTCATTTGTCTTTGCGTTAATAAATGTGCAAACCTACAGCATATGTTTGGCATCCTTCTTCGCCCTTGAAAAGGGCGTTTATGCCAACAGTACAGTGATTGCTGGTGATTTTAACTGTTACTTCTCATCAGCAATAGATCGGTAACCTTCTACATGCAGTTCAATGTCTAAAAGGGCCAAGGCAGTCTCTGATACCAGTAATGAACTCGGTCTGGTTGATATCTGGCATGTTTTACACCCTCATGATAAAGAGTTCACATTTTATTCAACAGTATATAAGTCTAGCAGCAGAATTGACTTTTTTCTAACTCCCCAACAGTTGGTAAGCAGTGTGGAATGTTGCAGTCTTGGAGGTATACACTACCGTTCAAAAGTTTGGGGTCACTTAGAAATTTCCTTATTTTTTAAAGAAAAGCACTTTTTTTCAATGAAGATAACTTTAAACTAATCAGAAATACACTCTATACATTGCTAATGTTGTAAATGACTATTCTAGCTGCAAATGTCTGGTTTTAGGTGCAATATCTACATAGGTGTATAGAGGCCCATTTCCAGCAACTATCACTCCAGTGTTCTAATGGTACTGTAGAACGGCACCGAAGGCGTTATTTCACAGATGCTTTTATTCAGCAATGCAGGAAGAAAGCAGGTGTACATATCAGTAGTCCTGGCTGTGTGTGTGTGCCACGTACGTGACGTGACGACGTGATGATATCATTCTACATCCCCCTTCTTTAGTATAGAACTTTGGTACAAAGAGAACACTATTGACTCTTGGATTGGTATGAGAAAACATGTCACATTCCTGTGAGAGTGAGTATACTGTGACGAATAAACGACTAATAAAATAACTTTCAATGGCACCACATAACATACCTATCTTGAAAATAAACTAATGCCTGGCTTGCAAATAAAATAAATTCCCGTGACACAACATAACTGATCTAATTTGAAAATGAACTTATGCCTGGCTTGTAAATATGTCTATATTTCAACACGAAACTACAAAACATCAGCTTCAGTAAATGTCACAATCAGTCTGTATTGTACTTGGGATTAGGCTTCAGGAGTCTACCAAACCTGGAACGGGCCAGGGGGGTCTCGGTGACTTGTGGGAGCGATGGCTCTCCGAGGAGGCCAGGCGTGTGGTCAGTGTGCGTAGCAGGAAGCCTGGGAGGAGCGTGCACAGCGGCCTGCCTGGGGGAAGTGTGCACGGCATCATGCCTGGGAGGAGATGCGGGTAGACTGGGCACAGTCTCACTGCTGGTCTTCTGTGTTGGTGAGTCTGCCGGTGAGGCTGGATCTGGTTCTGGTTCTGTTGGTGGTGGTTCTGTGACTGGCAGCAGGTGTCGCCGGTTCCGGCGGTATTCTTTTCCTCCTGATTCCACCACGTAAGACCGTGGCTCTGCTGCGATTCTTTTGATGATGCCAATTTTGTCATGTCCTTTCTCTGTTTGCAGGCGTACTACTTGGGAGCTTTGGAGCGGGGGAAGTGGCCGGCTGCCACGATTGTAGAATCCTTTTTGTGCTTGCCTCTTCTTTGACAGGTGGGTGTGGATCGACTCTGGATTCTTGGACATTGGCTTAAGCAGGTGCCTGCTGATGGGAATATTTGTACGTGTCTCTCTGGACATCAGTCTTTGTGCAGGTGAGCCCAGCGTGCCGTCTCGTGGGATATTTCTGATGCTCAGAAGATTGAGGAATAGGTCAGTACCGTCTCTTTTGGATGTTTCCAACAGTCGTTTTGCACTCCGTACGGCTCTCTCTGCCAGCCCGTTTGCTTGATGATACTCAGGGCTGCTGGTGACATGAGTGAAATCCCAGCTTTTCGCAAAGTCTTGGAACATCTGACTAGTGAATTGTGTTCCACAGTCTGACAGCAGCTTGTGGGGGACTCCGTGGACTGAGAAGTGACGTTTCAGCTTGTTAATTACACATTGTGATGTGATTTTCTTGACTGGATCCAGTTCATACCATCCTGAATAGGAGTCTACCAGGACCAGGTAGTGCTGGCTGTTCCATTCGAACAGATCTGTTGCCACTATTGACCACGGGAGCTCTGGGACTGTGTGTGGTTGCATTGGCTCCTTTTGCTGATGTGGTTTAAGGGCATTGCAAGTGCTGCATGACTGTACATAATTGTCAATGTCTCTCGTCATTGTGGTCCAATAGACTATGTTGCGTGCTCGCCGCTTGGTGGCTTCAGCACCGGGGTGTCCTTTATGGAGCAGCAGGAGATATTCTTTGTGCAGCGTTTGTGGAATTGTTGCTCTTGTACCTTTCATGATTATTCCATCTTCCACACAGAGCTCATCACGGAACGGGAAGAATTCTTTCACTGTGTCGGGTACTTTGCTCAACCTATCTGGCCATCCATGCTTGATGATGTTGCTCAGGGCCTGGAGTGCGGTGTCTTTCGCTGTATGTGTGCGGAGTTCTTCCTGACGACTGGATGAGATGTGCTGCACCGTCATTACCTCGAAGTCCTCACGTTCAGTGGCATGTGAGGCTATGGCGTTGCTCGGTGCACGGGACAGCATGTCTGCCAAGTGCAATTCCTTTCCTTTCTTGTAAACTAGCGTGAGGTTGAACTTGTGCAGCTTCAGCATCATGCGTTGTAAACGCGCAGGCGCTGTGTGGAGAGGTTTCTTCAGGATGGAGACCAGGGGCTGATGGTCTGTCTCCACGATCACTGGTTTTCCGTATATGTAGTCATAGAATTTGAAACAGGTGAAAACGACAGCAAGCAGCTCTTTTTCAATTTGTGCATATTTTCTTTCTGTTTCAGTAAGAGTGCGAGAGGCATATGCGACAGGACTGCCATTCTGGAGACATGCACCACCAAGGCCATACTGCGAGGCGTCACATGTCAGAGTGACTGGTGTTTGTACGTCATAGTACCGGAGTACTGGAGGTGACGTCACACACTGTTTCAGAGTGTCAAATGCATTTTGTTGTTGTTCAGTCCAAGTCCATGCTGTGTCTTTGTGCAGGAGCTGGTGGAGAGGTGCTGCAATGTTGCTGTGGTTTGGAATGAACTTGCCCAGGTAATTTATCGTACCCAGGAAGCGTTGTAGAGCAGCTTTGTCCTGGGGGGCCGGGATGTCAGTGATCGCTTGGATCTTTGCTGGATCGGGTTTCAACCCTTGTTCAGTGAAGACATGGCCCACGTAGCTGACTTCCTTTAGCTGGAATCTGCATTTTTGGGGGTTCAGCCTCAATTTCACGTTCCTTGCCCTGTTGAGCACTTTTTGAAGGTTCTCGTCGTGTTCTTTAAGATTTCTTCCACCGATTATGATGTCATCAACAATTATTGCGCAAGGGAGGCCGGCAAATATTTGCTCCATGGATCTCTGGAAGACCTCAGACGCTGCATTGATACCATATGGCATTCTCAGGTATCGATATCGCCCAAATGGAGTGGCGAAAGTGGTGAGGAATGATGACGTTTGGTCCAGTTTGACCTGCCAAAAGGAGCTCTTGGCATCAAGCACAGAAAACACGGTTGCGCCTGCCATTTGTGCAGCAACTTCCTCGACTGTGCGCATGGGATGATGGGGGCGCATAATTGCTTCATTTAGGTCTCTTGGGTCGATGCACACACGGATCTTGTCAGTGTCCTTTTTGTGTGTCGCTACCATTGAGGATACCCATTCAGTGGGTTCTGAAATGGGTGTGATGACTCCTTGCTGCACCATGTTTTCCAGTTCTGCTTTCACTTTGTCCATCATGGCAACTGGAATGCGGCGAGGGGGCCGGATGACGGGTGTCACATTCTGGTCCAGTTTCATGTGATAGGTTACTGGGAGTGAACCTAGTTCGCCATTGAAAAGCTCAGCATAGTTATTAAACCACTTTTGAGAGGAGCTCGGTTCGGTCACGTTCACCTGGAAAACCTGGTCTTTCAGAGTCATCAGGTCCATCTTCATGCAGTCCGGGAGCCCTAGCAGTGGTTGCACTTTGCCGTTTACTACATGGAAACGCAGGTTGTAGGATCTTTGGTCACTGGTCTGGCACTTGAACAACACAGTCCCCTCAGTGTTTATCACCGTGCCTCCATAAGCGATGAGCCTGGCCTTGTTGTCTTTGTTTATTTTTTCTGCGTTTCTCACGTGCCTGAATGCATCCAGGGAGATTACGTAACACTTTGCGCCAGTGTCTACTTTCAGTTTGAGTGTCTTGCCATTGAGTTTTACATTGCAGTGTAGTTCTTCTTTCACATCATCAGTAGACAGTGTGTTTATCTTATTTGCGGCTGGTGACAGCCCGTTGATGTCGAATGATTCAGAGTCCTCGCCGTCACTGTCGGAGTCTGCTTGGGCTATTTGGTTGACAGGTTTGTACTGCTTGTTTCTTGCTGCCGATCTGCAGTAGTTTTTGAAATGGTTGGGCTTTTTGCAGTAATTGCATTGTTTCCCATATGCTAGACAGAGTTCCTTCTTCGCTGGATGTTCATGTCCACAGTTGGTACAGCTTATGTTGTCTGATTTGGGACTGTAATGTTCTTTGTACTGCTTGTGGCGAACTGTTTTTTGCATTCTGCGGTCTTGGCGTATTGCATCCACATTTGTTGAACTACGTGGTGTTGTTGCTAGAGTTTTAGTATGTTGTTCTGTTTGTTCATTGATTTGGCATATTTTGATGGCTTTTAGTAGTGTTAAATCGCTCTCTCTCAGTAGTATCTTCCTCACGCTATCGGAGCTGATACCAACAACCAGCCGGTCACGAATTAAGTCGTCATGCAATGCTCCAAAGTCACACATTTTAGCCTTATTTCGGAGTGCGCTTACATAAGCCTCTATGGTCTCACCGGGTTTTTGGTTCCTTGTGTTGAATGCATGTCTCTCCATTGTGATGTTTGTCTGTGGACTGCAGAGGTATCTGAACTTTGTTTTTAGGCATTCTGGATCCTCCCGTGACTCTGCCGGACGGATCTCCTCCCCCTCGTTATTCCGTTGAGCTGGTGCATAGGTGAACGTGCGTTCCCTTTCAATAGCCTCGCTACCTGCCAAATTGAGGAGTATGTAGGCTTTGGTTCGGTCGGGCTTGTCGTTGTGGGCAGCCGCGATGAAAATGTCGTATTCTTGTTCGAACACTCGCCAGTTTTCTGCAATTTTGTCGTTGAACACAAGCGGGTCCGGACGGCGGAATCCATCAGCCATGCTAGCGTTAGCTGGGGGAGGCACACGTGTACCACAGAATACGCTTCTGACGTCTAACTAAATAATTAGTTGACTTACTGGGTCTATGTAGAGTTCGGCAGGAAAATTAGTTTCCGCTGCTTTACTTCTGACACCATGTAGAACGGCACCGAAGGCGTTATTTCACAGATGCTTTTATTCAGCAATGCAGGAAGAAAGCAGGTGTACATATCAGTAGTCCTGGCTGTGTGTGTGTGCCACGTACGTGACGTGACGACGTGATGATATCATTCTACAGGTACAATGTGTTTGCTCATTGCGTCAGAAGGCTAATGGATGATTAGAAAACCCTTGTGTAATCATGTTAGGTCTGCAAAGCTGTAATTGCTGCAAATGGAGGATTCTTTGACGAAAGCAAAGTTTGAAGGAAAAAAATTATTATTTCAAATACAAATCATTATTTCTAACCTTGTCAATGTCTTGACTATATTTTCTATTCATTTTACAACTCATGGTGGTAAATAAAAGTGTGACTTTTCATGGAAAACACAAAATTGTCTGAGGTGACCCCAAACTTTTGAACGGTAGTGTAGTTATATTGGACCACGCCCCAATTTTTATGGAATTATGCAATTTAGATATCGGATCTCAGAGAGGACCATGGAGATATAACCACTTTCTGAATCACAACCCTAAATTTGAAAAAAAAATTAACAGAACAAATAGGATACTTTTTTAAACAAAATCCCTGATGTGTCACCCGGCCTTTTATGGGACACAGCTAAGGCCTACATTCGTGGTCAAATTATCTCTTACACAGCTCGTCTTAAAAAAACTAACAGAATGGAGCAGTGTAAATTTGAGCTCGAACTTCTAAATCTCAAGAATGAGTATAATGTCTCTCCATCTGAAGAGCTTAAATTCAGACTGTGAAGACTGCTTTTAATTGACGAAAAAAGCCAAAAAATCTGTGTCTTTTGCCAGACAAAGGATGCATGAATTTATGAATAAACCAAATAGATATATTTGGCTAACCTCCTTAAGAACAGGACATACTCCTAGAACATTCCATGTATCAGAGATCATTTAGGCACCCCAAACTATAGCAGCAAGGACATCAATAATATTTTTCAGAAGTTTTGTAAACAGTACACGTCTCAGTTTGACTCACAATCTGAACAAAAGCTGTCAGACTTCTTCACAAAGTTAGAACGACCTAAAATTTTATCCCAACAGGCTGAAGACCCAAGCAGACCACTAAATGCAAGTGAAATTAAGAATTGTATTCAATTATTACCTAATAATAAAACCCCGGGCCCTGATGGCTTTAGTGCAGAATTTTACAAGAAAGCTGACCCCCTACTAATTGACCCAATGATTGAGATGTTGAACTCCTCATTTATCAATGGGGCCCTTCCTCCATCTTTTATGGAAGTGAATATTTCCTTGGTCCCCAAAAAAGGCAAACTGCCAGAAGAGTGCTCCTCATAGCTGCTGGCCACTTTTTAAGGTCATCTTCCCATCCCTCCATAGTCATGGGATGTGGTATGATTATATTACAGGTGCAAAAGGCTGTGTTGCCACATTTTTGATGCTGAAGTCATTGTTTTTTAACAAGGAAAAGTGTTCCATTTCAGTGACAATATGTTCTAAACTAGTACCAGACGTTGCTACCATAATTCACACAAGGCATCATGGGCCCTAGAAATAAGGTGGATAAGGGTAATTTGTGACCTGATGGATGGAGGTTCAGTGCTTACATTCCAACAAGTTAAAGAGAAGTTTGATATTTCAGATAAGGATTTTTTCAAGTTTCTCCAGGTCCTTAAATTTATATTGCATAAACTTAAGAAGTTTAATGGAAGATCAACCATCTCTCTCATGGAATCAATGCTGTCTGATAATAGACAGCTGAAATTTATTACTAAAAAATTTTACAGGGTATTTTGTGATCTTAAAGAGGATAATTCTAATAAAACCAAAGACAAATGGGAATCTGACTTAGGCTCCTCCATAACTCCTAATACCTGGGATGTCACAGATTCCCCCCGTGCGCTTTTGCACAGCACACCAAGTGAAGAGGAATGATGGATTTACGCGCTGGGTTACACCACAAGCACATTTATTAACAGAAAAGCACACAGTACAAAAATAGCAACACACAAAAAGGGAACGGGGCACACTAAAGGGCTAACACACCCAGTGTGCAGCAGGCAGACCACAGTGTGCAGTGGCCACAAAAACAGACAGTTCAAGACACAAAAACTAACACACAAAAGGAGACAACTGTCCACTTACTGTTTACATGCAACGTGCAGCGGGAAGACCACAGTGGACCGTGGCCAAACGACCCTCAGTGACAAACACAGATATGACTATGTACATATGTACAATGGTCCAGCAGTGCTTGACTGGCAAAAGCTGCCTAAGTACAAGCACTGCTGGACAGCAAATAGGGTGCACCTGGGCGAGGCACGGGGAAGACAATCACCGAGTGGAATCAGCTGGCTGTCAAGAGGGAGGGGGCATGGTCACACTGGCAAGTGTTAGACAACACCCACACGAATGTGGGTCAAAGAGGCTGCCTAACAGCCACTGGCCAGAGCGGTGGCTACAGGCATGGAAAAGAAAACGAACAAGACATGAAAACTCAAAAGATAACACAATACATAAAACACCCGATACCTGAGCCACAGAGAACGGTCAGAACTGAGCCAGAAGGACAACACGGCTCGGTTCGTGACATAGCCCCCCCCTCCCCAGGGGTGGATTCCAGACACGGTTCAACGGTTCAACCCCACTTTGCATCAGTGGTTGAACAGTGTGATTACAGTGATCCCTCGCTACTTCAATTCAATTCAATTCAATTCAATTCAATTCAACTTTATTTATATAGCGCCATTTCACAACAACAGTCATCTCATAGCACTATCAACTGTAGGGGGGGAACCCCCACAGTTGCAGAAAGACCCCAGCAATCAGGCGATCCCCTGTGAGCAAGCACTTGGCGACGGTGGAGAGGAAAAACTCCCTTTTAACAGGAAGAAACCTCCAGCAGAACCAGGCTCAGGGAGGGGCAGTCATCTGCTGCAACTGGCTGGGGGGTGAGGGGATAGAGAAGAAGAAAAGAACAGACATGTAGAGAGCAAACAGCACGATGGGGACTCAATCTATGGGAGAGAACAAACAAATGTTAATGACCAGCAAAAAAAAAAATATTTCATAGAGAGTGAGGAAAGGAGTGAGGCCCATTGCATTACTGGAGGTCCCCCGGCTGACTAAACCTATTAGCAGCATAACTAAGGGAGGGTTCCGAAACACATGTTCCCTCCCTAATTGTAGGCTATATCAAAAAGGTAGGTTTTAGCCCTATTCTTAAAAACAGAGGTCGAGTCTGACTCCCGAATCCAGATTGGCAGCTGATTCCACAGGAGAGGAGCTTGATAACTGAAGGCTCTGCCTCCCATTGTACTTTTGGAGATTCTAGGTATTACAAGTAATCCTGCATTTTGGGAGCGTAGTGCTCTGTTAGGATAATACGGTAGTATCAGATCTTTTAAATAAAAAGGAGCCTGGTTGTTTAGAGCTTTGTAAGTAAGAAGAAGGATTTTAAACTTAATTCTAAACTCTATGAGAAGCCAATGAAGGGAGGCCAGAACCGGAGAGATATGATCTCTCTTTCTAGTACCTGTTAAAACTCTTGCTGCAGCATTTTGGATCAGCTGAAGACTTTTTAAAGATGTTTTAGGACAGCCTGATAATAAAGAATTACAATAATCTAATCTCGAGCTAACAAAAGCGTGGATCAGTTTCTCAGCATCACTCTGAGACAAGATGCTCCTAATCTTGGCAATATTACGCAAATGATAGAAGGCAGTCTTAGAAACAAATTTAATATGTGAATTGAAGGACAAATCCTGATCAAAAATAACTCCAAGGTTCCTCACAGAGCTATTAAGAGAAAGAGTAACCGCATCCAAACTGAAAGTTTGATTTGGAAAGGAATTTCTAAGGTTTTTTGGACCAACAAGAATGACTTCAGTCTTATCTGAATTTAATAGCAGGAAATTACAAGTCATCCAAGCTTTGATTTCCTTAAGACAGGCTTCTAACTTGGCTAATTGATTACTATCATCTGGCTTCATTGACAGGTATAATTGTGTGTCATCTGCATAACAATGAAATTGTATACAGTGCTTTCTAATAATGTTGCCTAACGGAAGCATATATAAACTAAAAAGAGTAGGGCCTAGCACAGATCCCTGTGGAACTCCATGACTAAGCTTTGAGTTGAAAGAAAACTCATTATTTACATGAACAAACTGGAACCTATCAGATAAATAAGATCTAAACCATTGCAACGAAGTTCCATTAAGTCCAACATAGTGTTCTAATCTATCAAGTAGAATATTATGATCGATAGTATCAAAAGCTGCACTAAGGTCTAAAAGGACAAGTACAGAAACTAGTCCATTATCAGATGCAATGAGGAGGTCGTTAGTGACCTTCGCTAAGGCTGTTTCAGTACTATGATGGATTCTAAACCCAGATTGAAACTCTTCAAGTAAACCATTTCCCTGCAGGTGGTCAAATAATTGCGTAGCAACAACTCTTTCTAAGATTTTTGAAATGAAAGGGAGATTAGAGATTGGTCTATAGTTAGCTAAAGCTCCTGGATCTAGCGTTGGCTTTTTGAGTAAGGGTTTAATTACAGCCGTTTTAAAAGCCTGCGGTACATGGCCTAAAGTTAATGAAGAATTGATTATATGAAGAATAAAGCTACCAATAAGTGGGAAGACTTCTTTAAATAACCTGGTAGGAATAGGGTCTAAAAGACAAGTTGAAGGTTTGGATGAGGAAACTATTTTGTCTAACTCACAAAGGTCGATTGGAGTAAACTCATCAAGACAGAGATCAATAGAAGGAGTTGTAGTAGTTACAGTATTTAAGTTAACTGTGGGAAGAATCTAATTGATTTTATCTCTGATGGATGAAATTTTATTATTGAAAAAGTTCATAAAGTCCTGACTAGTAAGCTCTAAGGGAATGCTAGGATTGACAGAGTCCTGACTCTTTGTCAACCTGGCTACAGTACTGAAAAGAAACCTGGGATTATTCTTGTTCTCTTCTATTAATGCAGAGTAATAACTCGTTCTAGCTTTTCGAAGAGATTTTTTATAAATTAAAAGATGATTTCTCCAAGCTAAATAGATTTCATCTAAATTAGTAGAGCGCCATTTTCTTTCTAATTGACGAGTCTTCTGTTTTAAGGTACGAGTTTCTGTGTTGAACCAAGGAGTTAGAAATCTCTGATTAGACTTTTTCTTTTTTAAGGGGGCCACCAAGTCTAGAGTCTGATGCAGAGAAGCTGAAACACTATCCACCATGTTATCAATTATAGAAGGAGCAAGCTGTCTATAGCTTATTTCTGTTGTGTTGACACATGGCATAGAGGAAACAATCTGCATAAATTTGGAAACAGCATCATCTGAGAGGCATCTACTGTAATAATATTTTTCTTTAGGAGCCAAATAGTCAGAAATGGTAAAATCAAAGGTTAACAGACAATGGTCTGACAGTACAGGGTTATGAGGAGACACTACAAGATTTTCTATTTCTATGCCATATGTCAAAACAAGGTCCAATGTATGGTGGAGGTAATGAGTAGAATTTCTTACTTTCTGAGAAAACCCAATCGAGTCCAATATTGAATTGAATGCCACATTAAGGCAGTCACTATCTACACCCACATGTATATTAAAGTCCCCTACTATAATTAGCGCCTTCGCCTTCGCGCCTCACCTTTCGCGCCCTCAGTGCATCGCGGATTTTTCAAAAATATTCATCAAAAATTCAAAATTGAGAAAAAGTGGGTGGGCGCTAGCAGAAGGCAGGGAGACTACATTAGAACATCAGGTATCAACACGGAGAGCCCGCACAACTCAAAATCCACCTCTCTGTTCGCTGTTCTCGTGTTGGCTCGGCTCGGGAATCTCGTAAGCTGATTGGCCGAGACGTTTTACCCAGCTTCTCTCCCTGCCGAGCGCCCATACCCAGCGAAGGAAGACTGCATTCATTGTTCTTTATCGCCCGTGTTGCTTAGTCTCGCCGCGTGGAACTTTTCGCTGTTCTCTTGTGCCTTTTTGTGCGAAATAGTCTTCCCGTCGAGCCACTACGCCGCCTCCTGCAGCTTCTCCAGCTCTATCGGAAGCTGCCCTCGACGATCCTGCGCCTCTAGCACCTGACGATGAGGCGTCACCTGAGGAGCAGTAAAGCTCTCATTAACCTGTGCAGTAAATCATCTTCATCTTGAGTTACGTATCTTGTTATAAGAATAAAAGAGTTCTAAAAACATATTTATGTACACTTTATTTACATCTACGTATGTATGTACACTTACACACACACACACACACGTATCATATGAGAGAGAGAGTGAGAGAATGAACGTACGTATTATTTATGGGTGACGTCATTAGGGGTGACGCTACTTCGCGGTTTTTCATTTTTCGCGGTCGGTTCTGGAACCCATTAACCGTGATAAGTGAGGGATCACTGTAGTACCATCCCTCTTGAGGCTTTCTCTACAGCTCTAATGAATAAACCCTTTCTTTTCTATCACACTTGGGACTCTTTTCTCAAATACCTTGGGGCTACTAAAGCCCAGAAAATGTGATCTGGATTACTGGAGCTGGCTTGGAGGGAGGTTCCAATTCCATAAACTCATTACCACTGACTGTGGTAAAATGTATTACTAAATAGGTTCTTCAGTGATGGAATCTGTTTCCCTGCTATCTATTAGGTGTATACACACTTGTGTGTGTATATGTATGTATGTAACACTCCCCCCCCCATTATTTTATTTTATTTTTACACTTGTGTTGGTATGTTTTTGGTTTGTTTTTTTTCCCTTTGCTTTGCCAAAAAGTTCAATAAAAATATGCTTGGAATAAAAAAACATGAGAGCCAAAACCCAATGTCCAACATCCATTTATTAAAGTCTCCAATAAAATAACCAAAATACAAACCAATATCAGTTTCCAATTTTCTTTACTCTCACATGTTGACGGTCAGTAAAATGTTTGTCTCCACAATTAGTAACACCTGTGTATTGCTGCAACAGTTCCTTAACCCCTTGCACTCTGGTCAATTTCCCTAAAAACGCCAAAAAAATAACGTACCCAAAGTAAATCAAAAGCTGTTCTTCAACCGTTTGCAGCATCTTCATGGGGTTGGTCTCATTTAAAAGAAAACACTTTGAATTTTTTGGCAAAACAGACATAATCTCTCTAAGTGCTCCTGCCACTGAGTAACAGTCATCTAAGCATACTGAACTTGAAGAAAATAAATTTCGCCTGGGTGTTTTTTTGGATACAAATGCTTGCAAATAACACACAGCTGTCAGATGCGGGCTGGAAAATGCAACAGAAATGTAGAACCAAGTGTTATCCAGCTGAGGTCAAAATTTTGTAACAATACCACAAAAAATGAATATATTACACAGCTTTTTTCTTAGGTTGTTCCCAGGCATTTTTGAACTGTGCCAAATTGAGCCAAATGGCACAGTTTGGAAAAACGTCTGTAACTTTTGAATGATTCAATATAGAAGCTTCACCTTGGGCTCTAATGGAAGGTGAAGGGCTGTGTGTGTTGGGGGGGGTTGTTTATTCATTCATGAATAAATGAATGAACAAACAAGCCCCCACACACAAAGAAGCATGCCACGTAAAAAATGTGTGGCTTTTTTTTTACAAGAAAAAATAACCTACAGTGCAATAAAAATTATACTAAAATATCTGTAATGTAGAAGATAACAACTCCCCCCCCCCCCCGCTACAGAGGACAGACATCGTCCATCGACACATGATGGACCGCGGCCATGCGCCGCGGTCTACTACGCACAGTTGTACTAAAATATCTGCAATAATATCTGCAATCCGCTACAGAAGAGTAGCGGGGGGGGGGGGCGTTCACGGTCCGGACGCGGCGCATGAACCGTGTCCAGTCTGTGCGCCACGGTACACGGTCCGTGCGCCGCAGTCTACTACGTACAGTTGTAATTTACCGATCAGTCAAAATCATTTTGATTACAATTTTCAGGGATAAAGAATAATTTAGCTTATAACACTTACCTGTCCACAACAGCAGTGTCGCTGGTGAACTTCTCTTCCTCATTGTCAGACGAACATGACGCTGGTCCGCTTGTTACGGACTCGTGGTTCTGGTCACGCGGCCCAGTCAAACCATAATTCCATTATTGCGGTTTTGCGCTTCCATGATTGTGGTTATGGCGAACGATTTTTCAAAACAAATACGAACAGTAGTAAGAAAAAAAGACTGGCGAACGCGTGTGTGTCACCCAGCGGCTTACACAAAACAGATTTTGCAAGGGAGGCACGCTTTCGAACTACTGTGCTTCAATTGGCTCGCTGTATTCGCAGCCGTTGGTAGGCGGGTCCTTCTTCCTAGGTTTTCAGTCATTGGTTCTTCAAGGTTTCAAGAAACCCAATTCAAGGCTCTTATTAGTCGAATGAGAGGTCAATCACATCTAAACCAATCAAAGCACTCCTTTGGCTTTCTGTTTGCGGCTGTGTCTGTCGTGGAAGAACGGAAATGCAGGAGGTTTTTTTCTCAGTGCGCACTAGGACGCACAGAGACGTGCCCGCCCGCGGTACACCGGAGAGCAAGAGGTTATTAAATAGCAAAATGGCCTTCAATCAATCAAAAGCGTGTCACCTAGTGATGAGAAGTAATAACAAAAAATAAACTGAAAATGACTCCTACACACTGGTCCCTAACTGGGCTTGGCAGAAGACAACACAATTCAAACAAAAGAAAAAAGGAGCCATATCAAAGGTAAAAAACAAACCATTTTCCCATTATTACAGTCATTATCAGTGTCCAATATGGAGTACTCTGTTTACAAAGAAATATTAACATACAGTACCTCACAAAAGTGAGTAAACCCCTCACATTTTTGTAAATATTTTTTTATATCTTTTCATGGGACAACACTGAAGATATGACACTTTGATACAATGTAAAGTAGTCAGTATACAGCTTGGATAACAGTGTAAATTTGCTGTCCCCTCAAAATAAGTCAACACACAGCCATTAATGTCTAAACTGCTGGCAACAAAAGTGAGTACACCCCTAAGTGAAAATGTCATAATTGTCAATTTTTTGTGTGGCCACCATTATTTTCCAGCACTACCTTAACGCTCTTGGGCATGGAGTTCACTAGAGCTTCACAGGTTGCCACTGGAATCCTCTTCCACTCCTCCATGACAACATCACAGAGCTGGTGGATGTTAGAGACCTTGTGCTCCTCCACCTTCCATCTGAGGATGCCCCACAGATGCTCAATAGGGTTTAGGTCTGGAGACATGCTTTGCCAGTCCATCACCTTTGCCCTCAGCTTCTTTAGCAAGGCAGTGACTGTCTTGGAGGTGTGTTTGGGGTCGTTATCATATTGGAATACTGCCTGCAGCCCAGTTTCCCAAGGGCTGCTTCAGTATGTCACAGTACATGTTGGCATTCATGGTTCCCTCAATGAACTGTAGCTCCCCAGGTCCGGCAGCACTCATTCAGCCCCAAACCATGACACTCCCACCACCATGCTTGACTGTAGGCAACACACACTTGTCTTTGTACTCCTCACCTTGTTGCCGCCACACACGTTTGACACCATCTGATCCAAATAAGTTTATGTTGGTCTCATCAGACCACAGGACATGGTTCCAGTAATCCATGTCCTTAGTCTGCTTGTCTTCAGCAAACTGTTTGCGGGCTTTCTTGTTCATCATTTTTATAAGGGGCTTCCTTCTGGGATGACAGCCATGCAGACCAATTTGATGTAGTGTCCGGCATATGGTCTGAGCACTGACAGACTGACCCCCCACCCCTTCAACCTCTGCAGCAATGCTGGCAGCACTCATACGTCTATTTTCAAAAGACAAAGTCTGGATATGATGCTGAGCACGTACACTCAGCTTCTTTGGTCGACCATGGCAAGGCCTGTTCTGAGTGGAACCTGTCCTGTTAAACTGCTGTATGGTCTTGGCCACCATGCTGCAGCTCAGTTTCAGGGTGTTGGCAATCTTCTTATAGCCTAGGCCATCTTTATGTAGAGCAACAAATCGTTTGTTTTTTTTCAGATCCTCAAAGACTTCTTTGCCATGAGGTGCCATGTTGAACTTCCAGTGACCAGTATGAGACAGTGTGAGAGCAATAACACCAAATTTAACACACCTGCTCCCCATTCACACCTGAGACCATGTAACACTAACAAGTCACATGACACCGGGGAGGGAAAATGG
The DNA here is from genome assembly GCA_020510985.1 of Pholidichthys leucotaenia. Taxonomy (NCBI): domain Eukaryota; kingdom Metazoa; phylum Chordata; class Actinopteri; order Cichliformes; family Pholidichthyidae; genus Pholidichthys; species Pholidichthys leucotaenia. The sequence continues at coordinate 70,211,755 of CM035847.1, forward strand.
CTAATTGGGCACAGTTTGGACATTTTCATTTCGGGGTGTACTCACTTTTGTTGCCAGCAGTTTAGACATTAATGGCTGTGTGTTGAGTTATTTTGAGGGGACAGCAAATTTACACTGTTATCCAAGCTGTACACTGACTACTTTACATTGTATCAAAGTGTCATATCTTCAGTGTTGTCTCATGAAAAGATATACTAAAATATTTACAAAAAATGTGATGGGTGTACTCACTTTTGTGAGATACTGTACAGCTTCAGAAAGTAGGCAAATTTTTGTTATCGGCTTTTCAGTAATATTTGTTTTTGTTTGAAGTCAAACAGTTCTTACAAGTCCTATTTTGTCAGGAAAGGTCTCCAATATCTTTCCGAACATCCAAGAACCACGAGGAGATGTTGAGTCCACTATTAGCACAATGTCTCCTTGCACAAAGTTTCTTTTTTCTTTGGACCAGTTTTGTTGCTCTTGCAGCAATGGAAGATATTCTTTTGTCCGTCTCTTCCAAAATAGATCCACCAAATATTGAACCTGTTTCCATCTCCATTTAACATACAGACCATGTCTTTCAAAGAGTCCTGGAGGCAAATCTGGTTTACCCTTGAGCAACAATAGATGATTGAGTGTAAGAGTGTCTGCTTTAAATTTTCTTTTCAGGGGACTGATGTGCTGTTGAGCAACAGGGATGTGTCATGTTTGCCCTTTGCAGGGCATTAATGATGCGCCAAATGCCGACAGAGAGTTTGTATATTTATTAATGAAAAGTAACCAAATAACTAGCCACATTGGCAAAATACAACAACTATACCTATGACCCAGAAGGGTGAAAAAAAGACGAAAACAAAGAGTCACAAAAACACTTACATTCAAAGAGCGAGGGCATAACCTAACGCTGTACGAAAGACTGGAACCGGGCATAGGGATTCCAGTCATGGAAGGCGAGGTCACAGCGAGGAGTGAGCCTCAACTGTCACCTTAAATACTAACATAAAAGACTAAGGGCCACACAGGTGAAGGGAAAATGTAATCACAAAATCATACTCAGCTGTGACAGGGCCAGCTCAGCTTGATAGCCGGAAGTCCGACTGCGGCGCTGTCACAGTAAAAGCACCAGTGAGACAAATAATAACAGGACTAGAAATACAGAGGAAAAAGGGCAAATGCTGAGTGACTCGAGCAGGGATTAGCTCCGCGCTGGGATCACCACAGTGCCCCCCGTTTAAGGGATGCATTCCAGGCATCCCACTATGACATCCAGGAGACAGAGAGAGAGAGAGAGAGCGAGAGAGAGAGAGAGAGAGAGAGAGAGAGAGAGAGAGAGAGAGAGAGAGAGAGAGAGAAAGAAAAAGAAAGAAAAAGGACCACCACCACCCCAACCAGAAAAACTATCAAAACCAACCTCGGGTGGGTGGAGAGGGAATCCAGGCTAGGAGGGAGAGAAACTAGAAAGAAAATATACACAAAAATGCCTAACAGCAAGATACCAGGAAATAAAAACCCACAAAGATCAAATGAGAACATCAAAGGCTCAGACACAAAATAGTGCGGCCAATACTAACATTACAACTTCAAATGAAGAGTGGCGAAATACCAACCACAGAAACCAAAATGAAAATAATCACAAAACCCCCAACAGTAGGATACAAGAAAATAGAAAAATTCTCAAAGATCAAATAAAAAACATCCAAGGCACAGACACAAAATAGCGCAGCCAAGACTAATGTAAGAGGACAATGTACAGTATTTGTCTAGTGATAATATGGTGTGTATAACATGTTTATTTAATTGTTTTAATTTACGGGATATTAATGCATTTGATGTTTTGAGTTGTTTGTGGTTTCTGTTTGCTCCGGGTGATGAGTGTGTTCTGATGGTTTGGGGTTTGTGCAATGTTTTTCTACCACTAGGCGGTACTGTTGCACAAATGTGGGGTTTTTTGCCAGTACAGTTTAAGACTGGTTGCCTTGGAAACACCAGGGCCAGATTCGCTGATCAGTTTTTTGTTTTTTGTTTTTTTGTTTTGTTTTTTTTGGGGGGGGTGGCTGAAAGAGAAAAAAAAAAAAACGTTTTCTTGGTCTGGAAAATAAAGTTTTTTGTGTAAAGTCTCCAATCAGAGTCTGCCTGCTCTCTGCCTGCAACATATATTTTGGCGAGTCAGCCGACAAGGAAAAGTTCTGGAAACTGCATTTAGTGTGGAAAGGAGGGTTTTTCTCCAGAGACGAACCGAGGGTGAAATAACAGCAGATCCAAAACCAACTGTAACAGACAGCAACGGTAAATTTAAGATGGACTTGGAAATTCTTCTGGACAGAGCCACAACCCAGCTGTACCAGTTAAGCTGGGATCAGATCGTAAGGGTCTGTAAGTACCTAAAATGCTTAGAGCAGGGGTGTCAAACTCATTCCATGGAAGGCCAAGACCCTGCATGTTTTACTTCCACCCAGTGTTTTCAGCAGGTGTTTTCACTGATCAGCAATCATTCATTCATTCATTCATTCATCTTCTTCCTCTTAATCCTTTCTGGGTCGCGGGAGGGCTGGAGCCTATCCCAGCATCTTTGGGTGAGAGGCAGGGTACACCCTGGACAGATCGCCAGTCCATTGCAGGGCCAACACAGAGAGACAGACAACCATTCACTCTCACAGTCATACCTAAGGACAATTTAGAATCCCCAGTTTTTGGTGCCAATTAACCTAACTTCAGTTGGAAGAAATTTGATGAAATCACCTGTTGAAGACACTGGGTGGAAGTAAAACCTGCAGGGTCTTGGCCCTCATGGAATGAGTTTGACACCCCTGGCTTAGAGGATGAGGAAGAGGCAGCTAATAAAAGCCGGAGAGCACTGATAAAATTGGCAGAAATGAGGTTGGATGACATTGAGCAGAACATGGAGATAAATGCCACAATTTCCATTATTCAAGAACTATTAATGTTTATTAGTGGCAATACAGAAGAACTATCCCAAAGGGAAGAACATACAGCGATGGAAGAAAAATATCTTAAAACTAATGCAGTCCCGCAACCACATAGGTGAGAATTAAGAATGCTTGGTATGTCAGGAACCGAGCCGGCTTGGCTTCCCCTGGCTCGGTCCTAATCTCTCTGTGGGTTTTGGTTCTACTGTTTATGTGCATTTTGTGTATTCTGTACTGTTCCTGTATCCATAGCCACTGCCTGACCGGCAGCTGTTAGACTGCCTCTGTGACCTACTTTCTCTCAGCTGCAGACAGTCTACTGGTCCAACCACGCCCCCTCGCTTTCCCTGATTCCATCAGCTGTTCCCAGCCCCATTAATTATCTTTCCCGTACCTCGCTCAGGTGTTCCCAATTTGTTAGGCCAACGGTGTTTGTACATAAGCAGGTCTTTGCTAGTCACACCGCAGGACCATTATACGGGTCACACGTTTTTTTGTCATCGTGTGCCCGTCACATCTGAAGGGCTTGTTGTTCGTGCTCCAGGGGAGAACTGGACTTTTTGGACTGCTCCTACCCATGAGTAAACTGTTTTGCGTTTCCCTGTGCGGTTAGCTGCTACGCGTTTCTGTAGCATTTCTCCCTGCAGCTCAACCGCTACGCTTTGGCTGCTGCCCAGTTTACTTCCCTGTACTAGTTGAGCCACCTCAGGTCTTCCTCGCTCTCCCGAGCGCTTGTATGTTAATTGTGTTATTTTCCCCGTGGCCACGGTACACAGTGGTCTGTCCACTGTTCACTTTCTGTGTCAGCCTTTTGTGTACATCCTTATACCGTCCTGTAAGTCTTTATTTTTGCACTGTGTTGTCAATAAATGTGTGTGTGGTGAACCCCTGTGTTTAAATCCTTCCATCCCTCCCCTCCCCCGTGTGCTTTTCCACAGCGCACGGAGAGTTTATGACATAGCATCAAAAACATGTCAGATGTAACACCTTCAAGTACAGTCCATAATCTGCCTCTCACCAAACTGCCAGAAGTAACCATTTGGAGGGAGTTCCGTATCTGTGGCCAAATTGGTGACGGCGGTCAGCGTGACAAGTTGTCATATACCAATTTAATGCACCAGATTGAAAGCGGGCTCCGCAAGGGACATGGTGAATCAGAAGTCATTGAGGCCGTGATAAGAGCCATAAGCCCAGGTTTAAAGCGCCAGGATATGCTCGAGATAAAGGCCGATTTGACTCTACCTAAGTTAAAGACTATTTTAAAGGGGCATTATAAAGAGGTTGACACATCAGACGTGTACCAAAAACTGATCAGCATTTCTCAAGACCAAAAAGAGTCTGCTCAAGATTTTCTGTTTAGAGCCATGGAACTGAAGGACAGACTACTTTTTGCATCCAAGACGAATGAGTCTGAGGAGCACTATAGTGCAGACCTGATAAAGAAGAAGTTTCTGAGATCTGTTGGCACAGGGCTGCTTAATGACAATATAAAATTCCAGATCAAGCCCTATCTTGATAATCCTGATGTTACAGATGAGGCTCTAATTGGAAAACTGAATGAAGCTGCTAACCTGGAGGCCGAACGACTCAACAAGCTCAAAAAGAATACAAAGACACCCAGAGTGGCGGAACTGCAGACAATCAATGACACTTGGAGTGGCTCACAGAGTACTCCACCTACTCTGAGTGCACAACTGAAGGAGAATAAGGAAGCCCCTAAGGAAAGAGCAAAGTCAGTGGCAGCTTTACCCGACAATGGGGTGCATAATCTGATGAGAGAACTTCAGGCAGAGGTAGCAGAAATGAAACAGACGATGCTAGCCTCAATGAACACTGCTAAAGTGCAGAACCTAAAGCAAAACCCAGAGAACAGAGAGACATGCAGGAGAGGCTGCAAGATGTGCCAGGAAAAAGGAGAAGGAGGAACTTGCAGTCACTGTTTCAAATGCGGTCAACTGGGTCACATATCCAGAGGATGCAGAGCTCCACGTTGGTCACAGAAAAATTTTGGAGGGTTGCTGCAGAGGGAGCAGCAGTAACCCAACAGCAACAACCTTCAAAGTCCCGCTGATGCCACTACTGCTTGAAAAAGGAGTGCAGGAACAGAACACTGCAAAAATGTACAGGTTGTTCAGCAGTAGTATACTGCTCAAAAGGTTGCCAGAAGCACCACTGGGATGAGCACAAATTACTTTGTAGGTCAGCCTGTTTAGTTGAACAACACTTGGCGGTTAAAAAAAATGCAACAAAGTAAGTTACCAGAAATAAATAAAGTCAGTTATCTCTCAGAAAAACAGGGAAAGAGGCTTATCCAATTAATAGGAAAGCGCAAAATGGTGGCATGCACCTTTGATAATGTACCAGTAACAGCCCTGTGGGATACAGGCACTCAGGCAACAGTAATTAATGATAAGTGGCGAGCTGAGCATTAACCCAATAACACTAACAGGGCCCTAGATGAACTTCTAGGTCCATTTCCACTTAATGGGGTTGCTGCAAACCAGACCGAAACTCCATTTGAGATTGAGATTGAGATTCAACTTTATTGTCATTACACATGTATGAATACAAGGTAACGAAACGTGACTTGGCATTTGGGCACGCTCTGCAGAGCGCATCCAAGGCCGGGGCAGCCGCTAGGCTCCAGTCATAAAGAAGAAAAGAAAAAAAAGAAAAAGAAAATGGATATGACACAGTAGGCGAGAGAAAATAAACATGTTTTATCAGAATGACGCTCGGCAAGGGAGCGAAATTTTGATTGCAGGCAAAAAAAAACCTCAATGCACATTTAGCAGACATTTAGCAGGAGATCACACACAAAAGTTGAGAGGCAGTGTTTGTATGCATGTAATGTTGTATGCATTGTGTAGTGTAAATGTAACAGTTGTTAGTGAGCAGCAGAGGGCGCCTCCTGGCAGTGGATAGATGTTATAATCATGTGACTTATAAACAAGTCCAGAGTCTATCTCTCTTGCTTGCAGAAGGCACATGGGCATTGTCCTTGAGGGTCCAATCCGCTGACGACAACAACTGATTGTTGATTGTTTGGGTAGACATAAGAGCCGGTCCTTCCGCTTATCTCAATCAGGAGGAATGTAAACACGGGGCAAACAAGGTCAAATCAAATCAAATCAGCACAGTGCACTCAGAGAATAGAATTTGTCCTCACCCGTGTAATTCTGTGCTTCCATTATATGTGCAGGCTTAAACTGTTTTTCCATGGAAAGCACAGGGCTTCAGATGTATTCCTTCACTGAATCACTGTCATTCAGTTCACCGTTTGCCGCTACTCGTGCCCTCCCCAACTGGTCGAATTTGATGAAGGAGCTTGCCGGGTCCGCTTTGATCAGCTCTCTCACCTTCCTTCAATTTCTGATGCATCAGGGGAACTCCACAGCCAAAAATAGAAGTCCTGAGATCATAACCAATAATGTTTCCACAGACGCATGAATTCCAATGTCCATGTCTCCTCGTGGGTTCCAATTCTTGGGCTCCCCCTTGGCCCAATTCTTGTTGAAAAATAGTGACAATAGCACATTTAAGCCGCTTCCAAATCCATAATTTCCGTTTAGATTAAGATTCAGCAGAAGAAGAGCGACTAAACACAGACAAAAACGCAACATTGCAAAAGCTGGGAATAGATCAGGAAGGCAGGAGAGGAAGGAAGAAAAATGCGACTGCTCTCTCTCAAGGCAAGAAGGAAAAGGTAGTATTTATGTGTAAAGTATTTATGGGGTGGATACCAGTAGATTTTAAACTTGGTAGACCAGACAACCACAATACTGGTCTTCTGGTGCCTGTATTGGTCTCTAGTGATCAAGTTTGCGGACGACACCACCCTCATCGGGCTCATCTCCAACGGCGACGAGTCCGCCTACAGGAGAGAGGTGGCCCAGCTGGCGTCCTGGTGCGACAATAACAACCTGCAGCTGAACGCTCTGAAGACAGTGGAGATGATTGTAGACTTCAGGAAAGTCACAACCCCTCTGCCCCCCCTCACCCTCTCAGGCTCTCCCATCACCACTGCTGATTCCTTCCGCTTCCTAGGCACTACCATCACCAGGGACCTCAAATGGGAGCTGACCATCAGCTCACTCATCAAAAAAGCCCAGCAGAGGATGTTCTTCCTGCGGCAGCTGAGGAAGCTCAAGCTACCCACCAAGATGTTAGTGCAGTTCTACACAGCCATCATCGAGTCCATCCTCACCACCTCCATAACCGTGTGGTACGCAGGAGCCACTGCCAGGGACAGACTAAGGCTGCAGCGCGTCGTGCTCACTGCTGAGAAGGTGATCGGCTGCAAGCTCCCATCTCTCCAGGATCTGTACATCTCCAGGACCCGGAGGCGTGCTGGCCGGATCATAGCCGATCCCTCACACCCTGGTCACGTACTGTTTGCCCCCCTCCCCTCTGGTAGAAGACTTCGGTCCATCCAGACTAAAACCTCCCGTCACATGAACAGCTTCTTCCCCTCTGCCATTAGACTGCTGAACACTAAGTGACTCTCGTGCACCATGTACAGCAGCTCAACCAGACTCATGTTAATCATCACTGTTTTCTTCCTGCATTACCGACTGCACTATATAGTTCTCCACAGTATCTGCTGCTGGCTAATATATATTTTAACTGTTGACCAGTATCACTTAATCTTATCCTACACTTTATTACATGTATAGTTTATTTCTCTTATCTTATCATGTTTAATGTTGCAGCACTGTACCGAGACAAATTCCTAGTTTGTGTACTACATGAACAATGGCAATAAACCTGATTCTGATTCTAGTGATCCCAAAGTAGCTGAAGATCCCATCATTGGTTTTAATGTCATAGAGGAAGTGGTTAACAACAAGCTACAGCAACAACAAAATAACACAGGTAGTAACAGTGCTGCAGATGTCATAAGTAGTGCGTTCAACATAGACTCCTGCACTGCAAAAACATTTATCCAGTTAATACACACCAACCAGTCTGTTGATGAAATTACAGTTAAAACAAGCAACTCAGGTGAAATCACCACAGTCAGATGCCGTACACGCCCACAGGTCCAAGATGACACCATAATGTTGTTTTGTTCTAGAGAGAGTACAGACTTACGCAAAGGACTATACATCCAAGAAGTATTGTTCGCTATAAAACGGGTAACACTGTCACTGTGCCTGTTCCAGTAATCAATACCACAGGGCACAGCATCACATTAGGCTCGCGTGTCATTCTGGGTTCCATAGAAGGCGTTAAAGCTGTGTACCCAGCAAATGTCCAACCTGTGACACAGAAACAAAAGCAGGTGAACACAGATAAAGTGACACTAAAATACACACCCTGTTCTGACCCCAAACAATCTTCCACTAACAGCAGTGGAGCTTGGGACCGACCTGTAGAGCTAGATCACTTAACTGATGACCAGCAGGCTCAAGTGAGAAACATGCTGAGGGAGGAGTGTAAAGCCTTTGCATGTGATGAATATGATGTAGGCTGTATACCCTCACTGCATATGCACATTACACTAACTGAGCCAACTTCGGTCCAAAAGACTTATATCAGTGTCCCAAAACCCTTACACCAGGAGGTTAAAAACTACCTGCAGGACTTGATAAACAGGGGATGGATTACAAAATCAAAGTCACCCTACTCATCCCCCATAGTATGTGTGAGGAAGAAGTCAGGTGAGCTGCGATTGTGCGTTGACTACCGAGAACTAAATCGTAAATCATTGCCAGACAGACACCCCATTCCACATATACAGGATGTGTTAGACAGTCTGAATGGTAGTTCACACTAACATCACAAGTTCAAATGAAGAGTGGCGAAATACCAACCACAATTGTGAAGTGAGAGCCTCCTTTTACAGAAATGACCAAGTGATAGATAGATAGATAGATAGATAGATACTTTATTTCGAACAAAAAAGTGTAACAAAAATAAAACAAATGACAAATGCAATAAAGTAACAGTATACAGTGTTCGAAAGGGAGAAGGAAGAAGTGAACACTTATTAATTCCATCTCCTCTTTTCCATAAATACACTCATGTGAATTATATACAAATTACCACGTTTAAGACCCCAAGTAAACAATTAACTGTATTTTGGAAATATCAACATTAACACCCATCCATCCTAATATAAACTGATGTCCATACATCAAAACCAGCCTCAAACAACACAGATATGCACAGTGCTGTCCCACCCACCATTCCATAGTGTCCCATAGTGTCCCAGAGTGAGCATAGTGAATCGTACATATAAATACTACCCTTCTAACTGTCAGGAATCTCTGAAAACACTCAGAATATGATCGTATATTAGTTCATTACCTCAATAAAGATTCGAGACACAAGAATATTCTATTAAGAGTTTTTACTTGTATATATTGTATACAAGGAGCACGAACCTCAGGTTGCAGGAGATCAGTACTGAAGGCTGCCTTCAGTGAGCAAGCTTATATACAAGGAGCAGTTGCAACATACAAACGGAAGCAGGACAAAGCGGTTTCAGCTGAATACATCACGGACAAAAGAGTGTAACAGGTTTGGCACATCATTAACAACTTGAAAGGATGAAGCAACCTGTTCCTTCTCTCGCTGTGCAGGGAGTATGTCAGTATCAGTACATTTCCGCCAGAACTGGCCCCCTGCATGCAATCTCAGTATTCTTGCAGTATTCTTCCAGTAGAACTCGCTCCCCGAGTGTTGCTTCAGTGTTTTTCCAGTAGAGCTCACTTCTACGCTTGCATAAGGCATAGACATATAAAATGATAACATTGTACATTTTCATAGACATATAAAATGATAACATTGTACATTTTTCTGGCAATTCCCTCCTGTTTTATCATTTTATCATTGTTGTATTCACATGCAAACATCAGTACAATGTATCTTCTCACGATTTTCTACATTGTCATCATTGAGCATCGAGTTCAAACTTAAACAGTAGTTCTGTCATCACAATCACCATCACTTCGTTGTCTCAAGGCAGTATATTGTACAGGAACTTCCCTTTGGAGCATAACAGATTGTAACATGAAAGTGTGTTACTTATCATGGAATGACACACATGAATAGTACACAAGATAGAATCAATGCAACTGTTACTGGGGTTAACTACTTCAACAGAACTTGCCACCATTGACCAGAAAGGAACCAAGAGGACAGGTCCCAATTTTGTGGCACATCCTTCAAGCCATTCAAGTGTTGTTGCAGTCCTCTCAGCCAATCAATTACGCCTCCTTTCTCTCAGTGAGGTCCTCCAAAGCCCAAAATACATCATTCATTCTGTGACTCAAGTAGGCCACTCCAAATTAGGGGAATGCTGTCATAGGCTGTCGTCTCCTTCTTGGTTATCAAGTTGGCGTCGGGGAAAGTGATCCATATTACTCCTGCAAATACACCTGTCAGACCAGCGGCAAGTGGCAGTGCCTTCATTTTTACTTCCACCTGAGAGAGTACCCCTCCGGGCCTCTGTCTTCACCAGGTTTGAGACGGCCGTGTCCTTAAAAGGACACGTCCCCCTTTGTAACTGGACTTACTCAGGGAAGCAGGTTAGTTCACTTGCAGGCACTTTTAGTCTCTTCACGTGTGAAAGGTGGATCCAGGATGGTCGTTAAGCGACCCTCACTGAGTCCCAATGCTGCCGGTGATGATTTTTCACAAAGATAAAGTCACCAGGCTGCAGTGGGTTGATCACTTCCTCCTGTGGAGTGGAGAGAGCTTCGACAGAGTCAATGTATTCCTTGGTGTTCACTAAGAGCCTTATGTTTGTGTGGTATTAGTAATGACAGACCCGTCAGTACATAAGGACAGTGAAAAGCACCGTCCCGTTTTCTTATCTGGGATGGTATTAATTGTTTAGTTTCACTATCTTAAGCGCTTCAGGCCACGTAATGGCCTTACCATGCGTGGTTTTTGCCAGCATTTGTCTGATTGTCTGCATAAATGATCTCTGGTATTCCAAAAGTTGGGAATATACTATTTTGCAAAAACCTTACAGAAAAACTTTTGCATCTGCCTTAGCAGTAGGATGTATTTCTGTCCATTTTGTGAATGTGTCAATGGGAACAAGGCAGTGTTGGAGTTGACCCACTATAAAATCCATGCACCATTGAGAAAAGGGTGCTTTTGGTAGTGGAAAACTCCTCTGTCTAGTTCTAGTTCTCATTGCACCTTGGGCATTATTTTGTCATTTCTTTTAGAATTCCTGGACAGAAGAAGTGTTTTTCAGCTATGTTTTTCAGCTACCTTAATCATTTTTCAGCTATCTTAATCATCCCTCCTGTTGGCACATGGCGGAGCCAGTGCCATGCCATCCAGCGGTACAGTGAGGGAGGGAGAACAATTTTGTCATTGGCAGTGCAGTAAAGTTTGTTGGCATTTAAGTATGTGTGGGGTGGCATAGTCATGTTTTTCAGCTCATACTAGCATGCAAATTTCCTTGTGGGCACTGAAGTAGTGCATACAGTGGAGCCGTGTTGTGAGAGGTTTGGCAACCACTGGCGGCAGTAGTTCAGGGTACCTAATAGTGCCTTTTTTGTTGTAAAGTTGCCACTTTTTCACATGAATTTGCTACTTATTTTCATAAATCTGCAACTTTTTCCTCATAAATTTTATTTTGTCTTGTAAACATGTAACTTTTCTCCTCATAAATTCGCACATTTTTTCATCATAAATCTACAACTTTTTTGTTGTAAATTTATGACTCTTTTCTTTTAAATTTGTTGATTAAGTTTGCTTTTTTGTCTGTGGCAAAGGTAAGTTTTGAATGGTCTTTATTCTATCTGGTTCCAATGTTTTCCCGTCGGCAATAAGCCTATGGCCAAGAAATTTAACCTCAGGTTGACAAAACTGCAGTTTTGTGAGTCAGGTTGTTATATTTGTGTATTTATAATATTTATAATATTTATAATTGTGTATTTATAATCTTTTTTGCATTGATGTATGTGGTTATTGTGTATTTTTTTTTCTTTACTTGATTCTCTTTTCTAAAGCCCATCCAGGGACAAGAGTTGGTTATATTTGTGTATTTATAATATTTATAATATTT